>OX369292.1:176142-900514 GCA_947284805.1 Coleophora flavipennella
GGTTTAACAGGTATACACATAGGTACCGCATTTCACTAGGTCGCGGTCGCTATAGCTCCAAGTAGATCGTCGTATTAGGAAGAGCTCCGTAAAATTGTGGTAGGTATACACATAGGTACCGCATTTCACTAGGTCGCGGTCGCTATAGCTCCAAGTAGATCGTCGTATTAGGAAGAGCTCCGTAAAATTGTGGTTTAACAGGTTATACACATAGGTACCGCATTTCACTAGGTCGCGGTCGCTATAGCTCCAAGTAGATCGTCGTATTAGGAAGAGCTCCGTAAAATTGTGGTTAACAGGTATACACATAGGTACCGCATTTCACTAGGTCGCGGTCGCTATAGCTCCAAGTAGATCGTCGTATTAGGAAGAGCTCCGTAAAATTGTGGTTTAACAGGTATACACATAGGTACCGCATTTCACTAGGTCGCGGTCGCTATAGCTCCAAGTAGATCGTCGTATTAGGAAGAGCTCCGTAAAATTGTGGTTTTAACAGGTATACACATAGGTACCGCATTTCACTAGGTCGCGGTCGCTATAGCTCCAAGTAGATCGTCGTATTAGGAAGAGCTCCGTAAAATTGTGGTTTAACAGGTATATCACATAGGTACCGCATTTCACTAGGTCGCGGTCGCTATAGCTCCAAGTAGATCGTCGTATTAGGAAGAGCTCCGTAAAATTGTGGTTTAACAGGTATACACATAGGTACCGCATTTCACTAGGTCGCGGTCGCTATAGTTCCAAGTAGATCGTCGTATTAGGAAGAGCTCCGTAAAATTGTGGTTTAACAGGTATACACATAGGTACCGCATTTCACTAGGTTTAACAGGTATACACATAGGTACCGCATTTCACTAGGTTTAACAGGTATACACATAGGTACCGCATTTCACTAGGTTTAACAGGTATACACATAGGTACCGCATTTCACTAGGTCGCGGTCGCTATAGTTCCAAGTAGATCGTCGTATTAGGAAGAGCTCCGTAAAATTGTGGTTTAACAGGTATACACATAGGTACCGCATTTCACTAGGTCGCGGTCGCTATAGCTCCAAGTAGATCGTCGTATTAGGAAGAGCTCCGTAAAATTGTGGTTTAACAGGTATACACATAGGTACCGCATTTCACTAGGTCGCGGGTCGCTATAGCTCCAAGTAGATCGTCGTATTAGGAAGAGCTCCGTAAAATTGTGGTTTAACAGGTATACACATAGGTACCGCATTTTCACTAGGTCGCGGTCGCTATAGCTCCAAGTAGATCGTCGTATTAGGAAGAGCTCCGTAAAATTGTGGTTTAACAGGTATACACATAGGTACCGCATTTCACTAGGTCGCAGTCGCTATAGCTCCAAGTAGATCGTCGTATTAGGAAGAGCTCCGTAAAATTGTGGTTTAACAGGTATACACATAGGTACCGCATTTCACTAGGTCGCGGTCGCTATAGTTCCAAGTAGATCGTCGTATTAGGAAGAGCTCCGTAAAATTGTGGTTTAACAGGTATACACATAGGTACCGCATTTCACTAGGTCGCGGTCGCTATAGCTCCAAGTAGATCGTCGTATTAGGAAGAGCTCCGTAAAATTGTGGTTTAACAGGTATACACATAGGTACCGCATTTCACTAGGTCGCGGTCGCTATAGCTCCAAGTAGATCGTCGTATTAGGAAGAGCTCCGTAAAATTGTGGTTTAACAGGTATACACATAGGTACCGCATTTCACTAGGTCGCGGTCGCTATAGCTCCAAGTAGATCGTCGTATTAGGAAGAGCTCCGTAAAATTGTGGTTTAACAGGTATACACATAGGTACCGCATTTCACTAGGTCGCGGTCGCTATAGCTCCAAGTAGATCGTCGTATTAGGAAGAGCTCCGTAAAATTGTGGTTTAACAGGTATACACATAGGTACCGCATTTCACTAGGTCGCGGTCGCTATAGCTCCAAGTAGATCGTCGTATTAGGAAGAGCTCCGTAAAATTGTGGTTTAACAGGTATACACATAGGTACCGCATTTCACTAGGTCGCGGTCGCTATAGTTCCAAGTAGATCGTCGTATTAGGAAGAGCTCCGTAAAATTGTGGTTTAACAGGTATACACATAGGTACCGCATTTCACTAGGTCGCGGTCGCTATAGCTCCAAGTAGATCGTCGTATTAGGAAGAGCTCCGTAAAATTGTGGTTTAACAGGTATACACATAGGTACCGCATTTCACTAGGTCGCGGTCGCTATAGCTCCAAGTAGATCGTCGTATTAGGAAGAGCTCCGTAAAATTGTGGTTTAACAGGTATACACATAGGTACCGCATTTCACTAGGTCGCGGTCGCTATAGCTCCAAGTAGATCGTCGTATTAGGAAGAGCTCCGTAAAATTGTGGTTTAACAGGTATACACATAGGTACCGCATTTCACTAGGTCGCGGTCGCTATAGTTCCAAGTAGATCGTCGTATTAGGAAGAGCTCCGTAAAATTGTGGTTTAACAGGTATACACATAGGTACCGCATTTCACTAGGTTTAACAGGTATACACATAGGTACCGCATTTCACTAGGTTTAACAGGTATACACATAGGTACCGCATTTCACTAGGTTTAACAGGTATACACATAGGTACCGCATTTCACTAGGTCGCGGTCGCTATAGTTCCAAGTAGATCGTCGTATTAGGAAGAGCTCCGTAAAATTGTGGTTTAACAGGTATACACATAGGTACCGCATTTCACTAGGTCGCGGTCGCTATAGCTCCAAGTAGATCGTCGTATTAGGAAGAGCTCCGTAAAATTGTGGTTTAACAGGTATACACATAGGTACCGCATTTCACTAGGTCGCGGTCGCTATAGCTCCAAGTAGATCGTCGTATTAGGAAGAGCTCCGTAAAATTGTGGTTTAACAGGTATACACATAGGTACCGCATTTCACTAGGTCGCGGTCGCTATAGCTCCAAGTAGATCGTCGTATTAGGAAGAGCTCCGTAAAATTGTGGTTTAACAGGTATACACATAGGTACCGCATTTCACTAGGTCGCAGTCGCTATAGCTCCAAGTAGATCGTCGTATTAGGAAGAGCTCCGTAAAATTGTGGTTTAACAGGTATACACATAGGTACCGCATTTCACTAGGTCGCGGTCGCTATAGTTCCAAGTAGATCGTCGTATTAGGAAGAGCTCCGTAAAATTGTGGTTTAACAGGTATACACATAGGTACCGCATTTCACTAGGTCGCGGTCGCTATAGCTCCAAGTAGATCGTCGTATTAGGAAGAGCTCCGTAAAATTGTGGTTTAACAGGTATACACATAGGTACCGCATTTCACTAGGTCGCGGTCGCTATAGCTCCAAGTAGATCGTCGTATTAGGAAGAGCTCCGTAAAATTGTGGTTTAACAGGTATACACATAGGTACCGCATTTCACTAGGTCGCGGTCGCTATAGCTCCAAGTAGATCGTCGTATTAGGAAGAGCTCCGTAAAATTGTGGTTTAACAGGTATACACATAGGTACCGCATTTCACTAGGTCGCGGTCGCTATAGCTCCAAGTAGATCGTCGTATTAGGAAGAGCTCCGTAAAATTGTGGTTTAACAGGTATACACATAGGTACCGCATTTCACTAGGTCGCGGTCGCTATAGCTCCAAGTAGATCGTCGTATTAGGAAGAGCTCCGTAAAATTGTGGTTTAACAGGTATACACATAGGTACCGCATTTCACTAGGTCGCGGTCGCTATAGCTCCAAGTAGATCGTCGTATTAGGAAGAGCTCCGTAAAATTGTGGTTTAACAGGTATACACATAGGTACCGCATTTCACTAGGTCGCGGTCGCTATAGCTCCAAGTAGATCGTCGTATTAGGATGAGCTCCGTAAAATTGTGGTTTAACAGGTATACACATAGGTACCGCATTTCACTAGGTCGCGGTCGCTATAGCTCCAAGTAGATCGTCGTATTAGGAAGAGCTCCGTAAAATTGTGGTTTAACAGGTATACACATAGGTACCGCATTTCACTAGGTCGCGGTCGCTATAGCTCCAAGTAGATCGTCGTATTAGGAAGAGCTCCGTAAAATTGTGGTTTAACAGGTATACACATAGGTACCGCATTTCACTAGGTCGCGGTCGCTATAGCTCCAAGTAGATCGTCGTATTAGGAAGAGCTCCGTAAAATTGTGGTTTAACAGGTATACACATAGGTACCGCATTTCACTAGGTCGCGGTCGCTATAGCTCCAAGTAGATCGTCGTATTAGGAAGAGCTCCGTAAAATTGTGGTTTAACAGGTATACACATAGGTACCGCATTTCACTAGGTCGCGGTCGCTATAGCTCCAAGTAGATCGTCGTATTAGGATGAGCTCCGTAAAATTGTGGTTTAACAGGTATACACATAGGTACCGCATTTCACTAGGTCGCGGTCGCTATAGCTCCAAGTAGATCGTCGTATTAGGAAGAGCTCCGTAAAATTGTGGTTTAACAGGTATACACATAGGTACCGCATTTCACTAGGTCGCGGTCGCTATAGCTCCAAGTAGATCGTCGTATTAGGAAGAGCTCCGTAAAATTGTGGTTTAACAGGTATACACATAGGTACCGCATTTCACTAGGTCGCGGTCGCTATAGCTCCAAGTAGATCGTCGTATTAGGAAGAGCTCCGTAAAATTGTGGTTTAACAGGTATACACATAGGTACCGCATTTCACTAGGTTTAACAGGTATACACATAGGTACCGCATTTCACTAGGTTTAACAGGTATACACATAGGTACCGCATTTCACTAGGTTTAACAGGTATACACATAGGTACCGCATTTCACTAGGTCGCGGTCGCTATAGTTCCAAGTAGATCGTCGTATTAGGAAGAGCTCCGTAAAAAATGGATATTGCACTGTATTTTGGTGCAAGAAAAAGTCCGACGACGAAAAGGCAAAGGATAGTGGTACTTTTCAAACGACTTCCAAAAAGGAAGAGGTTATTCTCAATTCGACTGTATGTTTTTTTTTATGTGTGTTACATCAGAACTTTTGACTGGGTGAACCGATTTTGATGATATTTTTTTTGAAAGCTAGTACTTCCCGTGTGGTCCCATATAAATTTTATCAAAATCGGTGTACTACTTTATTAGAAAATTAATAAAAACAAAAAATAATATGCAAAAATGTACTAAGTTGTTGCGATGGAAGTCGGTTTCTTAACGTGTTTAGCGTTTTGAATTATCACCAGTAAATAAAACGCCAAGCTACCCAATTCCTCTTAATTTAGAAATACTAAGAACTTGAATTCAAATTTTCCTGCACTAGTCTCGTGAGGAGTCGCGGACGCCATACGTCACAACACAAAACGCAATTGGATTGGTCGTCGCGTAATGGGAGTCGGAAGTACGCGAGTGCGGCTTTCGGTGTGATTTTAAAGACGTTCCACGTCAAAACTATAGATTAACTGAACGAACTATCTGTATGCAGGTTGCTTTGGATAAAGAATGCCCGTGGTCGTGCACATGCATGTCGATGGCTGTAGGGTTGCCAGATCTACTATATAATATAGTATCTTACTATATTTTGGGCCAAGATACTATATACTGTTGAAAAAATATATAGTAGACAAATCTACTATATTTTAGCCATACAGCGACGTGTCTGTCATACATACTTAAATCGAGTTAAAAAACACGCGTTCAAAAACGAACCCCGAAATCCTAAACAAAACTGAGCAGATCATATCATAAGTAAAAATCACATTGTTTGTGTTTCTAATTGCAACTTTTAAGAGTCATGTCATGTCACTGTCAAGTGTCAATGTCAAATATCATTCTGTCTGTATGATGTCCTAGCACCAGTTCTTTGTACCTTTATTGTTCGGTTCGCCTTTTTTGTGTGAAATATACTTACAAAATGAGTGATTTAAATGCTGAAAGTGGAAGTGAAGAAGATACTGATCAAAGTTAACTGGGCCTACCCGGCGGAAAAAGCGATTAATAATAAACTCATTAAAATGGCCCAAAGTTCCCAAAAATATAATTACATGAAAAAATAAAGTCTACTATATATTTTAACTGGATACTGTTTTCTTTTGACCCCCTAAATGGAAATCTCCTATATTCTTCTTGAATTTTTCTGGCAACCCTAGGCTGAGGTGAGCTGACTTTCAGTCCTCGAGGGGGGAGCCGCTTCGAATTAGAATTTAACGGCCTCTTCGTGTTAGGTTTATTGTCGAAGAGTTATCTGCGACCGAGATGAGCTCGTCTCCCAAAACTGACTACAACAAACATTGTTTTATGTGTGTAATAAAAAACTCTCGTCTGTCGGACGATGGAGCCGAGTAGTGCAGTTTAGCTGGGTTTCGGAAAATAACCAACTTTACCTGTTAACTTCTCGCTTCGCTAACATACTTTTAACCTGTTAACTTCTCGCTTCGCTAACATACTTTTAACCTGTTAACTTCTCGCTTCGCTAACATACTTTTAACCTGTTAACTTCTCGCTTCGCTAACATACTTTTAACCTGTTAACTTCTCGCTTCGCTAACATACTTTTAACCTGTTAACTTCTCGCTTCGCTAACATACTTTTAACCTGTTAACTTCTCGCTTCGCTAACATACTTTTAACCTGTTAACTTCTCGCTTCGCTAACATACTTTTAACCTGTTAACTTCTCGCTTCGCTAACATACTTTTAACCTGTTAACTTCTCGCTTCGCTAACATACTTTTAACCTGTTAACTTCTCGCTTCGCTAACATACTTTTTTTAAGTAGAAAAAATATGACTTGCAATAAGTGTATAAAAATACCTTTAGCGAATAAAAATAATTTTGATTGGTAGGTACCGGTGTGATCACTCTCGCTTTTGTTTTTTTTTATTTACTAACAACAAAACAAAATGTCACTCCGTCCTCCTCTTGACGTAGTTGGTACCTTCTCGTTATTGATCCCATGTTTGAACGAAATAAAGGAATTCAATGACGTCACAACAATAAAATGACGACGATGGTACGACGAGGACGCCCGCGCCGCGCCGCTGCCAGGCCGGCCGGTGCGCTTCGTGGGTGGCTCCTTCCGCGAAGTGGTGTAAATGTGTCCACTGTCCAGCCAGCCTGTTCATAATCATAAAGCGGGCGGGCCCGGGCATGATCGATAAACTACTTCTCCCATTTTTTACTATTCTTTTGTTTTCACAAATTATAAAATACATTTTGAAGATTCAGCATGGATAATTTTACCATTATTCAACGTACCAAAATCATAGAATTTTATTTTCAACATCATCAGTCGATAATTCGAACCCTATGGGCCCTATTTTTTGAAGACGACGACGTAAACGATGTAACTGTAAATTGCTTGAGATCTTAGTGCCAGTTCTTGTTGACAGTCCAGATGGAGCCACAGGCCGCAGGGCAACAGCGCCAGATTATTTTCTCAGGGGTTATTTAAATGTTTATTAATAAACCCAGGACAATCGAGCAGCTGAAGGCCAACATTCGGGCTGAAATACGGTTGCTAACTTCTCATGTTCTGAGGAAAGTAATGAGAAGTGCTATCGAAAGAGCCCGTCTTTGTGGGGCTGGGAATGGTGGTCATTTACGTGACGTAATTTTTAAAACCTAACTCAAAAATACCTCCATTAGTGTTTTTTAAGGAACTTTTCAACTGACTTCAAAAAGGAGGAGGTTCTCAATTCGACTGTATGTTTTTTTGTATGTTTTTACGCGATATCTATCTCCGACGATTGTGAACCGATCTTCAAAATTATTTTTTTATTCGAAAGAGTTTACTCCCACCCGAGGGGGTCCCATTGTCACCAAGTCAGGATCTGATGATTGGATCCCAGGGAAATCGAGGGCAACCCTCAAATTTTATAGGCACGTTTTACGTGTTTCATATATTTTCTAAAATTATTAAAGTATTTGCGTCTGGTAGTCATCATCTCATGTTGATGAGCTGATGAAGGAAGTTATAACTCCTTAACGGTTAGGAGTTGGAGAGTAATTCTTCAAATATTTTACATAGGTACGTATAGACCGATAGTTGTATTCTTTCAGATTATTCAGATGAGCTGATGATGGAAGAATTAACTCCTTAACTTTCATAGATAGATAGATAGATAAAACATTTATTCAAAGCTACATTACAATTGATACACAAAAAATGGATTTATGTCACATAAAAAAATCCCAGTTTGTCCCAATTTCTATGCCCGTTCGTCCCAAAAATATTTATTGATTATTTACTCCCGGTTCGTCCCAACTCGTATGTCTACTTCGTCCCATTTTTTTTATAAAGGTTAAATTACCGTGTTAGTACAGTCAGAATAAAATGACATAATCTTTAATAATGGTATAACACTGAATATTTTCATTACTTTGGTTAATTAAAAAAACATACATTTTCGTTATGAAGTCATACCATTGAATTTGACTATCATTGAATTTTAGTACATGTATAACTGATGTCGTTGTATAAGCCGTAAAAACGTCCACTGCTGGACATAGGCCTCCCTCAAAGTTGGAGGAGGTTTGCCGTAATCGTCACGCTTGGCAGGCGGGTTGGCGATCGCAGTGAGGCGGTGGGTACCTCATTGTATGCGGAAGGGACGCTACCCATCCTCCGGTTTGTTCAACACCCACGGAAAGAGAAGGGGTGGTGTTACTTGAGGGCCACACCACAGGCCTGTTAACTGTGGTATACCGGTATAATAAGGGGTATTTTTTTATATGCCGTAATGTACCCGAACTCGGGGCTCGAGCTCCTCGGTGAAGACACGTATGAGCTGCGATGATAAATTAAAAAAAATGAGTAGGTAACATACAATTTCAGCATTTGTTGATATTGTTATTTATTATAATATAGATATTTCTTCCTCCATCTACTAGCTTGCAGGCTTGCTGCACCTCGTACTCAAGCCCCGCGCTCCAAATATTCGTTCAGAAATAAAAGCAAGGGTTCAATAACTGTAAAAAGGAAAAATATCGGTACAGAAGTCTATCCGGTAAATAATTTCAGTGCAAATATTTTTACTGTAAAGTTAGGGAAAACAGAAATCAGATTTTAGTATAAACTCACTATACAGCAGTTGTTTTAGTTATTATTGAATAGAGCAAGTATATATTATGTAGATAATAGATACTAAAGATTTTAACTTTTTTTCATTTTTGTAATTATTATTTACAGCTGGCTCATCCACCCCAAAATAAAGGTTTCAAAGCGTATACAATACTTGTTGCTTTATTTTGTTCACTGTACTAAAAAGTTGATTTGAGAATTCGGGACGAACCGTGAATTTAATAATGGTGTGGGACGAACGAGGCTTATTTTGGAATGTGGGACAAAACATTGGGACGAACGAGGCATAAATCAAAAAATGAAATAAAAAACTTCTTATATCTATGCTTAAATGTATAAAGAGGGTAGATAGGGGAGGTAGGGGAGGGATGGGCAGTTGGGAGACATGGGCACCCCCCTTTTATTCTGATTTGATCAAAGATTTTATTTTATTTCTGATTTGGTAGTTTACTTTACCGACTGGCAACACTGTTCATCCATAGACTATCTGTCATTCCTGTCAGTTGTCAAACACAAACACGTTTGAAGGTTATGCGCCCGTAAAAGTAAATATTTTGTTGCGGTTTCGGATCATTATAAAGAGAAAACTAATGAAAGGTATGTGTATTTTCTATTATTAATCTATTGTACATTTACTAATCTATAAATAAAACTGAAATGAAAACCTAAATACGTAAATAAAAAAAAATACCGGTAACCTATGTCGAAAATGTATACAGAGGGAGCAATGGGCATCTAGACGTGCGGGTGGTTTGGGCATACCCAACACTCCCTCCTATTATGTTCAGAATAGGAGGTATTTTTTTTAACTATGGTTTATTTTTAATTACAGAAAGATGCCGTTTAAATTCAAAAAGAAAGGTTTGCGACGGGAAATTCCTAAAGATGTAATATTACGAGCCATAGAAGAGGTATCAAAAGGAGCTAAAAAAAAACAACAGCTGATAAATATGAAATCCCTAGATCAAGTTTGCAACGGTACCTAAAACAAGATTCTATAAAGAATTCTTCGCACAGATTTATAACCTCACAAATTTTCACTGACGAAGAAGAACAAAAATTGTCAAATTACATGATAGTTTGTTCTAAACATAATTATGGTTTGAAAAAGATACTGGCTCGTAAATTGGCCTATGACTATGCTGTAGCTAGAAAGAAAACTAATATACCCGATAATTGGACAAAGAAAACAATCGCATCTAAGGACTGGATAAGGGGATTTCTAAACAGGCAATCTCACTTATCAATACGGACACCAGAAGCTACATCGTTGTCACGTGCAACAAGTTTTAACAAAACAAATGTAGAAAATTTTTTCGAAAATTTAAAAGCAGTCTTTGATCGACATAATTTTGGCCCCGAAGCTATATATAATATAGATGAAACAGGATTGACGACTGTTCAACGTACAAAAAGAGTGATTGCTTCAAAAGGCTCGAAACAAGTTGGACAAGCAACATCTGCAGAGAGAGGCTCACTTGTCACAATATGCTGTGGAATCAATGGTATTGGAAATTCAATACCTCCATACTTTATATTCCCGAGAGTAAATTTCAAACCATACATGCTTCATGATGCCCCCGTTGGGTCAGATGGCTCAGCACATCCATCTGGATGGATGACGTCTTCAAATTTTATTAAATATATGCATCATTTTGCGAAACATGCCAAACCGACGCCTGAAAATCCAGTGTTGTTGCTCCTTGATAATCATGAGAGCCATATTGCTGTGGACGTCTTAGACTTTTGTAAAGAAGTTGGCATTGTGTTGCTGACCTTTCCACCACACTGTAGCCACAAGCTACAGCCACTTGACTTAACAGTGTATGGACCACTAAAAAATTACTACAATAAAGCTTTAACAGACTGGATGGTCAGCAATCCAGGTAAAACCGTAACAATCTACGATATACCCAAACTAGCAGCCATTGCTATACCTCTAGCGTTCAAACCACAAAATATACAAAAAGGATTTGAAAAACCTGGAATATGGCCATTTAATTCAAATATATTCTCAGATGAAGATTTTCTTTGCGCTGCTGTCACTGATCGCGATGCACCTGTAACCGATGAAGCGTTACCGTCCAGAAATGATCCAGTAATCCAGCCAACTTCAACTCAAGTCCTTCCAGAACAGTCTGAAAGAGAAAATCAAATTGAAGTAGATCCAGTGAATAATAACATTGATGTCGCTGAAGCTTCCACGTCCTTTGCTACAGATCAAAATACAATTCAAGTCGCTGAAGTTGTAACCCCTGAAACAGTGAGACCATACCCAAAGGCTAGTCCTAGAAAACTGATTAGAAATGTAAGGAAGAAAGGAAAGACAAGGATATTGACTGACACACCTGAAAAGAGACTCATAGAATTGGCAGAACAAGAAAGACAAATCAAGAACAGAGCTAAAAGAGAGAGACAGGAAAAAAAGGTTCTTAAAAATATAAAGAAGAAACAGATTCCTAAACTTCCACCAGAACTAACATCGAATAGAGCAAAGAAAAGGCAAATGAGCAGCAGTGATAGTGATGTAGAAAATGTTGTACTCGATGAAAGTTCCGGAGAATCTTTTATTAATGAAACGTCAGAAGAAGAGTTTGATGAAGATGATGTGATAATGGTTGACAGAAATTTTAAAATAAATGATTTCGTTCTTGTTAAATTTAATACAAAAAAGACTGTTGTGCACTATGTCGGTCAAATCAAAGACATTAGTCCTACCATGGCTACAATAAAATTTATGAGGCTGAGTAAGATAAGAAACACATTTTTTTTTCCTGAAGTAGATGACATAGCTAGTGTCCTTTTAGACGACATCAAAACTAAATTGCCAGTACCAAAGACATGCAATAAAACCAAACGTCGTAGCTCTAAGTACACATTTGATAGTCCTTTACAGGTTATACCCAATCTCAAATAAGTTAAGATACTTTTTAAGATGTTTTTTATTTGTAAAATTTTATTTCTGGTTTCTATTATTGATATAGTTTAAAGTGATTTAAAGGCCCAAGCCTCCCACAGGGTATGTCCAAGCCTCCCTACCATAGGGAGCATTGGGCACTTTTGACTTAGTTTATAAAATATCTCGTTATGTTGAAACTGATTGTAATTTTTAAGAAAGCTCTTTAATTATATCTAGCCAAATGTGTGGTGCAATAAGAATTGGCAATAAAAGTTGATTATCTATAAAATCTGATTTTTTATGCAATAAATAGTGAAAAAGTGCCCATCCCTCCCCTACCTCCCCTACATAAAATTGTGCCGTAATTTCGAAATGGCTCCGACTCAGCATATGCTATTGAGATGATGATGGAAGCCACAGGAATCAGTATCTGTTAGTTCACAATTTAAATTTAAATTAAATTCTTTATTATGATCCAAACTTAGCCTAAGTAGAAGTTACAGAAATGAGGTTAGTAGGTGTCATTGGTATTAGAATTATTGTTTAATAGTTAGTTCAATAGTTTAAAGGTAGGTAACAGATACTCCTCGCAATTTAAAAAATAATAATAAAATAAAAGTACATTACAATAGGCCAGTCGTTAACGTAAAGTGACGACGCTGCTACCTACACTAGGAAAACCTGTGTTGTAGGTAACAGCGATTCCTCTTAGGTACAAGAAGCCATAATGCGTATTATGTATACTTAATTATATTATGAATTACTAATCTACTTAAACTTATGGGTAACAAAGGAACATTACAATAGTCTACTATTTATAAGCAAGTAAAATGCATGTTTGTCGCATCAAAGCACGGGTGTGTGTGTAGGTGTGTGTAAGAGTTTTAATTCAGTGTAGACATAAATTAGTTTATAAATTAATTCTTATGTGAAATTAAAATCGCCTAGTAAGAGAGTTAGTAAACCAGTAAATATACCTAGTATATATCAGGAATGGGGTTACGATCGATAAGATAAATGACTATTAATAAAAAGGACGGTAGGTGTATGTACGTTGTTTTGAGGAGACTAGGGATATATGCACAAAATTTACAGTTATTTATATATAGGTAAGTAATGTTATTTCGTTAGTTGATATTATATTAAAAATTATGTTGTAAATTAGTATGTGTCTTTAAAAACATAAAATGAAAAACAGAGAAATTAGAAAGTATAGGTAGGTATTGACTAGGCGGTGATAAGTAATAACCGCTCGGTCTCGTCGTAGGACATTGGAGTTAGCCACTCTTTTATGAAATTTTTGCACTGATATCTTGTTAAAGTGTACAGTTTGTTGTTGCGATTACTTGCTAAATTGTACAAATACGGCCCTAGGTGAATTTGAGAGTGATAAATGAATATGTGATAAAATAAATGAATTATGATTTGATGATTCCTATTGCCGAGTGGGTGATTGGATTTAACGTTGTTAGATATGCTACCTGCATTATCACTAAAAATAAAGAAAATAAAAATAAAAGTTTAAAAAACTAAAAACTGAATTCAAAATGAAATTCACATAAAAGTATGAAATAATATTATTAAGTACATATATATATAGATACACGACATTTACCAAAAATAACGAAATCAAAGGTGGATACGAATTAAATTAGGGACCTAAAGTTTATTTTGAGGTCGGTGTCAGCAATGCCCTAAGTAAAATGTGAGTAGCTGTGTGCTGGTACCAACCTCAAAAATGAATTTAGGACCCTCATTGAATTAGTACTACTTTTGATTTCGTTATTGTTGTTTAATGTCGTGTATCTAAGTATAATAATATTATTTCATACTTTTCAGTGAATTTCATTTTGAAGTCGGTTTTTAGTTTCTTAAAACTTTTATTTTTTATAATAACGAATCTATAGACTTATAAAAACCGACCAAGAAGATTGTGATATTATTGGCATTAACAACAGGTCACAGGGTTCAAACTTTATCCCTTATATAAATCAAGTAGGTACCTATTAGAATTTTAAGTGAAGGGATTCAAATATATATTCCAGTTTTAAAAGACATCAAAACGAGGTAGCTATTAACTTATACTGCACCTAAAATCATTTCACTTAATAATTGAAAACGCTAAACACGTAAAAAAACCGACTTCCATCGCAACAAATTAGTACATTTTTGCATTATTATTTTTGGTTTTTGTTAATTTTCTACTAAAGTACTATACCGATTTTGGTAAAATGTATATGGGACCACACGGGAAGCACTAGCTTTCAAATAAAAAAAGAATCATAAAAATCGGTTTACCCAGTCAAAAGTTCTGAGGTAACAAACATAAAAAAAAACATACAGACGAATTGAGAACCTCCTTCTTTTTGGAAGTCGCTTGAAAATATAAATATGTCGTGTAAATTCCTTAAAATTCTACATAAAAATTACAGAACGAAATCGGTTCACCTAGTCAAAAGTTCTGAGGTAACAAACATAAAAAAAACATACAGACGAATTGAGAACCTCCTTCTTTTTGGAAGTCGCTTGAAAATAGAAATGTTGTGTAAATTCCTTAAAATTCTACATAAAAATTACAGAACCAATAAGAGTAAACATATTATAGACCAGTTAATTATATATAACTCATAAAAAACCATATCATGCTGCCTCGAAACAAACCATAAGTCTGGATAAAAAATTCATTGGAAAATGCAGGCATAGACACTACACAGATTTGTAATATAGAAGTCATTGAGACACTCTGCTCACAGTACGAGACACTCTGCTCACAGTACGAGACATGCTGCTACGTCACGTGACTTCAACAGCAAATAAAGTAGGTGTTCATCTTGACATCATTACAAAAACAGCAGGTTGGGCATCAACATCTACGTTTGCGGCTCAAGATGCTTTTAGTTTTAGTAGAGCTATATGTAATTCTGTTAACCAGAATACCTAAATTATCTTTTCTTGTCTATAACTTATGTGTTTTGTTCGAAATCTTAAATGTTTGTAAGTGATACATTTTGTTCAACCAATTAAAAGCGTCGGTGGCTCAACCGGTAACGACTCGGTCCCCCTAACCAGAGGTGCCGGGTTCAAATCTGGACGGCCAATGTACCAATGAGTTTTTCGAAACTTACGTACTTACATATATTCACCGATTGCTTTAACGGTGAAGGAAAACATCGTGAGGAAACCTGCACACACCTGCGAAGAAATTCGAAGGTTGTGTGTGAAGTCGACCAACCCGCACTGGGCCCGCGTGGTCGACTAAGGCCCAATCGCCCTATTTGTCAACATAACGTAATTCGCAACATCGTCACTTACCACCAGGTGAGATGTTGTCAAGGGTTTACCAATTGTGAACAAAAAAAAAATGTGAGGGTAGGCTTGAGCCCCTCGGTGGGGACGTTTATATGAGCTGATGTGATGAATTAAACAAAATTAGTAGGTATCATTCTCAACCCTGACTTTAAACATCTACATAGTAAAACCGTCTCGATCAAGAAGAGAGTATAGTAATTGTATGATTAAATGAACTTATCTTAAATGAAGTTCAGTCATAATCATACGAAGCTCCTTGTCCGAGTCCGAGACGGACAATACACAATACGGCACCGGCACTCCCACCCTTTACCATTGAACTTTAAACCCCCTCAGAGCCCTGCATCACCTGCATCACCTGCATCACCTGCGTGAGCAACCGCTCATGAACATCTTCAAACGTAATGACTTTCCAGATACCTACTAGTGTGGAGAGAGTTCACTTTTTTTTAGCTTTGAAATATTCTGATGGCGCTGTAAAACATAGTAAAACTCGTCTCCGACAAGAAGGTTCGTATAATGAATGAATGAATGATTTATTTATTCTATTGCTAAGTACACAAACAAAATATAAAAAGAGAAGAGAAGATAAACAAAAGAAAAACAATATTTTTTTCCCTATAAATACCTACCTATTACTAACATTAAAAGAATATTTTTTTTTTAATTAAAAGGGTATCACAAAAGCAATACAAAAGGCTTAGCTCAGCGTAATTTTTACCCTAAGGCAAAACGCTGTTATTCTGCTATAGCCCGGACCGCATTGCGAGAGATTTTGCTAAAAAAAATATATGTATTTATGTATGTTTGCATGAGTGTGAGTGATGTGTGTGTGCGAGCGTGTGAGCATGATGTGTGTGGACTAATGGGACATGATTTTTAATAGTAAGTAAGTATGGATGTGATACGAGTAGGTACCTACCTAAGAAGATAACGAGATACATAGAAAAATAATAAGGTAGAAATCGCTCTCAGCGATAAGACCGCCTAAATTGTACGTCTTCTAGTTTTTAATTTAAATTTTTGTAATGTATTTATTTTTGATGTACAATAAAGAGTTATTTGAATTTGAATAATCCAAAAGAAGAAGAAAGAAAGAAAGAAAGAAAGAAAATAGATTCCGTTACGCAACAAGATTAAATTGTATTTCATGTGTGTTTCCAATAGCCACTCTTTCATATTTCTTTTAAATGCGAACTTTGACGGTAAATCACATCAATCAATATAATAATTATGATTGAAGTGGTCGCGCATATGATCATACCATAAGAGGTCGCGCGGATGAAAGGCGTCATCCATTTGCTTACAATGATTTATAATAATATTATCAGTATTTAGTTGGTATTTATTTATCGAATATAACAAAAATTAAATTACTTACATAATAGAAAAAAAAATCGTTTTCTTAACAAATTAGGAACATAAATTCTACTAGCCAAAGGTTTCATCACGCTCAATGCGACATCATCCCATCAGATAGAAACTCTCGACGCAAAATTCAACTCCACCTACAGTTTTGAACTTCTCTTGACACTTTTAAGCCACGCACGTACGTAAGCGCACGCGCACGGCCGTTACCGATGTCACGAAGCGTACCATAGGATAGGCAATACTAAACTCGGCGCCGGCTATGTGTTGCCATATAAAAAACAAAAATCCCGTCAGTGACTGACTCGGTGGCTCAGTGGTTAGTGCTCTTGTCTACTGATCCGAGGGTTGTGGGTTCAATCCCCACCCAGGCAAACATTTGTGTGATGAGCAGATTTGTTTGCTCGGTGTCTGGATGTTAAATAAGTATCTATATTATTTATGTTATAAGTACGTATGTATATTAATCTCTGGTTCCCATAACACAGGGAATCCTACTTTGGGGCCAGATGACTATGTGTGATTTGTCCCAGAATATTTATTTATTTATTATTATTATTTATAGTTTAATCAAAGTGGATGACATAATATGTCTCTCTAGGGTTAAGGTAAGTTCGTTTATAATCATACAATTTGGACTATGAATACACACTCACACAACAAGAGCGAATAACGTTTTAATCGCAACAATATGGATTTCTGGTTACTATAAGTAGGATTCAATTCTGTTTTGCGATCGGTCTCGTTGGAGCGGCAGGTGTGCTGGACGCTGGTGCTGTGTATAGCGGTACCCTCAGGCCTTTTGTAGCGTGACCGGCGCGGCGGCGGCGGCGCGGGCGCAGCGCAGGCGGCACAAGATCAAAGATCGATGCAGGTCGACGCACGCGGCTCGCTCGATTCTCCTCCGCCTTCGTAATTCGTATCTTATGCCCGCTCACTCGTTTATTTTGTTCTGCTGCACGTCCCTCCCCCCCGCCCCCCTCCCTCCTCACAAATGCAATGTTCGAAATTTTCGACAGACGCAACACAATCCAACGTATTTCCTAGTTGACTGTTATTTTATCAACTTCACTGTTGGTAGGGGTAGGTAGGTAAGTACTAACTGTAATTAGGTAACCATCTGCGGATTATATTTTATGAGGATATGTTAAATACCTATCTGTACTTGCTTCCGTTTCCGTTGTTAGCTCGTATAGAGGTTACATAATTAATATGTATATTAAAAATACTTATGCTTACTCCTTATTTGCAAAATTGTTAATAGAGTAAGTATATAAAAAAAAACATTAAGTTACTGTTTTTAAGTTAAACAATGGTTTATTTTTAATTAATGTGTACAATTATTGGGTTTACCAATTGTGCATAAAAAAAAAAAAAAAAAATAAAGAGTCTTTATCTTATCTTATTATTGGTTCATACACCAGCATCTCTACGAGCTGGTACCTCCAGCTCCAGCTCCAGCTACAGGTAGCAGTAGGGTGCACATCACGGCATTTAGATAGGTAGGTCCAATGACAATATTCAATTCAAATTATTGAAAAACTGTGTAAAGCTATTACTATGGGAATTTTTTTAATACATATATGTAGGTATATTTAAAGTAATACAAAAATAAAAGTTTAAAAAAACTAAAAACTGACTTCAAATGAAATTCACTTAAGAGTATGAAATAATATTATTATACTTAGATACACGACATTTACCAACAATAACGAAATCAAAGGTGGTACTAATTAAACTAGGGGCCTAAATTTATTTTTGAGGTCAGTACCAGCACACAGCTACTCACATTTTACTTATGGCATTGCTGACACCGACCTCAAAAATAAACTTTAGGCCCCCAATTTTATTCGTACCTTAGTTGATTTCGTTATTGTTGGTAAATGTCGTGTAGATACACGAATAATATTATTTCATACTTTGAAGTGAATTTCATTTCAAAGTCGGTTTTTATTTTTTAAAACTTATTATTATTTTCTTTATTTTTTTTGTGATATGATAATGCAGGTAGCATATTAACAGCGTTACACCCAATCAATCACCCACTCGGCAATAGGAACCATTCAAATCATAATGCATGTATTTTACTAACAGATGCAGATTCCTGTGGCTTCCATCATCATCTCAATAGCTAAGGAGTTAAATCTTCCATCATCAGCTTATCTGAATAATCTGAATGAATACAACTGTCGGTCTATACGTACCTATGTAAAATATTTGAAGAATTACCCTCCAACTCCTAACCGTTAAGGAGTTATAACTTCCTTCATCAGCTCATCAACATGAGATAATGACTACCAGCCAGACGCATATACTTTAATAATTTTAGAAAATATATGAAACCCGTAAAGCGTGCCTATAAAATTTGAGGGTTGCCCTCGATTTCCCTGGGATCCAATCATCAGATCCTGACTTGGTGACAATGGGACCCCCTCGGGAGTAAACTCTTTCGAATAAAAAATAATTTTTAAAATCGGTTCACAATCATCGGAGATAGATATCGCGTAACAGAAATACAAAAAGAAAAACATACAGTCGAATTGAGAACCTCCTCCTTTTTGAAGTCGGTTGAAAAATCGATTTCATCGAATACAATTATTTTAAAAAATATGACCTCTTTTGATGTAAAAAATAAATTGTAGACCCTGTTTTTGGCATTAATTGCAAAACTTCTCGATAACGAATTAGTTAATGTTAAATGAAACTAACACACAAAAATCGGTGACTTTAAGACCTTTCATTTGAATTGAACACATTTTTTTAAACCTATTTGAAAGTATAGAAAAGTAATAAAAACATGTAAAAATCGAGAATTGGGCGTTCGGTTTTAACGTAAAACAGCCGCGTAACGCGTTGAAGCCGCATTGCATTGATTTGAACTTAAAAGAAATGGATTTACGTTCGATATTATTTTAACACGTATCAACCTGCTCGGATTGAGGCATCTTAAAGCCTTAATTCATATAGGGGATCCCCTACAATTTTGGTCCCTCATCTGCGAATACTGACAGATCCGACACAATGGCACTTGTCATACTATAACTGTCTTCGCCTTGTTCTTGTTACTCCACGTACAGTAACACGATCTCTTTCCCAGTTACCACATTGCTGGAGACACAGATACGAAAGTCTCTGGCCGGACACATAAATACATACCTACATTTACTTACTTTATTTATGAGAGAGCTTTATACCGCTGCGCTGGCTACGGTAGCGTAAAGTCCCTAATTATAGTTACATACTTTACGCTAAGGTTCATTCATTTGTTTTGTCTGTCATGCACATGCATGTGGTATTATCGTATTGGGTCACTAATCCACAGATCATACATATAGGTACATACATACAGGATACAGGTAGGTACACTTTAGGAACTGTCCGGATTGCAATCTCACTCACCTCGGTTAAAAACCTTACGGCCCTGAAACGAGCGAATTTAAATTCCAGCAAGAATTATTCTACATTTTGAATCCCTTCTGTAGGTATCGTTAATCACTAAAAAATCCTTCAGTTTCAGTTTCCTACCATTTATTTGCCATAAACGCAGTAAACATAAGGAACATAAAACAGTACTTTCAATTGAAAGACACCGGAACGAAACTAGACGGGGAACCAAGACCGGTAAGTACCGTAAGTAGTAGTAGTACTCTACAACCAGAAACCTCCTGCTGCCTGCTGCCATCCTGCTGCCTCTAGCTCTACTGATTGTGTGACAGATTACAAAATGCACCAGACAAATACTTGTGTCACCCACCACACACCAGCACAGTATAATAAAGAGTACGAACATGTATGTACTAGACACAGTCACCACTCACCACCCACCACAGTTCATACAAGTATATTTAGGTAGCTGTATGTTATGAAGGTATGTATCTACTTCACGATACTTTTATTTTACTTAGTTTAGGAATTATTGTTTTGTACTTAGTATGTATGTATACCGTCGTGTCGTGTAGAACTACAAAGTTTTTTTGCTTTTTGTTGATGTGCGAATTGTGCAATGCGAGCTCGACGGCATGTTAGGGCAGCAGCGATTGCCGTGCCGCCGGTGCCGGTCGGCCCACAGGCATCTCAAAGCGCGCAGCTTGGCGGGCGCGCCACTCACTGTCTTTATAACATAATTTGCACTTCACGCGGCGAGATCAAAGCGCGGCCGGCCGATGGCGGCGCCTTTGATCATACCCAGCCTTTGAGTGTGCCGCCTTCGCCGCGCCGACCTCGCCTCGAAATAGTCAATTTGTCGCTGTATTTTTTTCCAAGAGTTGCTTTTCTAGTGTCGACGACGGACGACTATTGTGATAGTTCCTACATTCATTAGTCATTACAGAATAGGCAGGTATATTAAAGTTAGGGTTGCCAGATCTACTATATAATATAGTATCTTACTATATTTTGGGCCAAGATACTATATACTGTTGAAAAAATATATAGTAGACAAATCTACTATATTTTAGCCATACAGCGACGTGTTTGTCATACATACTTAAATCGAGTTAAAAAACACGCGTTCAGAAACGAACCCCGAAATCCTGAACAAAACTGAGCAGATCACATTATAAGTAAAAATCACATTGCTTGTGTTTCTGAACGCAACTTTTAAGAGTCATGTCATGTCACTGCCAAGTGTCAATGTCAAATATCATTCTGTCTGTATGATGTCCTAGCACCAGTTCTTTATACCTTTATTGTTCGGTTCACCTCTTTTGTGTGAAATATACTTACAAAATGAGAAATTGTGGAAAAGTTAAGACTACATAGACTAAATTTAAACATAGATGACTTATATTCAGAAGTAAGAATGGCTAATGATCTGCTTGAAAAATTAAATGCAAATTCTGAATTCAGCAATTTAAGCACGTCATCAAAGTGGCAGCAGATTTTATCGACTAAAGTCGACGCCATAATTCGAGAGACAACTTTGACATTTCGTTTTGCACAAGTGTTACCATAGTTAGGGTAGTGCTGTTCGTATCGATATTTAAAAAAATACGGCTTTGGATACCAGTGCTATTTATCCATTAGTTACTGTGAAATAATCAAATTAATTTAATATTATATATAATATAATATTAATTACAATGCAAGATATAAACACAGAAAGTGCAAATACTAACCAACGACGATTATTAAAGTCGTTTGTTTTGATTGGCCTCACCGCTATACGTATATTTGAGCGAATGACACTATGGCCGGCATCAAGTGCGATAACCAAGGTAGCACTACGACACTCCATACAAAGTGACAAGACGCATGCAATTACAAATTGCATCTCTTTCTAACCTTGATAGGGTTGACACTTGTGTAATATTACTGATTGAGATGGAAATAGAAGTACGGAGTAGATTGAGATACTAAGAAAAATTATTATTAAATGATGCCGGGAAATATTACATACAATTCTTGAGCCAGATGTAGCTAGTCGGTCGGCGGCGGCGTGACGACGATGGGGACAAGTATGCAGTATGCAGGTAGCTGAAGATAAACAAAACGCGGTGCGTACTTGTCAATGTCAACCGTAGTACGATAGATTTTGTAATAATAAATAAATAAGGTTAAAATACGGGAGTAAACCTTTAATTTTAACGGTTTAAACCTGTCCGTAAATGTTTATAGGTGTGCGTGAACTCTTGATAGGGTTGACACTTGTGTTGTGTACAACAATAGTACTGATTGAGATTGGAATGGCAGTACGGAGTAGATTGAGATACTGAGAAAATTTATTATTAAATGATGCCGGGAAATGTTTCATACAACTCTTAAGGCAGAATTAATCAGCTAGTCTGTCGACGGCGTGAAGTATGCAGGACGCAGGTAGCCAGCAGCATTAGTAGTATCTTTGAAAGTACGATCTCCACCGACCGGACGGCACGGCAACGGATTTTTAAACTGTCAATATTACAAAGCCAGGCAGATTCCACGTCACTCGGTACACAATAAACATACAAATTAAAATAAAAAAACAACCTTTTTTGAAGTCAGGTGAAACCATAAACTTTGAGCTAGAAATAGACTTATAAGTAACTATTAAGTCAATATTGTGCAATCTATGCCGCGTCCCGAAATAATCATTTTGAACTTATTTTGAACGAAATTCTCGTGTTTTGGAACGCGGCATAGGTCATAATATGACCTTGACATGTTTGTGCTTTTTTTAGAAATATAAAATTTTAAAGCCCCTCATTATATTCCCGAGTATAGATCTCAATCACAGTCTCTAAGCGAAACCGGTTGGCGAAACTAATTGATTTTGTGGAACAAGTTTGTGTTTGAGTAATCTATACTGAGGATGGCGTTTTACTACGAAAAACGCCAATTGCAACAATAATATTCCCGAATTTGATCTAAAATTCCGACTTAACAAACCATATAGGCGAGTCGATACTGTCTATCGATATCGGCCACATCACTATTTAATTTCGTCTAACCCTGGTAACCCTTTATCTGTCTCTTACTTGTCAAACTTGTCTCTCGAATTATGGCGTCGACTTTAGTTTGCTGTCATCATCAAACCTATCTAAGATAATTGGATACCTGTTTTCTGTTCCCGCCACTTCGGCATTCACGGAAAGAGTGTTTTCCATTATGAATGCCAAGTGGCGGGACGACCGAAATAGGTCATCAATTAAATTGATTAAAAATGAATTGTTAATAAGTTCTAACCTAAACCATAAGTGTTCTGAAGCCTATAAAATATTCCTGAGCAATAATAAACTCATTAAAATGGCCCAAAGTTCCCAAAAATATAATTACATGAAAAAATAAAGTCTACTATTTATTATAGCTGGATACTGTTTTCTTTTGACCCCCTAAATGGAAATCTCCTATATTCTTCTTGAATTTTTCTGGCAACCCTAATTAAAGTGTACGAATGGAAGGTATAGTATACACCAGGCATACTACGTGACGAATCAAGATGGCACGTGAGAAAATATTTTGGGCACGCCACCGATCGAAACGATTTGCATTTTAGTTCAAAGTACTTATAGGTACCTAACTATGCAGCTCTGAGATTCATGATTCAGATTACAGTCTCAGGTAAGTAATGGTATTTGTTATAGAATCAACATTTGTCGCAACTACAAGCTACTTACGCTCGAAGAACGACGAGATATGCTCGATATGCTGTTTTTCTACGACTTGCTTAATGGAAATATTGATTGCCCACCCCTTGTAGCTAAACTTGGTTTTAAGACCCCCCAAATAAGAACTCGTCAGACTGGAATGATGCATGTACCCTTCCATCGAACTAACTATGGCCGCAACTCTTTTTTCACACGTGTTGCTCGATCCTACAACAATATTTTTAGTAATACAGATCCGTTTAAAGATTCTAAAGTAAAGTTTAAAAAAGACATAAATAGCCACTACCTAACGTAACTTTGTTTTGATTTTTCTTTAATTTCACAAGTTTGGACAGTTGAAATTATCTTTTGACTCGCAAAAGCAACTTCCCCTCCATACACCTCCTCCCCCTCCCTTTACTTCCCCCCCCCTCCACACACACACAAACAAACACACACATACACACACCTTTTATTTTTTATTTCTAATAAAACTTTATCATTCCTGTTTTAACCTACTTATTTCTTTAATATTTGACTAGCATTTTTTTTTTCTTCTTGTATAACTTTCTTAACATTGGATGTACAAGTTTGTTCTTCTAAATTATCTAACTGTGGAAATCTGTAAAGGCTTTAGAATTTAGTCATACCATTTAGTTATATGTGTTAAAGAATAGCTGTTGATTTCCCAAACTGTAAAAATAAAAATAAAATAAAATAATAAAAAACATATATATGTATATCTTTGTCATTTACATAATCTATTATTTTATAATACCTACCCTGTAGAGCACAAGCATTTTTTAACATGAGTCTTGAATTTATTTTCTGACAAACTAGTTACATTTTCTTTATAAGTCACTGCATTTTCTGGAATTTTATTGTAGTTAGAATCTTATACACTGCCCCCCCCCACAAATAACTTTTTAACCTTACTCAGTCTCGAAAAGGCTATATCTTTTTTATTTACATTTCTTAAATTCAAATTACGCCTGTCACTGTTTTTAGGAAATAAATGCAAATTCTTACGAACGTACATGATGTTTGTTTCATTTTGTTTACATGATTTATATTATAAATTGACTTTTCTTTGAACTTATTCTGTAACGATTCTGTAACAATCTGATAGATTGCGCCATTGCGCGGATAGCTCTTCTCTGCAAGATGAAAATAAGTAGTTTCTATATCAGCCGCATGCCCCCACGCCCCCACAGTAAGATGCCTTAAGACATTATACTATGGAAGTAACTAAAATACACTAGTCTCGTAGCACTTACATCGTTAACTGTCTTATTTTCTTAACGGCATAAGCAGCTGAACTAAGCCTTCCCGCTAATGTTTCAATGTGTGGTCCCCATTGAAGTGAAACATCCAAAGTTATACCATGGAATGGAACACCGTAGTATTTAGAAATTCTAATTTATTACTGTCTAGTATTACACTATTATTGACCTTTTTTACATTTGGCAAACAAAATTTTATTACATTTTGTTTTCTTAGCATTTAATAATAAGTTGTTCACAGACCACAGTGAACCAGTTCAGTATCTTTGAGATAGTGTTGTTTACTTCGTCAATTTCATTTTCTTTTCTATTCACTTTAAAAATAAGAGAAGTATCATCCGCAAACAACAAAATATTTAATAGATGTTGCACCATAAAAGTCAAATCATTTACGTAAACAAGGAAAAGAAAAGGCCCAATAGTCACTACTAAGACGCCAGTAATATTCATTGCTACTAAGTAAAAAATATTTGGCGGCACGTCGTGGCCTCATTAAGTACCTCTTGAGAATGGCACTAAAGGCACAGATGAGATACTATTACGATAGTAACATTATATATCATTGCTAGTTACTTCTAAAGGTTAGCCATCCCTGGTAGGTACCTATATACTATGTACCTACCTAACTACCTATAGATTTTTGTCGGTAGGTGGTGGACGGTGGCCGGAGTACTTAAGTTGCAGTAAGTAGGTACTAGGTAGTCAGTTAATATTTATAATTCTTTAGTTGTAGGCAAGCCTGAGGCGGGCGGGGAGGAGGGCGGAGGACGGCGCAGGCGCGGCGATTCAGCAAATTATAGAGCTCTTGATAAATGGTCTATCCAGCGCGCTCACACTATACTCGAACATTCTACTATTATTACTATGCTTTGTGCTATTACCATAGTAAAAATACTACACTATTATTATACTTTACTTACTTACAAATAAACATTTTCATAGGTATGTACCACATGGGCAAATAATGGGAGATAAATGAACTTTACAAGGATCCGATTTAATATCAACTGAAACAGCGCTTTAAGAGCGAAACGTTAGGTATAAGTAGGTACTCTCACCTACCTTTCTAACAAGAAATGATAAATAAAAATAATACTCTGTTTTAAATATTGAACCACATTAAGTATACAATATTAACTGTTGCCCGCGACTTCGCCCCTGTGGATGTCGAGAGTGAGCGGGGTTTTTTTTAGCTTATGTCCATCCTGAAATTTCATTCTAACTATTGGCACCGATGAGATACCTACTAAGTATAGTTACTTCTATTAGTAAAAGAACTTTCAAATCGGATGAGTAGTAAGGATGGAAGATTACCTCGTACTGGCTCGTAGGTACATACAACATCTTTGTAATATTACTACCTACCTAAAGAAGTACAGTACAGGTACTTTGGTACAGATTTATTAATTCAAAATTGTGTGCAGTAAACATGTAAGTACCTACGTATAGTTGGCGCTTCACATCTCGAGTTCATTGTATTTACTTACATTGAAATATACTTAACAGGTCTATAATCTAATTAATCTACCAAATTTACATTTGTATAAACACTTACCTATTAAGTTTTAACTGTTTGTTTCGATTCGGTTCACATTTACACGTTCGGCCATCAATGCCTCCTTTGCTGGCCGCTGCAATAATGTACTATTGTTCTGAACTAAAAGCACTATACACGAGTACAGCAGTTCTTTCTCTGAACTACGTACATATTACATTGTTATTTCTGTAATTCTGTCCTTTATTCATAGATAAAAACTAGGTTTTTCATAAGATTCTACGCCTACTCAGGTAAGTGCCTAAGTAAGCAGGTGTATAATTTTAAATAAGTTAAGTACATTCTTTAAGCAACCATATTTGGCTTTTAATACAACCATATTTGGCTTTTAATACAAATAATATGTAATTTTAACTGACTCGGTGGCTCAGTGGTTTGTGCTCATGACTACTGATCCAAGGGGTTGTGGGTTCGATCCCCACCCATGGCAAACATTTGTGTGATGAGCAGATTTGTTTGCCCTGTGTCTGGGTGTTAAATATCTATATATGTATGTATTTAAACTTATATAAGTAAGTATATCAGTCTCTGGTTCCCATAACACATGGAATCCTACTTTGGGCCAGATGACCATGTGTGATTTGTCCCAGAATATTTATTTATTTTATTTATTTCAGAAATAAACATTAGTAAGACAATGTGGCGACGGCGAGGTCTGCCCGGTGCCCGGTGCCCGCTCACCCGCGGCTGAAATGTAGCGCTGTAGCGGCAACATCAAAAGACTATACAGATGAATATCACCGCCAGCCGCCAGCCGCCCGCGCAGGTCGGCGACGACGCTCACGCGCCCAACTTTTTTTCATTTTTTTAACAGCTTTACTTCTTATCTCTATAAGCAGAGAACCTCTCCTCGTTTTATGTTATATTATAGCCGAGCCGTTCCGATAAACAAGTAGATTCGGGTACATCCGTGTTAGGCAATGACTTATATAGGTATGTGGTGTTAGGTTACCGTAAAAAAAGTAATTCGTTGGCACAGATTTGGATAGAAATATAGAAGTTATTGTTTGTTGGCTTTATTCCTAAAGAAATACAGTCCATCGAAATAATACCGCAAAAAAAACTGTCCCCGCGCTGTCCCCACCGGCACCGGCACTGGCACCGGCACCTGTTAGCAAGTTTTATAATATGTAAGTACCTAGTTGTACGTGGTTGTGCCGGAAGCAGCGTGAGGTCGGTGTAACCGTAAAGTCCATGGTGAAAAGAAAGAATCGTAAAAGAAGTATCCTTTTGCAACGAACCACACGAATGTCGCACAGTTTCACGCATCTGTGGTAATGGCACGTGACGAAATAGACGGCGGCTCCTTTTGATGTCCGCTTCGTAAGTACATATACTAGTAATGGATCGCCGCGCCGCCGCCGCCGCCGCCGCCGGCAGCGTTGTCCTCTGATGTTGCCGCGCATGAAGTGCCGACAAAAGGTCTGTAAGGTAGCATAATACTATTGATATCATTTAAATCCCTTTGACAAAAGCCGCCACATTTCATCCCCTGGGAATCAAGGGTAGCCCTCACTCAACCCCTGCAATAAATGTTCATTCCGCCGTAAAAGTCTTTTATTATGTTTTGTAACTGTAAGTATGTGACTTTATACTTTAAGTGATATAGGTATACCTACCTATGTATACGTATACAAGTCGATGTGTGTATGTATGTGTGGTCCCTATGGACTAGAAAACGGCTGGAGCTATTCTAATGCATTGAATTACTTACTACTGAAGCGCAAAGTATCGCTTCAAGCCGATCTCCTTTCTTGCGTTTCATGATTAAATGCTCTTTTGGTTTTGTTCGTCTATGAAAATTTAATTTGAAAATATTTGTTACCTTTTGACAAGAGGAAAAAGAAAGGTTGACCGTGATCTCTTTGACTGTTATGTATATTTAAATTTTTGTTTTATGTTAATGTTTTGTTGAGGCCCACTATTTTATTCAGTGGTAAGTAATTTGTATAAGGAAACCGCTTTGCGTGTATTTTTGGTACTGCTGCGAACTAGATCTATATATGTCCGTAGGGTTCTTCCACTCCCCTTGCGAGGTTGACGTCCCCGAAGGTTCATCTGACTAAGGATTGATCCTGGGATGGAGCTGTGCTGACCACCAGCCAGTCCTTTGCACTACCCGCCCAGCTGCTTGCCAAAAGGGAAGTGAATGCTTAATTTATCTTTTATCCCGAGCGACTCTCTGGCCATTGGTCCTAGAAGATTTCCTGCCTCCGGTTTCTAACGATTTACTTAGTTATTTGTTTTAAATTTTAAAAATGTTTTGTACCTAATACGTGTTTTTTAGAACGATAGGGTAATTCAGACCAAAGTGAAATTTAATTATTTTAGAACTTAGTAACTAATTTAAGTACCAAAGGGACGGCGACGATCGTTGCCTACCGGCATTCTATAAAATAACCTTTTTATATTCAAATAAAATTGTCACTTTAAATTTATTTCCGGAAAATGTCCAAAAATATATTAGGTTATTGTTTTATATCAACACGGTCATCCAATGTACATCACATCTTTTTCTAGTACTTATATTGTTCCTTCTTTTTTAGAAAAATCATAAAATACATATATTCTAATTTACCCCATAATATTTTTCTTAAAACTCCGTTTAGGCCCGAACCTCTAAATCTTACGTATCATATGTGGCAAATTCCGTAAGGGTTTTTATCCCCAGTTAGCGTTGCCAGGCGTCCGGATAAAGCCGGACAGTGTTAGGCTTTTTGGATGCGTGTCCGGCCAAATTAGAAGGTGTTCGGCCTGTCCGGCTTTTTAGGTTTAATGATTTTTCCAGTCACCTGGACATTCGGGTGAGCGCTGGCGTATTTATGAGACTATGGCGGCGTTTCTTTGTCTGATTAGGACCTCGCTAAAGGCCAGTAAACATGACTGATTGATTTAGGGGTGTCTAAAGAGGGCTTTAATAATTTAGGGAGTCCGGCTTTTTTACCCAAAAGTCCGGCTAAACTGGCAGGTATGTCCGGATATTTAGTTTTAAGACCTGGCAACCCTATCCCCAGTTTCCATTATTTTTGTCACACTACATACTACGTATTTTAATGAAATTTTCAGGGATTGTAGATTAGCCCTGCGGGGGATCCTGTGAAAACAACCGGGGAGGTCGCAAGTGCTTCCTTTATACTTAATTTGTAAGTTCATGTCAAGGCGAGGGAGTGACAAATATAAGTACCTACTGGTCAAGTGCTCAAATACAAAGTATGTTCATTCATTTTGTTCCTATATCTTACTCGACTATTCAGACCACTGGGGTATACTTACCTGCTTACTTTATTTTTATTAGTCCTAGTACTTGCAGTCTAGAAAAACTGGGATTCAGACTTGGTTCAGAGCTTGGTTCAGACTTGATTCAGAGCTTGGTTCGAAACTACCAACTAAGTTACACACTACGACCATATACATAAGTAGGTACTACGACCAAGGGCCTGATAAATGATAATTTACATAAGTATCGCGACAATTAGTTAACTTTTAAGAGGTGAAAATCGTTATTGACGTTTTATGAAAAGTCGTAGGTTCACAATCCTTTTAAGAAAAGTCTTAACCGTATCTTATCTTTCACCTGAAACCTATTATTAAAATCGAGTTTCGTAGAGCTTTATATAATTCTAATAATCACACATCGTGGCTATTAAGTCGAGAAACACTTTTTGAGAATGGCCGACAACACGGGAGAAAACTGGTTTTGATGTTAAGAGAAATAATGCTCCACGCCGCCGCCGCCGCCGCGAGGAGAGAGGCTCCGGCCACTCGGCTGAGGACGTAATCGTACGTTATTATTTCTTTGAAGCGCCCGCGCCGCCGCCGCCGCCGCCGCCGCCGCCGCCGCCGCCGCCCGCGGTACGAGTATGTTAGGTGAAGACATGCTATATGTACTCCAAACGCTCCAAACTGTATTTATAGCCGTTTGCGAACCGTTTCTTCCTACAGCCACAAAAAGTACACTAACACAAACCCTTCTTTTTCCGCTTGTTGATTATGGTGACGTTTGCTCTCCTGATCTCACGGGAGTTCTCTCAAGCAAACTTGAACGTCTCCAAAACGTTGCCATAAGGTTCTACCTAAATATGACCATGTTCCCAATACAGAAGTACACTTAAGTGGCTACCCATTCGCCGCCGTAAAGACCTGCATATCCTTTCCCTTCTATATTCTATCCCGTTCAACCCAAAAACACCCTTGTACCTCAAAGAGTCCTTTCAGTTTCTCTCTTCCACTCATCGCCGTACTCTCCGCTCCTCTGATGATCTCTGCCTTCACATTCCTACTCACTCTACTAACTTCTTCGCACTATTCCTTTTTTTACTGATTAACATTTATTAGAATATTGGTATATATTTTTATTAAATGTTAGTATAGTTTACATTATTATTTATATCTTATATAGTATTTTTAATACACGTATTGTAATTTAGATTTTAGAAAAGCAGTTAAGTACAGTAAATTTTCTTTTTCTCAATTTTGTTCCATATGTTTGCTTTGCACAACTCTTACTTATATTTAGATGTATCCAATCTCTGCGTTGCTTGGAAGAAATTGCTTTAAGCAATATTTTGGGTGAAACAGTAACAAACATCCATGCATTCTTACAAACTTTCGCGTTTATAATATTAGTAGGATAGGATACTTAAAGTTATAAAAAATCGATGTAATTTAATACCATTTTAAAAATATTACCACTTTTGATCAATTGCAAAATTTCTCGAAAACAAATAGTTAATGTTGAATGAAACCAACACACAAAAATCGGTGACTTTAAGACCGTTCAATGTAATTGATTTTTTTTAAACTTATTTAAAAGTGAAGAAAAGTGATGAAACATGTAAAAATCTAAAATTGGGCGTTCAGTTTCAACGTAACAGCCGCATTGAAGCCCGCATTGATTTGAACTTAAAGTGAATAGACTTAGGTTTGATATTATTTTAACACGTATCAACCTACTCGGATTGAGTCATCCTATAGCCTTAACTAGATATTCAAAAGATTTTTAGGGCTCCGTGTCAACAAGGAGCCCTTTTTCGCCATATTCGTCCGTCCGTCTTCTGTCCGCGGATAAACTCAGAAACTCTTAGTACTAGCATAGTACTAATATACATATTATATACTTTGGTACTAGAAAGTATGTAAGTTCTGTAATTTGGCATCCATATTATGTGTCACGCGGCCCGCGGCACGCAAGCGGCACGCACGCGGCACGCACGCGGCACGCACGCGGCACGCACGCAGCACGCCGCCGACACGACAAAGTGGTAAAATAAAATCTTGAAATTCAGGGATCCGTTGCTTTAAAGTGCTATTTTTTATTAAAGTCAAATTAAATTAGTCAAGTTTGTGTTTATCAAACTAAACCTCTATTTCAGGACCTCTGAAAAAATTGTTAATAGTAGGACATATAATCAATTTAAAAAATAAAAGTTTAAAAAAACCGACTTCAAAAAGAAATTTACTCAAAAGTACGAAATAATATTTTTATAAACGAATACACGAAATTAACCAATAATAACGAAATCAAAGGTAGGTACGAATCAAATTAGGGGCCCACAATTTTTTATGAGGTCGGTGCCAGCACACAGCTAATTACCTATCAAATGTTTTAGATTCGATGGCTTTGCTGGCATCGGCCTCAAAAAAAATTTTAGGTCCCTAATTTGATTCGTACCTACCTTTGATGTCGTTATTGTTGGTTAATTTCTTGTATTCGTTTATAATAGTTATTTGTTATACAAGAGTGTAAAGTTGCTTTTTAACCGCGTGCTCAATTTTGATGACCGACCAAGCGAAGGATTCTAAAATTTTATAATTAGAATCCTGAGCGTTAGAGAGGGAATCAAAAGAGCGCGAGGTGAAAAATCTTTGCCTCAGCGACGAAATGACTAAATGCAAAAAAATAACTATTTCATCCCCCCATCTCGGAAATTGTATTTTTGCTCTTCGATATCTGAGAGCAAAAGCCGTTTTTATTCGCTAGAGGATAAAGTAAATTGAATTTAGAACATCGAGTGCACTAAGTTTGTGAATTCAAAACATTATTAAACCTATGTACTCCTACCTCCATGGTGCCGAATTTATTATACAGCCTTTATTAATTTGTTTAAAACTCAGACTTGGAACCTTCTTGTTGTACTTTTTTTTAATTTGCTTTGCTCGCGCCATTTTCTTTTCACGTCATATTGTTAAAACCTAAGGTTAAAAACAAGAAACTTGAATACAAGTGAAAAATCTAAAATGATTATAGCGACGAGGAAGTTTATTTGACGCCAACGAATTGACTGAAACTGTTTGTAAGGCATACATTTTAAACGGAACGATACGATACGATTTTATTTGTACCGATTGTCAAAAATAAGACAGGAGATGTCTCGGATCCGATGAACTACCGGCCCATCTCACTTGCCACTATAAAAGCTAAGGTGCTTGACAGTTTGCTTAATGATCAGTTGAACAAACACATTAAGCTGCACGATGCACAGTTTGGTTTCAGAACCGGATTGTCCACTGAAAGTGCGATTCTGTGTCTTAAGCAAGCTGTCAAGTATACTACACAGATAGAAAGACGCCGGTGTACGCGTGTTTTCTGGACTTATCAAAGGCTTTCGATCTAGTAGTTTATGATGTACTCTGGGACAAGCTGAAGGGCATGAGTATACCGGTGGAATGCATATCACTATTTAGATATTGGTATAGAAAAGAAAGGTCTGTCTGACGAATACAAACATGAGGGCGGAGTGCGGCAGGGTCGGCTGTCTTCTCCGAGTTTGTTCAACCAGTATATAAATCAGTTCATTGAGGAGCTCAGCAGTACGCATGTAGGCTGTCACATAGATGGTACTTGTATTAACAACATTAGTTACGCCGACGATATGGTGCTGCTGGGCCCCTCAATAGGGTCAATTAGAAAACTAGTCTTTGCCTGTGAGCAGTATGCGGCTAGTCATGGGCTTAAGTACAACGCCAAGAAAAGTCAAGTTCTTGTGTTTAAGTCTGGGAACAAAAAGCCCTCAACTGTACCTCCGGTTATGATTTCCGGTACTGCTTTGCAGGTGGTCGACAATTTTAAGTACCTCGGTCACACGATTACGGTAGACTTAAAAGATGACCTCGATATAGAGCGGGAGCGCAGGGCGTTGGCAGTAAGGAGTAATGTCCTAGCTCGCGGATTTGCTCGATGCTCACCAGAAGTAAAAGTTACGCTTTTTAAAGCATATTGCACATCTTTCTACTCGAGCAGTCTGTGGGTTAGTTTGATAACGCTTTCAGGATGCTGATGGGGCTACCGCGCCGGTCGCGCCGGTCGCGCCACTGTAGTGCGTCTCAAATGTTTGCGGAGGCGCGAACCGATGGATTTCACGCAATTATACGTAAGAAAGTCTCCTCACTTCTCCATATCGGTCGCGCGGCAGCCACAACGGCATCCTGAGGACGATCGCCGAACAGTTTGACTCTCCCCTCCTGAAGTGTTGGGTGGGGATAGTCACCGGTGCCACAGTATATATGTATATTAGTACTAACGCCGGTGCGGTGAAATGATACTTATTTTAATTATTCCCAAGTAGTTTTTAAGAACTAACTAACATAGGCTAAGTCTCTATTGTTAGTAACACATATTATGGATTTTTGTAGTCCGAAATAAACTTTATTTATTTTAAATTTCAAGTCTCTTACTTCAAAAACATAGGACTTTCATACAAACTTCCAACCCCCGTTTTACTCCTTAGGGGTGGAGTTTCGTAAAATCCGTTCTTAACGGATGTCTACTGCACCCTTATGGAACCTACCTGCTAAATTTAAAGTTTGTAGGTGTTCTAGTTTCTGAGATTTCGTGATTAATCAGTGAGTGGTATTTCGCTTTATACCTATTTGATTCATAAAGCCGTACCTATCAGCATAATATTATAATATGAGTCGAACTAAACATTAATAGGAACTCATCATAAACGGCCTTGGCATCTTGCACTCGGTATACAAGTATATCTACCGTTAGTTTGTTTATTGTAAGTAGCCTGACATAGGTATTGCAGGCTACTTAACATTCTAGGCATTCCAGTGATAATTATTTTTCACATTTGTGTGCAACACCGTTACATTTTATGGTTTGAAATTTTAATCCCGCACAATCTCAAGCGTCGGCGTTAGAAAGTTATTCCAATGATACGATAAACAGCCGGCCGGCACTCACCACTCACCATCAGATTACAGCTATAAATAAACACGCGGGCGCGGAGGGCGCGGGGTGCGCGGCGTGGCGGCGGGCGACAGATCAGATGCAAGAGTTACTCGGAAACGCTATTTCCGACTTTCTACCAACGTGGCCTATTCAATATCAAAGTTCAAAAACAATGCCGATGTTTTGACGGTTGTTTTTATTTGAACAGGAACGAACGAAGAGAGAAAGGAAGTCGATGTGCTGGACACGCTTACACAACACGTGCCCAACGTGCCCTTCACTTCTAATAAGTATAAATAAAAGAAAAATTAGCTGATATCAAATATAAGAGTCCATCAATACGAGTATGCAGATAAAAAAAACAGAATTAAATAAATGGTTCAATCAATCAAAAATATATGTTAGGTCTACTTTTTACTTCGGGAAAACGTCTTATTCTCACGGTAAAATCGAAAAAACAACGCGGGCGTAGCCGCGGGCGGACGGCTAGTCGGTCATAAAACTGCCCAAGAAGGAGGCAAAGAATAAAGACTATTTACTGCGTAAAAGAAGGTTAACTCCGCAAAATTATTTGAATGAATGGCGACTCTTGCTACGACACAATAAAGTGCAAATTCAGGTCGCACAGCGCTAATTGCCTACAGTTATATTCTTTCTATCGCGTAACTCTTACGTCTTCTGACTACTGAATTTCACCCCGCAAGGGGCCGCGCGTAGGTACCTACATTTTAACATTTTCATACCTACAGCGCAGAGTGCGACAGGCCTGGAGAAGGTAACGTTTTCTAAAACTTGATTAATAATTCCTGAACCTAACTAATGGCACAGTATATACCTATATTAGTACCTAATGGTAGGAATCCTATGAAAGCTTGTATGTACCTAACGAATGATAATGACGTCTGGTCGGATCAAACTTCGATTTCCGAATAGGGCTAGCTAGTTGCCATAGTTGCTAAATATTCCACTGGGTTTGGTTTCCGGTCGCTGAGGGTCCGGGGGCCGAGGCCTGGCGGGCTTCTTCCATGTTCACATTACAGGTTTAAATAAATTGTGCACCGCAACATGCCGCAACGCTGCACGCTGCACGCTGCGGGAGAGTCGGCCCGACTTGCTGCCGCATGCCGCATCGCATCGCCCGCGCCGTCCGCCACCAATGCAATGCCAGTCGGTGTCGGTGAGACCACTTTCTAGGAAATTTCTAAATACTTTACCTGTTGTTACTACCGAGTAGTCCGAGTACCGACATAATGTGCTATCGTGATTGTGAATGTAACTTTCGAAGCGAATCATTTTGTTCAAACTCAAAAACCCACTCACCCAAGTAGATCGCAAGTCGCAACCAAAGCAGCCTCCAATTGTTTTTACGTCGACTCGAAAGCGGAGCGTCCAATTGTAATATCCTGAAACAAATTGGAGAACCCTCGTTCTTGGCATCTCCCTTTCGCAGGTGTACCTACCTACTTACATTTCCTGTGTTCGGTGGCAGCAACATTGAAAAATCGGCCAAGTGCGAGTCGGACTCGCGCACGAAGGGTTCCGCACCATTATCTATAATAAATGACGTATTAAAAAAACTACTTACTAGATCTCGTTTAAACCAATTTTTGGTTGCATAGTAATGTACATCATTTATATTTTTTTAGTTTTATCATTCTCTTATTTTAGAAGTTACCGGGGGGGGGGGGGGGGGACACATTTTACCACTTTGGAAGTGGAAGTGTCTCGCGCAAACTATTCAGTTTAGAAAAAAATAAATTAAGAACCTCAATATCATTTTTGAAGACCTATCCATAGATACCCCACACGTATGGGTTTGATGAAAAAAAAATTCGAGCGAGACCTACAGTACTCGCATATGATGTGTAACATGTGACAAAATACTTTAGGTTAGTTAGATTTGATGTCGATATTGTACCTGGGTGGCGGATCTGACAGTAACGAAAAAAACCGACCAAGTGCGAGTCGGACTCTCGTTGTTACACATTTCCGTCCCATATCACGAAATCACTCCCACAAATTGCAGGAAAGCGAGAGCAACCGACCAAGTGCGAGTCGGACTCGTCCCATGTTACACATTTCCGTCCCATTTCACGAAATCACTCCCACAAATTGCAGGAAAGCGAGAGCAACCGACCAAGTGCGAGTCGGACTCTCGTTGTTACACATTTCCGTCCCATGTTACACATTTCCGTCTCATTTAACGAAATCACTCCCACAAATTGCAGGAAAGCGAGAGCAAAGATGTTACACATCAAAAAAAAAATTCGAGCGAGACCTACAGTACTCGCATAATATGATGTGTAACATGTGACAAAATACTTTAGGTTAGTTAGATTTGATGACGATATTGTACCTGGGTGGCGGATCTGACAGTAACGAAAAAAACCGACCAAGTGAGAGTCGGACTCTCGTTGTTACACATTTCCGTCCCATGTTACACATTTCCGTCCCATTTGACGAAATCACTCCCACAAATTGCAGGAAAGCGAGAGCAAAGATGTTACACATCAAAAAATTTTGAGATTCAGCTATAAGTATGTAAATTTATTGTTTTTTTTTCTATTTCTATGTGAAAATCTTAATGCGGTTCACAGAATACATCCACTTACCAAGTTTCAACAGTATAGTTCTTATAGTTTCGGAAAAAAGTGGCTGTGACATACGGATGAACAGACAGACAGACATGACGAATCCATAAGGGTTCCGTTTTTTCAATTTGGCTACGGAACCCTAAAAAGCAATGCTTTACAAGTTTACACGAAATTATGTAGATAAGTAATAACATATACAAGCATATTATGTATTACAACTATTTCATCACCTACCTATACTGTGCAGTATTGCGTTACCTGCCTACTGTAGCAAATCTTTTTGCTACTTAATTCGATCTTCTTGCGGTTCGGTCTTTACAATTTGTAATTAGTTTCTCTGTATCGAATTGTTTTAAACATTTGAATTTTTGGTTGTCAAGGAGATGTAGTCTATTATTTGATAAAAAAGTCAATTGGTCATCGCAACATTTCTCGTGGATCTTGTTAATTTGTTCTAAATTCAATATTTTAATTCCTCACCGTTCCTGTATTTATTATGTGTTGTAATAAAATGGATCAATCGTTCCCTCGCCGCTTATTTTGAGGTACGTTCGTTCTGATTCCTTGGTCGTCTCCGTCTCCCGTTATGCTTCGCGCTGATGTAAATTGTGTTTCTTTTAGTGTTTTTAGGATCCAACCAACTACATATTTATTCTTGATGATTCACTTGCCTGGCAACTAGGACCAACGTCTCTTACCCAACGTCCTACATTAATTATTAGCCTTATTGGCAAGCTTCCTTCTTATGGTCTTCATGTGGGATTGTGTAACTGGGTAGCCGATTTCCTGAGGGAACGGTCTATTCGAGTGATCGTTGATGGCTGTTCCTCAGACCTATTGGCGATTGATGCCGGGGTACCTCAGGGATCTGTTCTTTCTGCAACACTATTTCTGCTTCAAAATAACGATCTGCTGAAACCAGGTATAATTGGTTATGGGGACGATAGCACGGTTGTAGAAAGATACTTGTCCAGTGCACGAGCTAACAGTGCTGATACGCTGTTTCTGAGAGAGGACATGATAGAGCGCATAAACCTATCACTTCAGGCAGTGTCTGAATGGGGTGATTCCAACCTCGTAAGGTTTAATGCCTCTAAAACACAGGCGTGTCTTTTTTCCGCCAAAAGGAGTCCATTCAAACTGACTCCAACTCTCCGGAATGAACCGATTCAGATATCTGACCACCTGCAACTCCTCTGCGTGGATTTAACATCCAATCTTAACTTCGGTCGTTACATTGAGTCCAAGGCAAAAGTTGCTGCAATGAAGCTGGGCATTCTCTCTAAGGTGAGACGGTACTTCACACCTGGACAGCTTCTTACCTTATATCAAGCACAGGTCCGCTCATGTTCACACTGTTCACACTTATGGGATGGACCAGCCCGCTATCAGCTGGATACTTTGGACGCCATCGACCGACGCGCACGGAGACTATTGGTGACGACGAGCTAGTCAATGAAAAGCTCCAAAGCCTTGAGCATCGCCGCAAAGTCGCCTGTCTGTCGGTATTCTATCGAATTCATTTCGGAGAGTGTTCGCAAGAACTTCACGACCTCATTCCCCCGGCTCCATTCCACCGTCGGTCAACGAGACGCAGGGAGGGGTTGCACCCCTTTGTTGTTGATGTTCCACCTTTTCGCACTAATCGTTACGCTTCTTCATTTATTATGCGTACAGCGCAGGAGTGGAACTCCTTGCCTGCGTCAGTGTTTCCCGATTCCTATAATTTGGGGATCTTCAAGGCAAGAGTGAATAGGCATTATTTGAGTTTGCGTGTACCATCCTCGACTACATCATCACTTACCATCAGGTGAGTTGCAGTCAAACGCACTCAAATTTTTAATAAAAAATAAAAAAATAAATTGGTGCTAATTTTCTACTCCTGTGCCACCGACATTGTACCAGCATGTTTATCAATCCAGCCAAGCAGCGCAGGCAAGTGGAACTTTAAATACGTGATCAAGATTCCCTTTGGATTTTACGAACTTTTAAAAATGTATGAAGTGTTATATGTATTTCACGTGTTATTTTAAGAATAAACAGCTTTACTACAACTCCGTACGTACGTGATTGCGCCACATCAACTAAATCCATTTTAAACTATTTTTTAGGGTGTAATTTTACATCGGCACTTTGTAATCAATCAGGTGAAATGGTCTCACCTGTTCAAAATTACATTTTATTTAGCAATAATTCTAAAAATAATCTGCGGTTACGATTCCTTTTTTAAAAGTACTTTGTTCCTTTTTTTATCTAAACAATTAATTATATTCTTAACCTATTACAGCCTTTTTCCTTTTCGTTACACAACCTTTTGGTGAGTAAGCCACGTAAATTCTACGTATCATGTAGCAAGACCTTTCTAGGCTATGTTCCTTATTTTAAATAAATGATGCTACACTACTAAATGGCTGATACCAAGTTTATTGGATTACTTACGTGTAAGTGTGAGCCTGGCCCTGGAGGCACTACTGAGGATTGTGAACATGTTACGTTACTTTCATACAAACGGCGATAACGATTTTGACCACATATAATTGAAAACGCTAAACACGTCAAAAAACCGACTTCCATCGCAACAACTTAGTACATTTTTGCATAAATATTTTTGGTTTTTGTTAATTTTATAATAAAGTAGTACACCGATTTTGATAAAATTTATATGGGACCACACGGGAAGCACTAGCTTTCAAAAAAAAAGAATCATAAAAATCGGTTCACCCAGCCCAAAGTTATGAGGTAACAAATATTAAAAAAAAATACAGACGAATTGAGAACCTTCTCCTTTTTGGAAGTCGCTTGAAAAGTTAACCAATTTTGAACAGGTTGTCAGTCATCAATATTTTGTTCTTTTCAATAGGTTTAATTTTATTTGTCGTTCAGTGTTTTCATACAAAACTAATATTTGTTTATTTTTTAATCAATAATTTAAGAAACGAAACCTACTAACAAGTTTGTTCTGACTGACAACATATCCAAAATTGATCAAAATCGGTTAACTTTTGAGAGGTCAAAATCGCTATCGTCGTTTGTATGACCGTAGCTTCACAATCCTCACGAACTAGGTACATACAAAAGTACCTATTTATATTAAATACTTTAGTTCGATCTTCTTTGCCTTGACAAGAGAAGCGCTTCACTGTCGGTCTTTATCTATGAACCACTGTTAATAAAACATAATCATTGATATAGTGTAAATAAAGAAATAATTATTATAACTCTAGAGTGCACTAGGGACAAATTATCATCAGCGGAATGTCAATAAAAGACCTCTAAACGAAGAGTGTTTGATCTCTGGCATAGTATATATAATATTAGTACTCTCTGGACACGGTCGGTATCCTTAGATAGATAACCTAGTATTTATCTTTATCATTTTAAATTACTTAGATACCTACCTAGCTAGATGAGGTTTACCTGAGGTACCTATCTATTAAGTAATGTGAGTTTGTTTTTATATTAACATGCTTTATACTCGCCTCCTACGGATTTTTAAAGGTAGGTAGGTATACATTCCAAGTCAGCACAAGGCAAACCACGAACGTCCGGGGGGCGGGGCGCGCGGGTTGTTTGACTAAGACGCGCGCGACTGGCGCCGGCGCCTGTGGCTGTAGCTGTGGCTGTGGGGTGGAAATGCTGGCCCCTAGGAATGATTGAGTGTACCCGCTCGATTTTCACCGTTTACAGATAAAATTGGAAACTGAAGTGGGACGAGGACGAGGGGAGGGCCCACCTACTCAGCCTACTCTACATGTGGGTATTTAGCAATGTGACGGATGAACTAGTGGGGCGGCATATTGCCACAGAAGAGTAGAGGCGTATTAATACGTCATCATATACGCAGAAATTAGGAATTAAAGTGGTGCGTGGGCGCACCTACTTAAAATCAATCAAATCAAATCAAATATACTTTAATAGCCATTACGCCGTTTATCCGACGCTCTTACGGTGAAGGAAAACATCGTGAGGACACCTGCACACGCCTGCGAAGAAATTCAAAGGTTGTGTGGGCCTGCCTGGTCGACTTAGGCCCAATCGCCCTTATTCAGGGTAGGCTCGAGCCCCTCGAAGGGGACGTGTATGAGCTGATAATACGATGATGCTTTACTGTACAATAACAAAAATATATAAAGATAATAGTATACAGAATACACAGTAAAATTTTAAATTATACAATGTAGGCGGCCTTATTGCTTAAATCAATTTCTTCCAGGCAACCCAGAGAATGGATACAATTAAATAAATGTAAGAGGGCTGTGCAAAGCAAACTGCAACAAAATTGAAAAAAGAAAATTTTACTGCATACGAGGGCGACACTGAAAGTCTTTAGAACTGGCCACTTGTAATAAATATAATAAAAAAATAAGTTCAAAATTTCAAAATCGAACTCTTTCTTAATATTTTTGTGTACGAATTCCACTCGATTGTCATTTGTTTTACGATTTGGCGGCAAATTGAAAATTGTGTGTACTACGTGAGCATGAATTTAACGCGAGAAAATTTTTGAGCAATGATTTTTTACGACTTTCGATGTAATTTAAGTCAACAAGAAAGTTATGATAGACTTCGATTGGCCTTTCACGATGAAGCCCCATCTCGTGCTACTATTTACAACTGGTTTAATGAATTTAAACGTGGCCGCACTAATCTCACCGATGATCTGCGTGAGGGCCGGCCTTCTACGGCGACTACTGAAGATAACATCAGTGTTGTGCGGCGTATGATAGAGACTGACAAAAGAGTAACCTATCAGCAGATTCGTACAAGCTTAGCCATTGGTATGAGTCAAGTCCACAAAATCCTCCATGAACATTTAGCGGTGAGGAAGCTTTGTGCCCGGTGGATACCTCATAATTTGACAGAAGCCCAAAAAGTCCGTCGTGTTGATTGGTGCCGTGAAATGGGTCAAAGATTCAACGGAGGTGACTCAAATGCTGTGTTCGACGTAGTTACGGGTGACGAAAGCTGGATTTACTGTTATGATCCTGAAACTAAAAGACAGTCTGCTGAGTGGGTGTTTCCTTCCGAGGAGTTGCCTACTAAAGTGAAGAGAGGTCGAAGTGAAAGATGGTGGCCTCGTTCTTCGGAAGGACTGGTCATTACGCAACAATTATTTTAGAGGATCAAAAAACAGTTACTGCGAAGTGGTACACTAACAATTGTTTACCACTTGTCTTGGAAAAAGTTCGAGAAAAACGGCCTCGCAGTAGGATCCTGCTTCACCACGACAACGCCTCATCGCACACCGCCAAGCAAACGATCGACTATTTGGCGACGGCAAACGTGGAATTACTGGGTCACCCACCTTATAGCCCCGACCTTGCACCTTGTGATTTTTATTTATTCCCAAAAATTAAAGAAAAACTTCGAGGAAAACGTTTTATGGACGCCGACGAAGCAGTGGCTGCGTTTCAAAAGGCCGTCGAAGAGACCCCTAAGGACGAGTGGGCAAAGTGCTTTTCTCAGTGGTTCTATCGAATGCAGCGATGTATTGATGTGAAGGGAGGCTATTTTGAAAAGATATAATAAAAGTAATAAGTTGCTTGATTGCTCAGTTTTTGATTTTCTAAGAACTTTCAGTTTGACCCTCGTATAACTGCATATCTAATCTAAATCATAATATAACATGTACCTAATAAAATACTTTACAAAATATAAATAATACTAATATAAACTATATATACTTACATATAATGAAAATATGTACCTACTAATATACTAATAAATATTGATGAGTAAAACAAGGAACAGTGCTAACACGTTGGTTGAAGACATAAGAGGTATTCTTTCAGATGAAACTTTATTATGTTTCTAATAAATACCTACGAGTAATAACAATATGACAGGTCAGTGAGTGGGTCACATTTACCACATTGACCAGGCACATTTACCACAGACGAGGGAAGATGTACTCATACCATCATCATCATCATGTCAGCCGAAAGACTTATTGCTGGACAAAGGCCTCCCCCAAGGATTTCAACAACGACTGGTAGGTACGCGCTGGCCATATCCAGCGGCTTCTCACGACTTTCACTTGATAGGTTTGAAATTTCAACATATTATTTTCCAGTCTTTTTTAGATAAGTATTTTAATTTCAAAATTTTAAGAGTAGGTATCTCCCATACAATAAAAAAGTAAAAATATGTTATTCTCAAAAATGGCGCTAAGAATGTTTTCCTAATTTTTGTCATCGACAACACTTATTAACTCCTAAAGTATGCCGCACGCGGCACGAGTATGTGGCATGTGGTCCATGTGGGAGAACTCTAACGGTACATGTCATACAAACAAACGTATGCCGCACGAGTATGTGGTCCATGTGGGAGAACTCTAACGGTACATGTCATACAAACAAACGTATGCCGCACGAGTATGTGGTCCATGTGGGAGAACTCTAACGGTACATGTCATACAAACAAACGTATGCCGCACGAGTATGTGGTCCATGTGGGAGAACTCTAACGGTACATGTCATACAAACAAACGTATGCCGCACGAGTATGTGGTCCATGTGGGAGAACTCTAACGGTACATGTCATACAAACAAACGTATGCCGCACGAGTATGTGGTCCATGTGGGAGAACTCTAACGGTACATGTCATACAAACAAACGTATGCCGCACGAGTATGTGGTCCATGTGGGAGAACTCTAACGGTACATGTCATACAAACAAACGTATGCCGCACGAGTATGTGGTCCATGTGCGAGAACTCTAACGGTACATGTCATACAAACAAACGTATGCCGCACGAGTATGTGGTCCATGTGGGAGAACTCTAACGGTACATGTCATACAAACAAACGTATGCCGCACGAGTATGTGGTCCATGTGGGAGAACTCTAACGGTACATGTCATACAAACAAACGTATGCCGCACGAGTATGTGGTCCATGTGGGAGAACTCTAACGGTACATGTCATACAAACAAACGTATGCCGCACGAGTATGTGGTCCATGTGGGAGAACTCTAACGGTACATGTCATACAAACAAACGTATGCCGCACGAGTATGTGGTCCATGTGGGAGAACTCTAACGGTACATGTCATACAAACAAACGTATGCCGCACGAGTACGTGGTCCATGTGGGAGAACTCTAACGGTACATGTCATACAAACAAACGTATGCCGCACGAGTATGTGGTCCATGTGGGAGAACTCTAACGGTACATGTCATACAAACAAACGTATGCCGCACGAGTATGTGGTCCATGTGGGAGAACTCTAACGGTACATGTCATACAAACAAACGTATGCCGCACGAGTATGTGGTCCATGTGGGAGAACTCTAACGGTACATGTCATACAAACAAACGTATGCCGCACGAGTATGTGGTCCATGTGGGAGAACTCTAACGGTACATGTCATACAAACAAACGTATGCCGCACGAGTATGTGGTCCATGTGGGAGAACTCTAACGGTACATGTCATACAAACATACGTATGCCGCACGAGTATGTGGTCCATGTGGGAGAACTCTAACGGTACATGTCATACAAACAAACGTATGCCGCACGAGTATGTGGTCCATGTGCGAGAACTCTAACGGTACATGTCATACAAACAAACGTATGCCGCACGAGTATGTGGTCCATGTGGGAGAACTCTAACGGTACATGTCATACAAACAAACGTATGCCGCACGAGTATGTGGTCCATGTGGGAGAACTCTAACGGTACATGTCATACAAACAAACGTATGCCGCACGAGTATGTGGTCCATGTGGGAGAACTCTAACGGTACATGTCATACAAACAAACGTATGCCGCACGAGTATGTGGTCCATGTGGGAGAACTCTAACGGTACATGTCATACAAACAAACGTATGCCGCACGAGTATGTGGTCCATGTGGGAGAACTCTAACGGTACATGTCATACAAACAAACGTATGCCGCACGAGTATGTGGTCCATGTGGGAGAACTCTAACGGTACATGTCATACAAACAAACGTATGCCGCACGAGTATGTGGTCCATGTGCGAGAACTCTAACGGTACATGTCATACAAACAAACGTATGCCGCACGAGTATGTGGTCCATGTGGGAGAACTCTAACGGTACATGTCATACAAACAAACGTATGCCGCACGAGTATGTGGTCCATGTGGGAGAACTCTAACGGTACATGTCATACAAACAAACGTATGCCGCACGAGTATGTGGTCCATGTGGGAGAACTCTAACGGTACATGTCATACAAACAAACGTATGCCGCACGAGTATGTGGTCCATGTGGGAGAACTCTAACGGTACATGTCATACAAACAAACGTATGCCGCACGAGTACGTGGTCCATGTGGGAGAACTCTAACGGTACATGTCATACAAACAAACGTATGCCGCACGAGTATGTGGTCCATGTGGGAGAACTCTAACGGTACATGTCATACAAACAAACGTATGCCGCACGAGTATGTGGTCCATGTGGGAGAACTCTAACGGTACATGTCATACAAACAAACGTATGCCGCACGAGTATGTGGTCCATGTGGGAGAACTCTAACGGTACATGTCATACAAACAAACGTATGCCGCACGAGTATGTGGTCCATGTGGGAGAACTCTAACGGTACATGTCATACAAACAAACGTATGCCGCACGAGTATGTGGTCCATGTGGGAGAACTCTAACGGTACATGTCATACAAACAAACGTATGCCGCACGAGTATGTGGTCCATGTGGGAGAACTCTAACGGTACATGTCATACAAACAAACGTATGCCGCACGAGTATGTGGTCCATGTGGGAGAACTCTAACGGTACATGTCATACAAACAAACGTATGCCGCACGAGTATGTGGTCCATGCGGGAGAACTCTAACGGTACATGTCATACAAACAAACGTATGCCGCACGAGTATGTGGTCCATGTGGGAGAACTCTAACGGTACATGTCATACAAACAAACGTATGCCGCACGAGTATGTGGTCCATGTGGGAGAACTCTAACGGTACATGTCATACAAACAAACGTATGCCGCACGAGTATGTGGTCCATGTGGGAGAACTCTAACGGTACATGTCATACAAACAAACGTATGCCGCACGAGTATGTGGTCCATGCGGGAGAACTCTAACGGTACATGTCATACAAACAAACGTATGCCGCACGAGTATGTGGTCCATGTGGGAGAACTCTAACGGTACATGTCATACAAACAAACGTATGCCGCACGAGTATGTGGTCCATGTGGGAGAACTCTAACGGTACATGTCATACAAACAAACGTATGCCGCACGAGTATGTGGTCCATGTGGGAGAACGCTAACGGTACATGTCATACAAACAAACGTATGCCGCACGAGTATGTGGTCCATGTGGGAGAACTCTAACGGTACATGTCATACAAACAAACGTATGCCGCACGAGTATGTGGTCCATGTGGGAGAACTCTAACGGTACCGGGTACATGTCATACAAACAAACACATTAAATAATAAACGTATGAAGATGTGGAATCCCCAAACTGAATCCTGAGCTCGTACACTTATGTATTTAAGTATTGTTTATTTATTTTAATTTTATAATATTCGTTGTATATTTTACTAATTGACAATGGAGCGTGCTATGCTCGGAGTTTCTCTGCGTGATCGAATCAGAAACGAGGAGATCCGTAGGAGAACCAAAGTAACCGACATAGCTCTCAGAATTGTTAAACTTACGTTGCAGTGGGCGGGGCACATAGCTCGTAAAGTCAAAGTTCACGAGTGGCGATCGTGCACCGGAAAACGTAGCGTAGGTAGTCTTCCCACTCAGTGGACCGATGACCTGGTGAAGGTCGCGGGAAGCCGCTGGATGCAGGTAGCGCAGAACCGGTCGTCGTGGAAATCCTTGGGGTAGGTCTATGTCCAGCAGTGGACGTCCTTCGGCTGATATGAAGATTATGTTACTATTCATATTAGTATTATAATTATATTTGTATCACTGCATATGTATAGTAACATTATGTCTCATGTGATGAGTTATTATAATTATAATTACTTTTATAATTACACTGTATGTACCTACGTATGTACGAGTACGTATAGATGTAGTCGTGTTTGTGGCTTTGCTCTTACCTTTTTTTCTTTGTTATAAATCAAAATGTCATTATTTGGTTGACTGGAAGAGATCCCGTAAGAGATAAGTCCGCCTTTATACCATACATATTATCTGTTTTTAACCCCCGACGCAAAAAGAGGGTGTTATAAGTTTGACGCCATTGTCTGTGTGTGTGTGTGTCTGTTTGTGGCATCGTAGTTCTTAAACGGATGGACCGATTTTGATGCGGTTTTTGTTACGTGAAAGCAATTAGTTTCCTTGCCGTGGTTCTTAGCTATATACAGAGTGTAACAACATTGGTGTAGGTCCCGTTGACTGGGGCTATTACTCATCATACTGAACAACTTTTGTTCTACGACTTGCTAAAATTACTCTTTATACAAATCGACCAGCTGATCGATCGATTTTGTGCGTTTTAGTATGGAGGATCCATTTTTTTTATAATTGACTATGGGTTTCTTGGAGAAAGTTGTTTAGTATGACGAGTAGACCCCCAGTTAACGGGACCTACACCAATTTTGTTACACCCTGTACAGTGATGAAGGGATGTGGGCAACTTATACCGGTCTGAGCGATTCGAAATTTGGTGCCCTGTAATTGTAACGATATTGCAAAACCGTGGTAACCTTGACCTGATGCTGCAGCATCTCCTGGAATCTGCAGGATACCCAACTCCTCACCAACTTACAGCAGAGGCATCGTATTTGGGCTCATTGGAATAGTATCAATGAATAGGTGTTCGATAGAACATGCTTACCTTGACGTAATGCTGCAGCATCTTCTGGAATTTGCAGGATACCCTACTTCTTACTAACTTAAACTTACAGTAATGGTACCTATCGTGTTTGGGCTTATTGGAATAGTCTCGTTAGTCTCAATGAATAGGTTTGTGATATACAATGGTAACTGCAGCACCTTCTGGGATGCAGGATGCCTAACTCCTCGTCAACCTAACTCCTCGCCAACCTAACTCCTCGCCAACCTAACTCCTCGCCAACCTAACTCCTCGCCAACTTACAGCAAAGGTATCGTGTTTGGAATATGTAAAGTTTAAGAAGCATGAAATAAATAAATAAAATAAATAAATATTCTGGGACAAATCACACATGGTCATCTGGCCCCAAAGTAGGATTCCCTGTGTTATGGGTTACCAGAGACTGATATACATACTTATATACGTTTAAATACATACATATATAGATATTTAACACCCAGACACAAATAAAACTTAAATTTAAAAACCCCCGCCAAAAAAAACCGCTGAAAAGTATAAAATAATATGTCTTGGCCCTATTTTAAACTAAAAAAACTTATTATTTATTTATATTAAACCTATATTAAGGGAAGGTATTGATTGGAACAGTTGTCTCTGCCTTTTTTTTACATGTAAAGAGTTATGAAAATAACCACACTTTTTCATTTTTCAATGGTTTTTCGTTTCAATCAAAAACTACAATGAAAGTATAAAAAATAATAACATTACTCACTTTGTATTTACATAACAAAATATATATATTGTTATATATTTTTTTAAATTTATACTTCAAAATGTTAGTCATAACTAGAGTTGAAAGTATAACGGTGTAGACCTACCTTGGGATTTTTTTCTATCGAGTCAAAACTGCTCAACGTGTTGCTAATAGCTTTTCAACGATAAGGGTATTTTTATATTAACCTTGGGTTTTCTATCGTTTAGGAGTAATTGACGTCAAAAATGATGAAAATCTGTAATATTACCGCCTTAAACTTAAAGGGCCAAGACATATTATTTTCTACTTTTCAGCAGTTTTTTTTTGTCGGGTGTTTTCTAAATTTTTAATTTAAGTTTTTTCCTATACATACCCAAAAGTATATTTATTTACCTGTTTATAATTTTATTCCATTTACACAACTAAAACAACTTATCTCATGTAATGTAAGTAATCAATTTTATATTTACGTAGGTACTTAATACTTATGTAATTAAATCTCAAAATAAGTTCGTCAAAAACTATACCTACACATTTTTGTGACGTCATGTGTGTGTAACACGAAAAATTTTGGAACAAAAAATTGACAGATGATTAAAGGTAACTGATTTGACTATAGGTGGAAAATACCGGATTGCAAAATAAAACGTGTTGGTCAGCATGCTGTATGCTGTGTGGCTGTGTGCTGTGTGCTATGTGCTCTGTGCTGTGTACTGTGTACTGTGTGCTATGTGCTGTGTGCTATGTGATGTGTGGCAGTGTGCTGTGTGGCAGCGTGCTGTGTGCTATGTGCTGTGTACTGTGTGGCAGTGTGCTGTGTGCTGTGTGCTGTGTGATATGTGCTGTGTGCTGTGTGCTGTGTGCTGTGTACTGTGTACTGTGTGGCAGTGTGCTGTGTGCTGTGTACTGTGTACTGTGTGCTGTGTGCTGTGTGCTGTGTGGCTGTGTGCTATGTGCTGTGTGCTGTGTACTGTGTACTGTGTGCTATGTGCTGTGTGCTGTGTGGCTGTGTGCTGTGTGCTGTGTGGCTGTGTGCTGTGTGCTGTGTGCTGTGTGGCTGTGTGGCTGTGTGCTGTGCGCTGTGTGCTGTGTGCTGTGCGCTGTGTGCTGTGTGGCTGTGTGGCTGTGTGCTGTGTGGCTGTGTGCTGTGTGCTGTGTGCTGTGTGGCTGTGTGGCTGTGTGCTATGTGCTGTGTGCTGTGTGCTGTGTGCTGTGTGCTGTGTACTGTGTGCTGTGTGCTGTGTGCTGTGTACTGTGTGCTGTGTGCTATGTGCTGTGTGCTGTGTGCTGTGTGCTGTGTGCTGTGTACTGTGTGCTGTGTGCTGTGTGCTGTGTGCTATGTGCTGTGTGCTGTGTGCTGTGTACTGTGTACTGTGTGCTATGTGCTGTGTGCTGTGTGGCTGTGTGCTGTGTGCTGTGTGGCTGTGTGCTGTGTGCTGTGTGGCTGTGTGGCTGTGTGCTGTGCGCTGTGTGCTGTGTGCTGTGCGCTGTGTGCTGTGTGGCTGTGTGGCTGTGTGCTGTGTGGCTGTGTGCTGTGTGGCTGTGTGGCTGTGTGCTGTGCGCTGTGTGCTGTGTGGCTGTGTGCTGTGCGCTGTGTGCTGTGTGGCTGTGTGGCTGTGTGCTGTGTGGCTGTGTGCTGTGTGGCTGTGTGGCTGTGTGCTGTGCGCTGTGTGCTGTGTGCTGTGCGCTGTGTGCTGTGTGGCTGTGTGGCTGTGTGCTGTGTGGCAGTGTGCTGTGTGCTGTGTGCTGTGCGCTGTGTGGCTGTGTGCTATGTGCTGTGTGCTGTGTGGCTGTGTGGCTGTGTGCTGTGCGCTGTGTGGCAGTGTGCTGTGTGCTGTGCGCTGTGTGGCTGTGTGCTGTGCGCTGTGTGCTGTGTGCTGTGCGCTGTGTGCTGTGTGGCTGTGTGGCTGTGTGCTGTGTGGCTGTGTGCTGTGTGCTGTGTGGCTGTGTGGCTGTGTGCTGTGTGGCTGTGTGCTATGTGCTGTATGCTGTGTGGCTGTGTGGCTGTGTGGCTGTGTGCTATGTGCTGTATGCTGTGTGGCTGTGTGGCTGTGTGGCTGTGTGGCTGTGTGGCTGTGTGCTGTGTGGCTGTGTGCTATGTGCTGTATGCTGTGTGGCTGTGTGGCTGTGTGGCTGTGTGCTGTGCGCTGTGTGCTGTGTGCTGTGCGCTGTGTGCTGTGTGGCTGTGTGGCTGTGTGCTGTGTGGCTGTGTGCTATGTGCTGTGTGCTGTGTGGCTGTGTGGCTGTGTGCTGTGCGCTGTGTGCTGTGTGCTGTGCGCTGTGTGCTGTGTGGCTGTGTGGCTGTGTGCTATGTGCTGTGTGCTGTGTGGCTGTGTGCTGTGTGGCTGTGTGCTATGTGCTGTGTGCTGTGTGGCTGTGTGGCTGTGTGCTGTGCGCTGTGTGGCAGTGTGCTGTGTGCTGTGCGCTGTGTGGCTGTGTGCTGTGCGCTGTGTGCTGTGTGGCTGTGTGGCTGTGTGCTGTGTGGCTGTGTGCTATGTGCTGTGTGCTGTGTGGCTGTGTGGCTGTGTGCTGTGCGCTGTGTGCTGTGTGCTGTGCGCTGTGTGCTGTGTGGCTGTGTGACAGGACCAAACAACTTTCTCCAATGAAACAGTCTTTGAGAAAAAGTGGCCAAGTGCGTGTGTACGCCATTTAAAAAGTGTCCGACCACGTGTGTGACCACGTGTGTGACCACCTGTGTGATCACGTGTGTGACCACGTGTCCGACCACGTGTGTGACCACCGCGCGTAGTGTGTAGTGTTCCGTCAATGGTATACCTATAATATACGATGTACCTATAAGTCAATGGGATCCGTAGTTTTTAAAATAAATAAAAATTTAGAAAAACAGTTATTATCGCAGTTGGTAGGCATACAACATTTTGTATGGAAAGCTATGAACTGTTTCCAAATCCAAGGTCGGCCGCTCGTGTTACTCCCCAACCAATAAAACCGATTTGGACCTGCTATTGTCACTATTAAATTTATTACATGCCCTACGTACTGTTTCCGACACCTTCCGGTTTCCTGAAATATTGATTTAGCTGGTAGGGGGCGGGACATGGAAATATTACAAAAAAATCATTTATCGAAAAAAAAAACAATTTCGCAAACCCTCAGTAGTTCTGAAAGACCTATTCAACGACAGAGCAGGCACGTGCACAACAACAACACCCCCACTGCATGAAGGGGGACCCTTAAACATTTTTTAACCGACTTCAAAAAAGGAAGAGGTTCTATGTTCGACTGTATATATTTTATATGTATGTTTACCTATTTCTCCGTCCATTGTGGACCGATTTTCAAAATTCTTTTTTGTTCGAAACAGTATACTCCCGAAGTGGTCCCATTGTCACAAAATCGGGATCTAATGTCGGAATCCCAGGGAAATTGAGGGCAACTCTCAAATTTAATAGGCACGTAATACAAATTTCATGTATTTCATAAAGCTATTAGGGTATTTACGTCTGATAGTCATCATCTCATGTTGATGAGCTGATGATGGAAGGTGCAACTCCTTAACGGTTAGGAGTTGGAGGATAATTCTTGAAATATTTTACTTAGATACTTAGGTACGTATAGACCGATAGTTGTATAATATTATTCAGGTGAGCTGATTAAGAAAGGTATGACTCCTTAAGTTTCATGCTGCTGAGATGATGATAGAAGCCACAGGGCTCTGTATCGGTTAATGAAACACATGCTTTGTGACGTGATGACTCCTGTTGACGAGTAGGTGATTGAGTTTAATGTTGTTACATAGTCTTATATTACTACTCAAATAAAAATAAAAGTTTAAAAATCCTAAAAACCGACTTCAAAAAGAAATTCACTCAAAAGTATGAAATAATATTTCTATAAACGAATACACGAAATTAACCAACAATAACAAAATCAAAGGTATAGGTACGAATCAAATTAGGGGCCGAAAGTTTTTTTTGAGGTGTGCTGACACCGACCTCAAAAAAGTTGTAGGCCCCTAATTTGATTCGTACCCACCTTTGATTTCGTTATTGTTGTGTAATTAAGTATAATAATATTATTTCATACTTTTGAGTGAATTTCTTTTTAAAATCGGTTTTTAGATTTTTTAAACTTTTATTTTATTCCATAAGTTTATAGGGCCAGAGATTTATCCTTACTAATACTATAAATGTTAAAATGTGTTTGTTTCTTTGTTTGTTTACTTCTTACGCTTCCAACACCTAAAAACCAATCTTGATGAAATTTGGCAAGGAATAAATAGCCTGTTTCATGGGGAAGGACACCTTTTATCCCGTGAAAATTGCATAGTCTGGGAACTGCAAAAAAAGAAACCTCTTTTTTCGATTGTTTTTTTTAACATCGCAACGGAGCAACGGATTGTTGTGGTTTTTTGCACAGAAATGTTTTAGGGGGTGGGAAATGACAAGACTACTTATTAGTAGCATAGCCTGAGATAGTTTCCGAGGGATCTAGGGAAAACTCATTTCCAGGCTTACGCATGTCGGCGTCGGTCGCAGCCTTAAACAAGGTTCCAAGATCGCAACTAGGGCATTTTTTTTTTAAATTCACAATTGGTAAACCCTTGACAACATCTCACCTGGTGGTGAGTGACGATGTTGCCGGAGATGGAAGCGGGCATACCAAGATTCCCCAACGCAATGGGGAATGGGATGCAGAACCGAGTCCGGTTCCAAGTTTCTGAAACCCGGTTCCAAATCGAGCTCAGAACCGGGTAACCCGGTTCTACCTGGTTTTTTTATAATACCAAGGAAAAAATACGAAATAAAACAAAAGTAACTGTAAAAGTACCTTATGTGTCTTTTATATTACGTGCCTTGTGTGTTTTTGTATTGTTTTGTGTGCAGAAAATGGTTATAAATTAATAAATAAATAAAATATTAATCATAATACTTCTCTTTATTTATCAGTCTTAAAAATCAACATTATTAAATTATTTGAAACAAACTCAGCTCAATAACTACCTTGTTATCATATCACATATAAACTTAAACCTTATTCAATAACTGCAAACTGCATAACAAAAAAAGAACTATGAATACTTTAATAAAACATTAAATATAATCAAAAGCTTCATTTTTACTTGGTTATTACCAAATGTATTTGCCTAAGCTAACTATATTATTTATAACCTCTGAGATCAACTTAAACCTATTAATTAAATAACTGCAAAACAAAAAAGATCTATAAAATAAAAACATGACTGGGTCATTAAGTGAAACATAAAATAAAATCAACAGCTTTTCAAATTCATGACAATTTGTGAATTGCTTAAATCTAATACAAATATTTCTGCTTATCAAAACATAAATCAAATCATTTTCGTAGCCTCATTTTTTTTGGTAATACGACCGTAGGAAACTTATAGCAACTAAGGAGCGATCGCTTAAAGAAGTGCGTAAGCGATTGCAGATAACACCTGCAGATGAGAAAATTCTCTCCGGCTCTACACTCGTTGGTGGAATAGCTGTCAAATATTTATAGGCTAAAGTAAGGTTTTCCCCTCGATTACCGCCATTTTCGAATAAGGTCATTTCTATTTTGATCGTTGTGAATAAGTCTTGTTCGTGTCTCTGTCTGCTACGGTTTTGAATTCTGACGGCCTTTTGTATTTCACTATCAAGCTCCTATTTTTTTGATGTAGATGCAACTGGAATGTTTTCCGCCTCACTATTATCTTGTTGTTTGTCTTGTTCCTGAATTTGCTCATTTACTCTGGAAGATTTCTGCAACAGTTTGACAATTCCTGCGCACATTTCATTCGACGTTGGCCGAGGGAACACTTCCAAATCTTCATTTGGGAGTTCATCAAAATATTGATCTGGATTAGTGAGGTAATGAAGCGTTGCTGCTTCGATCATTCTCCGTTTGGAATATCTGTTTTTCAATGCACGGGACATTTTTCTGCTCAAGGAAGTATTTATTGCAAGCAGTTTTTTTAAGGCGTACTTTATTGCAATATCTGCAGTTAACAATTAAGCGTCTCGGCGACATAAGCTTTCTACGATTGTTTTTATTATGTCCAGTATTTCATGTAGCTCATCCAATGTTTTCCATTCATCTTGACTAAAATTAATATCCAACTTGAGATCTAGCAGTGCTTTGGTTAAACAGGTTTTCAGTTTTAACACCAAAGGATATTCTTTACCATACTCAGAAACAACGTATTTTTGTAATATGTCGTCATTTTTATTAGGTGAGTTTCTAAATATTTTGACCACTTTTCTCACTTTTAATAGCAAATCGTAGTATCTGAAATTTGATGGCGAGTTTCTTTCTGTTTCAGGATCTCTCGTTTCAGTAATAAATTCAACGCCACCTTCATCATCTTCACAGCTGTCTGCAGGTTCACTTCCGAAAATATTGTCATTATTATCTGAGTTCTCGTAGTCTTCTTGTTGCTGCAATCTGGCAAATTCAGATAACGGTATGTCTTCATCGTCACTAACGAGCTGATGTCCAATGTTTTCAACGTCAAAAATTTCCTCTGTTTCGGCTGGTTCCTCTGTACTTTTTTTATAAAAACACATCTTGCAGAGCCAATTGGATAGCATGAGCTATAGAGAGTTTATGTAAAGCTGTAAGCTGCTTTCAGACTTTTACCATTAGGCTACAACCATCAGTGGTGTGTCCAACGATGTCTTTTTCCAAAGATATTCCATACATTTCGAGTTTTTTCTCAATTTCAGCAATGCATTTTTGTGCTGGTAAAGATCCATGAACACGAACGAGGCCTAGATTTTTAAATTTGAAGGGTCCACTTAACGCCGCAGAATGAAGATTCAAGCTCAAATATCTTTTATTTCTATTTGAGGTCCATTCATCGTATGGACCTCAAATAGAAATAAAAGATATTTGAGCAAACAAACAAACATTTCCCTTTCAAGCAATATTTTTTCTATTTCCTTCTTAAGTTCTTGTTTTTTAGCTTCACTATGTTTAATAATTATCTCCCTAATAGTGTTTGCAGACTTAGGTATCTTGTATCCAGCTTTTTCAAAAACTTACTCTAATATCTTTGGAGTTCGTCAAATCGTCAGTGTGCGGAAGGCTATACCATCTAATGATATAATTCGTGATAATCTGGTTTCCAGTGAGGGATTTTCTGCTGATTCGAAATATTGCGTTAATTTTTTTTTTACTAGGCGGATTTGTAATTTCAGGAATTATATTTTGAGTACTCGCCGCGCGCCTGGCGACAAGACAACCAATCAGAGCCACGCGTGAGGCGTGGGCGGCGTGGCGCGAAAATTCGCGATGCACGCGAGTCCGACGTAGCCAGATAGAATAAATTTGTTAAAATAACGCAGCAAAATATAAATAATACTTAACATTTTAATATTTTGGTCGGAACCGGGAGAACCGGGTAAACCCGGGTGCATGCCCTAGTCGCAACGGAGCAACAGATTGACGTGATTTTTTGCAGAGAAATAGTTGAGGGGGTGGGAAGTGGTATAGACTGCTAATCAGAATAGCTCTACATGGTTCTCGAGGGATCTGGTCCTGTCTACGCTCGCGAGCCGCTTGCGGCTCACGCACCAATCACCCTCAAAGACATGAAAACGATGCCCACGCGAGCGAAGCCACGGGGTAAAAGCTAGTTAGTATAACTATACACCTACTTAATAGTTATAGAGCAAAACGGCTGTGACATACCGACATGCAGACAGACAGAAGAACATGGCGAAACTATTGTTATGATCATTTATTTCAGATGTAGTCTATATATATACTATACCTACTAGTATTCCTGGCGAACTTCGTACCACCTTACACTACACTACCCCACCCTACCCTTGATATCTCCTCACGCGACCAACTGCCAGATTTGGCTGTTTAACGAACATCGCTCACACGACCAACAACCAAATTTGGTTGATTTTTAACGTACTATTAAAATAATTTTTAAAGTACTTTAAGGCGCTCGGGTTTGTGGTTGAAAAAAGTATGCAAAGGTTGGTAAACTATGGCGAAATTGTACGCGAACTATAGGTCCGGCCATTAGGGCAGGATTATCAGGCCTCAAACCCAGAGCCAGTAAAATAAGAAGAGTAAGACAGAGACATGTTTACAAATAAAAATCGGCCATTTTTATTGATTATTTACGCGATTTATGTGCGTTTGTGACTCAATTTTGATGAAATTAGCACGGAGTTCTCAGTAAATTGAATTTATTCATATAGTAAGGTGTTATTGCGTTACTTTGAAGTGATTTTTACATAATTTCCTTTTCGAAAAAACTCTTGTGAAAAAGTGCTGTGTTTTATCAACAAATTAGAGTTCCGTGACCAGTTTGTATTAATTCTGAGGGATTAAATGATGGAATGGTAAGTAAATTGCATGTATTTCTATTCTAAGGTATTACTGCTTTACTGTGTAGTGATTTTATCACCGTATCTTGTTCAAAAAAACTCTTAGAAAAATTATAAAAACATTGTTTGCAGCGGCAAGGAAAACAAATGAAAATCACAATGTAGAAATATTTTTTTAAAATTGTTTTTGCACTAGGCTATCTCTTTTTTGTTTTGTATCATGTAGATACACTACCGAGTCATTAGAAAAACATCATTTTTAACTATATTTATGTAGAATAGAAAAAAAAAAAGTAAAACAAAACAAAAAAAAAAACAAAAAAAATCAAAACTTTCAAATTAATAATGTTGTATTTAATTTTTTTGTGATAGAAGCAATCTAAAAAAAATATGATCAAAAAGGAAATTTAATCAGCTTACTAGATCAGTAACTAGTTTTTATAGGTTTTATTCAAAAATACTGAGATACATCGGAAATCCGCAGCGCGGCCCACCCCCGCTAGTCCAAACCGGATGTACCTATCGTATAGCAAAATTTTTTATCTCTTTTTTGTTTTGTATCATGTAGGTACATTACCTAGCCATTAGAAACCAATCATTTTGAACTGTATTTATGTAGAATATAAATACAAATAAAAAAACAAAAAAAAAGACTTAAATTAATCATGTTGTATTAAATTTTTTTGTGATAGAAGAAATCTAAAAAAAATATAATCAAACAGGAAATTTAATCAGCTTCCTAGATCAGTAATTAGTTTTTATAGGTTTTATACAAAAATACTGAGAAAACCTCCGAAATCCGCGGCGCGGCCGACCCCCGCTAGTCTAGACCGGAAGTAATGATCGTATTATGATTAATTTTTATATATAAAGATACATATTACAAAAAATCTTAAAATTAATACTTACGTAACAATAAAAAAAATACAGATTCACAAAATAAATTAAATGAAATGTAATTAATTATATAAATTTATCAAATAAAGTTAAAAAGCAGTGCTCTCTGGAACCCGTATGGGTGGAGTCTCAGTGCCTGAGACAGGGACCATACTCGTACACCTTGTCTCCCGTGATCTTCAGTAGACCTGAGGGATCCTGATAAGGGATCCTAGTCTGACTACAGGAACCTTGCAAAATAACGAAAATCGCCACTTAAAAACAAAAAAAATATCGAAAAAATGTTATTTGCAAAAGACAATGTCTTTGGCTCAACAAAGCGGCGATGGCTCAACCGGTAACGACTCGGTCCTTATATTCAGAGGTACCGGGTTCAAATCTAGACGGCCAATGTACCAATGATTTTTTCAAAAACTTACGTACGATTGCTTTAACGGTGAAGGAAAACATCGTGAGGAAACCTGCACACACCTGCAAAGAAACTCGAAGGTTGTGTGTGAAGTCGACCAACCCGCACTGGGCCCGCGTGGTCTACGATGTCCTGATCGCCCTAATTGAGGGTAGGCTCGAGCCCCTCGGTGGGGCGTATATGAGCTGATGTGATGATGATGAAAAGACAATGTTCAACCTTGGGATACGGAAATTAAACCAGGGGTGTTTAGTGTGTTTAGCGTGTCCCATGAAAAAGATAGTAAAAAAACTTTTTTATAGATTTTATTCCATACAGATGTGTATAACCATATCAAATTTTAGCTATATAAAGCTTTAATAATCTGAGCAAAACCGTGCTGTGGCCTGTGACACTGACATGCCTACCGACCGACGGACAGATGGACATGACCAAACTATAGGGGTTCCTACTTTGAGTACGGACGGAACCCTCTGCGAGAGAGACAGGAAACTGTTCGGCGGAAACAGCCGCGATACTCGTATGCCGCGCGCGATCACACAATACTCGTACAAAGCGGGCAGCTCCTGTTCATCTGATGTTGTCGGCTCCACAACTAAAACCAATTCATTCATCCATTAAAAAAGTGATCTGTTTTGATGTTGTTGTGACAACAGACTGCGGAGTGCGGAGTGCGGGCCCGCTGAGAGCAGACGGCGCACCAGTTAACATTATTCCGTCGAAAATCGCATCCGTTCTTAACATTTATTAGCGCCGCACGACAACGTATTCGCATCCGGCGCTGGTCGTGCTGCGTGCTGTATTGTCGCGCTCTCTGTCTAAATATTGATCTTTTTTTTACTTCCGTTAAGGGCGGGTATCGAAGGGAAGGGTAGAATCCTATCGAGTTACCTGTGCGGTGCGATGCGATGCGATGCGTGTCCGTGATACTCGTGATCAATACAACTGAACACAATAGCCTCTTTTATATCAACCAACATCAAAAAGGTTCCCAATTCGACCACAGTATTACGATCGCTATATTTTAATACTCGACTGACTTTTTTGTCCTTTTGTTGACGCGATATCTTCGCAGATTGTGAACTTGATGAAAATCATCCATGATTCTTTTAATATTCGATCCAGGTTGGTCCCATATAAATTTTATCAAAATCGGTTAAGTGCTTTTTTACGAAATTAACAAAAAACCAAAAATGTACCAAAATTGTAGTAAAGTTGGTTGATGCGATTGAACTCGGTTTTTTAACGTTTTCAGCGTTTCTAATTACTGTGCAAGTGTGCAGTGTGCAGTGTCCTTTTGAAATGCCTGAAAATAATTCAAGGCAGAGTTTATCTCATGAAACTGAACAATTTCCCCAAGGAACCTATACTAAATTCGCAAAAAAATGTTTGGATCTGCCACACAGAGCTTACTATCGAGTGATCGTAGGTTGTAGTGCCGCCTGACTACATCGGCAATGTTACACTCAACCAAAACCTACCTGGTCATAGGCGAAGAGGAAGGCCTAAACTGCGATGGTTGAGCGTCACGTCATTAAGAAAGACCTAGAAAGCTGCGACCTAACCGAGGATGACGTCCAGGACAGAGCAAAGTGGAGAAAGAATAGCTGGAAACCAGACCCCGACACCGGATGGGAGAATTGCTAAGAAAAGAGAGAGAATATAGATTGAAGTGTTGAAAGGTGTAAGTACTATCTGAGGGAAAGTTGTTCAGTTTCCTGAGCTGAACACCCTCTTAAATTGTTTTTAAGGATTTTAGAAGATTTTTTAACCGCCCCCGTGGCGTAATGGTTAGTCCATTCGCTTCACACCAGAAGATCGCGGCTTCAATTCCCGGCGGAATCAAAATTGTAAGACTCGGTTTGGTTGGTGGTAGGGCATTTTCATACCCCGCCTGGCTAGCTACCACCATCTCATCTAAGTCTTGCCGCCAAACATCAGTGTTAACAGCATTGATGTGTTCCGGCTTGAAGATAAGATAGCAAGATCCCCATTGCGTTGGGGAATCTTGGTAAGCCCGCTTCCATCTTCGGCATCATCGTCACTTACCATCAGGTGAGATGGGAAAATGCGTATTTGCGCGCGAAGCTCGGTAGCCTTATAAGAGGAAACGCGGGCGCCATTTTCCCTACAAACTTAGTCCAAGAGTCGCCGTCGCGCAGGCGGGGGGGGGGGGGGGGGGGGCGGGGGGGGGGACCGCTAGTTGTGAAATTATTAGTAATTAGTTGTAGTAAAGTAAATCAGTTGTATTCTGTTTTTATTTTATTAACTTAGCGGTCCCCTGCGCGACGACTCTCGGATCAAAATATTACTACTTAAATTAAACTCAAAGGGCCAATGCATATTATTTTTTACTTTTTTTGCTTTTGTAGGGGGTTTTTTAAATTTAATTTTTATTTCGTGCTTTTTAAACTTTACTGTACCTAACTATTACATATAATCGAAACTCTATCCCCACATTCACACAAATAGTTTCCGGGACGAAACACGACACGAAATCATATTTTAAATTTTAAATCGATCAAACCTGTGGAAGTTGCTCATATGACTCATCTCTGAATAGATTCTCTTTGGCTTTATCTTTGCGAGAAAACAGAATAAATATGAGTGAAGCGTATAGGTTACACAGATCTGTGGGTTAAACCAAGGAATATGTCATCTTTTCCAAGGAGGTTTTAATGCTTAAAATAATATTGTTTTGTTGTCACGGTCGTTTTTTTATTTTTTTTATTATCGTCACTTACTACCAGGTGAGATGTTGTCAAGGGTTTACCAATTGTGAATAAAAAAAAAAAACCTGTTTTCTCACAACTGTATTGAAAAACTTCGTATGATATATGGGTGTAAAAGAAATTAACGAACTCGTGACAATGGTAAACCCTCGCCTGCGGCTCGGGCTCAAAAGTGTCACTCGTATGTTATTGACCTTTTTTACCGACTTCAAAAAGGAGGAGGTACTAAGTTCGACTGTATATTTTTTTTTGATGTATGTTCACCGATTTTTACGTCAATTGTGGACCGATTTTAAAAATTATTTTTTCATTCGAAAGAGTATACTCCCGAGAGGGTCCCATTGTCACCAAGTCAGGATCTGATGATAGGATCCCAGGGAAATCGAGGGCAACCATTCAAAAAAAAAGAAAAATTTGATTTTTAAAGGCACTAATGACGTGATTCATATGTTTTCGAAAGCTATTATTATACTTGCGTCTGTTAGTAATATTCTCATGTTGATAAGCTGAAGGTATAACTCCTTAACGGTTAGGAGTTGCAGGAAAATTCTTTTGAATGTTATACATAGATATATACGTAGGTATGCATAGACCGATAGTTGTATTCCTTCAGGTTATTCAGATGAGCTGATGATGGACGATTTAACTCCTTAACTTTCATGCTGATGAGATGATGATGGAAGCCACAGGACTCTTTATCTGTTATTGAAACACATGTAAATTTATATTTTTTGGAATAAAATCTTGGTGCGGTGGCTTTAAAAAAGGAATGTTATAGCCATTCAGCCAAGACAAGACATTTTTGTCTTGTGTTATTTTTGACCAGCAGTGATAGAAATACCTAAGTCTACCAGCAAAGGTATTTCCTACCTCTATGTTTGTCGAACAGACGGTTTGGCCGGAGGACGTTGTGGGGGTTTCTGTTTCTGGGGGGTTTTTCAATAAGGGCGGGTAGATTTTGAAACGAAATTAAACAAGCTGCGTATGAGGTATCAACAAATTTTTTTATTTATTTAAAAGGCCCATATATGCCATTAAGTATGGAAGATGACATCATTCAAATGCCCGCCTCGGCTTCTCACAGTGGCACGGATCCGAGTGGTCCAATTTTCAATGACTCTTCCGCATAGATCCGCCTGAATTTGAGCGATGGCATGTGTTATGTTCGCCTTCAGGGCATCGGTGGATTGTGGTTTATTTGCATAGACCTGCGACTTCAAAAAACCCCACAAGAAAAAGTCTAGCGGGGTTAAATCGCATGACCTTGGTGGCCAATTCACATCACCCCTGCGAGAGATAACCTTAGTCTCAAATCGCTCATGCAGAATGTCAATCGTGGCGTTCGCTGTGTGGCATGTAGCGCCATCCTGCTGGAACCACATGTTGTCTAGGTCCATATGGTTCAATGTGGGCCATAAAAAATTGGTTATCATCGTTCTGTAGCGCTCGCCGTTGACAGTGACCGCCTCACCAACGTCGTTTTCGAAAAAATACGGACCAATGACGCCGCCGGCCCAAAATCCACACCAAACCGTAACTTTTTGAGGATGCATTACCACCTGGTGAACCTCGTGTGGGTTTGTGTCGTCCCATATACGGAAATTTCGTTTGTTAACAAAGCCATTCATCCAAAAATGCGCCTCGTCGCTAAAGATGATTTTTCGCCCGAAATTGGGATCCTCTTCCAAACGATTCGATGCCCAGGCAGCGAACAAACGACGTTGTCTATGGTCATGAACTTTGAGCTCCTGGGTCAGTTGAATCTTATACGGGTGTAACCCTAAGTCCCGTCGCAAAATTCGCCAAGTTGAAGTTTGCGAAAGGCCGAGTTCTTGTGCACGGCGAGGAATCGACTGCCTCGGGTTCTGCTGTACACTTTGACGGACCGCCGCGATATTCTTGGCTGATCTTGCGTTTCTTGAACGTACAGGTGTGGGTTAATTGATTAACGAACCGGTTGTTTCAAATTTTTCCACCAAACGCTGAAGAGTCGACTGTGAAGGGCCACCACGTCTACCGTAAAATGGGCGCAATGCACGCAACGTTTGCACTAACGAACACTCATTTTGATAATAAAGTTTTATCATTTGTACGCGCTGTTCAATTGTGTAACCTGCCATGATGATTTGGCATAAGCAACTGAATAATAAGCAAAAGATTTGACAATTGTCTCCAAAACAAAATGGCCGCCACGGGCCGCCAAAATCTACCCGCGCCAATTGAAAAACCCTTTATTATGATTTGATAATTCCTATTGGTGAGTATAGGTGATTGGATTTAACGTTGCTAGATAGCATTACCACTAAAAATAAAGAAAAAAAAAACGTTTTAAAAAACTTAAAACCGACTTTAAAATGAAATTCACTCAAAAGTGTGAAATAATATTATTATACTTAAATACACAACATTAACCAACAATAACGAAATCATAGGCGGCGGGTACGAATTAAATTAGGGGCTTAATTTTTTTTTGAGGTCGGTACCAGTACACAGTTACTTACGTATTAAATGGTTTAGATTCGATGGTTTGCTGACACCGACCTCAAAAAAAAATTTAAGCCTCTAATTTAATTCGCACCAACCTTTGATTTCGTTATTGTTGGTTAATGTTGTGTATTTAAGTATAATAATATTATTTCACACTTTTGAGTGAATTTCATTTTGAGGTCGGTTTTAAGTTTTTTTAAACTTTTTTTTATACCACCCTTGTATCATAAATAACTATTTCCATCAAAACTATATCACAGTACTCGTATGATAAAGAGTACTAGCGTATACCTATATCTACTATGATGGCCATGCCCCTATGTTTGGTTTTTTTCTATATTCTAATTATAATAGTAAGTATTAGAAGCCTTCTAAAACTAAGAAAATTGCCCTATTGAAACGTCATTTTCAGACACGCATATCTTATTTGATTAAATTAAAGAAAGTCGTGTTAGTTACACCATTTATAACTCAAGAACGGCAGGACCGATTTCGCTTTAGTTCTTCTTTTTTTGTCGAGTTCGTTATTGTTAGGAGAGGGTTTTAGGGTAAGGCAGGGTAGTGTAGTGTAGGGTAGGGTAGGGTAGAATATGGTAGGGTAGGGTAGTGTATTGTAGTGTGGTGTAAGGTGGAACGAAGTCGTCAAATGAAAACATAGAGAAATAGGTAAAGCGTTTTTTTAATTATTTTTGAAAATAATACATTATTGGTCAAGTTTTGGAGGAGGAAATAGGGGACTACGAAATGCTGTTTTGGTGCCTATTATCGGTGTGCGCTGCAGTTCTCCCTTTCTTGCTGTAGGTATACGGAGAGGTTTGGGGGAGGGAGACAAAAACATTTTATTCAAATACATACTCTTTAGACCGCGTTTTCTCTTAAAAGTCGGACCGGCGGCGGCGGCGGCGGCGGCGGCAGACGGACCGCGTAGACTTAGTAGTAGGACCCATTGCCTGGTACGGAACCCTAAAAAACCCTATAAACCGACGTTTCTTAGCATTTGAAGACGGTACATTAGAACACCTCGACACGCGGCACGCGACACGCGGCACGCGACACGCGACACGCGACACGCGGCACGCGACACGCGGCACGCGGCACGCGACACGCGACACGCGACACGCGGCACGCGGCACGCGACACGCGACACGCGACACGCGGCACGCGGCACGCGACACGCGACACGCGGCATGCGGCAGTGTCTGCAGCCAAGTTCCCAATGGAAAAGGCGACACCGGCCGCAGTGGGTTATACTTACGCGAACCATTTCGGGCCACTTTCGATCTTCCCGTAAATAAAGACTTTGTGTGACCGCTATATATACAGAACTAGCTGTCCCGGCGAACTTCGTACCGCCTTACATTACATTACACTGCCCTACTCTACACTACCCTACACTACACTACCCTACCCTACCCTACACTACCCTACCCTATCCTACATACACTACACTACACTACCCTACCCTACCCTACACTACACTACACTACCCTACCCTACACTACCCTACACTACTCTACACTACCCTAAACTACACTACCCTACCCTACCCTACACTACCCTACCCTACACTACCCTACCCTACCCTACATACACTACACTACACTACCCTACACTACCCTACACTACACTACCCTACACTGCACTATCCTATCTCTCAAGTTGGATCGAACTACACATGGTGTGCGAATTTTATTATAATCGGTTAAGTGGTTTAGGAGTCCATTGAGGACAAACATTGTGACACGAGATTTATATATATTAAGATGTACACGGAAAGAAAGAAAGGAAGATATACGTTTGTTGGTTCCAGTAACACCACACCAGAATACATAACATATTAGTAACAGAAAAGTTAAAGTAAATAAATATTTAAAAAATAATAACACGACATGGCTTTTCAGTAGCATTAAAAAAAATTTGGTTATTCTTTGCTATAAAATGAGATTTTGTAACTTGGCAAGTTTAAATATTCAAGCCCCAAGCAAACAAAGCTGACTTTTTATACGCGATACGCCAACAGGAAGGGTCATGAATCTATGATACGCTATGTATGTTTCCTTTACTGCCCTGCAAAGCCTAAAATACAAATGTAGCCTAAGGTAAACAAATGGGATGTCCCTCAATTCGTCTTGATCTAAAATGTGTTCTAACAGATTCAAATGAAAAAAAAACAGAGAATTTAAACATTGCAGGTCTTTGTTTACATTACAATATTAATGGGCCCGTAATTCAATGTAAAAGTATTTACTCTCATCCAACATCCAAAGTTTTGCCTAATTAAAGGAGATTGTAAAGTACTTACATAGGGTAAGTGCATATAGGTCCCTGGCTCCCTGGGTAAGTGCATATAGGTCCCTGGCTCCCTGGGTAAGTGCATATAGGTACCTGGCTCCCTGGGTAAGTGCAAGTAGGTCCCTGGCTCCCTGGGTAAGGTATTAAGTGCGTATTTTTTTCCTGATTTCAATTCAAAATGAGAGGTAAATAGTAAATGAGAAACATATAGGTTAGATATACCTATCAAAATGGTACATATTTTTCGTATGGATAAATCTGCAGGTAAGAGCGTTTTCCGTTAGCGGGTTTAAGAATATAAGATGCCTCTATAGAACATAACTGGTGAGTGATAACTTGCCAAACGACACAATCAGTAGCACAGAACATGACAAAGTTTCTTTGAAATAACTGAATGAATTTAGTAACAACTCATACTGTGTCCCCACCGCTGGGCACGCGCCATCACGCGGCACGCGGCACGGTTCTCTTCCCGAGCTCGGGAAGCAACTGAGTACCGTTGTGCATTCTCCATTATTTGGAGAAGTCTGAAACAAATATTTCAATGTCCATAGCTATAATTTAATAAACAATCACTAGAGATGAAACCTACGTAAGTACTTTCGCCTCTAGTCACTTGGGACGCACTACACATGTTGCCGGGGCGGCCGCAGAGTTTGCGGCAATTAAAAAGGAGGAAAAGTATAGCACACTCCGTGACAAGTACATATTTATTCCATTTGCGGTGGAGACAGCGGGGAGCTGGAGTGTGGAGGCACGGCGATTTGTGAAGGAGATATAAGGCGTCTCCTAGTTCAGAGAGGCTTGGACTCCCGCCCCGGATCGTTCCTGGTGCTGAGGCTGTCCGTAGCCATTCAGCGCGGAAATGCAGCTAGTGTTATGGGCACCTTTGCACCGGGGATGACGAAGGACGGGTTATTTTAGGTTTTTTTTGTAAGTTATTTATGGTGTGATTTAAGGTATTTTAGGTGTGATTTAAGGTGTTTTATTTTAATTATTTTAGGCATTTTAGTTTAGGTGTAATTTTTAAACATTTTAAGTAAAGTATTTATAGGTGTTACATTGTATGTATATAATCATCATATCAGCCACAAATCGTCCACTGCTGGATAAAGGCCTCCCCTAAGGATTCCCACGACGACCGGTCCTGCGCTGCCCGCATCCATCGGCTTCCCGCGATTTTCACCAGGTCGTCGGTCCACCACGTGGGAGGCCTACCTACGCTACGTTTCCGGTGCGCGGTCGCCACATGAGAACTTTACTGCCCCATCGGCCATCTGTTCTACGAGCTATGTGCCCTGCCCACTGCCACTTCAGTTTAGCGATTGTATGACCTATGTCTGTTACTTTAGTTCTTCTGCGGATCTCCTCGTTTCTGTTTCGATCATGCAGAGAAACTCCGAGCATAGCACGCTCCATTGCCCTTTGGGTGACCTTGAGCCTTCTTATGAGGTCCATAGTAAGCGACCATGTCTCAGTTCCGTAAGTCATCACTGGCAACACACACTGGTAAAAGACCTTAGTCTTGAGACACTGCGGTATTTGGGACGTGAAGATATTGCGAAGCTACCCGAACGCTGCCCAGTCGAGTTAGATTCGTCGATTGATCTCTTTCTTGAAGTTGGACCTGCCTAGCTGGACTGTTTGTCCCAGGTATACATGTTCGTCAACAACTTCCAATGTAGAGTCTCCAACCTTTAGAGGGGTGGGTGCGACACGGACATTTAACATTACTTTCGTCTTGTCCATGTTCATTTTAAGGCCCACTTGTTGAGAGACTTTAATGAGGCCATCGAGCATTGTGCTTAAGTCTTCCATAGTCTCAGCCATGACCACGATATCGTCAGCGAATCGGAGGTGGGATATGCACTCGCCGTTGATATTGATGCCAAGTCTACCCTAGTCCAGAAGCTTAAAAACATCTTCCAGGGCGGCGGTGAACAGTTTCGATGTATAACGTCTCCCTGTCTCACCCCTCGCTGCAACTGGATAGGTTTCGAGTTGTGATCCTGGAGGCGAACCGAAATGGTGGCGTTTTCACACAGACAGTTCAACACCTCGATGTATCGATGGTCAATTTGGCACCGCTGGAGAGACTGTAGCACAGCCCAGGTTTCGACTGAATCAAAGGCCTTCTCATAGTCCACAAACGCCAAGCATAGTGGCTGATTATACTCTTCGGTCTTCTGAATGATCTGCCGCAGCGTATGTATGTGGTCTATGGTACTAAAGCCTTTTCGAAAATCTGCTTGTTCGGGAGGCTGGAAGTTGTCAAACCTGCGTGCGAGACGATTCGTAATGACTCTTGAAAACAGCTTGTAGACATGGCTCAGAAATGAGATGGGTCTGTAGTTCTTCAGCAGGGTGTTGTCACTCTTTTTGAAGAAAAGCACGACCACACTTCTGTGCCATGCCTTAGGCGTTTGTCTATAATAAAAATCCTTGAATAATCATTAGAGATAGAAGTTGAAACCCATTTGGATCTCTGCACAGTTTTTGTATCGAACTTGGCTCTCTTTCACATTTACGTTTTTGGTGGGATTTCTTTTACGATGTTTGTAAATCATGTAATTCTATGGAAGTTTTTATTGTTAGTTGCTGGACATAAAAAAGAACGCATTAAAACAGCGATTAGGGGGCGGAATGTGTCATCGATTACGTACATGTACATATATTCTTCACGTGTGTATTGTGTAGTGCCTCGCTCATAAAATGGCCTCGTAAAAATGGACGATCGAGGGTCTCTGATTACAAAATAAAATATGTTCCTTTCCCTATCCTTTTACATATTAACAATTCATCAAAATTCAGGTAGATACCTGTGCACATTTGTTATCTGTATGCTGTTTGCCATTAAAACCTAAAAAATGCACTAACGTTAGAATGTTTAGCTCGTCTACGAGGCAGGGCATAGGTATATCGTCTTCGGTAATATATAAGTCATTGTATACAGTATATTTGCTCCAAAACTACAAAAGGACCACGAATTCGGTTCAGTAAAAAAGTCACAGAAAGAAATACACGCAATGTTTTGTTCAATTCCAGTGAAAACGTAATTTTAATCTTATTCTCTGCGTTACCTTACCATTATGTGTTTTGTTATAATGTCCGACAAAAACTTTACGTTTAGTGTATCGGCGCCGGCGCAGCTATCGGAAACGTCAGCTCGTCACATGGAGCGGCCTGCGAGTTGCGAGGCCAATGATAATGGAATTTCTGGGAACAACCCTGTGGGATCTCTGATTAGCGAAAAACTCTCATAGTGGACTTTTCTATGAACTGCAATTTAGAGAGTAGACTTTTGTAAGCCCGCTCTCACCTTGGGCTCTCGCGGTGGATTTAGTCTATGTTTTATTTTCTCAATAATGTACAAAACAATAAGAAATAGATAATTACTACTAGAAGTAGAATAAATAACTAAAATAAATGTGTAAATGTAAATCAATGCAGTTTAATTAACGTAGCGACGATGCGCGTTGTGGTCTACGAGGGCTGTTTGATAAGTACCCGTTTATGGCAAAAAAAAATTTTTTTTTGTATATATATGCATTTATTTTTCTACGTAGTCACCTTTTAACTCTATACACTTGTTCCACCTATACTCAAGCTTCAATAAACCATCCAAAATGTATGATTTTGGAAAGTCATTAAAATAGGCCTCTGGGGCGGCAATGACTTCGTCATTTGATCCAAATCGCTTACCACCGAGCCATTTTTTTAGGTTGGGAAACAAAAAGAAATCGCATGGGGCCAAATCTGGAGAATACGGGGTGTGAGGCAATAATTCGTAGCGTAACTGTGCTAATTTAGCCGTCACAACTCTGGACGAATGAGCCGGGGCGTTGTCGTGATGAAACAGTCATCATTACAGCTCATATACGTCCCCACCGAGGGGCTCGAGCCTACCCTGAATCAGGGCGATTAGGCCTTAGACGACCACGCGGGCCCAGTGCGGGTTGGTCGACTTCACACACAACCTTCGAGTTTCTTCGCAGGCGTGTGCAGGTTTCCTCACGATGTTTTCCTTCACCGTTAAAGCAATCGGTAAGTATGTACGTAAGTTTTTTGAAAAACTCATTGGTACATTGGCCATCCAGATTTGAACCCGGTACCTCTAGTTAGATGGACCGAGTCGTTACCGGTTGAGCCACCGACGCTTCAGTACTTTTTTCTTTTTTAAATGGGGTCGTTTGTCCTTTAAGACGGCGTCAAATTCATCCAATAAATTAGCATAGCACTGCCCTGTTATCGTTTTCCCCTTTTCTAAGTAGTCAATATGTATAATACCCTGCGAATCCCAAAAAAGAGTCGCCATGACCTTTCCAGCCGATGGGACGGTTTTTGCTTCCTTTGGAGCAGGTTCACCCGGTAAAATGCACTGCTTCGACTGCTCTTTCATTTCCGGGGTGTAGTGGTGAACCCACGTTTCGTCCACGGTTACGAAACGACGCAGAAACTCCTTCGGGTTACGTTTGAACACGGCCAAACACTGCTCCGAAGTAGTCAGTCGGTTCCGTTTTTGATCCTCCGTGAGTAAACGCGGCACCCACCTCGCCGATACTTTCTTCATACCCAATTTTTCTTCTAATATGTGTTGTACCCTCTCGATTGAAACGTTTACACCATCAACGATTTCTCGAAGTTTAATTCGGCGGTCGGCTAAAACGATATTTTCAATTTTCGTGCCCATATCGTCTGTAGTCACCTCAATTGGCCGGCCTGGGCGATCCTCATCAAAGACGGTTGTTCTCCCCCGCTTAAACTCGTTATACCATATCTGACGGTTGTCATAGAAGGAGCACATTCATGGTAAACCGCTTGCATTCTTACTTTTATTTCATCACATGTTTTTCCTTCCAAAAACAAGAATCTAATTACAGACCGATACTGTTCTTTCTCCATTTTAACAATTTTAAGTTCACGCTTTCACTAAATCGCTGTCAAATGAGAAAAAAATCAAAAGAATGCAATTTTTTTTTCTTTTTCCCGCCTCTGAAAAATGGCTTAAAAAGGTGGCATACTTATTTTCGGCCAGTGATATTAATATATTTAGTAAACGGGTACTTATCAAACAGCCTAGGTACATCGTGTAAGTATAAGTACCTTACCTACCTAGTTGTTTTATCTTAGAGAGAGCAATAGCTAAGACGACGCTCTCCTACGGTGCAGGAAAACATCGTGAGGAAACCTGCACACGCCTGCAAAAGAAGATTGTGTTGTGTGTGAAGTCGACCAACCCGCACTGGGCTCGCGTGGTCGACTAAGGCCCGATCGCCCTAATGCAGGGTAGGCTCGAGCCCCTCGGTGGGGACTTTTATGAGCTGATATGATGAATAGCTAAGAATACTAAATGCAAAAGTATTGTAAGCTTTGCACTTGATACAAATGTACGGAAGAATTCTAGGTGTTATCCGCGACTTTCTAAGAAGCTCTCTTCGTCTAAGAGGAAGAGCAGAAATACAAAGATTCGGGCTTGCTTACTTCGACCAATATAACCGCTATGGACCGGCCCGCGCCTGCGCGAACCGCGCGAGCAACGCAACGGTTTTGATGCCTACGGAATGAGCGCATTCTCATTTCGTCTCAGTCGATCAGTGTTCCCCAAACGAGTCGAAGGTCCAAATTATTGAAATTTATTATCTCATTTATTTATTGCAGTCTCGGTCGTCGTGGAAATGCTTGGCCCTATGTCTAGGAGTGGACGTCCGCGTCCTTCGGCTGATATGATGCTGATGATGTGATGATGATTATCTCATTCGTGCTACATTCTGAGTACGTCTCTTAATCTCTGTTAATGTATATTTGAACGAGACTCGGTAAACTGTAGTGGTGTGAGTGTGTGTTTGCGTGTAGTTGTATTTGACTCATTTTTAATGAGATTAATGTATGCATAGGGCCGCGGCCGGTGCGGTGGTGGTGGAATCCAGCCGGATAATATATTTGGTTAAATTTGGTAAAAGCGTCGGTGGCTCAACCGGTAACGACTCGGTCCTTCTAGCCAGAGGTACCGGGTTCAAATCTGGACGGTCAATGTACCAATGAGTTTTTCAAAAACTTACGTACATATACTTACCGATTGCTTTAACGGTGAAGGAAAACTACGTGAGGAAACCTGCACACGCCTGCGAAGAAACTCGCAGGTTGTGTGTGAAGTCGATCAACCCGCACTGGGCCCGCGTGGTCGACTAAGGCCTGATCGCCCTAATTCAGGGTAGGCTCGAGCGGGTACGTATATGAGCCGATATGATGGTGGTTAAGGCTGTCAACTTTCTTAAATTGAAATGGGGGACAGGACGAAGTTTTTCGAAGCAATCTATAATATTTTAGATATAATAAAACTGTAACGGGGCCGCGACTGTACATGAAATATTTTTGGAAAATAATAACTTTGATGGACATTACTAACGATATACAGGCCAAAACAACAACTTTTGGAATTTTCGTCTGTCTGTCTGTATGTTTGCGCATCACGCAAAAACTACCAGGGCGATTTTGATGAATGGTGGTGTGGTTTATTAATCCTTATAGCCCGGGTTAACATATAAGATACTTTTTATCCCGGAAAGTTCAAGTGTTCCCGTGGGAAAATTCAAAACCTCCACGCGGATGAGGTCGTGGGCTCAGCTAGTAATCAATAAACAAAATAAGGTTTTAAAAATTATAATATGTGATCGTTTCTTTAAAATGTAGTATCATGCATTTACTTAGTTTAAATATATGACATAAATATGGATAAGTAGGTAGTCGGTTATGTAGGAATACCTAGTTTTGAATAATGCGCGCATGTGTGGAGTGGTGGAATTGTGACAGGGCCTTTACAAATCTAAATAAAATACTTGATACTGTCTACGCCTCGGTACTTTTGTTTCTGTCACTCGCGTCGCATTTCAAATTACGCGTTATACTTAGTTGTACTGTTATCAATCAGTGGGACTATTATTACTTCAATATTATTTTGCGCGCAAGCTGATTTTACTGTCTATGGTTAAGTAGCTGTCTGTCATCTGTGCGAGTTCAATGCGGGACAGTGGGGTAGGGGGGAGGGGGACAAATTCGATGTTTGTGGCACAAAGTGGGATGATTTCAAAAAGGGGAACTAAAATACAAATGCGGGACTGCCCCCCCCCCTAATTCAGGACGGTTGGCAGCCTTATATTTGGTCGAAGCTCGCCTGCTCTGGTGTTAACACGTAACCATACGCCTCGATCGCTATTTATGCAGACAAATCATTCGTAGACGAAGCCGGAAGTTGTAGAGCCTGAGCACCGATTTCTTACCCATCGCAACATGAGAATCAATATTACAAGCCGAGACAGTTACCGCCTTCTTCTATAATGAATGAGTCTTTGGCGCTGCACGGCGCTTACCATCACGCGCGGTGCAGACAAACGCTGTGCACTTAAATTTTATTTAATAAAGAAAACCGGCAAAATGAAATGAGAACAATAATAAATAAAAACAAATGAGAGTCAAACTCGCGGGTTTCGTACTAAAAACTAATTTTCATCTACAGCGCCATCTACAGCGCCATCTACAGCGCCATCTACAGCGCCATCTACAGCGCCATCTACAGCGCCATCTACAGCGCCATCTACAGCGCCATCTACAGCGCCATCTACAGCGCCATCTACAGCGCCATCTACAGCGCCATCTACAGCGCCATCTACAGCGCCATCTACAGCGCCATCTACAGCGCCATCTACAGGTACAGGTAAAAGGGATTTAATTGGTGTTGTCGTGCTACTATACGTAAATTAACCATGTAGAAGATACTACTAGATCCCACTAGGTGTCGCTAGTTGCTAAACAATCTAACTTTGGAAATTTCATTTTTTCTGTAAGAAAGGAAGGACTCGATATTCTCATAGAGTTTTATGTAATCTATGCATTTAACCTTATATACTGTGATTTTTTCAAAATTTCAGGCGCCTTAGGTTGGAGATAAGAGGGGGAGGGGATGGAGAATATTCTCTTATTTTCTTAAATAATGTCAAACTGTTTCTCTTAAAGTAAAAAAAAACTGTGTTTAAGATTCTCACAACAAGCCCTTTGATTTGCAAAACTTTTTTTATATATTTTTTAATGTACCTCTCAAAAGTAGCCCCCATGTATAAATTAATTTATTTAATTTACATATCCGGATATCATTAATGTACCTACTTACATTTAATCAACTCAGAACCGGTCGTCGTGGAGATCCTTGGGGGAGACCTATGTGCCTAGTCCAGCAGCGGATGTGCTTCGGCTGATATGATGACATATCCATCTTTCGGTCACCGACTTACGACGTGTACCAAATTTCAACTCAATCGCTCCAGTAGTTATTGAGCAGATCGGCTGTGAAAGACGGACGGACAGACAGATACACGAGTGATCCTATAAGGGTTTCGTTTTTTCCTTTTAAGGTACGGCACCCTAAAAACATATAAATAAAGGCGGATTTATCGGCGTCCTTGACCTCAGTAATTGTTTTCCAGCGGTTTGCAACAGGTACCTGTGTGGCTGTGTGGCTGTGTGGCTGTGTGGCTGCCACTTCTCTGTAAGGTTGCCATGCCAACCACTACTGGTACAATACTTGGTGAGTGAGCTAGTCGCCTGTTTCTGCAACTTAAACAGAACCTGTGCGAAGTATTTGATGCAACAAATCGAATTGATGTCGCCAAGTTAATAAAAATGCATCAGCGCAGTTACAGTTCTTGGACAGAATCCACCGCGAGAGCACGCATACAAAAACTATGCTGGAGGTGCAGTTTGAAAGTACACTACGGCAGCTTTTGATAAATTAAGGATCGCATTCAAAACTGAGTTGGTGGATATTGCTTTTATATGCGGCCCAGGATGGGTGTGCATGACGGGTGCGGGGAGTGAGTGGGGAGGGGGGGGGGGGGGGGAGACTGATGATCCCAGTAGAGGCGGCGCGGCGCGGGCCCGCCGCCGGCCCATCCATCACGCCGCGGGGGCGCAATTAGCCGAGGTAGATGTGCTGACACGCCGCGCCGCCGACACGCCGCCGACGCGCATAACACGTCCATGCGTGACGTGCACTTCACTGCTTGCTAATCAAATGCATATCACGTAATGCTAATAAATGCCAAAAAATTTGTTTGTAAGTTCCGTTTGTCCACGCGACGTCACGAGGCAGGGCTAGTATGTAACTGAACAAAACGACACTGTCCGTGTCCGCGTTATTTTGAATTGGAAGCACTCGCCGCGCGCCGTCGGAGATGTAGGCGTAGGCGTAGGCGTAGGGTGTTATACTCAGCAGTTTTTGATGGGAACTCTACATTATCTATTTTGGATACACACTAAAATAGTTAAATATACACTATGCTTGCACATTATCTATCGCATAGCTTGTTGATGGCTTCTCGTCGTGGGTCGGTCACCGCCACGCCAGCCACGCCGCGCATTCCACACTCTGCAGGTAAGAGAGACTATGGTGGCTGTGGCCCATTCACTCTAATCGTTTTATACTTTTTCCTGTCTTATCTATTCTAGTGAAATCCTTGAATAGCTTCCATTTAACGAGACTAGTCACTAGTCACTAGAGCGGCAATCGCTACGAAATTCTTGATCTTAGTTCATTAGTTTGTTAAACTTTAATTCCCACAAAAATTCCAGAAGGTTAATGTGGGTAGGAGAGGCGGGTGGCGGGTGGCGGGGGGCGGTGGGGGGCGAGCAAGGGTCTGCAGCGCAGTAGCCGCCGCCGATTATCCGCCGATAAGGCACAAAAACAACTTTTGATTTATGAAGAAAGCTGAGGAGGCGGCTACCGGGCGCCGCTCCAGCCGCTCCAGCCGCTCCACGTCCGACCTAGTGAGGAGGGAGGTCACCTAATTGGCAATGCTATCGACGTCGTTAAAATTGTGAACCATATTAAGTATGTGCACAAAAAAGGTTTGAAAATTGTTAAGTTAAATCAACGACTTGCTTACGTTTGTAATCATAATCATGTATTCGTCGTCCCAGGTGTGATACACAATAGATGACAATATTACAAAGAGAAGTGATTCTTTGATGTGCTACAATAGAATACGAATTTTGAAAAATAATATTATTATTATAATAAAAATAAATACATACATAGTATTAAATACATTATTATTATTATTTCAATGTATAAAATTGAAGCTACTCTGCTCACTTGGGACGCGACGAGGCGTTCATTACAGACAACATAGTCCATAGTTTTGTTAGTAACATAGATTTTAATTCTAGAGTTAGTAAAATACAAAAGCAAAAGGTACAAAAATAGACTTCAATACAACACTCTGCTGGACCCGCGCATCCGGACCCAACCAGCACTGGAGACTGGAGAGTCCCACTGGTCTACAAATACGCTCAGGATCACGTTGGAGCTGGCACGAACGCGGCCAGCAGGGACGCGCAACGCTTTCTTATTATAGCTTGAAGGCCGTCGGTTTCCGCGTCAGCGAGCACGCCAGATGCACTGCAGAACCGCGGGCCCGCGGCAGCCCCAACAGCACCCTGAACTTGAACCGGAATTATAAAAACAACATCCAATTTACGCTTTATTGTACCTAAATAAATTCATCATGTCAGCTCATATAAGTCCCCACCGAGGGGCTCGAGCCTACCCTGAATTAGGGCGATCAGGCCTTAGTCGATAACGCGAGCCCATTGCGAGTTGGTCGATTTCACACACAACCTGCGAGTTTCTTCGCAGGTGTGTGCAGGTTTCCTCACGATGTATTTCCTTCGCCGATAAAGCAATCGGTAAGTATATAACAATAAAATCTTATAAAAACTATTTAATATTATATAACAAAATTAAATTTAATTAGAAACAAAAAAAGAACATTCAGATTATTAAAATTAAACTGAGGTATTAATGTATAGGTAGTTATGTTACGACTGATCCCACAAATTATTTCAAAACTAAATAGGTACGAGTTCAAATGATTAAAACAAATAGCGCACCGTAACTATTTATTGATTATCATCATTTACTTGATGTTTCAAATCGGCGAATAAATATCTACCTGTCTGACAAAAACATCATTCATCGCAATTAATTTTTTTGTATGTTCCATGATGCATGTGTTTTATTTGTGGGATTCTTATTTGAATAACTTTGAATGTCGACAGGTGCTACAGAGTACAGACAGCACTAGCGGGGAGTCGACAGTCCGTCCAGTGCGGGCGCGGGGCGCGGTCAGATTTTGAAATATATGTAAATTAGGCAAGTTGGCGGCGCGGGCGCAGACGGGCCTCAAAGGCGCCGCCTGCCCTTCGTGGCCGAGACTTGTATTAGCCATTAGCCACGCTTTAATTTAACTTTTATGTTAAATTAAAACTCCAATAAATAAAGGAGTTTAAAGGGAACATTACTTATAAGATTAGAACTGCGTACCTACGTTAGTTGATAACATAGCTACCTACTTATACTATTGTAGGAGGGTGCCTATATTATTCCGATTTCTGTGGTGGAAGGCAACAAATAAATAAAATAATATTAAATCAAATAGTTTTGAGGATACATAAAGGTTGGTAAACTTGGTCGTGCCGGCCGGCTATATGGCCCGGCTACCATTTCGTTGCCTATCCATCATCATGTCAGCTCATATACGGGCTCGAGCCTACCCTGAGTTAGGGCGATCGGGCATTAGTCGACCACGCGGGCCCAGTGCGGGTTGGTCGACTTTACACACAACCTGCGAGTTTCTTCGCAGGCGTGTGCAACTGAGCAGGTTCCCTCACGATGTTTTCCTTTACCTTAAGAGCGTTATCCGAAGTTCATGTTTTGTTTACATGTCTGGCTATTTCCAAACAAATAGGGTTTAGATACCTACCCAATATGTGTCCGACGCGACGGAAGACACGGCTTGCATCTGTGGCGGAGCCCGGCGGAGGCGCGTCAGCGCGTGGACTGCTACGGTACGATGGCCAGTGCCGGATTTATAAAGATTTCTTTTTTTTTTATTGTAGATTTTTTTTCTAAGATTTCAGTATGGTCGCTGAAGAAAAAGTTGTTCAGTTTCGTTTCCTGAACTTGCCCTTAAAATAGTTTCAGCTAATTTTGTTAGACCTTATATAGTAGTAAATTCATGCTAATAATATGGAAACTTGACATTTTTTTATAACTAAAATTGTTACTTTATGAGTTGACATGATATAATGTGACTTGAAATAAATGATTTGATTTGATTTGTAAACGGTTTTTTATTATTTGAACTGTTTAGTTTTCTGTTCTGGTTTCTATCCCGAATGCGCAGGAGACGACCCAACTTGCATAATATCTCGTTGATGTCTTTTGTATGAAGCTACGTCTTTCTTACCATGCTTACACCAGTGTAGTGCAGTGGACTGCAGTGGAGTGCAGAGGAGTGCAGTGTAGTGAAGTGTAGTGCAGTGGAGTGCAGTGGAGTGCAGTGGAATGCAGTGCAGTGCAGTGTGTAGTGTAGTGTATTGCATTGTAGTGTAGTATAAGGCGGTACGAAGTTCGCCGGGACAGCTAGTAGTAAATAAACGTCCCAAATATCAGTCTCGGACCAACGTGTGCCGCCAACTGAGTTATGATCGCTTACGAAAGCCGCTAAAAGAGCGATAGAGCGAGCTATGCCCGGAGTTTCCCTGCACGCGATGAGAACAGAAATGAGGAGATCAGGAGAACTGTAGCGAGTTGTATTAAGTGAAGTTATTTCGGTAAACGTTAAAATATGCTGCACTTACTTAAAATCATGCTCGTGATGGCTCAAGTTAGCGACTCTTCAGCGAGAACCTTGAGATGTAAGTAGACAAGTTTAGTGGAGGTACAGGCCGGGGCGCGGCGGCGCCAGGCGGGCGCTACTGTAGCTAGGTATCTGTTTGCACAATCAATTTGATGCACTCCCCACTCTCTTTTTGTTTGAGAACCTATACAAAATTGAGGCGTAGAAAAGGTATACGTGCTGGTCCTCTCCTTTGTTTCGGTATGAGTAAATATATTTTTTTAGAACTTAGATATTGCGGTTAATATCTGGTATTTGGAAATTTAATTAAATAACCTATAGGTAACCAATTAATTGAAAATGAAAAACTCGACGGCTTATAATATATAGGGTAACCAGTACAATGATTAGCCATTTAAGGTGAACATTGACTTTCAACTTTTTTTCTTCTAAAATAAAGTGCTAAATCATAAAACTTCTGCTGTCATGTTATTCCTTACAAAACTGAGAACTTGAATAAATCACAACCATAATTATATTTAGCAACCCATTTAGAACTTTAATGCAACTTATTAGAAATGGGGACGAAAGTATAATCATTGGCCATTGGTGTATAAACATTGGCATACCTTATTAGCACTGCCAATTTTTATACCATGTGAAGGCCAATCACTGTACATATTAATTAAGTTTGACGATAGTGATGTGCCGAGCAAATTTTGGCAGATGTCGAGCAGGTAGTCGTCGTCAACAATAGGTAAGTAGGTATTACAGGTTAGGTACGTAATAATAAAACCAAAATACATCACTACGTATTTAAATATACTTGTACAAAGATTGACATAGATAAAAGTATAATGATAAGCATGGCCAATGGCGAGAAAGTATAATGATTAGCCCTGCCAAAATTTAGTTACTGCTATTCTAGAACATTTTGATTAAAATTATTTAAAAAGGAGTTGTTAATAGCATCTAATAAAAACTTAAAATAATGAGATTAACATTGAGTTTAAATTACTATTATTAGCACAGGGGCCAATCAATTAAACTTACATAAAAGCCATAGGTACTAACCTTAGCCTACCCATTTTTAGGTTATGTTGAGTCTTTTTCTATGAATTACGATACGAAAAGTTAATTAAAACTGTGACTAACAAATTGCAATATAAATCTTACAATTTGAATAACAAGAAAACAGGTAAATAACAGTGTGAAAGTTACTTACTTCTTATAATTTCCGTAACAAAACACACACCGTCGCGTCAGTTGTTGGGAAATATTTTTTTCAAGTGTTGCCAGCTGTCATGTTTAAAAAGTAATAATTACACTTTATAGTGTTGTCAATTATTAAAAATAAAATTTTTTTTTTTTGTACCTTCTACTCGACGGCATTTCTTAATAAATACATTTTAAACTCAAAAGGCCAATGATTGGGGGGGGGGGGGGGGGAGGGGGAAGGGGGGCAAACCAAATAAACAGACATGGGTAGGTACTCAAATCTACATACCTACGAGAACACCTGAAAACCATTACCCGGTTTAAAAAAGTCGGTTTAAAAAACTTTCCTACGTCCTACCCGCCTAGTTCCAGTTTCACTATGGCTTTACTTTGAAAACGATTATTAAAGTAATGTTTATATTTATATCCAATGGCAACTTTGGTGAAGTGATTAGAAGATCCTTCAAAACAGACCCAAAAACAATAGCAGTGCACGCACGTAGCTGATTCATACCTCAAGTATTTGGGTATGAATCAACACAAAAACCTGGCCAACTGTCAATGACTAGATTTCTCATTAGATCCAATTTTTAAGGTGTGGATCTATGGAGAAAATTATTTCTCAGTAGATCCATCGACTAAAACCCTAAGAGCCATTCGTTTCTCGTCAGATCCAATTTAGATGATGAGGCTCTGTGCAGAGGAACGTTAAGGCTATTATTAAAGTTTTTAAAAAGCTCAACTTGATAGAACTTTTATTTATTTGTGTGTAACACAACAAAAACCAAAGTAGGTATGTATAATTATAAACAAACAAAAATAAAAAAGCCTTTTATTTCTTGCTTTTTATAATAAAATTTCAATAACAATGTTCATGCAAAATTATTCACAATTTTAAAGTTATTTTAAACATTTTAGTATGATTCAAAAACAATAAAAATAATATGAATAAACCTCGATTATTTAGATGTTCAGTAATTAGATTTGGATAATGTTATATTGGATAGAATAATAATATTTATATAGATTTAATTAATTAAATATAGTTACGGTTTGTATTTTGTTAGCAAGAACCCACTCAATGAAAGGTAAAAAAAACCTCCTCCAGCTCCAGGGTGACCAGTACTCTCTACTCTCTGCCTTTTAACGTTATGTATGTTGCTATAATATATGACGTATAGGGTATTGTGATGATTGTTTTTTGTACAATTTGTTTTAATTTCCTCTAAAGGGTTTTGGTCGTGATCTTCCACGGTGACTAGCCGGCTTGAGGATGTATTTTATTCTTTATTTGTGTATGTAGTGTTTTTTCCATGTCAGAGGGTTGCTATGAATTAATGTCTTTGTGTAATTGTTCGTTTGGTGAGTTTCCAGGGTTTTGTTAGGTAGTTAAAAACCAAGTATTCCTGGTTTGGTCTGTTAGACTTGACGATCTCTGTAGCCCTGCTTGAGTTTTGTTCTTTTTGTTGACTTGTGTTCTTTGTTAAGTTCTTGGTTTTGTTGGTGTAGGATCATTATCGCCCGGTGATGTTGGTGGAGTTCTTTTCTTGTTTCCCGATACATCTGCGCTTATGTGGCGTATTATCAGTTTATCATACCTAATGGTGGCATAGTTTCCTTTCTCTATTTCTATTTTTACTTGTTCTTGTAATTCCTTTCGTTTTTCTAAAATGTGCCGTGGAAAGTCTTCTTATCTATCTATCTATAATATAATAAAACTGTAACGGGGCCGTGTCTGTACATGAAATATTTTTGGAAAATAATAACTGTGGTGGATATTACTAACGATACAGAGGCCAAAACAACAACTTTTGGAATTTTTGTCTGTCTGTCTGTCTGTCTGTCTGTCTGTATGTTCGCGCATCACGCAAAAACTACCAGGCCGATTTTGATGAAATTTTGTATAGTGGTTTCTTAAAGCCCGGGTTAACATATAGGATACTTTTTATCCCAGAAAATTCAAGAGTTCCCGTGGGAAAATCAAAAGTATTCATTTATAGAATGGCTCACCACGCAAATGTGGCTTGACCTATTACAATCAAATTTTACACGTTGATACCCTTATCGCGAACTAAAACTGGGACATTGTGAATCCCAAAAAAATTAGGGTTCCTACAGGAATGCAAAAAATTGTATCTTTAGAATGACTCAACGTAACAATATGAAACCTTTACATTGGGATGGGGTGTTTTGACCATCATTGTATAGTCGGGTATTCTTTATACCGGAAAACTAAAGAGGTCCCGTGGGAAATTATCTATCGATACTTACAATAATAACAATAGAGAACTTTTTTCTGTATATTAGCTACACATACCAAACATTATAATCATAGTAGCAGAATGTCAATAGATGGCACTGCAGGGATAATAAAACGCGCTTAAGTTGTATTAAAACATTAAAATATTATTTCATACTTTTGAGTGGATTTCTTTTATGTATTTTTCAGCATACGCTACTTTAAACTCTGGAACTATGGTACGTAGTGATGTGTTTCATAGACGAACAGAGAGGTATTTTTTTTACAGATTCCAATCGTGTAAAAAAAATAAAAACACGTAAATCGAGTTTAACATCTATTAACAGGAGGCACAGATATGGGAACTCTTCTGACGGCGACTATTTGCGTGTGGCAGTTGCTCTCCGCCTGCAATATCAATATCTGTGAACCTCATCAATGTATTTGCGGGTCCTCGGTGGAGGCAATTGGCCATCACTCACTGAGTTGCAGTCGTGTTTGTAAAGATTACCACGTCACCAACTCCTTAATGACCTCACTCGGAGGGTACTGGTCTCGGCCAGATAGAATATTCCATCTTTGATGCAGCCGCCGACCGGGCTTTAGGCGATCTGATGGCAAAAGGCCGGAGGGTTTAAACAGGTGCTATGGCAGAGAGGAACGTGTCTGCTTTGGGAAGCCACTTTTTCTGCCTCACTCCTCACCTGTACGGTACTGCTGCTCAATTTGCGGTGAGTAAGAAGCATAATAAGTACTCGGTCTTGGAGGCAAATTACTGCTTTGTGCCGCTGGTCTGTGAGACAACCGGCTGCTGAACCCTCAGAGGCCTTTGCCTTCACAAAGAAGATTGGCCTTCGCCTTCGAGAGAGGAGATGTGACGTGAGGTCCTACCTGCTGCTAAGGTTGTCTATTGCCATCCAGCGCGGCAACGAGAAGTGCGTCTTGGGCTCCTTTGGAGCTGATACGACTCGAGGATTTGACCCATATTAATATTGTTAGGAAATTTTATTACTAGATTGATACCTATAATGATTTGAATTAGTTTTTTGATAATATTTCATCATATCAGTTTATATACGTCCCCACCAAGGGGCTCGACCTGCCCTGAGTTAGGGCGTACTGGCCTTAGACGATCACGCGGGCCCATTGCGGGTTGATTGACTTCACACATAAGCTTCGAATTTCTTCGCAGGCGTGTGCAGGTTTCCTCACGATGTTTTTCTCACCGTAAGAGCGTAGGATAAACGTACATACCAGTATGAAATCGATATTCGTATAGATATTGGTAAGTGGCAGGATTAGAACCACGGCAGGAGGTAGTGGCCCTAACCGATTTGCCACCGACGACGCTCTATATTTTATTTAAGATTTAGAAATCCTTACTTTATATTATAAATGTAAAAATGTGTTTGTTTGTTTGTTACCTATTCACACTCCAACACCTCTACCAATCTTGATGAAATTTGGCATGCAGGTAGCCTGTATCACTGGGAATGAAATAGTCAACATTTTATCTGTGGAAATTATCATAGCCCGATGCAGTTCCTGAGGAAACTAAAACAATACTCTTTGTTCGTTTTATTTAAAATCGTAACGAAAAAATGGATTGGTGTGATTTTTTGCACAGAGATGAGGTGGAAAATGATATAATTTACTAATAAGTATATCCTGACATAGTTCCCGAGGGATCTGGGGACAACTGTTTTCTACGCTCGCGCACGTCGGTGGCGTCGCAACGGAGCAAAGGATTAAAGTGATTTTTTGTATAGAATTTGTTGAGGGGGTGGGAAGTGACAAAGACTGCTAATCCGAATATCCCGATACAGTTCCTGAGGTACCTGGAGAAAACTCATGTCCACGCTTGCGAGCTGATTGAGGCTCGCGCACCACTCACCCTCAAAAAGAGTCATAAAAGCTATGTCCACGTGGGCGAAGCCGCGGGCAAAAGCTAGTAATATAATAAAACTGTAACGGGGCCGTGTCTGTACATGAAATATTTTTGGAAAATAATAACTGTGGTGGACATTACTAACGATATAGAGGCCAAAACAACAACTTTTGGAATTTTTGTCTGTCTGTCTGTCTGTCTGTCTGTCTGTATGTTCGCGCATCACGCAAAAACTACCAGGCCGATTTTGATGAAATTTTGTGTGGTGGTTCCTTATAGCCCGGGTTAACATATAGGATACTTTTTATCCCAGAAAATTCAAGAGTTCCCGTGGGAAAACCAAAAGTATTAATTTATAGAATGGATCACCACGCATATGTGGCTTGACCTATTACAATCAAGTTTTACATGTTGATACCCTTATCGCGAACTAAAACTGGGACATTGTGAATCCCAAAAAAATTAAGGGTTCCTTCAGAAATGCAAAAAATTGTATCTTTAGAATGGCTCAACGTAACAATATGAAACCTTTACATTGGGATAGAGTGTTTTAACCATCATTGTATAGTCGGGTATTCTTTATCCCGGAAAACTAAAGAGGTCCCGTGGGAAATTATCCATCGATACTTACAATTATAATTACAATTACTTACAATAATAAGAATAGAGTACTTTTTTCCACATATTAACTTCACATACCACACATTATAATCTTGGCAGCAGAATGTCAATAGATGGCACTGCAGGGATAATAAAACGCGCTTAAGTTGTATTAAAACATTAAAAGATTATTTCATACTTTTGAGTAGATTTCTTTTATGTATTTTTCAGCATACCCTAATTTACACAACTCTAACTCTGGAACTATGGCACGTAGCGATGTGTTTCATCAACGAACAGATAGGTATTTTTTTACAGATTCCAATCGTGTAAAAAAATTAAAAACACGTAAATCGAGTTTAGCATTTTTTATCAGGAGTCACAGATACGGGAACTCTTCTGACGACGACTATTTGCGTGTGGCAGTTGCTCTCCGCCTGCAATATCAATATCTGTGAACTTCATCAATGTATTTGCGGGTCCACGTTGGAGGCAATTGGCCATCACTCACTGAGTTGCGGTCGTTGTTTGTGAAGATTCCCACGTCACCAATTCCATAATGACCTCACTCGGAGGGCACTGGTCTCGGCCAGATGGAATATTCCATCTTTGATGCAGCCGCCGGGCTTTAGTCGATCTGATGGCAAAAGGCCGGAGAGTTTAAACAGGTGCTATGGCAGAGAGGAACGTGCCTGCTTTGGGACGCCACTTTTTCTGCCTCACTCCTCACCCATGCGGTACTGCTGCTCAATTTGCGGCGAGAAAGAAGCATAATAAGTACTCGGTCTTAGAGGAAAATTACTGCTTTGTGCCGCTGGTCTGTGAGAAAACCGGCTGCTGAACCCTCAGAGGCCTTTGCCTTCACAAAGAAGATTGGCCGTCGCCTTCGAGAGAGGAGATGTGACGTGAGGTCCTACCTGCTGCTAAGGTTGTCTATTACCATCCAGCGCGGTAACGAGAAGTGCGTTATGGGCTCCTTTGGAGTTGATACGACTCGCGGATTTGACCCATATTAATATTTTTAGGATTTTTTTTTACTAGATTCATATAATGATTTGAATTAGTTTTTGATAGTATAGGTTTATGCTTTATTTCATCATATCAATTTATATACGTCCCCACCAAGAGGCTCCACCTGCCCTGAGTTAGGGCGATCAGGCCTTAGACGATCACGCGGGCCCATTGCGGGTTGATTGACTTCACGCATAAGCTTCGAGTTTCTTCGCAGGCGTGTGCAGGTTTCCTCACGATGTTTTTCTCACCGTAAGAGCGTCGGATAAACGTACATACCAGCAGAGATATGCTATATATAAGGGGAGGCATACCAGTACGAAATCGATATTCGTATAGATATTGGTAAGTGGCAGGATTCGAACCACGGCCTTCCGGACAGGAGGTAGTGGCCCTAACCGTTCTGTCACCGACGCTCTATATGCTATTTAAGATTTAGAAATCCTTACTTAATATTATAAATGTGAAAATGTGTTTGTTTGTTTGTTACCTATTCATTCACACTTCAACACCTCTACCAATCTTGATGAAATTTGGCATGCAGGTAGCCTGTGATACACTGGGAATGAAATAGTCTACTTTTTATCTGTGGAAATTATCATAGCCCAATGCAGTTCCTGAGGAAACTAAAACAATACTCTTTGTTCGTTAAGTTATTTAAAATAGTAACGAAAAAATGGGTTGGTGTGATTTTTAGCACAGAGATGAGGTAGATAATTTTTATTTTATTTTTTTATTTTTATTTATTAGGAAAACTTACAGCTAATTAACATCATTATAGAGAACTAGATAGCAAAATAACATAGCCATTATAAGTTTCTACCTATAGAACGTTAATGTAACATATTATTGTTGTTAGAGAGAAAAGAAAAAAAATAATCAAATGAACAAGTTGTCCTTTAGAAATATACAGCTAAGTAAGAAGTACCTTAAGAATAAATACATGGTAAGATAGTGTGTACAAAGTGAGCTTAATTACTTGCATGGAGCACAGGTTGTGCTGAGTGTATGTATAGTGAAAAGTTGCGAAACAATGAATGCTGATGTCATAGTAGAAACAGATAAACAAATATATAAACAAAAACATCTAATCTAAATTTGGTTGTGTTTTGTTACATCAGCCTTGCCCTTTTCGCCGAAAAATACATTACTTATAATGTTTTTGAAAAAAGAATCGTTGCAGTGAAAGATATCAGACTTAGAAGAGTAGTTTGTGTTAAATTTTGCACAAACCCTTGGTATGAACGAATTACGCCTGTAGTTAGAAGAGGCACGGGGGACGTTTAACATGACATGATTACGCCTAGAAGGTATTCTCGTGGGCGCGCGTAAGCCGAGCAGACAAAGAAGTTCGGGAGCATCGAGGTAACTATTATACAGTTTGGTAAGAAGTGTCAGATCAGCGGCTTCCCTACGCATCGATAGAGGAAGGATGTGGAAATGCTTACAGCGATCGAGGTAATCGGATATATTAGTTTTGAATTTAAAATTTAAAAAGCGAAGAAATTTACGCTGAACCTTTTCGACTAGGTCAATGTAAAAGGTGTAGTTGGGATTCCAAATTTGCGAAGCATACTCCAAATGATTTCTAACAAGTGAACAATATAAAATTTTTAAAGTTTTGGCCATTTTGAAATTTTTAGATAAACGTAGTAAAAAACCTAAGGATCTAGTCGCTTTCGAGGTTACGCTAGTTATGTGCTGGTCGAACAGAAGTTTAGAATCAAGTAATACTCCTAAGTCTCTTACAGAATGAGAACGTTCGAGCAAGATATTCTTTAGGTGATAGTCGTGAATGTAAGGAGAGGCCTTCCTGGTAAACGTAACACTACTGCATTTCTGAATGTTGAGATCGAGTTTATTATGTAAACAATATAAAGATAGCCTATCTAAATCGTCTTGCAGTAGTTGTGCATCGTTGGGTCCACTTACCTTTTTGAAAATCTTCATATCGTCGGCAAATAGAAGAAAGTCCGAATGGTGAAAGCAGTCGTCGATATCCGATATGAAGATGGTAAAAAGCAGGGGCCCCAAAATTGAACCCTGCGGCACCCCGGAGGGTATAAGGAGCTGGTTTGATGAGTATCCATTAAGAACCACCGCTTGTGATCTATTTTCTATGTATGAGGAGAACCATCTGAGTAGGTCACCTCGGATACCAGAGGCCATAAGTTTGGAGAGGAGGATGCGGTGGTCGATCCTATCGAAAGCTTTGCTGTAATCGGTGTAGATGGAGTCAGTTTGACCGCCACCATCCATGTTTGAAGAGACCTTCTCCGTGTATAATACAAGATTGGTTATGGTGATCTTCCTTGTAAAAATCCATGTTGGTGGGGACTAAAATTATGTTTCAGGCTACTATAGAGTTGGTCATGTACAATTTTTTCAAGCATCTTGGATAGGACACAGAGCTTGGAGATCGGTCTGTAGTTTTCCACCATGCGCTTGCTGCCCTTCTTATGGATTGGAGTTATAAAGGCCGATTTCCATATGCCGGGTACTACCCCTTCCCTAATCGAACGTCTGAACAATAGACAGATTGGAAAATTTAAGCAGTCAGCGCATCTTGATAGTAGGACGGGATGGATTCCATCGGGCCCAGCAGATTTGTTGGTATCAAGAGATTTGAGGTGTCGCAGGACTGATGACTCAGATACTTCCACGGTATTAATATCTTGTATTGTGTTAGTGAACAGGGTGACGTCATGCACTTCGTTATCCACGGTGTCAGGGGGCAGGTATGTAGAGAAAAAATAGTTGGAAAAAGCATTGCATATGTCTTTGCCGTTATCGGCTGTTACAGTGCCAAGCGTAAGTGAAGTCGGGTATGCGTTATTTTGTTTTCTGTCTTTAACAAAGCTCCAAAATGATTTAGGGTTAGTGCGGATAGATTTTTCTATTCTGGCTAAGTAATCCCTAAAACAATTTCCTTCAACGCGTTTAGCCCTGTCCCGCAGAAGGCAGAATGTTTGGTGATCAGAAATGTTACCATAAGTTTTGAACTTTTTGTGGAATTTGAGTTTTTCCTTAAGTATCCTTTTGAGCTGTGGAGAGTACCAGACAGGCAGCTTGCCATCCCGTACCTGTTTATGGGGAATAAACCTGTTCCTAAGTTTAAGAAGAGTATTAGTGAACTTATCAACTGCCTCATCTAGCGTGCCTGTAGAGAGTAGATCAAACCATGGTGTGCAGTCCAATTCCTGACAAAAAGAGTGATAGTCACCATATTTATATAAATACTTCAGATGGGGCTGGCTGGGCAAATCGTCAGGTAATAGGTGGTCGATGTTCACTGATAGCGCAGGATGGTAAGCGTCCTCCACTACAAGTGGCTCATCGGAGCGGGAAACTGACACAACATCGTTTGAGAGGACCAGATCGAGAATGCGACCGTGTGTATTGACAATATCGTTATATTGTATGAAATTGCACATGTCCATCATTTCGATTAGTGCCTGATGTTTCTCGCTAAGCGTCACAGTAGGTAATAAACCGTCACAGTTATCCGAAGTAGTCCACGAGATGTCACTCATATTGAAGTCACCCAGGAGAAGGAGTCTATCCGTGGAGTTATTGGACGAAATTTGTAATGCATTATCCGTGAAAATGGTTAATTGTTCCATAAAAGATGGCCCGGGTTCGCCTGATCTGCCCTCCTTACAAAGGTAGAGGCAACCTAAGTGTAACCTATTTTGAGTCCCGTGTAGTCCTCTTTTTAAGTCAATGGTTATCCAAAAATCTTCGGCGCTAGAACACCAATCGGGGCGGTCAATGGCACGCAGTTCGCGCCTTACGGCAACTAGCACGCCGCCACCGCGCGTCTGCCGCGTGCGCATGTAGTCGCGGTCCCGCCGCCACACCGCGTATCCGCCGCTAAATAGTTCTTCATCGTTAATACCATCTAAAAGCCAGGTTTCCGTTAGAACTATGATATCGTGCCTACTCATATCGACATTTCTCTTAAAAAACTCTGTTTTTGTTCTCAATCCCCTAACATTTTGATAGTAAATTTGTAACGCCATAGAAGACTTACTAATTACTTAAGAAGTAAAAAATAATCTTAATTTTTTTAATCAACATGTTAGGGGTACGCGTATGTATATGCGAGCGCCTGTGTATAAAAAATCGCAGTAACAGAGATAGCGGTTGACGGTTGCGGCGGTAATGAATAACACTACTTATACTTATAGGCTGCATAGAACGGTCGGTGAGTAGAAGGTGTGTAGCTATATTTATGTAGGCGCTTCTCGGTGCGATAACTATAGAACCGATTGTGAATGAAACGGGTTTGTAGTATGTAGGGAGCTTAAAACGATAAAATAGGCCTTCGGTTATCAGGTAAAACAATGTACATTCATAGATTCTTATGAATAGATAGCATTTCGGTATAATTGTAACTAGGGGGCTTAGTAATCCGAATAAGATAATCATTCTATTAGTGGTTGGACTCGTGTCATATAGTCTTTCAATGCAACGTGTTAGCAGATTTAGGCAGGTAAGTTGTAGGTAAAATATTGTAATTATGTAGGCAAAACAAAGGTATTTTTTCGGCGATATAGTGTGATGAACAAAGCTATGAGTAGGCAAGGCACTAGTTATGTAGGTAAGTAAATACAATAACAATGCAAACATATGAGTAGGGTAGGTGTGTATATCATGCACATTGGAAGGTTTCATTTTAAGTTTTTTTTTTTTTTTTTTTAGTTTTTTAGGCCACCTTCATTACGGACGACTAGTATTTTTGATAGGTCGTAAATGATATAATTTACAAATAAGTATATCCTGACATAGTTCCCGAGGGATCTGGGGACAACTGTTTTTTACGCTCGCGCACGTCGGTGGCGTCGCAATGGAGCAACGGATTAAAGTAATTTTTTGTATAGAATTTGTTGAAGGGGTGAGAAGTGACAAAGACTGCTAATCCGAATAGCCCGATACAGTTCCTGAGGTACCGGGAGAAAACTCATGTCCACAATTGCGAGCTGATTGCGGCTCGCGCACCATTCACCCTCAAAAAGAGTCATAAAAGCTATGTCCACGCGGGCGAAGCCGCGGGCAAAAGCTAGTCTATAATATAATAAAACTGTAACGGGGCCGTGTCTGTACATGAAATATTTTTGGAAAATAATAACTGTGGTGGACATTACTAACGATACAGAGGCCAAAACAACAACTTTTGGAATTTTTGTCTGTCTGTCTGTCTGTCTGTCTGTCTGTATGTTCGCGCATCACGCAAAAACTACCAGGCCGATTTTGATGAAATTTTGTATGTTGGTTCCTTATAACCCGGGTTAACATATAGGATACTTTTTATCCCAGAAAATTCAAGAGTTCCCGTGGGAAAATCAAAAGTATTCATTTATAGAAAGGCTCACCACGCAAATGTGGCTTGACCTATTACAATCAAATTTTACACGTTGATACCCTTATCGCGAACTAGAACTGGGACATTGTGAATCCCAAAAAAATTATGGTTTCCTGCAGGAATGCAAAAAATTGTATCTTTAGAATGGCTCAACGTAACAATATGAAAAAATTACATTGGGATGGGGTGTTTTGACCATCATTGTATAGTCGGGTATTCTTTATCCCGGAAAACTAAAGAGGTCCCGTGAGAAATTATCTATCGATACTTACAATAATAACAATAGAGTACTTTTTTCCACATATTAGCTACAAATACCGCACATTTTAATCATAGCAGCAGAATGTCAATAGATGGCACTGCAGGGATAATAAAACGCGCTTAAGTTGTATTAAAACATTATTTCATACTTTTGAGTGGATTTCTTAGTATTTTTTAGCATAAGCTTCTTGAAACAACTCTAACTCTGGAACTATGGCACGTAGCGATGTGTTTCATAGACGAACAGATAGGTATTTTTTACAGATTGAAATCGTGAAAAAAAATTAAAAACACATAAATTGAGTTTAGCATCTTATAACAGGAGGCACAGATATGGGAACTCTTCTGACGGCGACTATTTGAGTGTGGCAGTTGCTCTCCGCCTGCAATATCAATATCTGTGAACCTCATCAATGTATTTGCGGGTCCACGGTGGAGGCAATTGGCCATCACTCACTGAGTTGCAGTCGTGTTTGTGAAGATTACCACGTCACCAATTCCTTAATGACCTCACTCGGAGGGCACTGGTCTCGGCCAGATGGAATATTCCATCTTTGATGCAGCCGCCGGCCGGGCTTTAGTCGATCTGATGGCAAAATTCACACTTCACCACCTTTACTAATCTAGATGAAATTTAGCATGCAGGTAGCCTGTATCACTAGGAATTAAATAGTCTACTTTTCTGTGGAAGTTATAGGAAACTAAAACAATAGTCTTTTTTCGTTGAGCTATTTAAAATCGTAACGAAAAAATGGGTTGGTGTGATTTTTAGCACAGAGATGAGGTGGAAAATGATATAATTTACTAATAAGTATATCCTGACATAGTTCCCGAGGAATCAGGGGACAACGGTTTTCTACGCTCGCGCACGTCGGTGGCGTCGCAACGGAGCAACGGATTAAAGTGATTTTTTGTATAGAATTTGTTGAGGGGGTGGGAAGTGACAAAGACTGCTAATCCGAATAGCCCGATACAGTTCCTGAGGTACATGGAGAAAACTCATGTCCACGCTTGCGAGCTGATTGCTCGCGCACCACTCACCCTTAAAAAGAGTCATAAAAGCTATGTCCACGCGGGCGAAGCTGCGGGCAAAAGCTAGTATATAATAAGCGGTATCTTTAAATATATTTCTGTGCTTATTTCTTTATTTTTGTACCCAATGTAGTAAAAGTTACAGTAATCGGCCGAGGCTTTTCTCCTTTCTTCCCTGTTCTCATAGTTTCTTGTATGTCTCTACTCTCTAGCCCTATGGAAAAATAGTGGTTAATGCAATTTATTATGTTTTTTTCTCAATTTTCATAAAATATGAAAAAGCGAAATATTACGATGTTCCTCTGTCTTGATTGTTTCTCTAGGAAGTATAATATTTTCTCTTGGTTTTCCCGCTTTTCTTTAAGGTTATTGTGTTTTTCCTCGATTATTTTGAATTTTTCTATTCAATTATGTGTTTATCTTTTACATAACTTGTTTTGTAACGTTTTCGGCTGATTGGACGACAGTAGATTTTTGTTCGTCAAGTTCTTTTTATATTTTTCGGAGCATATTCAAACTTCTTCCATGGTTTGAATTGTATTATTTAATTTTTTGCAAAAAATACTCTTTTATTTTGGAACTTATGCTGCTCTCAATTGGTTTGGCTAGGTACTAGCGCGCGGGACGATGCCTTGGTGTTTGACGAGCTAAGAGGTTTTCAGTGAATCCTCTAGATGGCGATATTTTCTTGATCGATTTTTAAATGTCATTTTGATATTATTGCAAAGTCATATATTATTGGTAAGGATTATTTTTTCATTTTAATGTTGTATATTGTCACTTTTTAACTTCGTATAATTATTTGTAGACTAATATAAAAAGTATAAAGTCACTGGTAGTCTAGTAATGCCGTTATTTCGCTTTACATGTATTTAGATTGTTATTCGCTATTTTTGGTCTTTTTTCCACAATATATATTAATAGTTATTTGTTAAACAACAGTGCAAAGTTGCTTTTTAACCGTGTGCTCAATTTTGATGACCGAGCAATTACAATCCTGAGCGTTAGTGAGGGAATCAAAAGAGCACGAGGTGAAAAATCTTTGCACTCGAGTGCAACACGTAACTTTTTATTCCACCTCTCAGCGAGGAAATGAATGAATGCAAAAAAAAAACATTTGCGCATAACAAACAGTTTCAGTCAATTCTGTTGGCGTCAGATAATACAAGTGAAAAACTTAAAATCAGTGATTATAGCGACGAATAATCGATCATTTTAGGTTTTTTACTTGTTTTCAAGTTTCTTGTTTTTAATCTTAGGTTTTAACAATATGACGTGAAAAGAAAATGGCACGAGCAAAGCAAATTAAAAAAAAAGTACACCAAGAAGGTTCCAAGTCTGAGTTTTTAACAAATTAAAAAAGGTTGTATGATAAATTCGGCACCATGGAGGTAGAAGTAAATTTAGGTTTAATAATGTTTTGAATTCACAAACTTAGTGCACACGATGTTCTAAATTCAATTTACTTTATCCTCTTGCGAATAAAAACGGCTTTTGCAGTCAGATATCGAAGAGCAAAAATACAATTTCCGAGATGGGGGGATGAAAAGATATTTATTTAAGATTCCACTGCACTTAGTTTTAATATTCAATAGCACTTGTTTTTATTTTATAATCCGCAGTTAACACAGAGCTGATAGATACGTATCGCTACCTGCCTACCTTCACTAACATCAGGTATAAGGTACCTACCTACTTATTCCATTTAAGAAATAATTAAGATAACTGTTCATCCAAATCAATTAAAGGTAGGTATTTATTTCTTCATCAGCTAACAAATTGAAAAGGAAAGGTTTTTGTCCCTCTTGCTGGATTTACATCTGGGTCAGGCCGTACACAATCAGCGCAAAAGTGACGCAAAAGTTTTTACGAGTCGGTTGCGCAGAGTGACGCAAATAGAAAGCGCAAAAATGTTAGGATGCGCACACATAACGTGTGATTTTTATATAAAAAAAATGAAATTATATACAACTAGCTGTTCCGGCGAACTTCGCTCTACCTTACACTACACTACACTACACTGCCCTACCCTACCCTACACTACCCTACCCTACACTACACTACCCTATCCTACACTACCCTATCCAACACTACACTACCCTACCCTATACTACACTACCCTACCCTACGCTACCCTAACCTACCTTAACTACACTATACCTACACTACACTACCCTACCCTAAAACCAATTATTTTTTGACTTATAATATTTTTTTATTACTGATGAGTATCATATTTTTCAATACAGTTGCTCGAAAAGGGGTCCTTTATAAGCCAGTGAAGTGTGCGCAAAATTGATTTTACCGCACACGTGCTTTTATTTTACCACTTTTTTTAAATTTCTAGCTCGGAGAAACAAGACATTTCTAGCAAATAAAAAATATAAAGACTTGAAAGCAGAATTTTAAAAGAGATAGGTTGTTCCCCGGTGAGGTTAGTACATAACGCTAGCTGGTTAGATTCTCTTTGGGTTATATCTTTGTAAAGAAAAGATAATAAATAGGAATGAAGCGCATAGGTTACACCAAGGAATAGGTCATCTTTTTTAAGGAGGTTTTAATGCTTATAATAATATTATCCCAGGCCTTATGTAGTCTATTTATGATATTAGATATTTAAAAAAACTTACATATGGGTACGTGTGCTAGCTAAAATATGGCGCAATTTTCGTAAAACTAAATTGAGATGTTTTAGTTGTTATCAAATAAAAATATGAATAGTACTGTATGTGTAATACCAAATCTAATATATAAAAATAAGTCGGGTTTTCCTTCCTGACGCTATAACTCCAGAACGCACGAACCGATTTCGCTAATTCTTTTTTTGTCGAGTTCGTTATTGTCAGGAGAAGGTTCTTATGTAGGGTAGGGTAGGGTAGGGTAGTGTAGTGTAGTGTAGGGTAGGGTAGTGTAGGGTAGGGTAGGGTAGTGTAGGGTAGGGTAGGGTAGTGTAGGGTAGGGTAGAGTAGTGTAGGGTAGGGTAGGGTAGTGTAGTGTAGGCTAGTGTAGTGTAGGGTAGTGTAGGGTAGTGTAGTGTAGTGTATGTAGGGTAGGGTAGGGTAGTGTAGGGTAGGGTAGGGTAGGGTAGGGTAGTGTAGTGTAGTGTAGGGTAGTGTAGAGTAGTGTAGGGTAGTGTAGTGTAGTGTAGGGTAGTGTAGGGTAGTGTAGGGTAGGGTAGTGTAGTGTAGTGTATGTAGGGTAGGGTAGGGTAGTGTAGGGTAGGGTAGTGTAGTGTAGTGTAGTGTAGGGTAGGGTAGGGTAGGGCAGTGTAATGTAATGTAAGGCGGTACGAAGTTCGCCGGGACAGCTAGTACACTTATGTGTATGTATAAGAAAAAACAAAGTTAGATTACTTCCCGGACATTTAAAATGAGCCACAATTCGCGTAAAATGAACTTTTTCATCCCCCATTTCGGAAATTGTATTTTTGCTCTTCGATATCTGAGTGCAAAAGCCGTTTTTATTCGCTAGAGTATTTAGAACATCGTGATTTCAAAACATTATTATTCTCATTTACTTCTACCTCCATCGTGCCGAATTTGTCATACAACCTTTTTTAATTTGTTAAAAACTCAGACTCGGAACCTTCTTGGTGTGCTTTTTTTTTAAATTTGCTTTGCGCGCGCCATTTTATTTTCACGTCATATTTTTAAACCTTAGGTTAAAAACAAGAGAAAACCCTAAAATGAGTGATTCTAGCGACGAGGAAGTTTATTTGACGCCAACAGGATTTACTGGAACTGTTGGTAAAGCGCAAATGTTTTTTTTACATTTAGTAGTTTCCTCGCTGGGGTGGAATGAAAAGTTACGTGTTGCACTCGAGTGCAAAGATTTTTCACCTCGTGCTCTTTTGATTCCCTCGCTAACGCTCAGGATTCAAATTTTTAGACTCCTTCGCTTGCTCGGTCATCAAAATTGAGCACTCGGTTAAAAAGCAACTTTGCACTCTTGTACAACAAATAACTATGGTTGCCAAAACCTTAATAAGTATGTACACATGTATTTTGTTTTTCTGTCACGGTCGTTTTTTATTTTTCCGGTTTTCTCACAACTGTATTGAAAGACGTTGTATGGCACATGGGTCAAAAAGAAAATAACAAACTCGTGACGATGGTGAACCCTCGCCTGCGGCTCGGGCTTACAAAAAAATGTCACTCGTTTGTTACTGAAAAGTACTTATTAATAGTTATTTATGATACAAGGGTGGTAAAATAACAAACTCGTTTCGATGGTAAACACTCGTTTGTTATTGACCTTTTTACCGCCCTTGTATCATAAATAACTATTAATAAGTACTTATTATCCTATTCCGGACGTAGACAAATGCAAAAACACAAAAATCATAATAATTAGTCCAACTGGTCTTGAGTTATAAATGGTGTAACTAACACGACTTTCTTTTATATAATAGGTCGGGGAAAAAGTTTCTTCGTATTTTGTAACTAAAACTTTGTAATCAAATCTCTTTGCTTGTATTATTTGTAGTTATTTATGATACAAGGGTGGTTACAATTTATGATACAAGGTGGCTATAAAATGAAAAAAGTAAACTTTCGAAATTTTAATAATAAATAAAAAATAAAATTCCCGCCATTTTAAAATAGTTTTTTCTGGCTATGAAAATGAGTGAAAGTAACGAGAAAAGTAGCGACATTTTGAAATTTTATGTAAAAAAGGTAAAAATGCTACACTGGCCTCGAATAAAATTTGTGCCAATTATGGACCTAATGCAGTATCAATCTGTAGCACAAATTTAGTTCATGCGTTTCCAGTATGGAAATCTTAAAGATGCAGCTCGTTTTGTTCGCCCTGTTTGAGTTTGCATACAAAATACGAAAAAACTTTTTCCCCGACCTAATATATTATATACAATATATTCTTTGACGTAACCATGCACTACCTACCTGCGCGAACGACAGTACTTTACGATGAGTAATTTTCATTTTTTTTCAGAATTTTTTTACTGAAGATTGTAAGTTTTAAACAACTAATTTTATTCAACTATTTCAGGTGCAACAGTTTTTTTTAAGATATCTCTGTTCAAAGAGGAAGTAAAAACAGCAGAACAAAATTTTAGTGCTACTATTTCACAGTTCAGGGATTCAGGCACTCCTCACGCGGCTGCCACCGGCCGCTGGCCTGCGTCCGCTGCGGCAACCCCCACGCTGCCAAGGACTGCCACCGGCCGCGGGAGGCTCTACCGACCCGCGCCAACTGCGCGGGCCCACATCCCACCAAACACGTTTCGTGCCCGGTGTTCCGCAGAGGGCCGGAACAGTCGCCCGTACCACCGCCACATCTCACCTGCAACGCCCACCGCCACTGCTGAGCGCGCCGCACCGACCGCTGCACCCGCGCCCCGCCAAACAAAGTAGAGAACCCACCGATAGAGAAGGAGGCCCCTAGCCCCCGCTTCTGCCGCCTACACCACCGTCGTGCCCTCCCAGAGCGACCTCCTGCGAGCCTGGGAGTGATACAACAGCTACTCGCCCCAACCGGGGCTGGAGAGGCTGCCAAGGGCCAAGCGCCCACCCATGGACCCGCTCATCGTGATGGGCAGCGGAAGCAGCGTCGTTAAGGAGGCCTCGCCTCGGGAACGTTTCCCCGTTGCCGGGTTGGACTGTAAGGCCGACTGTTCTCATACAAACATCTGATCCTTGCTTATTTTCGCAGTTTTCTATCGTCTTTTGTCGTTCCCAATGAAAAACAGACACACAAACTTATTTATTTACAAAACGGACAGATATAAAACATAAAAGAAACCTTCAACTACGATACCTAAGCTAGTAGAGAGAATGTAAAATTACAGTGTTATATAGTGTCGGTGGCGTAACGGCTAGGACCGCAGCCTCCTGTCCGAGAGGTTGTGGTTAGAATCCTGCCATGTACCAATGTGATTTCGAATTTAGATTACATATGTACGTTTATCCGACGCTCTTACGGTGAAGGAAAACATCGTGAGGAAACCTTCACACGCCTGCGGAGAAACTCGCAGGTTGTGTGTGAAGTCGACCAACCCGCACTGGGCCCGCGTGGTCGACTAAGGCCCGATCGCCCTAATTCATGGTAGGCTCGAGCCCCTCGGTGGGGATGTATATGAGCAAAAATAATGATGAGTATATATATATATATATATATATATATATATATATATATATATATACATCCAAGTAGCTATAACCTGCCTACAACATTAAATCAACACGAAAAAAAACAATTTCAAAGATCCTAGCTAAATGGGAGATACAAGACAAAACCAACAAAAACTTTATTTTTCAAACTTTTTACAAAAGTCTTGAACACGATGAATAGGTTTTAGATAGAACATGTAACCTTGACTTGATGCTGCAACATCTCCTGGTATCTGCACGACACCCAACTCCTCACCAACTTACTTACAGCAGACGTATCGTGTTGGCATACGTAAAGTTTAAAAAGAATGATATAAAACTTAAATAAAAAATTTTAAAAACCCACCGACAAAAAACCTCTAAAAAATAGAAAATAATAAATATTTGGTCCTCAAGTTTAGGCTCATCAACTTGTACATAAACGCACTGATTGAGGGGCTCAGCAGTACTGGTATTGTTTGTTCTATCGACGGTAAAATTGTCAATAACATAAGTTATGCCGATGGTATGGTGCTGCTGAGTCCATCAATCAGAGTCCTCAGACAGCTCCTGAAGTTGTGTGAACATTTTGCCCTGGCTCATGGCCTCAGGTACCTACAATATAAAGAAAAGTGAACTACTCATATTTAAAGCAGGCAATAAGTGGCCAAAAGCTGTAGCACCAGTCTATCTTGGAGGAAGTGCACTGAGTAGAGTCACACATTTTAAGTACCTGGGGCACTGGGTCACTGAGGATCTATCTGATGATTACGGATATGGAGAGGAAGCGTAGGGCATTGGCCATAAAGTGCAATATGCTGGCTCGCAGGTTCGCACGCTGCTTTACAGAAGTAAAACTTACCTTGTTTAAGGCGTACTGCCAAACATTTTACACCTGCAGCCTGTGGGTCAGATATACCCAAGGCTTTTAACGCCCTACGCATCCAATATAATAATGGGTTTAGGATGCTGATGGGTTTGCCTCGTTTCTGCAGCGCATCAGAAATGTTTGCAGGGGCACGCACTGACTCTTACCAGAGTATTGTGCGTAAGAGAGTCGCCTCGCTGATGCGTCGCGTGCGGGTAGTGCGGGACAGCCCCAGCGGCCTCCCAAGCACCATGCTGGAGTGGGTGGACTGCCCGATTGTGCGGCACTGGAACCATGTGCACACTGGTGCAGGGTCGCCATGTATGGTAAATTTTAATTAATTTTTTTCATTATATGTTATTGTTTACTAACATAGTATAAGTTGTACTAATAAATGATGGGCATGGCCTGAATTAAAGATAATAATAATAATATAAGTAGGTAGTTATATCTTGATCTACGAGTCGACGCGTTGGGGGACCCGCTAAGTTAAGAAAATAAAAACTACTTTATAATTTACTACAACATTTGAGTATAAGTTGTACTAACAAATGATGGGCATGGCCTGAATTAAAGATAATAATAATAATATAAGTAGGTAGTTATATCTTGATCTACGAGTCGACGCGTTGGGGGACCCGCTAAGTTAAGAAAATAAAAACTACTTTATAATTTACTACAACATTTGAGTATAAGTTGTACTAACAAATGATGGGCATGGCCTGAATTAAAGATAATAATAATAATATAAGTAGGTAGTTATATCTTGATCTACGAGTCGACGCGTTGGGGGACCCGCTAAGTTAAGAAAATAAAAACTACTTTATAATTTACTACAACATTTGAGTATATACATCTCTAAGACTACAACTAATTAATAATAATTTCACAATTGTTTGCTCTGTGTCTGGGTGTTAAATTATATCTATATATGTATGTATTTAAACGTATATAAGTATGTATATCAGTCTCTGGTAACCCATAACACAGGGAATCCTACATTGGGGCCAGATGACCATGTGTGATTTGTCCCAGAATATTTATTTATTTATTTAGCGGTCCCCCTACGCGACGAACACTTAGATCAAAATATAATTACTTATATTAAACTTATGGACACAAAAAAATCTACTTTTTAGAGGTTTTTTGTCGGGGGTTTTTTAAATTTTTAATTGAAGTTTTTTACGGGTGGGGCTACCCACAGATAAGAAAAAATGGCTTCATTTTGACATCGATAGTATGAAGTCCAGCGTACTTGTATTATAATGCAGGTCAGTGGCAGGCTGTGTTACCTCGGGGGCTTCCAGGGAGCCGATGTTACCAATTTCGGTAGCATCCCCGCTGCACATTGCACAACCGTGGCAGCGTAGCGGCAGCCTCCGTGAGGAGCCACAGCGACCAGTCGGCGGCGCCAACGTCGGCGCGACGCGCATACCCGCACGGTGTCTTATGAACAAGTCTCACAACAGCTGCGATATATAAGTAACACAGTTAATAGGTGTAAATTTTTCACTAGAACAATAAATACCAGAAATTACCTTATAGCCTCGGAATTTATCCGCCGCTGCGGAGAGAAAGAGACAACGCTATATGTTAGACAAAGATCGACTACCTGCCCGGAGCGGATTGATTTGTTGCTTTGTATGAATTTAACACTTTAAACTTTCACGATTATTCTTAATGACAAATTGAAAACGGGACTTGAAAACTTGTCTACTCGCGACCACGGCTATCTAAGCATAGTCGAAACGTTGAGGTAAAAACAAAATCAATTATATAAAATCACGTCAAGCCCCGTTTTCAATTTGTATGAATTTCTAACTGCGTCCACACACGGCATTTTTGAGCGGAGCGACGGGACTTTCTGCCGATGACGTCATCGGCATTATATTAGCCAATCGCGTCGCGTATATTAGCCAAATTTGCATTCGTATCGCCTCGAGCACGCGTGGTGTTTGCCGTTTGGTGTTTAACATACGCAACGACGCTGAGAACTTGGACGAAGAAGTACTTATTACAAATAGTGGCGAAATATGAGGAGTTATACAATTTAAGAAATACTAATTTACACAATACTTTAAGAAAAGATAATATTTGGGAAGAGATTGGAGAAATAATAAATGAATTGGTGTGTAGCGATGGAAACGCGTCCATGTCATACAGCAGCAGTCAGTACCCGACAGCCTAAAAATGCCGAGCAGTAGACGCACCCATCGGCAAAAATGACGTCGGAAGTCTCCGCCCATTCCGTCGGCAAAAATCCTGTGGCTGTGGACTCTAAGCTTTAAAAGCAAACATCCATAGTAAATAAGTCAGGAAATAGTTTGCAAGTTACTACTCGTAAATCTCAAATAAATATTTTTTGTAAAACCTAAAACTTTTAGGTACATGTCAGTTCAAGTCCAAAAAAGATTTAAAAAGTGGTGCGTTTTGAAGAAAATTGTCTGGTGCACTCCGAGCAATGTGAAGAACAATAAAATAAAATGAAGAATGACGTGAAGACCTGACTTGCACTGGGTGCAGTATAATAGATGCCCTACTGTGACCGGGTGTTCTAACTCAGAATGAGACTGCTGCAAATGCTGTCAAGAACTCCAGAGAAGATTTGTAATGCACTGGCACTAGCATTTCAAATCAAAAAAGGAATAAAAACATAAAATGAAGATTGTCTCAAAAGGGCTTGTACCCAGAGACGTTAATATATTTTTAACCAAACCACCAATGTTAATGTCTTAAGTTTTTTGGCGGGATTTGTGGTGAACACATTCGTAGTTTTAAAGTAAAACTTTTATTACATCGTCTCAAGCTTTTTCGTCTCTGTGTTGCGTGACGGCAAAGAGATTATTACATCGTCTCAAACTTTTTCGTCAGCCATGATCGTTTCGTCCTCTGTACCGTAGCTCCGAGACGAGAGCAGCCTTGATCGTTTCGTCCTCTGTACCGTAGCTCCAAGACGAGAGCAGCCATGATCGTTTCGTGCTCTGTAAATGTCTATAAAGTGAAAAAAGTTTCACTTTTACCATGGTTTCTTAAAACCACACACTCTTTTTATTTTATTGTTTTTGAAGCCAATTCTAGTAGAACACAATCTACTAGAATTTGCTTCAAAAAGTGGTGCGTTTTGGAGAAAATCGTCTGGGGCACGTGAGCAATGTGAATGACAAGAAAATAAAATGAAGGACATGAAAACCAAATTTGCACTGGGTGCAGTTTTATAGACGCTTAACGCCTACTGCAGCCTGCAACCGGGTGTTCCTCTTCAGAATGAAGCTACTGCAAATGCTGTCAAGAACTCCAAAGAAGATTTGTAATGCACCGGCACTATGGCCCATCTACTTCGTGCGCGATACGCCTGAGCAGCTGAGGCGGGGTGTGCGGGCAGATCTCCGCGGGGGAGCTTGAGGCTAGCGGGGAAGGACACGAGGCTCAAGCTCCCCCGCGGAGATCGTGTCGTGTTGTGCTACCTCGCCCCACACCGCAGGCGTACCGCGCACGAAATTGACGGGCTATAGCATTGCAAATCAAAAATAAAATGAAGATTCATTATACGAAGACTGTCACAATAGGGCTTTTGTACCCAGACACGTTAAAACATTCATAAAAAATGTTAATGTCTAATTCAAATTAGTGTATTATATTCTCTTTGATTCAAATTCACGTGTCTCTGTTTCTACTTTCTTTTCTAGATCTAGATTAATTAGTTATGTTGTGTTCTTGCGTATTGTGATTTATGTGATAAAACTAAGAATGGGAAAAGTAAAAAAACCGAGGCCTAGTAAAAATAATGCGGTGGTTGAAGCGTCTGTTGAGGAAGAAGAAATACCCGTCGATTTTAAAGAAAATGCACTCCAGACTGTGTTGGATCAGTTACAGGTTATGATCAGTAGAAATTGAGATTTAAATTTTGCAATTTGTACCTACGATTTGCCATAATATTTACCCGTATGAATGCAATATACACATACCTCAGTGACTTATATATTATTCAAATCTGTGACATACCTTTATTTTTTCAGGCAGTGAATGTTGAAGAGAAATACTGTGGTCTCCAAACACTAGCTCTCCTGATAGAGACTGCAGATAATGTGGAAGAAGTGATCAATCGAGGGTTGGTGAAGGTTGTGGCTCCGTTGCTCCTGGATCCAGTTGGTTCAGTGCGGAATGCGGCCGCCGGGACCCTCAGAAACCTGTCTGCAGTGAGCTCAGAAACTTGTGATGCCATGATGAAGCAAGATGTTATGACTCCGTTGACCACATGTTTTCATGAGGTTTGTGTGAAGGTTGCTTTTTTTTTGGAACTGCCCAAATAGGAGATAATTTTGAAGTATTGTATGTATGTTGGTGCTACGGTAGATTAAATTTGACTATGGCACTACTGGTAGTGCCTCGGGAAACATGCGATGTAATGTTTGTTTCTTTGGCTGAGCCTGTAGCGTAAAGGGCTTGATCTATTTAGGTGTGAAGTGAAGTTGGATTTTTCCTGGTACTGTGTGTGTCAGGAAACATGTTTACCTGAATTCCCAAAAAAGAGTGGTAATGTTTCTATGAACTCAGGTTTTAAATTTTTAATTGAATTGGTTGGGGTATTACTTTTTATTGTCTATCAAAAATTATTTTATTTTGTTCTAAAATTATTCATGCAGCACGAATATGACTTTAAAACTATATAAAGCTATTGACCAACTAATTATAAAACAAAATATAAAATTGAAAAATTAAACCAGTAAGGTTTTTGTATATTTCATAAAATAGGTATGCTATTTTTGGAAATATATTTTATCATTTATTTTTGATACTAAAAGATACCCTTTTCTACAAAATAGACTGTAATTTCTGTTAAAATGAATGTGGGTTTTTACCTATGGTAAAGGTCAAATTGTTATTATGTTTCAGTATATTGCTACATGGACTCCAGATTCAAGTTCTAAAACTAAGCTTGAGGATGTAGATACTGTTGTGCAATGCATTCATCTACTACTGAATTTGTGTGAAAGTTCTGGTAAGTTAAAATCCCAACAAAACATAAATGTGTAATAGAGCCAAGTTCAATATAAAAAATTACAGCAATCTAAATGGGTAAGTACCAAGTTCTACAGTGGTTCCTAAATCATAGCTATGGAACTTCAAATAGAAATATTTATTATAGACTTTTCCAAATTAGGGATTGCAAATCGGATCCGGTTGTCCGGCGCATCCAGTGTCATTAGATATTTACCGGATCCGGTACCAATTACCACATCCGGTCACCAGATTTTCGAAAAAATACTCACCAATGCATGAGTAGGTACTTAAATGTGTGCTGCGTATTCGTGCGAGTTGTAAGACACTAACTGGCCCGCTACCATATTCCGCAAGTCCGCACCTGCCCCATCCCACCCCTCTGTGCCTCGCGAACCACGTTTGAATGGCCGCCAAACAAGGCTCACATTGTAATTTGACTCGCTTGACTCAATAAATGTTTATTGTATGAAGTATAGCAAAATCCAGTAAGAAACTAAAATCTATACTGTCAACTACCAAAAAAGAATGATTTTGAGAAAGTACTAAAAAAAGAAATGACTGCAGATGAAAATTAAAGAGTTTAAGGAAAATACTTGTCTTCTATTCATGGTTACTTGTATACAATAAAACCGTTAAGTGTAGAAGCTGAAAGGGCCTTTTGGCTTCTGGCTATATATATATTTGTAACTTTATAAGAAGTTGATTAATAGACGACACAATTAACACTATTTGTTTACAAAATCATCTAACCAAACATGTTCTAGTGTCTAGAACTCGTTATTGTAAATTTGTGATGGGTAATTGATTTAGGATGACTTTCATAATTATAAGATAAGGACTACTTAGCTTGCCTAAATTCAGTCAGTCATAAAAATAGTGATTTTCGGACGTCAATATCTCAGAAATGGTAAAAGATACATTTATGAAAATGATGATTGATTGATCAACGGGGTCTTACTAGACAAGACACACATAATCCTAAAAGTGTGTAAGTTAAAAAGATTTTAAGTTACAGGTGGGTTGAAATTGGCCCCAAATGGTTCATGTAATATGGCCCACGGCCTGTGTCGCCTTTTTCTTTTCGAACTTGGTGGATGCACTGCCTTGTCTCTAGATTCATGCCTACTTCCATTTAATTTAAATTTAATTTTTGACACCTGGTTTATTACTTTGAAGGTATTTTTAACACGCTTTTATTAGCTTCACATGTAACAAGTAACAATGCTTATTGTCCTTTGTTTTTACAAATCTGTGTTAAACATTTAATTATTTTGTTTTTAAAATGCATCTAGTTGTTATGCACTTTTTATTGTTTCTCAACCATAACTTAAATGTAACTGTGGCTAATGTTGTGGGTTTCACAATTAGTAATAAGATAACTATTTAAGTTGTATTATAATATGCATTGTGTAACTGTTTATTAGTCCTTAAATAAACAAAAAAAAAAAAAAAAACTAACTATGTATGTAAGAAAATCTTGGAATCTTAATTTGACCCACTTCCCGGTCTTCGATTAGGAGTTCTGATGACAATACATGACTAGCTAAGAAACGTCATTTCAAATCCAATATGGCGGCCTCCCCAAGATGGCGGACTGGCTGTTTGAAATCCACCCACATGATATGGGTATCAAATGAAAGGGTTTGCTGTCAGGAATACGAAAAAAATAGTCACGTGACTTAAATCCAATATGGCGGACGTCCAAGATGGCGGACAGGCTATTTGAAATGCACCCCCATGATACGGGTATCAAATGAAATGGTTTGCTGTCAGGAATACGAAAAAATAGTCACGTGACTTAAATCTAACATTGCGGACATCCAAGATAACTACTTAACGTGTTTACTAAAAGCGTGTTTTTTAGTATTTAAACTAATTGATGATTATTTGTTGTAGAACTTGCCATTAAATACCTTGGCCAGTCTAGGATACTAGACATGTTGCCCAGGCTGCTGGACAGAGCTACATTTGGAGATGAAATTGTGGCATCAGTTTTGCAGTGCATGTTTGTTGTTGTCGAGGACAATCCTCTAGCAATGGAGAAAATTAAAAATAACTCGGAGAGTCAACTTCAAGAAATGTTGGCATTAGAGGGCATCGAACCTTCTTTGTTCCTCATAAAAACTCTTGCTTCTGGTGTAGTCATAAACACAAGTGATGGAAATATTGCTTCTCTGCTACCAAATGTTCTAAATCAGATAGTTTCAATCTTGGCGAGTACGTTAGCAGTGGATCACAGAGTGATATGCAATGAGCTGTCAAGCACTGTACCATTGAAAGATGCAGCGGGAAAACTGGATGCACCAAAAGGCAAGGCTGCTCAAGAATTGGATAACCATTTGAAAGCAGTCTCACAAATGATAGACGCTCAACAAAGTGCTGTTGAAATTATCACTAACATCTGTTCTTGTGATGGTAAAAATACTTCATTTGTATTTATGTTATATGTCTTAGTAAATGACTTTATTTTTCAATTCGAAAATTTTATTTTAACAGATACTGAAGAGATGGATAACAGTGGTGATCCATCCGATAGTGATGATGATGCAGATGATGTTTGCAATAATGTCCCAGGTTCAACATTTGCTGAAGACAAGTTGCCAACACAAGTCATTGAAGCTTTAGTTTCACTTGAAATATTTGAAAAAGTATGGAATAAGATCCAGTTACCTGCTGAAAATGTAATGTTAATAATGAAGGAATATGAAGGCACACAATTAATGCATAAAAAGTAAGTAATAGTACATTACTGCAGAGGCCAGCAAGAGAGGCATTGATGGACGCACGTATAAATGTGGTTCGAGGCGAAGCCGAGGCACACACATACGTAAGTCGATCAATGCCTAGTTGTGGCCAAGGCTTGTATGGATTTTCATACAACTTTTGCTGGCCGCTGCTCACATGTATTTGGTCAGTACAGCAATTTCAATTTATCTTGAAGTGTCAAAATAATGCTCAAATTTCTAAGCATGTTTGAGAAAAATAATAATACTCATTACTTTTATTTTACAAGTAAAGTATAATTAGTATAAGTATTAGAGGAAATCTTGTTTAATGCGGCATTGTATGACACAAATGAATTCCTTAATAAAAAGTGGTCCTAGTGACTCAGCACTGCGAAGGTAGAATAGATAAATTATTTTTTAATGAATCATAATTTTATATTTTATTTTTAACTAATACTACGAGTAGCTGTCCCGGCGAACTTCGTTCCACCCTACACTACACTGCCCTAACCTACACTACATTACCCTACACTACCCTACCCTACATACACTACTCTACACTACCCTACCGTACACTACCCTACACTACACTACCCATCTCTACACTACCCTACCCTACACTACACTACCCTACCCTACACTACCCTAACCAACACTATAATACCCTACCCTACACTACCCTACCCAACACTACACTACCCTAACCTACCCTACATACAATACTCTACACTACCCTACACTACCCTACCCAACCCTACACTACACTACACTACCCAACCCTACCCTACCCTACCCTACACCTACACTACACTACCCTACCCTAAAACCAATTATTTTTTGACTGATTTTTTTTTTATTTTTTTTTATTTAAATCCGAGCATTTTCATATTTATTCACCTTTTAAACCTTCTCTGGACTTCCACAAATAATTCAATACCAAAATTAGCCAAATCGGTCCAGCCGTTCTCGAGTTTTAGTGAGACTAACGAACAGCAAAAAAATATACTTAAGTGTTTGTATAAAAACTCGAAGGTTGTGAAGTCAACCAAATTTTTTTTATTTTTATTTAATTAGACTTCCACAAATAATTCAATACCAAAATTAGCCAAATCGGTCCAGCCGTTCTCGAGTTTTAGCGAGACTAACGAACAGCAATTCATTTTTATATATATAGATTATGTTTTAAATTATGACATGTAAATTTATTCAAATTTATAAATAAATGATTGTATTGTATTGTATAAGTATAATTGTTTGTAAATTTCAGAGCACTAAGTCTTCAATCAGCTGCACTGCTTTGTATTAATAACATGCTATCCACACTGCCCATAGAAAATGTAGGAGGAACTAATGGTGTGTACAAAATATGGGTAGAAGCAGGGAAGTTAGTTTTCAAGCAGAATTCTGACAACATGACTCTGCTGGAGTCAGCCACTGCTGTGATGAGAGCAGCCCTAGATAAAATTAAGTTCACGGAAAATGAAAGCAAAAACTTGGATAATTTATTTCATGAAATAGCTCTCTCTGACATTGAGGTAATTTATAACTTTTAAAATGTTGTACTTACATCACTTTAATGAATTCTGATATGACAATATTTCTTGCAGATTATGTTATCAGGTATTAGACAGTGTCAAGTACCAGAGATAAGATCAAATCTTATCCGAATGGTTGGGATATTAGCACTGTTGTTGGTTAACAAACTTAACGAAACCACTTCAAATGTTATATGTACTATAACCGACTTTATACTAGAGCAAGCACATAAAGAAAATGATGTTTGGGTGCTGGCGGAAGCCGTGGACACAATAGTTGATTTGTATTCAGAGGATGAAACTGACATTTTGGCTGCTAAAATTAAACTACCGGAAAAATTAGCTGTACTGGCACCAATACTGAAAAACAAGGTGTGTAATTGACTGTAAAGAACCATTATTTATTATCAACATACTATAATTATGTTTTTTTTTTAAATTGGAGCCAGCATCTTGTTATCTAATGTGTAACTACAAAAATTATTTCAGGCGAGACAGCAAAAACAGCTTCCGAAAGAATACAAAGCCTTAGTTAGTACAGCAACATCAAATCTGCCGAGATTTATCAAATATAAAAGGGCAAGGATAAGTAATGTTATGTAAGTGAAATTCATTATTGATTTATACAAATGTTAAGTTTGATTTTCCTCTTATATCTTATATTGCAATGTTCTTGTCAGAAACTTATAAACATAATTTTTAATTAAATTATATTTTCACATCAATTATCCAAAGTTTTCCATTTATTGAATTTATTTATTTGTCTTGTAACACAAAACATTTCTATATCTGCCTACAAACAAGCTAACGGAATGTTGTTTACAAGTAACACAAGATTATAGATTCAAATAATTTATTATATCAACAGTTTTATATTTAAATTATTATTATTAAGAAAGCTCTGTTGTATAAATAATTTGTAAATTAAATAAGAATCTTGACCATTCAGTCACATAAAAATATGTTTAGTCGCAAAACTACAAATTTATTTTGCAGGCAATAAATGATACTACTAAAGACTAAAAATCCATTCTTCTTCTTAGTAAGTCGATCCTTTGGCTCAAATTTTTCCGGACCAGTCAGTACTCTGTCACAAGACTGCATTGTAGAGACAGGTCCTCGCGCGTGCAGGTGCTAGCACGCGCAGGGCAGGACATTAGGTGTGCCATAGTCTGGGGAGACTGGAGAAGCATCGCATGTGCTGCACATCGTCGTATTTATGCCCCTGGGGCACCCTGGGCAGTTGTCTGCTTTCATCACGATTTACGATCCATGGCGAATCAAAAATCATATGTTGTCTGTATATTTAAATAACCTAACTGTTACTTTCGCTAACATATTTTGTACTTTTGACTTAACAAGTACAAAAACTCCACCCATAAGTTGCCTGCATTTAAACCCACTATATATATAGGATATTGTATTAATTATGTACTACAAAAGCCCTTTATAAACTAAACAAAGTTATCACAATCTTACACTGTAATTCTGTTTACGTAAACGTTTTCATGTAAAATAACTACTTTATTAATTTTGTTTTTCCCTTAATATATCTGAGATCCAAAAATGTTATTGCAGTTTTGAAAATCTGCATATTGCACATTTTGATATTTTTGGGAAAAATGTTTGATGTATTACGTAAAGGAACTTGAACTCGTGACTCGTAACATTATGACGTGATACTAATTAAGTTTTGATGTCACCATTCACAGGTGTAGGCGAATCTCCGTAATGGCTTCTTCTCGGCTTTGGTATAGGATTTGGCGACAAAATGTTATTGTTATCAAACTTTCGTTTTATATCCGACACAGATACTCTGTCGCCAAAGTTTGAGAAATCATTAGCAAGAGCAGCATTGAGTTTATTTATTTCTCTTTCAAACTCTTTTCTCACTTTGTCGATTTCTTGAAACTCCTTTTCTGTGCTGGAAACTGAGTTATCAAGGCTCTGTTTGCGGGGTGTTTCTTCAAGTTTGCATATGACCTTTTGCGGTTCTTCGCTGCTATTTTTATCCAAATTAATGTTTTCATTTAAATTTATGTCGTAAGTTACGTAGTTGGAATCTGATGCGTTGTTGAGACTTTTGCTTCTTTTAGTGGTTAAGGCGTGGAAATCTTCCAGGTTGCCTCGCCGTAGTCGAATGTCGTTGTCATTAACACTTGAGTTCCTCCTATACTTCGCTATGTCTATTTTCGGAAAAGATACAGAATTAAGGATATCATCGGAACTTGAGTTTTTCACTCTATATTCGATATTCGTTTCTGATTCTATTAACAAATCTTCACTTTTTTTAGTCTTCTGTTCCTTTTCTTTTGACTTTGGACTAGTCGAGGATTTTTCTTCTTTTTGTTTAAGAACTTTTGATGTTTCATCGTTTTCTTTTACTTCTTCCTTTTTTATTTGATCGTCGTCATCTTCGACGATTTTAAGTTCAACATTCAAGTTTACTTCTTCAATATTTTCCAAGTCTGTGGCCGGTATTTTTGTCTCTTGTACAGTAATGCTCTTATCCAAATCAGAAGTCTCACTGGTAACCTGTAAATAAAAAAGTGACATCAAAATTATTATTTTGAAATTTTTTAAGTAGTTTTCTATTTATAAAGTAATGTACATGTTAGCCAAGCGCGGCCGCACCTAAATAGTCTTACTCGGTTATATCTAGCATAACCTATATTCTTGGGTACAGCTCGAATACAAATTTGAATTCGTTTTTCACCCATGAGTAGGTAATGTTAGGCAGCATGGAGCGAGGCGCGAACTTTGTTCGGTTGACATGACAGTCAAGGCGGGGCGTGCAGCGAGAACAGCCGGTGAATCGCCAGAACCAACTTTGCTTGCTGTCTTATAACAGCTATGATTCTTCTTAGCCTAAGGCAACGAGCAAAGGTCTGTTCCGGCGCTTTGCCGGGCTCGCTTTGCGTGCTTGGCTCGCGCGTAGTCTGTTAGGTTAACCTAACGTAGCTCATCGCATGGCTCCTCGCTACCTTACAATACCCAACTAGTGTTATGTAGACTTAGGTTTATGTATAATTGTATATGGGTAAACTCCGAATCCCAATTTGTATTCGGACTCTATCCAATAAAAATGGGTAGGTAATGCTATACCAGGGCAAACCTAACTTTACCCTATCCTCTAATATTACCCGTAAAAATACATTTCTGGGCGTGAAGCTCGCTTTGTGCTCATGTGTACAACAGTAGTGATTGTAAGCCGCGCTGTACACGACCGCCCTGGGGGCAGGTTGCGGTAAATTTGAACGTGTTATACTAAAATCAAAACACTGCCAAAACGTTACGTTTTGCAGAATGTACAGAGGCCAGCACATCAAGCTATACACTCGTAGTGCGATTCTGATCCATACGCATTCGCCATTGGAACGGTACAAAGTACAAACTGTGTAGCTTGATGTGCTGGCCTGTGTACATCGTCTGGGCATAGATTAAAAACGTATTTTTGAATTTATTTGCTACTCGTACAGTGAACAGCACATGCAGTTGGACATAATGGCCTTGAAAATGTTCGAAGTTGAACAGAGCGAATGCGAAAAAGAGATAGTAATTGTTCTCTTCGCATTGTTTTCAATCTGCGCTGCCGCTTACCGCTGGTCGGTGCGGGTAGGCGGGGTCGGGGGAGATCGCGTTCGTCCGAAGATTTTACATACATACTTATTGATGGAAATTCCGATTTATTTGTGAAAAAGACCACTTTTAAGAATAAAATATTATAGGTAGTGGTAAGGTTTGTTTATTTGTTTGGTTGTAGGGGGTTAAACTTTAGAATTATTGAACCGAATCTAAAATTCTTTAACCGCCTCCGGGACGTAATGGGTAGGTAGTCCATTCGCTTCACACCAGGAGGTCGCGAGTTCGATTCCCGGTGGGGTCAACTTGTAATACTCGGTTTGGTTGGTGGTAGGGAATTTTCTAAGCCCGCCTGGCTAGCTACCACCATCTTATCTAAAGTCTTGCCGATTGACATCAGTATCAACAACATTGATGTGTTCCGGCTTGAAGATAAGATAGCCCGTTCTCCATTGTGTTGGGGAATCTAGGTAAGCCCGCTTCCATCTTCGGCATCATCGTCACTCACCATGAGGTGAGATGATGCCAAGGGCTTACCAATTGTGAATAAAAAAAAAGCAGTGAAGAATGAGACGGTGTACGCTCACAAGTTCACAATAAATGCTATCTAATATCTATGCGACTGGACTTGGACTGACCAAAGAGAATTTAATACCTACGGGGACTGACAAACGTAGTAAGTATTGGTGACTTATATTCCCTTTGGACGGGATGAGAACGTAGTGTATTATATTCTCTTTGACGGAGACGGATGAGTGAGTGACTTTAATATACTGGCAGTGTTGCCGTTATATTTGTTTGTGGTTATTAAAATGAAGAAGTGGCCAATTTTGTAATAAGGATGTGGGTTTAATTAAAACAGTATCTAATACATGTAGAAAAAAAATAATTGTAGGTCTACAATGGCATCTGGTAATTCTGAAATCTCTACATCAACGTCAATCGATCTGTGATGATGATGTAGATGGGGTTCCCATTTTTTTGATTGCTTTGTCCGCTTCTGTAAATTTGTTTAAAACTTCAGGTGGCAAAACATAGTCGTGGCATTTTTATTATTTATTTTTATTGACTTTTAATCATAATTATGGAATTAAGTGTTAATGCACACATTTTGTTTCATAATTTATTTTTCAGTGTGTTCATGACACTTAACTACTTACTTCCGCATTAGAGTGAGGAAGACAAGACCGCAGTAACTAGGTCAAATATTTGGTCAACTGTAAACAGTAATTATCAAAAACATAATTACCAAAAGTAGCTAGAATCGTTTGGTTAGCTAAAATTATTTTTGGCTAAACCGTTATAAATATACTAGATAAAATAAACGGCAACACTGCTTGCTAGCTCGTGTCACTGCGCGGATGCTTGGTTTATTAGATCTGTGGCGGATGCTTTGTAAGGGGCGTGGCTTATGATTTGTCAAAAGCACAGATCTGTGGTCATAAGTTTGTGTGAATTCGTTATTGGTCATAAATAGACGCTTATTTAGAAAAGAATGTCGATTGGTATATTTTCGTAAAGATGACGAATTCTACCAATCACCGAAGTGTGCGAGTGTTCAACTGTTAAAAATCGGTCGTAGTTATATGTGTGTATACTGTCCATCGCCACGTGCTGGCCACTGTACAAGAAGGTCACTTTTTGCGTAAGTTTGTAGAAGGAACAGTTTTAGTTCTAGAGAATAAAAAAAACAATTCTAAAAAAAATACGTTCCGTTTAAACGGTAACTAAATAAATAAAATAAAATAAATATTCTGGGACAAATTACACATAGTCGTTTGGCCCCAAAGTAGGATATCCTGTGTTAATGGACTGATATAAATACTTATATACGTTTAAATACATACATATATAGATGCTATACCCAGACACAGAGCAAACAAATCTGCTCATCACACAAATGTTTGCCCTGGGTGGGGATCGAACCCACAACTCTCGGATCAGCAGTTAAGAGCAGTAACCACTGAGCCAACGAGTCAGTCGAAAAGTCAGTAACTACGTCGCAAAATAGCTCAATCGGCCCCCTGTCTGGTTACTTGTGTGTGGTCGGCCCGAGTTACAAGTGATAAGGGGTTGTCCATTAATTACGTGAGGTGATTTTGGCGATTTTTGGACCCTCCCTCTCCCCTTAGTGAGATGTCGTGAGATTTGGCTCAGCTCCCCTCCTCTCTAATCTCACGTAATCATTTTCAAAATGCGTATGTTTAGAGTAAATACTTTAATCTGTGCTTGATTGCGTTGGCTTTATTTAAAAAATAATAATTTGCTTAAAAACTTTTATTTAAGACTATACTAAGAATGTAGTATAGAATCATAGTGAAAAAATCAAACAACAAAATACATAAATAGGCACTACTAATATTCGTAAAAGGATATTCATTCTAATTCAGTTCAAAAACGGGGTTTCATGTGATGGTCTCAAGGGTGACTGCTGGAACCCAGAGTTCTCTCGCATTTTTACACTGTTTCTTGAGGAAATAAAAATTACGTAATATTTGCCGTAATTAAAAATAATATTTGCCGTAAGTAAATTCGCCGGAATTGCTAAACTTAAGTGGCAGTAGGCGGGGCACATTGCTCGTAGAACACATGGCCGTTGGGGCAGTAAAGTTCTCGAGTGGCGACCACGCACCGGAAAACGTAGTGTAGACAGGCCTCCCAATCGGTGGACCGATGACCTGGTGAAGGTCGCGGGAAGCCGCTGGATGCGGGCAGCGCAGAACCGGGATCCGTCTATAGATACAATAGCTTTTGCAATAGAACATTGTACCCACCGAGGCATCGAGCGGCTCGGTTGGCGGCGGCGGCGGCGCGCGCTTCTTCTTCCTGCGGGAGGCGCGCACCGGAGGCACGGGTGTCTCGTCGAAGGGGTTGCTGCTCTCCACGCTCAGCCGGGAGCCAGAGACCTCGCTGCGGGCCAGCCGGGGGCTCCCACTGCAATTATAAACAGTTTCTATTATAAATATAATCATCATATCAGCTCATATACGTCCCCACTGAGGGGCTCGGGCCTTAGTCGACCGCACGCGGGCCCAGTGCGGGTTGGTCGACTTTACACACAACCTTCGAGTTTCTTCGCAGGCGTGTGCAGGTTTCCTCACGATTATTTCCTTCACCGTTAAAGCAATCGGTAAGTATATGTACGTAAGATTTGAAAAACTCATTGGTACATTGGCCGGCCGGATTTGAACCTGGCACCTCTGGTTAGGAGGACCAAGTCGTTACCGGTTGAGCCACCGACGCTCTGTAAATATAATGATAAGCTAAATTGATTCATAAGACATAATATTCATTCCCTGCACTAAGACTCAGCTGACTACTTTAACTGCCTTGCGGAAAGGGATGTCAGGAAATACGGTTAATTTCATAATGTTATTTTTGTCGATTTGTGGAGTTAGTAGTGGTCTTGGGAAATTAGATATTATTACACGTGTATTATTGTCATATTTGAGCGTGTATGCCGAAAAGCGTCGGCGGCTCAACGGTAACGGCTCGGCGCCCCGGGTTCGAAGCCGGACGGGCAATGCCGGAGTTTTTAAACTTACCGATTGCTTTAACGGTGAAGGAGAATATTGTGAGGAAACCTGCACATTAGACTCCAGATGTGTCTGAAGCTCATGTTCAACACATTAATTTAAATTTTTGCTGTACAGTTATCGTTTTCCCTTTATCGATAATTACTTTTAGTCAACAATAACTCCTTACTTGCACAAGGTGATAACATTACATCATCCAAGGCTGGCAGGATTACCTAAGTATATTAAACTACGAGTAAATGGCGGCGCAGTGAACTTGGAATATCATCCCTATTATCATATTGAGCTCAAGGTCCGAGGAATTTGTTTTAAGTGCGTGCTATTTTTATCATAATTCCTCGGCAATAGCCCGGCCGCTTTATTGCGAAGTGTGCACAGTCTGCACGGCGCCGGCGCCGGTTTACCTGAACGAGCTGACTTCCTGGTGACTGCAGCTGCGCAAGCGCTCCTGGAAGCGGGAGCGAGGGAGGGGGGTGACGGAGCCGCCGTACACGTAGCGCTCCGGGGACCCCACGGTGCTGCGCTGGCCTGCCGTCGACGCTGAAGAGTCTGGAAGGATATTTTAATTTTAAAAAACCTGGGGCGTTGTAAACGGCCATTACTCGTGTTTCAGATTTTTTTTATTCACAATTGATAAGCCCTTAACATCATCTCACCTGATGGTAAGTGACGATGATGCCGAAGATGGAAGCGGGCTTACCAAGATTCCCCAATGCAATGGAGAACTGGCTATCTTATCTTCAATGTTCTTAACACTGATGTTTGGCGGCAAAACTTAGATAAGATGGTGGTAGCTAGCCAGGCGAGCTTAGAAAATGCCCTACCACCAACCAAATCGAGTCTTACAAGTTGACCCCGCCGGAATCGAACCCGCGACCTCCTGGTGTAAAGCGAATGGACTAACCATTACGCCACGGAGGCGGTTAAAAAATGGAGCGAAAGGTGCGCTAAGTGCCAAGTTACTGTGTCAATAAGGATTAAGGTTGGTACGAGTGGAGTGGGTCAATTACACGATCAATAATTTGTATGTTTGCACAAGTAAAAGTCTAGGCACCCCCCACCCCCCACGTACATACTCATCATACGTACATACTGCATCGTTTACTGTTGGTTAGAATAATATATATTTCACGTGAAAAAGGAATTTATTTCATGCGGCTTCGCCCGCGTGGACATTGTTTTTATGACTGTCTTTGAAGGCCAGTGGTGCGTGGACATGAGTTTTCTCCAGGTCCCTATAATATATCAGGGTTTTCTGATTAGCACGTCTATGTCACTTCCCACCCCCTTAACCATATAAAAAAAACACTTCAATCCGTTGCTCCGGTGTAACGCCGACGACGTGTGCGAGCGTGGAAATGAGTTTTTCCCATATATCTACTTCGGGAACTATGTCAGGATATGGTAGTTAGTAAATTATGTCATTTCCCACCACCTCAACCATCTCTGTACGAAAAATCACTCCATCGGTCTTTGCTATTTTCACGAGATAGAAAGTAGCCTATGTCCTTTCCCGTGACACAGGCTACCTGCATGCCAAATTTCATCGAGATTGGTCAAGGTGTTGAAGCGTGAAAAGGTAACGAAACAAACAAACACATTTTCACATTTATAACATTACTAAGGACTAAGGATATCCACGATATACTCATGATTCGGATAAAATGTGACAAATTGTGTTCTAGGTGTACCAATCTTAAATAATATTCAAAATGTTTGGAGTCCATACAAAAACGAACATTTAGTTTAATCAAATTGTATGGAGTGTAATTATTTTGGACATATATTAAAAAGTAGTAGAACAAAAATTGACACTTTTCATGCGAACTATTTATATATGGGGTAACGCGGGTAAGTGAGTAATTGTCCACTACTAACGTTTCACCCAGGCTAGGCCTTCCATTAGAAGTACTTATAGGTAGCTACTCATATTTAAAACTTAAAAATGTTGTCCCGCACCGGGCCTCTCCTCAAACTCACGAAGGTTACGTCATCTCCACACACCACGTGGTCCACGTGGGTGGAGTGGGTGGAGTGGGTGGAGTGGCTGGAGCGGCTGGGAGAGGGCTAGTGGCGGACCTCATTGTCAGAAAGATTTCAAGACACGGCTGAATGAATGCCATCTATCGGCTATTTTAATTATGTAATTCTCTCATAAAAAGTAAGTAAGTATATAATAGTTCTTATGTGTTTAATCCATAATTTGTTAGGCTCGCATTTCAACTTACTCAACTCACATTGTAACGCTCGCCGAAACACCACAGGGCTGGTATCTCCGTTAACTTGACTGTCCCTCTTGTCCTGCGGAGAAGATTGCTGCCCTTTCTTGCCTTTTCTCGTAAACGACCGAAACGCCCTGGAAAAAGGACAAGACATTCATGTTCCGTGGGTAAAGAGAAGATCAGTTATACAAAGAAGACCGTTAACGTTATGTGTGCGCAATACAACAACGGTTTCAGGGTGCTGATGGGGTGGCTTCGGTACTGCAGCGCGTCAGGTATGTTCGTAAAAGCTTGCACTGACAGCTTCCATGCAAATTTGCGCAGAAGAGTCGCGTCCCTGTCGCAACGTGTGAGAGGCAGCACCAACGGCATCCTGAAAGCCATTGGCAGCAAGCCGGACTGTCCTACATTTAGCCACTGGACAGCGCTACACAAACGGCTGGCCGGTGTCCAGGTGTCCAGGTATAGTGGCTGACTATGTCACTCTCGAGCGACCGATGAGCGAGCGACAAAGGAGTGACGAAGGTATTGTGATGGCAAAAAAAATCGAAATTGACGATTTTGATGGGGATCGATTGTCTTACACAAGAGTCTTAAAAATTTTAAAAATGTGTGTGTGTGTGAGTGTATGTAAGTCCGTCCGGTGCTCTAGTTCTCAAACTACTGGACGGACATGGGTGTGTGTGTGTGAGTGTGTGTAAGTCCGTCCGGTGCTCTAGTTCTCAAACTACTGGACGGACATGGGTGTGTGTGTGTGAGTGTGTGTAAGTCCGTCCGGTGCTCTAGTTCTCAAACTACTGGACGGACATGGGTGTGTGTGTGTGAGTGTGTGTAAGTCCGTCCGGTGCTCTAGTTCTCAAACTACTGGACGGACATGGGTGTGTGTGTGTGAGTGTGTGTAAGTCCGTCCGGTGCTCTAGTTCTCAAACTACTGGACGGACATGGGTGTGTGTGTGTGAGTGTGTGTAAGTCCGTCCGGTGCTCTAGTTCTCAAACTACTGGACGGACATGGGTGTGTGTGTGTGAGTGTGTGTAAGTCCGTCCGGTGCTCTAGTTCTCAAACTACTGGACGGACATGGGTGTGTGTGTGTGAGTGTGTGTAAGTCCGTCCGGTGCTCTAGTTCTCAAACTACTGGACGGACATGGGTGTGTGTGTGTGAGTGTGTGTAAGTCCGTCCGGTGCTCTAGTTCTCAAACTACTGGACGGACATGGGTGAAATTTAGGTAAGGGCAAAAAATTTTTTTTACCTCTAGCAGTTTTTTTAAATTTCCCCTATCTTGTTTTTAGGGTTGTGGCCATAGTAAAAATCACTAATTATTTTTTTACTTAAAAAATGGCTCTAACGATTTTTAAGAAATTCAGCACGTTACCATAACTGTGCATGGCCTACAGGACGCAGTAGTTTGTTACTCCAAGAAAAATCAGAATAAGGTACCTCCCATACAAATCCAGGTAGTTGATACTTCTTTTTAAAAATGGCTCTAACGATTTAAAAGCAACTTTGTGAATAACGAGGACTTTATTTAGGCCTATTGCAATGGGAACTTAATTATTCCAGTAAAATCGGAGTAAAGTACCTCCCGTAAAAACCGAAACTATTTGGAAATATTCATGAAGTCCGATGTACAGAGGCCAGCACATGGAGCTACACACTCGTAGTGCGATTCTGATCCATACGCGTACGGCATAAGAACGGTACAAAGTCCAAAGTGTGTAGCTTGATGTGCTGGCCTGTGTACCTTACTGTATTGTTTGCTACTAGGCAAGTGTAATGTTTACAGTTGAGTTGTGTCTGTTGGTGCTCGACTGCGACACATTGTGAAGGCTTCGCGAGGAGTAAGCACAGCGTGGCTGTACAGTACAATTTATTATTTTGTAACGTCACTAATGTTAGTTGTAAGTAACTGTATAGTACCTACTAACATTTATGGGCTATGTGGCCTGTAATATATTTCATCATCATATCAGCCGAAGGACGTCCACTGCTGGACATAGGCCTCGCCAAAGGATCTCCACGACGACCGGTTCTGCGCTGCCCGCATCCAAGGGCTTCCCACAACCTTCACCAAGTCATCGGTCCACCGAGTGGGAGGACTGCCTACACTACGCTTTCCGGTGCGTGGTCGCCACTCGAGAACTTTACTGCCCCAACGGCAATCTGCTCTACGAGCAATGTGCCCCGCCCACTGCTACTTAAGTTTAGCTATTGTGAGAGCTATGTTGGTTACCATCAACTCCTGTAACTTCGCCTTTTGTAGCATACTTCGCCTAAAATGCTAAAACGGCCGTAACTTTTTTATTGTATTGGTAGCATTGCGATGGTTGCGGGCAGCGCAGGACCGGTCGTCGTGGAAATCCTTGGTGGAGGCCTTTGTCCAGCAGTGGACAATTTGTGGCTGATATGATGGTAGCATTGCTTCGTGTTCATTGCTAAATTCACAAATATAACTATGGCAACATTGCAACTTCATTTATCAAAGCCAAAGCCGCCGTCTTGTCAGTGTGAGTCAAAACGTGGAACGAGGTGCTTGTGATTTTTCCGCGGACCCCACAAAAGTTACACGTAGCGAGGAAACTACTAAAGATAAAGTTCTGATATCTTTACAGTAGGTAACTTATATGATTAGTTTTCCGTTGCGCTAATAACAATTAAGCTGTCTTTGAATAGAACATAATTATCTGGACAGGCAATGTTAGGAAGGGCATCTTCAACTGTCACCTTCCATACTTCGCCTACCCTTAGGGTTGGCACTTAAAATTATTATTACGACTAAAATACGTATCTAACCAAGTTGATTAAAGTTACCTACATGCATTGCTTGTTGGAAGTCATTTTTAAGCTGTCAATTTTGTTTAATGAAAAAAAGGATTTTTTACTAATATGATCAGACCGCATTAAAATGTAAGCCCTACTACCTACTGAATTTTTTGTAAGAAATTGTGTCATCTTTATGTTTTATATAAAAAGCTTTTCAATCCGAATTATAAATCCTGAGATACAAGGATAAAACTAAAAAACTTATCAATTTTACTCATTGAACTCACCTCACACCCTTCGGGACTTTCGTTCTTATTTTCTGTTTTCATTTTATAGTACAACGTTGTATTTTTTTTAATCTCAAATTTTTAAACCTCGAAAAAATTAAATGTAAGCATTGTAGCAACCCTATTGTTTGTTCCTAGTTTCGAAAATAGAGAGCCTAACTTCGCCTACCTTTTTTTAAAAAAACGAAATACTCTCTGGTTGTCTTGTTTAAATCAAACTGGTGTTGGGCTCATATGTAACGTAATAATAGCTTAGGTTGCGCAATTAAGTTTAAATTCATAGAGAAAGAACTACATTGTGCAACCACAGATTACAAACGTGCACCTAGCACTGGTTAGTACAGATCCGTGCCGCCGTGCCCCACACACTCAAAAAGACCTCACTTCATTGGTAAGGTTTGCAGTGTGCCGACTGCCGATGTGTCAGACTATCTTTATTCAGCTGGGAAATTAAAACAAGCGAAAATTTTTATCGATGTTAGGCGAAGTTACAGGAGTTGACGGTACTCTGGTTCTCCTACGGATCTCCTCGTTTCTGATTCGATCACGCAGAGAAACTCCGAGCATGGCACGCTCCATTGCCCTTTGGGTGACTTTGAGCCTTCTTATGAGGCTCATAGTAAGCGACCATGTCTCAGTGCCGTATGTAATCAGTAATCACTGGCAACACACACTGGTCGAAGACCTTGGTCTTAAGACACTGCGGTATCTGGAACGTAAAGATATTGCGAAGCTTCCCGAACGCTGCCCAGCTGCTAATATATTTATTGAATTATATTTAAAAGCTGTCGTGGCTTAACGCCATCGTCGCCACTATTAGCTGACCACACAAACACACTACTAATGACTCGGTCATGAGTCATGACCTGCAGGCGTAGCATGAGGTCCATTTTGTCTACGCGCTAATGTGAAATGTAGACTTCGAAGTTCGCGACAAGCCTACATTTGACATTAGTGGGTAGACAAAATAGACGTCATGCTACGCCTGCTGGACGAGTTTGATTGATTGATTGAAAACACTTTATTGCACAACATAAGATAAAAAAAAAAGATACAATGACTAAGGAAGTTGAGTTTGATACCGTGTCCGTGTGTCCGTGTGTCCGTGCATCGCTTAGCACGTTAGGGTGGTTCGTATTGGTTGTGGCGCGAATTTCAAATTTCTTAGGGATTTTTTTGTGAATTATTTAGTGTTGCCAGGTTCAGTTTTCACTTTACCCTAGAGCTAGCGAACCGTGCTCCCTTACAGACAGTCCTAAAAACGACAACCACGCGGGGGCGGAGGAGCCGAAAGCCAGTATTTAAATAAAGATCAAAAAGCACTGGGAAAACTAGTATCTTAAGACCCGAGCACAAAGCCATAAACACTTACTTACACAATCGTACTTATTCTAAGAACGCAGCTTTTTAATTCGTTACAGACTTATTGTTTCAAATACAGTGTTTCAGTAAGTGTATATGACTCCACGTTATTTTTTTAACAAGTTTAACCTGCTTTGCGGCCTATTGCACTATTTGCTACCAATTTTGAATGGATTTTGTCAAATTCAATTGGATATAATGAGGAATAATCACAAATTAATATATTTTTCAAATTAGCGCCAAAATATCTAAAACGAGGAATTTCACATTTGACGAATTCTTTGAAATTGGTACAAAATTATGTAAAACTGTCGCGTTCGCGAGGTTAAACTTGTTATAAAATTAAACATGGAGACATATTCACAAAAACACAACCAAAACAAACCGCCTGCAGTAGTATTTCACAAAGTGGATTAAAGAGATTTTACAGCGAGTTTGAAACTTGCGTAGGCTTGTAAACTTCTGAAGATGAGGTTCACCACTACGCCACTACGCCAAAGTATATACAGGTGACTTGTAAGTAGTGCAAATCCTTTTAAGGGGATAAACAACATCTAATTTGCAACAGAAAAAGTCATATTAATTGAGGGTCGGAAATCAACGGTTTTTTGTTTTCAACTCGAAAACCGTTAAGTTCCGACCCCCCCTTTAATATGACTTTTTCTATTGCAAATTAGATGTAGTTTATCCCCTTAAAAGGATTTGCACTACTTACCGTTACCGGTCACCCTGTATATCCAAACTCCACACACGAGGTCCCAGTCCGAATTGGTGCAGGGAGGTCATGTAGCTGGGCGTAGTGATAGTAATAATGTATATACTATGGTAATAGGGTCCCGTTGGTCGCCCTTTGGGTGTACGGACCCTAACTCTATCATCATATCCTAACAGCCAAAAGACGTCCACTGCTGGACAAAGGCCTCCCTCACGGATTTCCACGACGAGCGGTCCTGCGCTCCCCGCATCCAGCGGCTTCCCGCGACCTTCACCTGGTCGTCGGTCCACCGCGTCCAACTTAGTATGGGAAGTTCAAATTTTTTTTTGAGTTTTGACTGGCATTCATGGGGAAAGTTGTCCAGTATCATGGGTTAAAGCACCAGTTAAAATAGTTTCAGCTATTTTGTTAGACCTTATATAAAACAGTGAACAATTCCGAATTCAAAAGTGTAGTGAGCACATAGTTAGTGTAGGCGTAGTGCGTACGATCACGGTCCATCCATTTGCTTACAATGAGTTTGCCATACATAGCGCCCGCTCAGACTTGCATAAGCGTCTCTGAGCCAGTTTACTGATTTAGCGGATGTCTGTAGGCGCAGTATGACAAAAGTATGCCTAATGGAAGTTCAGTGGTTTCGATTCCACTTGAACGTAACCATTGTACCGCGACGTGACGGATAGCGTTCGTTACACGCCACGAGTATCTTCGGCCATTGCCTCGCTCCAAGCGCAGAGCTAATAAAGAGTACTAGCGTACTCCAAGTGTGGTCATTGGTTCAGGGTTAGATATACATAAGCGTGCCCCAAATATTCATTAGTTAGGTAGTAGATATCAAACAAATCGATAACATTTATGATGCAACAGTTATTCAAACGTCACGGTGCGGTGGCCAAGTAATATGCCCTTTTGCACTGTTCGTTTATTATTAAGTAGCAGCCCGATTTTTTAGGGTTCTGTATCTCAAAAGATAAAAAATAATAATAAAAAAAAGATAAAAAAGGAAGCATTATAGGATTACTCGTGTGCCTGTCTGTCCGTCCGTCCGTCTGTGTAACAACCAATTTGCTCTGAAATGACTGGACCGATTGAGATGAAATTAGGTACACATACATATGTAAGTCGGTGACCCAAAGACGGAAGTGTAACGTAAATAAATAAATTTAAACAAGTGGTCCACTTTTGGGGGTGAATTAGAAAATTAAAAAAAGTTTTGAAAACTATATCGTTTGACATATCAAATGAAAGGGCTTGTGGTGAGAATTACAAATATATATTTTCATAATTTTAAAATAATCAGTTTTGAAGTTATTTAAGAAGACAGTCAAAAATTGACCATTCCCCTCCCCCTATCTCCGAAACTACTGAGCAATTTTGGAAAAATCGCAGTATATGAGGTTAAATGCATAGATTAAAGGAAAATCTATGAGAAAATCAAAAGCCAATTCTTGCAGGAAAAATGGAATTTCCAAAGTCCGATTGTTTAAAAACTAGCGACACCTAGTGGCATCTAATATTATCTTCTACATAGTTAATTTACGTAGTAATACGACAATGTAACCCCCCTTATCTCCGAAACTACTGAGCCTAAAATCACAATATGTGAGGTTGAATGCATAGATTACAGGAAAACCTATGAGAAAATTTAAAATATTCCGTTCCCATAGGAAAAATTACATTTCCAAAGTCCAGAGTGACTTGAGAATGACAATACAAATATGTATTTATGGACCCGCCCTATCTCCCTCCCGTCCGCCCAGGGCGTCATACGTTAGTTTTTTTTAACTTTCCATACGTACTCTAGCTAGTGGGCAATCAGCTAAATCTGTTAGCAGGGGTCCGCACATGAAGCTAGACACTCGTAGTGCGATCCTCACCCGTACGCAGTACGCACACGGCATAAGAACGGCACAAAGGCCAGAGCTTGATGTGCTGGCCTCTGTACCACAGAAATGTAAATATATTACGGAAGTGCCTACATTACATTTCTGTGGTAGGTACCTACCTATGAGAAATATATTTACATGCACCGTTCTGTACACCCAGCGCGGGTGACCCACGGGACGGGACCCAACACCTCTGAGCCGCCGCTGTCCGTCCGTCTGTCTGCCAGCGGCTGTACTGCAGCTGCACTCTGCACTCTGCACTCTGCAGCCCGGCCATTGTTCATAGTAGACAGCTGAAATATTCACTGAGTGTGTACCTATTTCTATTGCCTCTAACAACATATAATAAAAATTAAAAAATTGGGGCCCTCATACAAGTAACGTGTTTTTTTCGAAACGTGAAGAAACTAGCGCCACCTAGTAAGATAGTACGGAACCCTTTCTATAGATTCCTTGGGAAAGTGGTTCAGTTCCATATTTACCCTGTTTTTTACCCGACTGCCCAAAAAGGAGGGTAATGTTTTTCGGGTGGTATGTGTGTGTGTGTATGTATGTCCGTTTCCTTTGTGAGCCTGTCGCCTAATCGGCTCGATGGATTTAGATGTGCGAGGTGTAGATTATTCTTGATCTCTTGAGTGACATAGGATACGTTTAACCGACGACGTCCTAAAAATAGGGGCAATGTTTTAATGCTCTCGAGTTTACATTTTTAATTATCTTGATTAGGTCATTACGGCTCTTGTTCATGCATGAGTTAATTATAAAGTAAACAAACTGCAATCTGTAGTTGCACCTACCGCGGCCATGCGACATTAAATCTTGTAGGTCGTAAAGATAAGCCGAGGTCGATTTAATCATTAGATTTCATCATTAGGTGCATTTTTAACTATATACTTAACCATTTTCAATAAATAAGGTCAGTGATTCATACATTCGCGGCTTTTATAATTAACTTCATTCTATCAAAATGTGCAAAAGGCATTTATTTACCAACTATACCTAACATATCCGTTTTTTATAACTTTTGATAGTGATTGCACATAAACATATGAATAAATATTTTGTCACTTATTTAAAAAATATATATATGTTCCTAGGCCTAACACTTTCACCTTGAGCTGATCCCTGGTTAGATTTCATAGCTTTGTTCCGATTCGGTTTAAACTAGTTAGTACTGTCGGTCTACTGTACGTGTGTACACAATTCAGTAATTAATCCTAAAGCAAAGTATATACAGAGTGTAACAACATTGGTGCAGGTCCCGTTGACTGGGGCTTCTACTCATCATACTGAACAACTTTTGTTCTACGACTTTGCTGAAAACGTAAAAAATAATTTTTACTCTTCATACAAATCGATCAGCTGATCGACCGATTTTGTGCATTTTAGTATGGAGGGTCCAAATTTTTTTTGAGAATTGATTATGGGTTCCTTGGAGAAATTTGTTCAGTATGACGAGTAGAACCCCCAGTTAACGGGGCCTACACCAATATTGTTACATGCTGTATATGCCTAAAGAGTGTGTTGTGCGTGCTCCTACTTGCATCTCCGGTACTGTAACACAGTATACACTACACTCCCGACTCCACCTCTACACGCAGCGCGCACGCAGCGGTTACCTTCACAGGGCTATGAGATGCTAAAAGGCTAAAATATGCAACACTAGTGTGATATACAGGTCATGGCTTACTTAACAAGTAGACAACACCTATATACATAAAACGAAAATGCACACTTGAGAGATATTTTATCAGAATTTTGTTAAACAGATGATTCAACACAGCCCCTATCTTGCGTGTTAGTTAACAAACAGCTTTTGTGTTACTGTAAACTTTAGTATAATATAGTCGATAACATAACACCTTACCAATGATATGATATTCTTGATATATCAGTCACTTAAGGCCCTAACATGAGTCAAATCACAATATTTAATTAAAATTATTAAAAGACTACACATTTCACTATGGAAAAAATACTTAAAGTAATAAAAATCGATTTAATTGAATACAATTATAAAAATTTAGCGTCGGTGGCGTAATAGCAAGAACCGCTACCTCCTGTCCGGGAGGTCGTGGTTCGATCCTGCCACGTACCGATATGTTTTCGAATTTCGGTTTCATATGTACGTTTATCCGACGCTCTTTTACGGTGAAGGAAAACATCGGGAGGAAACCTGCATATGCCTGCGAAGAAACTCGAAGGTTGTGTGTGAAGTGGACCAACCCGCACCGGGCCCGCGTGGTCGACTGAGGCCAGATCGCCCTAATTCAGGGTAGGCTCGAGCCCCTCGGTGGGAACGTATATGAGCTGATGTGATAAAAATGTAACCACTTTTGATGTAAAAAATATCGTGTAGACGCGTAACCGTAACCGACTTCCTTCGCAATTACAATTACAATTTCGCCTTACCATTTTTGGTTTTTGATAATTTTCTAAAAAAGTGCTGAACCAATTTTGATAAAATTTATACAGCACCAGCTTGACAGTATTGAATAAAAAAAACATGAAAATCGGTTCACATTCTGCGAAGACGTCGCGTAATTAACATACAAAAAAACAACATACTGTCGAATTGAGAAAATCCTCCTTTTGGAAGTCAGTAAAAAATAATAATCACAACATAATATTAATGTGATAGGGAGCCAAGTCCGATACAAAAAATGCAGAGATCTAATTGAGTTGGTACCAAGTTCTACAGTGGTTTTTATAATCATAACTACCTACGGCACTTCTAATTGAAATACTTATCTTAGACTTCTCCGAATATTAGATAATGTACAACGGTTTCCAGTTGTTTATAATAAAATTTATTATGCTCTGTGCTACTTATGGTGTAACTTGGCAAGTTTTCACTATCCACATAATAGGTCTTTACCTATAAAATTGCCGATTCAGTTTTTGAAGTTCAATGCCAATTTTAATTGAAAATAAAAAAAGTTATTGTTATTTATTATTGACCTCATGGTGACACTACATATGGTCTTTTATAAGTAACAAGTGGCATGTATTTTATGTTCCAATCCCCTGAGCTATGTACCATTGAATGGAATAAAGGCGTTTTCTTAGTGATCAGATTTTTAGACTAGTTTATTTTCTTGATTTTTCCTGAATGTGACGAAATCTTATGCGGGGTATTCCCAAATATGACATTAGTAACGAATAAACTACTGCGATAATTCATTTCCAAATTTCAAGTTCCTATGACAACTGGAAGTGGTCCATATATTTTGATGGGTAGTGGTGATACGGAACCCTTGGTGAGTTTTTTTGAATTTTTCCTTTGTATACGTTCAATAACCTACCTTGATGCCAAATTTCAGGTTTCTAGGCACCTGGAAGTGGTCTATAATTTTCATGGGTCAGTCAGTCAGTGAGTCAGTCATAAAAATAGTGATTTTCAGACGTCGATATCTCAGAAATGGTTGTCGTGGCCGTCCAGCCTTCATGGTGACTGACTGAACTGGCTGGCTGGTTACTGATGACGACATGACAAATGACACTTGGTAAAAAAGCTGACATCGGACCTGACACGGGACGAGACGTCTAAAATTCTAAAAATATAAAATAATTAGACCTATATTTCAATAAACCTTTGAAAGACTGTACAAAGTGGTCCTTCGATCGACTGACCAGCTCTATGGACGGATCCGACAGGCTTACCAGGAGTCAGGCCAAAAAGCTAGAAGGTAAGCCGACTGGAGTTGAAATGCCCGGCGAGAGTTCTGAACGAGACCTGTCTCCGCCGTCGACAGTAAAATCTATAAAATCCGCACGCTCACAGTGTAGCGTGACGTCAAGTACAAGACAACAGCTCGTAGAATTAAAACTGGAAGCCGCCAGAAAGGCTGCGGAGGTCGAAAAAAACCTGATCTATGAGCAAATGCGAATTCAGGCTGAAGCACTCAGTGAGAAAGGCGACGACATCTCAGAGCGCAGTTTCCGGAGACGAACAGTTCAGTCGACAGCTGTTGACGCTACTGCCTCTCAGGCAGTACCTCCTTTAACTAAAGCAGAGATCTACATGCCTAAATTTGACCGAGTTGACCACGCACGCGTTCCTGAGGGTGAGATCAACAAATTCCTGGCACGCCAGACTTCGATAAAAGAACTACCAAACTTTTCAGGAGAACCTGAAGACTGGCCGTTATTTTACAGCCAATTTAAGACCACCACACGTCTATGTCGATACAGCGACGATGAAAATATTGCTCGCCTAGCCAAATGTCTGCGGGGCAAAGCGCGAGACTCTGTATCCGCATTGCTGGTAAGCGCCACCAATTTACCCAAAATTATTGACACACTTCGACTACGTTTCGGCCGCCCGGAATATATAATCGAAATTATGCTGTCAAAAATAAAATCCATTCGTGAAATACGCCATGACGATGTAAATGGACTAATAGAATACGCAACAGCTGTTCAAAATATTGTGGCCACGATGACAGGTACCGACGAGTCCGGCCAGCTTATTAACACGTCACTCATTCGCGAGATCATAAGCAAACTGCCGTCTCTTTTAAAATACCAATGGAGTTTTTATTTAAGCGAGAGAGAGTTTAATCACGCTACACTTATTTAATTATCTGAATGGCTTATGAAGATAGCGACGGCAGCCACTAGTATTGCACCCATGCCGAAGACAACTGAACGCGCAACACCGACTACGTCGAGACTTACACCTAGACATGTACATCAGAGACATACTGTGTATGCAACAAGCAGCCAGACTTGTACTATGTGCCAGAAAGAGCACTGTTTAGAATCGTGCCCTGTTTTTACACGCATGACAGTCGATGAACGTTGGAAGTTTGTTACGGAAAGTAAGTTGTGCTTTTCCTGTTTAGCAGCGACGCATCAGCTAAAGAACTGCCGACGCAAAAAAAAGTGCCAGTCATGCGAACGTGTGCACCATCCAAAGCTACATGCAGAACCCTTGAACAAGGCTGACGTGCCCGCTGTGGTGAACCACGTGTCTGAGAACGGCGGCACCATACTCCTGAAAGTTGCGCCCATCGTCATTAAGGGACCTGAAGGTGAATTGGAAACACTGGCACTACTAGACGAAGGGTCGTTCATTACCCTGATTGACGAAGGTCTTGCAAAGCGAATTGGTGTGTCGGGGCCCGAGAAGAAACTGCATATCCAGGGTGCCTCCGGCATGATGACGACGGTGGACTCCTACAGTGTTTCTTTTGATGTGCGCGGTGTAAATAGTGCTGATTTTTTTAAGCTATCTAATGTTAATTCTGTAAATAGTTTATCTCTACCAATGTACAAATGTAACTACAAAAAACTTGCACATAACTGGGACTTTTTGACCGACTATATTGTAAATATTGACGCGACTAATTGTGCCCGACCTATGCTACTAATAGGACACGACAACATCGACTTTATTGTGACGCGCCAGGTAATTCAGGGACCGAAAAACGCACCGATCGTCTCCCTCACCAAGCTTGGCTATATTATTCACGGTACCTTGCCCGGCGCAACACCTGACAGCGCCGCCGTGATGCACGTCTGCGAATGTAACGAGCTGAATGAAGCCTTCAGACGCACGTTTTCCACCGAAGGTTTTGGTACCAAACCGAATCTTGACACTCCGCGCTCCAGGGAGGATACGAGGGCGCTCGACATCATGCAGAAGACGGCTAAACTGGAAGGTGATCGCTGGGAAATCGGGCTTCTTTGGCGTGCTGACAATCCTGTGATGCCTAATAGCTACCCAGTCGCTCGCAAACGCCTGGAGAAAGATGAGAAGATTTCCAGTGTTTGCAATTCGTTATCAAGAAAAGTTTGAAGAAAATCTACAGAAGGGGTACTTTTCTAAGTTGACTGACGAAGAGAAAAAGGTAAAAAGCGACAAGATCTGGTATTTACCTCATTTTGCTGTTTTTAACCCCAACAAACCAAATAAACTTCGCATTGTTCAAGACTGCGCAGCGCCATCTATGGGTAAATGTTTGAACGACTTCTTGCTTAGCGGACCGGACCGGGAGTCCTTTTAGGGTTTCGTTGTGGCAAGATAGCAATCATGAGAAACCCTTTGTAGCCCACCGGATCAGTGAAATAACGGAACTTACGTCACCTCATGACTGGAGGTGGGTCCCTTCAGGTATGAATCCTGCCGACGACGCGAGTCGCGACACGTGATGTACTGACGGAAGGCACCAGGTGGCTTTTAGGGCCCGAGTTTCTACACAGACACGAAACGGAATGGCCACAGGAAGACAAGGAAAATGTGTGCCTTGACGACCACGATGATGAGCTAAAGCTGGTGTGCCCGCTCTCATTAGTCACATTAAGCGAGTCTTTGCCTGATGACCAGCGTTTTTCCATGTATTGGCGTCTAATACGGAGCACGGCCTGGGTACAAAGATTCCTTCATAATCTCAAATATTCCGGAGACAGGTGGACTAGAGAGTTGGCCTCTCAAGAGGTGTCTACGGCGGAAACGATCTGGATAAAATAGAGTCAGAGGAGAACGTATGCCACGGACATACGTGACGTAATAAGAAATGGCGCAGTGAGCAACTCCAGTTGTCTTCGCCAATTGACGCCTTATGTAGATGCTGACGGTCTACTTCGCGTGGGTGGGAGAATTGAGCGTGCAGCCATTGACGAAAACACAAAACACCCGATCATTTTGCACCCGAAGGATAGATACACCTTGCTGCTCATGCTCCAGTACCATAAGGACGCTGCTCACGTAGGCCGAGAACTGGTCTTGAATAACCTACGACAAAAGTTCTGGATTGTTAAGGGACGAAATGCAGTGAAGTCAGTGTGGAACTATTGCCAAGAGTGCAAGAACAGACGAGCCAAATCAGTACCACCTCTTATGGGACAATTACCAGGCATAAGATTGGAGCCTAAAGGTAGGGCTTTTACATACACGGGTCTTGATTATTTCGGACCTGTGACGGTCAGGGTTGGCAGACGACACGAGAAGCGTTATGCAGCTCTATTTACATGTCTTACTGTAAGAGCTCTTCATCTTGAACTGGTCCACGATCTGACAACAGCGAGTGCTTTAATGGCACTACGTCGTTTTGTTTCAAGACGGGGATCACCCAAGGAAATGTGGTCTGACAACGCAACTACCTTTAGAGGGGCTGACAAAGAGCTGAGAAAGGCAGTACTTGCGATTGACCAAACCGAGCTAGAACGGTTCAGCTCTGTCCGCTCAATTAAATGGAAGTTTACTGTCCCAAATGCTCCACATATGGGTGGTTGTTGGGAACGCCTTGTTCGCTCGGTCAAAATAGCGCTCAGGGCTACACTTAAAGAACAGTTCCCCACTGAAGAGACACTACGAACTCTAATGGCCGAAGCAGAATTTATGACTAACAGTAGACCTTTGACATACGTACCGCTGGATCACAACGACGACCTGCCACTCACGCCGAACGATTTCCTGATGATGACGACGACCTACCTTGACTACCCGACTGGAAATGTGACGACTGACGGGAGTCTAATACGACAGAACTACAAACAACTCCGACAGCTTACTGACCTTTTGTGGCGGAGGTGGTTCAAAGAGTACTTACCCACCCTTACCCGACGGGACAAATGGTTTGGACCGGTGAAGCCTTTGGTCGTAGGTGACGTAGTGGTGATCGCGGACGACCAGATGCCACGGAACCTATGGGTGAAAGGCATCGTCACTCGCACCTACCCTGGGAGAGACGGGCAGGTAAGAGCAGCTGACGTGACGACAGGACAGGACCGACGGACTTACACTAGACCAGTACTGAAACTGTGTAGGCTGGACGTACGCTCCTCAACTCAAGTATCAGTTCTCTGATACTGGAGGTGGGGATGTCGTGGCTGTCCAGCCTTCATGGTGACTGACTGAACTGGCTGGCTGGTTACTGATGACGACATGACAAATGACACTTGGTAAAAAAGCTGACATCGGACCTGACACGGGACGAGACGTCTAAAATTCTAAAAATATAAAATAATTAGACCTATATTTCAATAAACCTTTGAAAGACTGTACAATGGTATAAAATAATTATATTTATGATAATAAGGATTCTATGCAATCGAGGGGTTCTTACTAGACACACAAAATCGCAAGTGTATTTTAAACAAATTTCAAGTTACGGGTAGGTCGAAAGTGGCCAGAAATGGTTCGACGTGTAATTACCCCCGGCCGGTGTCACCCTTTTCAATGCCGTGTATCTAGATTCTGTTACAGAAGACACTATCCTATTATTATATTTAGTAAGGTACTAATTCTTTTTCTTTTCGTGATTACTTCAAAAGATAGAAAGAAAACCGGCGGCCTGGTGTTGCACGTAACAAACTTACTGTTTAGACACACGGGAATGTATCAGCCAAGTTCGTAAAGAAAAAGGGCGATGCCAGCCGTGGGTTTATATTACACGAACCTTCGGGCCACTTTCGACCTTCATATTAAACACGTTAAACACGTTAAAAACCGACTTCCATCGTAACAACTTAGTACAATTTTGCATTATTATTTTTGGTTTTTGTTTATTTTTTAATAAAGTAGTACACCGATTTTGACAAAATTTATATGGGACCAACTCGGGGGAGCATACCCTAATCGAATAAAAAAAGAGTCATGAAAATCAGTTAACAATCTGCGAAGATATCGCGTAACAAACATACTCGCGCACCGAGGGTTCAGTACCACCACCTTCATCAAAATTATGGATCACTCTTCCAGGTGACTTGAAATTTGTCATCATGGTAGTTTATCGAGCGTATTCAAAGGGAAAATTCTAAAAACGGACTAGTGTGAGTTGGCCTTGGAACGAAACCCTTGATGCACGATCGTGCCGCTGTTGTGTTATTTAGATCTCAGCACATTTTTTTATATCAAACTTGGCTTACCTCTCACATTTATATTTTTGTTGGAATTATATTATAGCCAGTTAGTCTAAGATTATCTAGGTACCGGGCGCCTTGATCTTTGTGCTTTTTGAACTTTGTCGGACCTTGTTTCTCGCTAAGCGCACAGTGTTGTGTCAGTTTGTCATTGTGTAGTAGTTATTGGCTGGTCGGATAGTAGTGTTAAACCTTGTAGCTACCTATAGTTTCAAGATGAAGGAAAAGAAACCGCGTGAAAAAAAAATCTTTTCTTCATTTTTTATTCATACACATATACGAGTATGTAGGATATGTACATTTAAACAAACGTGCTAAAGTTAATGACCCTGTGTTACGTCCCTGGACAGGTACTTAATGACTCTGACGGTAATGAAATTGAACATACTGACTCGCTCCATTACTTTCTTCAGATTATTGAAACCTGTGGGCAGTAACGGCGGCACAGGACAGGTACCTGCATAAAACGTTTGGATCTGCGCCAGCGCAGCTCTATGTATAGTTACGTTTGGTAGGTACAGTGTACAGTATACACGCCGCGCCGCACAGTGTTAACATAAAACAACACGATTCCCCAAGGTTTATTTAAATAAATCAAGGTACTGACTAAAATGTATTAGAATTAAAAACTAACGGGCGACTCGACTCTGTTATCCTTTGGACGCTGCGCTGGCGCTGGCGCTGGCGCTGGCGCTGGCGCTGGCTGATGAGTGGCGAGTGGCGAGAGGAGCTCATGCATCAATAGTTAATTAATTAATGACGGAAAATGAAGAATCATTGATTTATGATTTTATATTTATTATTATTTATTTAAGGAAAACCATCAGTTTTGAAACAAGATATCATAGAAAAAAATTCTTAATATAACAAACAATGCGTAGGTAACTACTCGTAATAATAGGGCCTTTTTATTAATTAAAAATTTGAGTGCGTTTGGCTGCACCTCATCTGATGGTAAGTGCCGATGCAGCCGAGGGTGTAACACGCAAGCTCAAATAGTGCCTATTCACTCTCGACTTGAAGATTCCTAAATTATACGAATCGGGGAATACAGACGCCGGCAGGGAACTCCACTCCTTGGCGAACCCCACAGTTATAAGTTTTCAAGCCACTTATAAGGGATCTGACACGGATTAACAGTATCCAACGGCTTAACGCGCCATGCCAAGCACGATAACGGTCGATAAACATCACCCATCCATCCAATAAACGTGATTCAGGTCAGTTGACCTGCGTGATCGACGCAACCGCGCAAGTCGCACCGAGCTATGATCGCTTAATTTATTAAAGATGACCTTTACGTCACTTATTATATGTATGCAGGGTGTACCAAAATTGGTGCAAGACCCGTTAACTGGGGGATCTACTCACGGCTCACCATACTGAACAACTTTCTTCGAGGAACCCATAGTAAATTCTTTAAAAAAAACTTGGACCCTTCATACAAAAATGCACAAAATTGGTCGATAAGCTGATCAATTTGTATGAAGAGTTAAAATAGTTTTTTGCGATTTGAGCAAATTCATAGAGCAAAAGTTGTTCAGTATGATGAGTAGAAGCTCCAGTTAACGGGACCGTATAAGAACGAGATTGGCGGTCACGCGCGGTCTAAGTGTTTGAACATAAACTCACCCTTTTTGTTCACGGAGGTATACTTTCGCGGTTTACCCTCCCTCTCTGTCTTACATAGCTATTTCAATTTTTCTCTATCCCTACATTCTGGCAAACAACTGTCAAGAAGTTATTGTTATACACCGATAATCAAGTTCTTTTATTGGTGATCTAAGTAGATGACTCATTAACTTCGCAGTCTCAACGACCCAAGTTTGTATTTGCTCTGAGTGATGAACGGGACATTCCTATTTTATCACGCTTTTATTAGCTTCACCTGTATGTTTGTAACCGACTCCTTTGCACTCGATTTTGATCCACTTTAAACGGACAGATTTAATTTAAATACAATTATTTCATAAGTTTATCTCATTATCCTGATCAGGATCGCCAGGATTAAATGCAAATCAAACTAAAAGTTGAAAAATAAATATAGATAAAAAAAACTAAAAAACACGCTTTTAAAGCACATCAAACTTAAAAAGTGAAAAATAATTACTGAAAACAATAATGAACGAAAAATACTAGTATTATTGCGAAAAAAAGCGTGGGGCGCTTTGTGTCATATTTTTCGTATATCGAGCAACCCACTCTTATTTCACAATAATACTAGTATGTTTCGTTAGTTATTGTTTTCAGCTTATATTAAGAATTATTATCAACCCTGAAAACATATCAGATCTTTTTCTTAACACTCTGTTAGGCACGAGACGAGCGACAAGACAAGGGGTCTAAGAAACACTATCACTGACAAAGACGGCTGCAACTCGGCTGCCCACGTAACAAAGAAGGCTGCAACTCGGCTGCCCACGTAACAAAGAAGGCTGCAACTCGGCTGCCCACGTAACAAAGACGGCTGCAACTCGGCTGCCCACGTAACAAAGACGGCTGCAACTCGGCTGCCCACGTAACAAAGACGGCTGCAACTCGGCTGCCCACGTAACAAAGACGGCTGCAACTCGGCTGCCCACGTAACAAAGACGGCTGCAACTCGGCTGCCCACGTAACACAGACTCCTTAGTACTAACTATAACACGTACATAACATTTTGTTTTACTATTCTTTTTATGGTTCTGTATGAAAAATTAGAAAAAGTGAAAAAACAAGGGGGTCTCCATACAAAAAACGTGTTTTTTTTATAGATCTAGAAGTATTTTTAATTTTGCTCTATCGTAAAAACAGTAATACACACAAGCACGAAATTTGGTGTTATTATAGTACTAACACTGAGGTAAAACAACAAATCCAAAAATCGGCCAAGTGTGAGTCGCACTCGCGCTAAGGAGTCCGAACTGAATGACAAAAAAAGCATATTTTTGGAGCTCGTTTTGATGTCTTTTGTTTGTAATGTGAGTAGGTATACGGACCCTCGGAGTGCTAGTTCGACTCGCACTTGGCCGGTTCTTATAACCACATTTGAAATCACTTCACCTGATGGTAAGTGACGATGATGCCGAAGATGGAAGCAGTTACCAAGATGGAAAGCTGGCTGTCTTATCTTAATGTTGGTACACATCAATGCTGTTAACAATATTGATGTTTGGTGACGAGACTAGGATAAGTTGGTGGTAGCTAGCTAGGCGGGCTGAAAGAATGCCCTACCACTACCACGAACCAAACCGAGCCATACAAAGTTAGAACCCACCGGAAATCGAACCCGGGACCTCCTAAAGTGGAGCGATTGGATTTACCACTACACCATGGAGGTGGTTAAAAACTGTTAATTACTAGAATGACACTATTAAAACAAGCTCAACCCAATAAACGAAACTGGTAAACTCATTTAAATAAACTATGTAAGTACAGAAAACACCCAACTTAAATAAAAGTGAGTTAAAAACAATCAACGAATTGTGTAAACGATTAATCACGCACAAGTGCGTTAATTACACGCCGATAGTAGGTCAGACACCCACTGCAACCGTGTTACCTGCCGCGCTGCTGTCGGTCAATAACACTTACTGTTTTAGGGTTTCATACCAGGTAAGCAGACCCTATTATTAAGCCGTCCGTCCGTCCGTCCGTCTGAGTCCCTCTGTCTGTCAAACTTTTAAACGGCTGTATCTTATGAACCGTGATAGGTAGGTAGCTAAAATTTTCACAGAATATGTGTTATAATGGGAAATTATTAACAAACTAGATGATGCCCGCGACTCTGCCCGCATGGACATCGATTCTATGACTGTCCCCGAGTGTGCGCAGTGCGCGGGAAAAAAGTAGTCTATATGTTATTCCAGATCCTAATTTCATCCAGATACATTCAGTAGTTTTTGCGTGAAAGAGTAATTACCTCCATACATAGATCCATTCATACAAACTTTCACATTTATAATATTAGAAAAGTAATGAAAAGTAAAAAATTAAGGGGGGTTCCCATACAAGACACGTGTTTTTTTAACGGGACCCTATTACTAAAGTCCGAAACCTCCCAACTAGCAAAGTTTGATCGTATAATGATCGAGAAAACGTTTTGGTCACAACCTGAGGTTGGACCATTTTGGTCGTATTGCAATCGTATTAACGTTTATACGACGCGAAATAGGCGGAAATTATAAAACTTACAGTCGTATAGCAGACGTGTTAAGGTCGTATTAATGAATACTAGGAAGTTAACAGTCATATAAATATCAAATATACAAAATACATTTGTATAGCAATCATGAAAGTGATTGAGATATGACCATCTTGTCGTATAGTAATCTATTAGATGTCATATAACTTTACAAAAATTGTGAAGTAGGTAATCATTGGCATAACCTTTACACGGATACATGATGTCTACGTAGTTCAGTGGATGTGAGTGAAGTGTAAGATAATAACTATTTAAAAATTGTTTAATCTCATTATTATATCTGCCATGTTTATTACTAAATGTCATTTGCAATAAAGTTAATATATTAGTTGGTCTTAGTAACTCTTAGTACCTACCTTTTCTAATGGGAATTAAATTTCTCGACGATTATTAATGTTATTTTATATAATTTTTAATGCCCCCTTCGAATTATTGTAGAATCATATTAATTAATTATATTATTTATTTATGTTATTTTTAATATTACATTAATGCAACTTTATGTAGTGATGATAACTATTATAAGACACCTTATGACTGTAAGTCACATTACACGTCTTTAATTTATTTGCTGTCCGCCATTTTCAGGGTACCGTTAAAGAAGTAAAAACCCGTGGCACAAAAATTTCATTGAAATAACAATATGGTAGTGATTGTAAACGTTGATAAATTTTTAACTTTGAACTGTTTAATTTTAACTAAAAACGAACTAAAAAAATCACTAGAAAGGAAAATATACAAGTTCAGTTTGTAAAAGAGTAGCACGTAAAACCATTAAATAATTAAAGTATTTATAATAATAAATTATAAAACCTTTTCAAAACCTTTAGTTATTTAAGGCGTATCTATCTGAATATTCGTCTTTTAAACATTGTATAAAAGTTGTGTAAGCATTCTCAAAAGTTCTTATACAAAACGGGTACAGGACAATACGTTTTGTAAGAGGTAAATTTATGACGTTTATATGATTGTCAAGTAAAAATCTTATTACTGACCAAAAGCAGTTTTGTGGTCGCCATTACAACCTCCTGATTATCGTCATATAAATTACATCTATATCACTTTAAGTCGCAACCACAAGATAGTCTTTTAGCAGACATAATTGTGACATTTAAAAGTTCATCTTTTAAGAGTTGTTTAACTGTCAAAAAGTCATAAAGTGGTCGTAAACGAGATTAATACACGATAATCATATATATTTCGTTTAAAGGACAAAGAGTTGTGTAAAAAGGTTCTGTAAAGGCCATAGCTGCGACTGTTATAAGATGGTCATATAATTTGATCGTGTAAACGTTTTCTAGACAAAATTAAATGACTAAAGTATTATACGACCACACGTTCGTTTAAAATACTGTTACACAATTCCTTGAAATTTGAGATACCACTATATAACATAACCAAATGTTATTTAATCTCTAAATTATAGGACAACTTTGCTAGTTGGGCTCGTACTAAGCGATGCCGCTTAGTCGTGCGTAAAATATAATCTCTTACTAAGCGATGCCGCTAAGTCGTGCGTAAAATATAATCTCGTACTACGCGATGCCGCTAAGTCGTGCGTAAAATATAATCTCGTACTGCGCGATGCCACTAAGTCGTGCGTAAAATATAATCTCGTACTACGCATAAGTGTTTACAGAGTAGTCGGATTTTGATAATTCTTTTTTATTGGAAAGGGTATACCTTGAAATTGGTCCCCTAAAATTTTGAAAATAGGGGTGATTTATTGCTCACTCATAGATTTTGATGCTGAGTTGTGTATTCCAAAAAACCCTCAAGATGAATTAGCTTTAGCAGAAAGCAAGAGACAAACCACTAAAAAGCCACAAAGAATTATATAATGAAAACTTTATTATAAAAAAAATTAAACCACCTACAAAACTGAAAAGAAAAAAATAATGTTTTTTTTTATTTAAACCTAATGCTAAGTTTTTAAACTAATGTAAGTATAGGCACCTACTCGTAAGTAATACTGAGTCGGCGCCAAACAAGCCATGAACAAAGATCACTAAATTACCTTAAATTTAAAGAAATAACCAAATCCAGTTAACAATGCAACGTGAAAAAAATTTCCAGCGATAAATATTGACATTCCAAAAAAATTTGCTTTTTGGCGCCCACTCAATATTACTCAGTGTAGCAAAAATGGTTTAAATGTGGTTAAATAGCCTGGGAGAACAATTGCTACATTAAATTTTAAGAATCAATTAACAACCATTTAACAAGTGTGTTACGATTTTTCCTACATTAGGTATACTTAAATTAGTTTAAGAACTTAGTTATTAAAATCAAATAAAAAAAGGTTTATTATTTTCAGTTTTTTCGTCGGTTTAATTTTTTGTATTACCTAACCGTGTGATTATAGAAGTAACCCTAAAGTAAAACTACAAATGATACCTAAATATCGGCCAGGTACGAGTCGTACTCGCGCTAAAGACTCCAAACTGAATACAATGCATTTTTCTGTCGCTCGCGATGATGTCTTTTGTTTTAAATGAATAGGTATTATTTTTGTACTTGTGTGGAGAGGTGCGGGTGATACGGACCCCTAGGTGCACGAGTCCGATACGCGCTTGGCCGGTTTTACAAAAGAACCAGCGGGGCAGACGTTTACTTACTAATTGGACAAGCAAAATTGTTAATTGACTAGAAATATTATTAGGTAGGTACTGTAGAGATCGTATGTCTCCACATTTATGCACTTCCAACTCCTTTAATTATTTTCTTGCCAGCGCGAATCGAAGTTAGAATATTAATTTAAATTTGAATCGGTTTGTCAAACGAAAGCTTTTCAAAAACAATAGATGTTGATTCTAAGGCGGACCGTGAGCCAGGACAGAGGTCCATTTTTCAATAAGTATATTTTTATTATCCGCGCGTCTGGGCAGAGGTCCCTAAAGTTATGGCAAGAAAGTGAGAGGAATCAATGAAGCTATAATAATCAGTCAGCCGACAGAGCCTTCTATCTTTTATTACGTGTTAAATATATGATCATCTCTGATGACTCTTTAATACGTATTCCAAATGTTTTATTCTGAACTGCACAGTACACACCCCAGCGTCCCGCAGACGACGTTACACTACTCGCAGGTACCTAAACCTAAGTGCACGACAAGACAAGGAGCGCATAGGCCAGGGATGGCGAACCTTTAGAATCAAAGTGCTATTTTTTCTAAAGAAGCATTTAATGAGGCCATGACGTGTCGTCAAACAATTGTTACTTAGTATTGACTATTGGGAAAATCAACTCAAAACTCTTAATTTACTACCAATAAAATACATTTTGCACTGTTAAGTAATAAATGTTTCAGTAAAACGTACTTAGCAAATTGAAATGATTGCTTGGCATACTTACTTATATTGTTTAATCAATCCCAACTATTTTCTAGTTACAATAAATTTTTGAATCAATATTGAACGAGACTGGAAATCAATCAGCTGCACAATCTCGGTGCTGCATTGTTACTTTGAACTTAAATGCAATCGGTGGCGTGGCCAAAATATTTTCTCACGTGCCATCTATGGTGCGCGGCGCGCGTGCCATTGGTTCGCCATCCCTGGCATAGGCATTAGCAAATGTAGCTTTGCAGTGCTAGTGAGTAGTGTCCTTTACATTCCTCTTGGTCCTGAGAGTGACACAGGATACACTCTTAACTCACTGCCAAAAAATAATTTAATACTTCTAAATTTAAGGTACCCACCTACCTAAAATTTTTACAAGCGTTATATTAGCTTGCCGTGTGAGTTAGTTTCTCTGTGAGTCTGTCTTTCTGTCTGTCTGTCTGTTAGTTTGGGACAAATCTTGGAAGCTAAATTAGAACCACTTCCCAGTTTCCGATTGAGTAGAAATTTTGCATACACATTAAATTTGATGAACATTTAGCTTAAATCCATCATGGCGGAGTCCCAAAGATGGCGGGCCAGTTACTTTGTATGCACCCTCGTGACATGGGAATCAAATGAAAGGGTTTGCTGAAAAGAATACGAAATAATTAAAATACTTTTCAAATTAAAGCTTGTACCTAAGTTTTTAAGTTTGTCGAAAACTATTAGCAGTCAAATTGGTCAAGTGGTTTCGGGTAGAAACCTTTTGCCTAACAATTGCCAAAGTTCCGCTGCGTCGTCGTCGCCGTATATCGGTCATCGGATGAACGCGTATTATAATATAACAGGCGAATGCTCAAATTGTATTCATTTTTAGGGGTCCGTAGCCAAATGGCAAAAAACGGAACCCTCATGGATTCGTCATGTCTGTCTGTCTGTCCGTCCGTATGTCACAGCCACTTTTTTCCGAAACTATAAGAACGATACTGTTGAAACTTGGTAAGTAGTTGTATTCTGTGAACCGCATTAAGATTTTCACACAAAAATAGAAAAAAAGCAATAAATTTTGGGGGTTCCCCATACTTAGAGCTCAAACTTATTTATTTTTTTTATCAAACCCATACGTGTGAGGTATCTCTGAATAGGTCTTCAAAAATGATATTGAGGTTTCTAATACATATCATTTTTTTCTAAACTGAATAGTATGCGCGAGAGACACTTCCAAAGTGGTAAAACGTGTGTCCCCCCCCCCTGTAACTTTTAAGATAAGAGAATGATAAAACTAAAAAAAATATATGATGTACATTATCATGCAAACTTCCACCGAAACTTGCTTTGAACGAGACCTAGTTAGTAGTTTCTTACCCGACTGCGCCAGAAGGAGGGTTATGTTTTTCGAGAGTATGTATATATGTATGTATGTATGTATAATTGTTTGGCACGCTCTGCAGCCTGAACTGCTGGATGGATTTTGGCTTGAGAGGTGTCGTTAGATTCGTATTTACTGTGAGAGTGACACACTGGGTATATCAAAAGAAAAAAAATATGGCGGATTTTTGGCGCAAAGTTCAAATGTTTGGCACGCTCTGCAGCCAGAACGGCTTGATGGATTTTGGTTTGAGAGGTGTCGTTAGATTCGTATTTACTGTGAGAGTGACACACTGGATATATCAAAATAAAAAAACAAAATGGCGGATTTTTGGCGCCAAATTCAAATGTTTGACACGCTCTGCAGCCTGAACGGCTCGATGAATTTTAGCTTGAGGGTTTTCGTTAGATACATTTTTACTGTGAAAATGACACTGGGTATATGAAAATAAAAAAAACAATATGGCGGATTTATGGCGCAAAATTCAAATGTTTGGCACGCTCTGCAGCCAGAACGGCTGGATGGATTTTGGCTTGAGAGGTGACGTTAGATTCGTATTTACTGTGAGAGTGACACACTGGGTATATCAAAATAAAAAAAAACAAAATGGCGGATTTTTGGCGCCAAATTCAAATGTTTGACACCCTCTGCAGCCTGAACGGCTCAATGAATTTTAGCTTGAGGGTTGTCGTTAGATACGTTTTTACTGTGAGAATGACACTGGGTATATGAAAATAAAAAAAAACAAAATGGCGGATTTTTGGCGCCAAATTCCAATGTTACGCACGCACTGCAGCCTGAACGGCTCGATAGATTTTAGCTTGAGGGTTGTCGTTAGATACGTTTTTACTGTGAGAATGACACTGGGTATATCAAAAAAAAAATGGCGGATTTTTGGCGCCAAATTCAAATATTTGACACGCTCTGCAGCCTGAACGGCTCGATGAATTTTAGCTTGAGGGTTTTCGTTAGATACATTTTTACTGTGAAAATGACACTGGGTATATGAAAATAAAAAAAAACAATATGGCGGATTTATGGCGCAAAATTCAAATGTTTGGCACGCTCTGCAGCCAGAACGGCTGGATGGATTTTGGCTTGAGAGGTGACGTTAGATTCGTATTTACTGTGAGAGTGACACACTGGGTATATCAAAATAAAAAAAAAACAAAATGGCGGATTTTTGGCGCCAAATTCAAATGTTTGACACCCTCTGCAGCCTGAACGGCTCGATGAATTTTAGCTTGAGGGTTGTCGTTAGATACGTTTTTACTGTGAGAATGACACTGGGTATATGAAAATAAAAAAAAACAAAATGGCGGATTTTTGGCGCCAAATTCCAATGTTATGCACGCACTGCAGCCTGAACGGCTCGATAGATTTTAGCTTGAGGGTTGTCGTTAGATACGTTTTTACTGTGAGAATGACACTGGGTATATCAAAAAAAAAAATGGCGGAAATTTGGCGCCAAATTCCAATGTTAGGCACGCACTGTAGCCTGAACGGCTCGATAGATTTTAGTTTGTGGGGTGTCGTTAGATACGTATTTACTGCGTGAGTGACACTGGGTATATCAAAATAAAAAAAAACAATATGGCGGATTTTTGGCGCAAAATTCAAATGTTTGGCACTCTCTGCAGTCAGAACGGCTGGATGGATTTTGACTTGAGAGGTATCGTTAGATTCGTATTTACTGTGAGAGTGACACTGGGTATATCAAAATAAAGAAACAAAATGGCGGATTTTTGGCGCCAAATTCAAATGTTTGACACGCTCTGCAGCCTGAACGGCTCGATGAATTTTAGCTTGAGGGTTGTCGTTAGATACGTTTTTACTGCGAAAATGACACTGGGTATATGAAAATAAAAAAAAACAAAATGGCGGATTTTTTAGGCACGCACTGCAGCCTGAACGGTTCGATAGATTTTAGTTTGTGGGGTGTCGTTAGATACGTATTTACTGTGTGAGTGACACTGGGTATATCAAAATATAAAAAAACAAAATGGCGGATTTTCCGGAGATATACAGCAAGCGGTATTTGTCGACGATCGCACGATAAAAAATTATCAACCAGGAGTTCGTATGCGGATTGAACCATGTACGATTGATTTTGACGTACTTCGAGGACAAGGAAAAATTGAACGCAGGATGTTGCCCTTAATCCTAAGTTGGGCTATAACTGTCCACAAACTTCAGGGTACTACACTCGAATTGACACTTGTGGACCTCGGCTCACATTTATTTGCTAAAAGTCAAGCATATGTAGCTCTTAGTTGAGTTAAAACATTAGCTGGACTGGTCATCTGTACACTTGATCCCAAAAAACTTTTGAATCGGCCACACGATCAGAATTCTTTAATAGAACTTCAACGTTTACGAGAATATTATTCTATCAACTGATAAGTTAATAATCTGCGTAATCTTAATGTGTCATGTGTATATAGGTTACTACACAAACTCATTCAATAATAAAACTAAAAAATGAATAAAATAAAATACGGTAATTTAAAAAACTAAAAAACCCGACTGCGTGTAATTTGGAAATGAAAAACCATAAAACAAGAAAGTCGTCATACCCGATTGCACTTAACTTAAGAAAAATTGTAGCAGTCGGGACCCATTCTAGAAAGTCAGCCGTCTAGTCAGTATATTGGAGTAGTCTGCAATGTAATATAGGTATGTGCTCTCAATTTCTAGAATGGGTCCCGACTGCTACAATTTTTCTTAAGTTAAGTGCAATCGGGGATGACGACTTTCTTGTTTTAGGGTTTTTCATTTCCAAATTACACAGAAACGCAGTCGGGTTTTTTAGTTTTTTAAATTACCGTATTTTTTTTAATACGTCATTTATTATAAATAATGGTGCGGAACCCTTCGTGCACGAGTCCGACTCGCACTTGACCGGTTTTTATGTACACGATAAGTAAGGCACATTTATTCTTACTTTATTTTCTTGACATAATTGTATACAGTTGTTAAAAAATCGCGAGTGAAATTTTAAGGGGTTGCTTAGTAGGCAGTGCGGCGTTATTTATCGCTACAGTTCTCTTTGGCGTAAATCTTCTTTTTACGTTGGTAACTTAATGAAACTTTTTAAGGAACTAGGAGATATAAAAAGGATAATTTGATATTTTTGGAAATATGAATTTTGTTTTTGTGTGGGCATTGGACTTGTGGTGCAGACCATCGCAGTGCATCGCAGGATGAATAACGATTTTTGATGAAAATTGTAAACAGTGGTGTAATTTTAGAATAATTCGCAACTAATTTTTCTTGTAATATGTACTCTACAGTCTAAATTTAGTGAACAAAATGAAATCTAAATGTTTTTTTCAATTTAAATGATGGTACAAAGAACATAGAGGATTGTACCATATTATGTGTGCGTCTGCGTGAACTACATGCCGTACCGCATTTAATCTGTGCGCTTTTGGATTTGAACGGAGATGGCATGGTACTATATTTTTATTATTTGTATAAACCTTCAAGGCAAGTCTGCGTGTTTCAGCTCAACTAGCATCATTCCACCAGTTCAAGCCATGGATGGCTTCCATTAGCTACGGCCTGGATCCGTGTCGTCTTTCTTTCTTTGAGATTGCCACTGATAGATGAGACACACCTTTGATTGGAACTACTTCAATGAAAGCCCTTAGGGAATTGCCCATGGATCCATAGTGTCAGTAGTAGGCAGGGCAGGTGGGGCAGGTCAGTGCAGCAAGGAAGGTGATCCTATGTTTCGTCGTTAAACCTCATCCATATTTAGGTATTTGTGACGCAGACCTTTTGAAGTTTAGCAAACTCTATGTGTTCGATGCTGAACTTTTCAAAACTCTCAAAGGGATTGTTGAAGCCCGGTCATCGTTCTTTTCTAGCGGATTAACTGAAGTTTTATGTATTTAGTACCAACTAGTCGTTTTGTATTGCGCTTTAGCCTTGTAAGTTTTTTTCTCTGTACTTACAGGAGAGAATTGTATTTTACTATAAGTACTGGCAACGCAAACGTGGCTCTGTGATGTCTCATTGTGTCGGTTTACTTTATTATTCTACACTAATAACCTAATCTCGTGACCCTCAACCATATGTTTCATTTCGTAGTGTACAGGTATGTATGTATGTATAAATTCTTTATTGCACACAAGGAATAATCACAAAATGGTTTTATCAGACTTAAGTGTGTTCGAGAGGTGTTCAACTTGCGCGTATAAGACGAAGAAGAAAAATTAAACGTAAAGAGTAAGAAATGTGTATATTTCTTACCATTTTCGATAAGTTCGTTTTTAGTTAGGTATTCATAATATTCTTACTGAAGTAGGTATCCAGTAAAAAACACACTCACTGTAAAAGAAAATTGAAGATAGATTTTTAAAATATTTTTCCTTTATTCTTTAATACAGAGTTACTCCTTATAATATCACTAGTGATTTTTATAACGTCCTCTATATAAGATTCTACGTTGAGGATAGAATGCAGGGACTAGACATTGGTGTCGATTCGGTGTAACGCGATTGAATACTATAAAATATTCTACAATGCATTACAACATAAAAAAAGAAAACAACATAGAAGAAATATTACACAACTAGCTGTTTCCCGCGGCTTCACCCGCGTGGACCACGTTTCTATGACTTTTCGAGGGTGCGCAGTGCGCGAGCCGCAAGCGGCTCGCGAGCGTGGTAAAAAGTAGCCTATGTCTTAATCCAGGTCCTGATCTGTCTACCTACCAAATTTCAGGCAAATCCGTTCAGTAGTTTTTGCGGGAAAGCGTAACAGACAGACAGAGTTACTTTCGCTTTTATAATATTAGTAGGGATAGGCGACTTTACTGACTTAACTTATTTGACAGGACTAAACTTAATTTAACTTTTGTCCTTGTCTTTCAGATACAAAAGGTAATTTTATTTGATTAAGTAATGACAATTATGACCATGTAATTAAAGATTATTGTATGCCAGAAATGGGTAAACTGTAGATGCCTAAAGAATTTGTAACAACCCTTTGTACTCAGTTTTGGACAATAAATTTTTATCTTATTTTATCTTATCTTACAGAAAGAAAAGACAGAATGCGTAAATTTAGTTTAGTCCTGTCAAATAAGACAGTGTAATAATCGTGTTACGACGAATCGACATAATTGTGTGCGAAGCGAATTTTTAGCGCTACCTAAGAAAGACCCAATAGGCAACCTTGAGCTGTAGAGAAGTATGAGGCAAGTCTGTTTCGATCGATCTAACAAAAATGTGTACCAACGTGACGCGAGTGTCGCCGCAGATGTTATCTTAGTGAACAGATAACGGCCGCTCGCTATCCTTCATCATGAATTCATCACCGAATTGTTTGCTCGGTCTCTTTCTCATGTGCACATTTATCTTTAAAATGTTACAGACACCTTGTGTTGTGACATCATTGTGCATACTTCCTTTACTCCCGGTAAGTACTTACTTACCTAAATGTTGGCATTTTGTCTGGTTTAAGTATAACGTAATCATAGAAATGTTTGTTTTAAAATAATTGGTAGATATCTTATCTAATCCGCATTTGCAATTGAAGTGATTGCAATTTTCGTAAGAAGGTGTAGTATAATCTGAACCTACTTTTTTGTTTGTACTGTGTCTATTTTGTCATGTATAATGTTAGATAATCAACTTATCTGCCGGTCGGTGTGTGGTGTGCGCCTATTCCAGAACTTTACAAAATATATCTGTTACTTCATTAGTAATGAAACAAATTTATACCTTTTACTGGTTTACTAGCAGCATGCGAAAGCCTTGAAAAAAATTACGTGGAAATCGCAGATTTCAAGTATAAGTAAGATTATGTATATAGTAGGTGACATCTAGGTATAAGAACGAAGCAAAAAGTGAATTAACGTCAACTCTATAAATAAATGTCTGACGAACACTAGTGGAAACACAATGGCACAACGGGTACCTACATACAAACAGACAACAGTTCAATAATGATCAAATAGAATAACAATTAACAAGATTGTCCACTGCGAACTCCTCGAAGTAGGTATCTGATGCATTAACTTAGTAGATACTTATCTGAGTTTTTCATACAAATCAACCTGGAAAATGTACTTTTGGTTGGTACGAGGTACGCGGTACGAGTATACCAAAATACAAATATAGAAATCATATGCTTACCATGTATTATGTTTTCATACGTAAGATAAGGTCTTACCCACTGCGACATCTACGTGATCTACGAGTATGTCCCTGCTTGCCCACAGATTTCGCAGCGATTTTATGACTCATTGTTTATACATAAGTATACGTGTATTCATTGATATGTATATTTCTTAACATTTTACATATTATGTAAATATATTTGAGCCCTTTTGGTAGCTGAAACTACTTTGACCATTAGAATAGAATATTCCCAGTTGTTACCACTGGCTCCGTCACCACTGGGGACGAATGGGATTTTTTCCCATTCGTCTCCATTAGTGACGAGAGTGTTTTTTTTTTTGTCATTCGTTACCACTGGGGACGCCTCAGATAGTAGAGTGGAGTGGAGCGTAGTGTGGAGAATAGCAGAGTGGAGTGGAGTCGAGAGTAGAGAAGAGTGAAGTGTAGTGAAGTAGTTTCAGCAAGATTGGTTTCAAATTTTGAGTAAAATGTTAAGAAACATACATCACAATGAATATATTAAGGAAGTAATATATAAGCTCATTTTATAAAGCAAGCTACCTACTAGTAACTAACTTGTGACTGCGTCTTTTTCCAGACATATTGTTTCTAAGTGTATGTCATGTAGGTGAACTGCTTAGACGATACACCGTTTAAATTCACTGAACGTCTGTTTAATTGTTACACAGCTATACCAATTTTGTAAATTACTCTGTCCCAATGTCGTTCACCATTGTAAATCAATTAAGATTACAAAGAGCTGGGTTTGAACCTCAGCCAAGTGAAATCCAGAGCTCAAGGTTCTGCGAAGACCGAAAGGAAGTATTATGGGCTCACAAACGGGAATCAGTTTGTAAACACATCTGCCGAATTAGTACCAAACTGCAGTTAATGTGCGCTTTAACTTACCACGAGTTTTTCAGGTCCTTGAAGTTGATGCTGTTGGATCGGCTCAGACTCAGCCGTCGGCCGAGGGTCCAGAACCTGATCTTGTTGTGGTTGTCGTCCTCGTGAAAGGGGTTGAGATGCTCAGGGTAGTCGTGGATGGAGCCCACTTGCCGACCAGTCGCCGCTGCCATTATTATTGTGTCCACAAGAACCGCTCGTTTCACGAGTACATAATAACTTTACACAGCCACTTGGCAGTTTATCTGTTATCACACTGGTTGGTTATCGCGGGCCGATAGTGCGTGTCGTTTTATCGCGGAGATAATTTTGTTGGTTTGTTGTAACGTGAAAGGTATGGAGCCGTCGTCGTCGTCGCGGTGCTCGGCGCTCGCCGTCGCGGCCGGACTAACACTGCTGAGCTACCGGCACTCGGCAGCGCCACCGGCTCCGTGGTGTTGGGCTCACAGCTCACAGCTCACAGCTGTGGTCGCTGACGAATTCGCCACACTACGACTATACACACCGCACCGCTATCACACATTGACTGCAGCGATATCGATATCTCACTCAGTTCAATTTAATTGCGCCTGCAGTAAGTTCAAGACACCAAAACAACTTTTTAGTTTGTTCAAATACTTAGGTATTCAAAATTTAAGATACCTATACATATTTTTTTTTTATTTAAATTTATTTTACAGACAACAAGATCCACGTATGTCAGTAAACAATTTATTCCTACCTGGAAAAAATCTGTTGTTCTATAGAACAGTAAAGAGCAATTTAAAGTCATTCGGTTCCAGTAACAATTGTAGTTTATGTCTGTAACAATAATAAAACTACAATATTTTATGCTGACTGAACTATGTTGAAACGGAGGTGCCTCACATAATATTTTCGTGATGGCCCACTTCCTCCATCTGAACAAATGAGCGCCTGCACCGGCCTGTCTGTCTGTGTGTCTGTGTCTGTCTGTGTAGAGTGTAGAGTCTGCGCGTGCGCTCAATTAGCTAGAGGCATAGTAAGGCGATATTGCGTTGCAGTCGGTGCAAATTATTAACTTTTTAATTGTGCCAGTCAAGAGGAACGCTATCAACTTACGATATGTTTATATGTACATACAGTTACATAGACAGTTATACGTAATATGAGAGCCTGAGAGGTAAATAACATTGCCCTTTGAACGCAACAGGAAACAGTGTTTGGTGCAAGCACAATAATCGGTGACTTTGCACAAATGCCTTATAAAATCGTATTTATATTTATTAAAGTAAAATGACGTCATGCCTTACGTGACGAACGCTGTAGAATACCGCAAAGGCGAAGGTCGTGTCGTGTTAAGGTTTGGAAATATATTATACGTACCTACCTATTGCCTTGAAGTTATTTATTAGGTGTTCGGTGTTCAATAGTCGCTCTGGTTACCTAGATAGATAGATAGATAAGCGTTTATTTAGGATTTCACCCAGCACACACAATACTATACAGTGTTTATTCTTTGGCCCGGTACGGGTGTCTTTTTCAGCGAAAGTGTGACACGGCGCGGCGATTACTCTGAAAGTGTGACACGGCGCGGCGATTACTCTGAAAGTGTGACACGGCGCGGCGATTACTCTGAAATCTGAAAGCATTTAGGGTATCTTATTGATTCAAGTGTCAAAGTGTGCGTTAAGGCAAGGGCTTTAAATTAGATAAAAATATATTTGAAAAATCAAGACCTTTTTTGGAAAATCGTAAAAACTTAAAATGTGATCATTTTCTTGTCGGCTTTAATAATGAAAAGCCCCGTATCTATCTTAAAAACAAATTAATATAATTGAAAATTGAAACCTAGATCTTTTTTTTAAATGCAATAAAAATGAATCCCTATTTCCCTTGGTCACGGCATCACGCGTGAACGGCTGGACCGATTTTGCTAATTCTTTTTTTGTCAAGTTCGTTATTTTCAGGAGAAGGTTCTTATGTAGTTTAGTGTAGGGTAGGGTAGTGTAGTGGAGTGTAGTGTAGGGTAGGGTAGGGTAGTATAGTGTATTGTAAGGTGGAACGTAGTTCGCCGGGACAGCTAGTTGGTAAATAAATAAGGGTAGATAGTGTGTATAATATGCACCTTGTGCCTTAGGATACGAGTCGGTACTTCCGTACGTCCCTACGTACTCCTTTTACGCAACTGGAACAATTTGCATCATTCGCTGTGGATTTAATTCTGACTGCTGGGGGCATTGTTTTGGAGTCATCATCACATCAGCTCATATACGTCCCCACCGAGGGGCTCGAGCCTACCCTGAATTAGGGCGATCAGGCCATAGTCGACCACGCGGGCCCAGTGCGGGTTAGTCGACTTCACACACAACCTTCGAGTTTCTTCGCAGGCGTGTGCAGGTTTCCTCACGATGTTTTCCTTCACCGTTAAAGCAATCGGTAAGTATATGTAAGTAAGTTTAGAAAAACTCATTGGTTCATTGGCCTTCCAGATTTGAACCCGGCACCTCTGGTTAGAAGGACCGAGTCGTTACCGTTACCGGTTGAGCCACTGACCCTTTGGACGCTTTGGAGCCTGTATCTGTATTTATCTCGCTCTGGTTATCTCACCATGAATACCTAAGCACTAAGCAGTGCAACAGTCACACTCTCTCCAAGTGTATATACTCTTACCTACTACACAGTAAAATGTTACCAGTTTATATTGTAGGTACGCTAAACCAAAGCGTCACTCAGATACACTTCGCACGATGAGAATTGAATACGGGTAATATGTATAGGTATTGTAGTCTACTCTATGCGTTGAATACCCACCTGAAAACATTAAACTGATTCTATAGATAGTCTTCCTCTATATGAGTACTATAGATAGAGTACATATCTTTCTTAGGTAGCAGTGGCTTAGCTATCGGAGGGCTAGGTGGCTTAGGTAGCAGTGGCTTAGCTATCGGAGGGCTAGGTGGCTTAGGTAGCAGTGGCTTAGCTATCGGAGGGCTAGGTGGCTTAGGTAGCAGTGGCTTAGCTATCGGAGGGCTAGGTGGTTTAGGTAGCAGTGGCATAGCTATCGGAGGGCAAGGTGGCTTAGGTAGCAGTGGCTTAGCTATCGGAGGGCTAGGTGGCTTAGGTAGCAGTGGCTTAGCTATCGGAGGGCTAGGTGGTTTAGGTAGCAGTGGCTTAGCTATCGGAGGGCTAGGTGGCTTAGGTAGCAGTGGCATAGCTATCGGAGGGCTAGGTGGCTTAGGTAGCAGTGGCTTAGCTATCGGAGGGCTAGGTGGCTTAGGTAGCAGTGGCTTAGCTATCGGAGGGCTAGGTGGCTTAGGTAGCAGTGGCTTAGCTATCGGAGGGCTAGGTGGTTTAGGTAGCAGTGGCATAGCTATCGGAGGGCAAGGTGGCTTAGGTAGCAGTGGCTTAGCTATCGGAGGGCTAGGTGGCTTAGGTAGCAGTGGCTTAGCTATCGGAGGGCTAGGTGGTTTAGGTAGCAGTGGCTTAGCTATCGGAGGACTAGGTGGCTTAGGTAGCAGTGGCTTAGCTATCGGAGGCTAGGTGGTTTAGGTAGCAGTGGCATAGCTATCGGAGGGCTAGGTGGCTTAGGTAGCAGTGGCTTAGCTATCGGAGGCTAGGTGGTTTAGGTAGCAGTGGCTTAGCTATCGGAGGGCTAGGTGGCTTAGGTAGCAGTGGCTTAGCTATCGGAGGGCTAGGTGGCTTAGGTAGCAGTGGCTTAGCTATCGGAGGGCTAGGTGGTTTAGGTAGCAGTGGCATAGCTATCGGAGGGCAAGGTGGCTTAGGTAGCAGTGGCTTAGCTATCGGAGGGCTAGGTGGCTTAGGTAGCAGTGGCTTAGCTATCGGAGGGCTAGGTGGTTTAGGTAGCAGTGGCTTAGCTATCGGAGGGCTAGGTGGCTTAGGTAGCAGTGGCATAGCTATCGGAGGGCTAGGTGGCTTAGGTAGCAGTGGCTTAGCTATCGGAGGGCTAGGTGGCTTAGGTAGCAGTGGCTTAGCTATCGGAGGGCTAGGTGGCTTAGGTAGCAGTGGCTTAGCTATCGGAGGGCTAGGTGGTTTAGGTAGCAGTGGCATAGCTATCGGAGGGCAAGGTGGCTTAGGTAGCAGTGGCTTAGCTATCGGAGGGCTAGGTGGCTTAGGTAGCAGTGGCTTAGCTATCGGAGGGCTAGGTGGTTTAGGTAGCAGTGGCTTAGCTATCGGAGGACTAGGTGGCTTAGGTAGCAGTGGCTTAGCTATCGGAGGCTAGGTGGTTTAGGTAGCAGTGGCATAGCTATCGGAGGGCTAGGTGGCTTAGGTAGCAGTGGCTTAGCTATCGGAGGGCTAGGTGGCTTAGGTAGCAGTGGCTTAGGTATCGGAGGGCTAGGTGGCTTAGCTATCGGAGGGCTAGGCGGCTTAGGTAGCAGTGGCTTAGCTATCGGAGGGCTAGGTGGTTTAGGTAGCAGTGGCATAGCTATCGGAGGGCTAGGTGGCTTAGGTAGCAGTGGCTTAGCTATCGGAGGGCTAGGTGGCTTAGGTAGCAGTGGCTTAGCTATCGGAGGGCTAGGTGGTTTAGGTAGCAGTGGCATAGCTATCGGATAGCAAGGTGGCTAAGGTAGCAGTGGCTTAGCTATCGGAGGGCTAGGTGGGTTAGGTAGCAGTGGCTTAGCTATCGGAGGGCTAGGTGGCTTAGGTAGCAGTGGCTTAGCTATCGGAGGGCTAGGTGGCTTAGGTAGCAGTGGCATAGCTATCGGAGGGCTAGGTGGCTTAGGTAGCAGTGGCATAGCTATTGGAGGGCTAGGTGGCTTAGATAGCAGTGGCTTAGCTATCGGAGGGCTAGGTGGTTTAGGTAGCAGTGGCATAGCTATCGGAGGGCTAGGTGGCTTAGGTAGCAGTGGCATAGCTATCGGAGGGCTAGGTGGCTTAGGTAGCAGTGGCTTAGCTATCGGAGGGCTAGGTGGTTTAGGTAGCAGTGGCATAGATATCGGAGGGTTAGGTGGCTTAGGTAGCAGTGGCTTAGCTATCGGAGGGCTAGGTGGTATAGGTAGCAGTGGCATAGCTATCGGAGGGCTAGGTGGCTTAGGTAGCAGTGGCATAGCTATCGGAGGGCTAGGTGGCTTAGGTAGCAGTGGCATAGCTATCGGAGGGCTAGGTGGCTTAGGTAGCAGTGGCTTAGCTATCGGAGGGCTAGGTGGTTTAGGTAGCAGTGGCATAGCTATCGGAGGGCTAGGTGGCTTAGGTAGCAGTGGCATAGCTATCGGAGGGCTAGGTGGCTTAGGTAGCAGTGGCTTAGCTATTGAAGAGCTAGGTGGTTTAGGTAGCAGTGGCATAGCTATCGGAGGGCTAGGTGGCTTAGGTAGCAGTGGCATAGCTATCGGAGGGCTAGGTGGCTTAGGTAGCAGTGGCATAGCTATCGGAGGGCTAGGTGGCTTAGATAGCAGTGGCTTAGCTATCGGAGGGCTAGGTGGTTTAGGTAGCAGTGGCATAGCTATCGGAGGGCTAGGCGGCTTAGGTAGCAGTGGCTTAGCTATCGGAGGGCTAGGTGGTTTAGGTAGCAGTGGCATAGCTATCGGAGGGCTAGGTGGCTTAGGTAGCAGTGGCATAGCTATCGGAGGGCTAGGTGGCTTAGGTAGCAGTGGCTTAGCTATTGAAGAGCTAGGTGGTTTAGGTAGCAGTGGCATAGCTATCGGAGGGCTAGGTGGCTTAGGTAGCAGTGGCATAGCTATCGGAGGGCTAGGTGGCTTAGGTAGCAGTGGCATAGCTATCGGAGGGCTAGGTGGCTTAGATAGCAGTGGCTTAGCTATCGGAGGGCTAGGTGGTTTAGGTAGCAGTGGCATAGCTATCGGAGGGCTAGGCGGCTTAGGTAGCAGTGGCATAGCTATCGGAGGGCTAGGTGGTTTAGGTAGCAGTGGCATAGCTATCGGAGGGCTAGGTGGTTTAGGTAGCAGTGGCATAGCTTTCGGAGGGCTAGGTGGCTTAGGTAGCAGTGGCTTAGCTATCGGAGGGCTAGGTGGTTTAGGTAGCAGTAGCATAGCTATCGGAGGGCTAGGTGGCTTAGGTAGCAGTGGCTTAGCTATCGGAGGGCTAGGTGGTTTAGGTAGCAGTGGCATAGCTATCGGAGGGCTAGGTGGTTTAGGTAGCAGTGACATAGCTATCGGAGGGCTATGTGGCTTAGGTAGCAGTGGCTTAGCTATCAGAGGGCTAGGCGGTTTAGGTAGCAGTGGCATAGCTATCGGAGGGCTAGGTGGCTTAGCTATAAGAGGGTTAGGTGGTTTAGGTAGCAGTGGCATAGCTATCGGAGGGCTAGGTGGCTTTGGTAGCAGTGGCATAGCTATCGGAGGGCTAGGTGGCTTAGGTAGCAGTGGCTTAGCTATCGGAGGGCTAGGTGGCTTAGGTAGCAGTGGCATAGCTATCGGAGGGCTAGGTGGGTTAGGTAGCAGTGGCATAGCTATCGAAGGGCGTGTCGTGCCCTGGGGCCCAGGGGCATTCGGACCCTGGCAAGCAAACGTCAAACTGAAAAACTTATTCATAAATTTACGCAATCAAGACTTTACCTTCTTCTTCTTTGGCCTCGCCTTTTCCCGTTACGCGGGGTCGGCTTTCCTGGTGCTGAGGCGCCACTCATTCCGCTGGTATGCGTCGTCATCTGAAAGCCCCAACTGCTTCATGTCCTTGCAGACATTCGTCATCCACGTAGTTGGGGGCCTTCCCCTCCCTCTCTCCTTTGTAGCCATGGAAAGGCACTTCTTCACGACATGGTCGTCTGGTCTTCGCTGTATATGACCGTACCATCTCAGCCTAGACTCCGTGATTTTTTCTGCGATAGGCGCAACTTTAAAGGTACCTCTTATGTGTTCATTGCGCACCCTGTCTCTAAGTGTAACTCCGCCCGCCCAGCGCAGCATTCGCATCTCGGTCGTGTGTAGCTTCTGTACATGGCTTTTCTTCGCAGCCCATACCTCGCTGCCGTAGAGGAGAGCTGGTCTAACAGCAGTTTTATATACCTTGCCTTTTGTTCTTATTGGCATTTTGCTATCGCACAGTACTCCTGTAAGAGTACGCCATTTACTCCACCCACAGGTTGTCCGATGAGCTATATCTGCTTCAATGGATCCATCCGCCGAGATAACGGAACCCAAGTACTTGAAATTCTTTACTCTAGGTAGAGCTGTGCCATCTAGCCTGACGTCCGCGTGCGCTGAGTTACCCGGATCGAAGTTAAAGACCATGTATTCCGTCTTAGTTCTACTGATGCGCAACCCATTTGACTCGAGTACCTCCCTCCATTGCTCTAAATTATCTTGTACATCTTGAAAGTTATCGGATATTAGTGCTACGTCGTCGGCATATAAAAGGTTCCACGGAGTGGGTTTTTGTATTTTTGCGGTAAGAAAATCCATCACGATGTTGAATATCAAAGGGCTCATGGCGCTTCCTTGATGAACACCCACTCTAATATCGAAGCTGTCTGATAGCCCAGCTGCACTTCTCACATGTGTCTGGATATCTTTATACATGTCTGCAATTAGTCTTATGTATATTTCTGGTACCTACATTTTTTTCTCTCAGTGCCTGCCATATTATGGACCTTGGTACACGGTCGAAGGCTTTTTCAAGATCTATAAAGACTATCCATATGTTTTGCTTATTAACTTGGGCTTTTTCGATGATAGTACGTACCGCATGGATTGCATCAGTAGTTCCTTTACCAGCCACAAATCCAAACTGGTTTTCTGTCAGAGTGATATGCTTTAGAAGACGCTCGCTTAAAACCCTCTCCCATATTTTGAGAGTATGTGAGGTGAGTTTTATACCTCTGAAGTTTCCACATTCACGTACATCTCCCTTGTTTTTGTAGAATGGTACTAGTGTGCTTTTTCGCCAAGAGTCGGGCATGGTTTCGCTTGTAATGATTTTGTTGAACAAACTAGTAAGCCACACTTCACCTTCCTGTTTAAGGAGCTTCCAAAGTTCTACTGGAATGCCGTCTGGTCCGGTAGCTTTACGGTTCTTCATTTTGGAAATTGCTTTTCGTCAGAAGTCATTCTGCTTCGAAAACTTCATTCACTGGTCCTTGCGTCTTCGGTAGTTCTGATTCCGGTTGGCGTGGAAATTCTTCATTCAGTAGACTGCTGTAGTATTCATACCATCTTCTACATATTTCTTTATCAGTTGTTAACAACGTACCTTCCTTATTTTTTATGTATTTTGTAGCAATGAAATCTTTAGTATTTGTATGTCTTTGCTTTGCTATTTTGTATATTTCGTTATCGGTTGCCTCTTCCAAGCGCTTATATAGATCTTGTACAGCTCTTTCTTTCTCTATAGCGATAGTTCTTTTAGAGATTTTTTTAGCCTCTTTGTATTTTTCCTTATCTTCGTCAGATTTAGTTTCTTGCCAGGTCTTAAATAGGCGTTTCTTTTCGTCTACGCTGTTTTTGGTGCGATTGTTCCACCAGCGAGTTTCTTTTTGATTATGAAGGGCTCCTTTGCTGATTCCTAGTACTTTCTTGGCTGTTTTAAGACAAAATTCTTCAAAGTTTGACCATACAGTAGAGGGGGTGTCGTCTTGAGGTACACTTTTACCGAAATAGTCAAGCAATCAAGACTTTACCGGTTTATTAAAAAAAAGGTGTTAGATAAATTCAAAAACGGTACTTGCGAAAATGTCCTGGAAGAAGTCTGTATGTAGTAAGTAGCTGTGCCTTGTTGTGCCCTGCAGTGTGCAGCGTGCAGCGTGCACGATAAAGAGTTGATGATAAAGTACATAGCTTTACACCTTTAAAATATTTATAATTATACTAGCTTTTTCCCACGGCCTCTCCTGTGTGGACATCTTTTTAATGACCGTCTTTGAGAGTGAGTTTTCTCCAGAGCCCTCAGGAACTATATCGGACTATTCCGATTAGCAGTCTTCAACACCCTTCAACCAATTCTTTACAAAAAAATCACTTCAATCCATTGCTTCGTTGCGACGTGCGCGAGCGTGGAAACGAGTTTTCCCAGATCCCTCGGGAACTATGTCAGGATATGTAATTAGTAACTTTTGTCATTTCCCACTCCCTCAACCATCTCTGTGCTTAAAATCAAAACAATCCATTGTTCCGTTGTGATTTTAAAGAAATTAATCCAAAAAACCGGCCAAGTGCGAGTCGGACTCGCGCAAAGTAGGGTTCCGTAGTCTTTTAAAAAATAAATGTATGTAATATAAAACAAATTATATTTGAAGTTGGTAATAGAACATTTTGTATGGAAAATCTATAAACTTTTACAAATCTAACTTAAGTTGTTCGACTATCACTCCTAAACTGAGGAAACCTTTTCAGCCGTATTAGTTTTCCTTTTAAATCCTACTGTTTACATTTTTTCAGATGTCCTGAAATAACGATGTAGCTGGTAGGGGCGGGGGCGGGGGCGGGGGCGGGGGAGGGACACTTGACTTACGAAGAAACTAGTTCAGTGACTTGATTAACAAACAATAGCACTTTAATAGCTTAAAGCTTAATATTTATTTCGCAAACTGAAAAATGGTTTTCCCGAACCTGCAGTAGTTATAAAAGACCTGTTTAACGGTACCCCACGCCCCACACTACACTACAGAGCACGTAACGGTACCCCACGCCCCACACTACACTACAGAGCACGTAACGGTACCCCACGCCCCACACTACACTACAGAGCACGTAATGGTACCCCACGCCCCACACTACACTACAGAGCACGTAAACGAAAAAACAAATCACCCCCTCTACATGTACGGGAGGTACTCTAAAAAAAATTTTTTAAGATTTTTTGTACCACTGTTGGCGTGATTAATGTACACACATGCCAAATTACGTCTCTGAGCTAAGCCGCGGACCGACGGACAGACAGAGAGACAATATGGCGAAACTATGAGGGTTCCTTGTTGACTGCGGAACCTAAAAAGAGTATTTTTTCAGTTCCCTCAGGAACTGCATCGGACTATGCAGTTTTCACAGGAGAAAAAGTAGCCCATGTCCTTATCAGTGACACAGGCTATCTGCATACCAAATTTCGTCAGGATTGGTCGAGATGTTGAAGCGTAAAAAGGTAACAAACAAACACATTTTATTATATATAAAACTAGTGGACATCGTTTTTGTGACTGTCTTTGAGGATGAGTGGTGCGCGAGCCGCAACTATATCGATATCGGGCTATTCTGATTAGCAGTCTATATCACTTTCCACTTCAATCCGTTGCTTGCGCGAACGTGGAAGTGAGGTTTCCCCAGATCCCACGGAACTATCTTAGGATATAATTTCCATATCCTTTTATGTCATTTGCCAACCGCTCAACCATCTTTGTGCAAAAAAATCACGATAATACATTGTACCGTTGCGATTTAAAATAAATTAACCAAAATAAAAGTATTTTTTTCAATACTGCACCAGACTATGCTACTTTCACGGAATAAAAAGTCTTCCCCGTGACACAGGCTACCTGCATGCCAAATTTTATCGTGATTGATCGAGGCGTTGAAGCGTGAAACGGTAACACACAAACAAACACATTTTCACATTTATTATTGTAGTAAAGATTACTAACCTATAATTTGTGTGTTTTTACTAACCCGTGTAACTATTAATTTCTTATGATTTTAAATAAAAAATATTCTATTCTATTCAGCATCCTGAAAGTTATAGCGAAGAGATACGACTCCTAGCTATTTTCACACTTCATGCATGTCCTGGTTAGGCAGGGACCCCATGCCTACTGTGGTTAAAAATGTGTGAAGTGTGAAAATGGTTTTAATCGTAATTCTTGTATTTTGTGTGTTTTTTTTCTTTTTGTGTCTAACTAACATTAGTCTATAAGCAACTTACTTACAAAAATGGACTGCACTACTTGTCTGAATAAATAATGTTTAATGATAATAACAATAAAAGCGTAGGGATGGAACGATCCCATCTGCACCATGGAAATGGCTGTAGGGACAGCACAGCCATTTCGTCAGTGTAACTTACTAACAATAATGGACTTTACTAGTTGTCTGAATAAATAATGATTAATTATAATAATATTAAAAGCATAGGGATGTGACGATCCCATCTCCACCGTGAAAATGGCTGTAGTGACAGCACAGCTATTTCGTCAGTATATCTTACTAACAAAAATGGACTGCACTACTTGTCTGAATAAATAATGATTAATGATAATAACAATAAAAGCGTAGGGATGGGACGATCCCATCTCCACCGTGGAAATGGCTGTAGTGACAGCACAGCCATTTCTTCAGTGTAAATTACTAACAAAATTGTACTTTACTAATTGTCTGAATAAATAATGATTGATATTGATGGTTGATATCACTATCCCATACGATGAAAACCTCATGCAGGTTGATGCCGATAAAAGGACCATGTACCTGGACCTGGCGCACGAGGTTATTGATATGTGGCGAGTGGAATCCACCGAAATCATCCCCGTAGTCCTGACCGTGAACGGACTAATTTCAGCCGACCTTGAACGTCACCTAAGGCGGCTGGATCTCCGAGGCAGACCAATGCAAAAAGCAGTCCTCCTCGACAATGCCCGGATAGTCCGACGCTTTCTCTCCCCGTCGCACTGAGCTCAAGACGACTGTGCTTCCGCTGGAGGTGCTCCTGCCACTTCGCCTCGTGCCAAGTGTGCAGAGTAGCTTAAATTGTATATATTGATATAATAATAATTTTCTAATATTAGAAACAATATTAATATTTAATTAGATGGGGCTTTTGATTACCTAGCTACGCACTGCAGGCAGGGCACTAACACTGATCTAGAGCCTTTGATTACCTAGCTACGCACTGCAGGCAGGGCACTAACACTGATCTAGAGCCTTTGATTACCTAGCTACGCACTGCAGGCAGGGCACTAACACTGATCTAGAGCCTTTGATTACCTAGCTACGCACTGCAGGCAGGGCACTAACACTGATCTAGAGCCTTTGATTACCTAGCTACGCACTGCAGGCAGGGCACTAACACTTAACTAGAGCCTTTGATTACCTAGCTACGCACTGCAGGCAGGGCACTAACACTTAACTAGAGCCTTTGATTACCTAGCTACGCACTGCAGGCAGGGCACTAACACTTAACTAGAGCCTTTGATTACCTAGCTACGCACTGCAGGCAGGGCACTAATACTGAACTAGAGACTTTGATTACCTAGCTACGCACTGCAGGCAGAGCACTAACACTGAACTAGAGCCTTTGATTACCTAGCTACGCACTGCAGGCAGGGCACTAACAATGAACTAGAGCCTTTGATTACCTAGCTACGCACTGCAGGCAGAGCACTAACACTGATCTAGAGCCTTTGATTACCTAGCTACGCACTGCAGGCAGGGCACTAACACTTAACTAGAGCCTTTGATTACCTAGCTACGCACTGCAGGCAGGGCACTAACACTTAACTAGAGCCTTTGATTACCTAGCTACGCACTGCAGGCAGGGCACTAATACTGAACTAGAGACTTTGATTACCTAGCTACGCACTGCAGGCAGAGCACTAACACTGAACTAGAGCCTTTGATTACCTAGCTACGCACTGCAGGCAGGGCACTAACAATGCACTAGAGCCTTTGATTACCTAGCTACGCACTGCAGGCAGGGCACTAACACTGAACTAGAGCCTTTGATTACCTAGCTACGCACTGCAGGCAGGGCACTAACACTGAACTAGAGCCTTTGATTACCTAGCTACGCACTGCAGGCAGGGCACTAACACTGAACTAGAGCCTTTGATTACCTAGCTACGCACTGCAGGCAGGGCACTAACACTGAACTAGAGCCTTTGATTACCTAGCTACGCACTGCAGGCAGGGCACTAACACTGAACTAGAGCCTTTGATTACCTAGCTACGCACTGCAGGCAGGGCACTAACACTGAACTAGAGCCTTTGATTACCTAGCTACGCACTGCAGGCAGGGCACTAACACTGAACTAGAGCCTTTGATTACCTAGCTACGCACTGCAGGCAGGGCACTAACACTGAACTAGAGCCTTTGATTACCTAGCTACGCACTGCAGGCAGGGCACTAACACTGAACTAGAGCCTTTGATTACCTAGCTACGCACTGCAGGCAGGGCACTAACACTGAACTAGAGCCTTTGATTACCTAGCTACGCACTGCAGGCAGGGCACTAACACTGAACTAGAGCCTTTGATTACCTAGCTACGCACTGCAGGCAGGGCACTAACACTGAACTAGAGCCTTTGATTACCTAGCTACGCACTGCAGGCAGGGCACTAACACTGAACTAGAGCCTTTGATTACCTAGCTACGCACTGCAGGCAGGGCACTAACACTGAACTAGAGCCTTTGATTACCTAGCTACGCACTGCAGGCAGGGCACTAACACTGAACTAGAGCCTTTGATTACCTAGCTACGCACTGCAGGCAGGGCACTAACACTGAACTAGAGCCTTTGATTACCTAGCTACGCACTGCAGGCAGGGCACTAACACTGAACTAGAGCCTTTGATTACCTAGCTACGCACTGCAGGCAGGGCACTAACACTGAACTAGAGCCTTTGATTACCTAGCTACGCACTGCAGGCAGGGCACTAACACTGAACTAGAGCCTTTGATTACCTAGCTACGCACTGCAGGCAGGGCACTAACACTGAACTAGAGCCTTTGATTACCTAGCTACGCACTGCAGGCAGGGCACTAACACTGAACTAGAGCCTTTGATTACCTAGCTACGCACTGCAGGCAGGGCACTAACACTGAACTAGAGCCTTTGATTACCTAGCTACGCACTGCAGGCAGGGCACTAACACTGAACTAGAGCCTTTGATTACCTAGCTACGCACTGCAGGCAGGGCACTAACACTGAACTAGAGCCTTTGATTACCTAGCTACGCACTGCAGGCAGGGCACTAACACTGAACTAGAGCCTTTGATTACCTAGCTACGCACTGCAGGCAGGGCACTAACACTGAACTAGAGCCTTTGATTACCTAGCTACGCACTGCAGGCAGGGCACTAACACTGAACTAGAGCCTTTGATTACCTAGCTACGCACTGCAGGCAGGGCACTAACACTGAACTAGAGCCTTTGATTACCTAGCTACGCACTGCAGGCAGGGCACTAACACTGAACTAGAGCCTTTGATTACCTAGCTACGCACTGCAGGCAGGGCACTAACACTGAACTAGAGCCTTTGATTACCTAGCTACGCACTGCAGGCAGGGCACTAACACTGAACTAGAGCCTTTGATTACCTAGCTACGCACTGCAGGCAGGGCACTAACACTGAACTAGAGCCTTTGATTACCTAGCTACGCACTGCAGGCAGGGCACTAACACTGAACTAGAGCCTTTGATTACCTAGCTACGCACTGCAGGCAGGGCACTAACACTGAACTAGAGCCTTTGATTACCTAGCTACGCACTGCAGGCAGGGCACTAACACTGAACTAGAGCCTTTGATTACCTAGCTACGCACTGCAGGCAGGGCACTAACACTGAACTAGAGCCTTTGATTACCTAGCTACGCACTGCAGGCAGGGCACTAACACTGAACTAGAGCCTTTGATTACCTAGCTACGCACTGCAGGCAGGGCACTAACACTGAACTAGAGCCTTTGATTACCTAGCTACGCACTGCAGGCAGGGCACTAACACTGAACTAGAGCCTTTGATTACCTAGCTACGCACTGCAGGCAGGGCACTAACACTGAACTGCACACACACTGGACAAGTAAAGTTTACTTGTAATATAAGTTCAATGTATTTTAGTAGGTATTTAGTTGGTTTAAGTCTTGCGCAGTCTGACTGACTGGCGATTAGTATGTATAAGTGTATTTTACGACGACATTGCCGTTCGAATGGTTTTTGTGCTGCGTGGGAGGTCGGGTTGGTAATAATAGTGGTAAAGTTATTGCTTCGGTCGGAGGCTCGCACAGTGGCAGGCAAACCTACCGAAATTGTAACATGTAACTTCCTATAGGAGCTCACGGCTCAATGTAACTTCCTATAGGAGCTCACGGCTCAATGTAACTTCCTATAGGAGCTCACGGCTCAATGTAACTTCCTATAGGAGCTCACGGCTCAATGTAACTTCCTATAGGAGCTCACGGCTCAATGTAACTTCCTATAGGAGCTCACGGCTCAATACATGTAAAAAGGCTCCCCTGGATGTAAAGCGGGGGTGATTTTGTTGTTGACGTTACACGATAGGGTTATCGCGTTGGGTGTATATATATATATATATATATATATATATATATATATATATATATATATATATATATATATATATATATATCGTTGAATAGTTCTTTAAAAGTTGACGGTTTTCTATTACCATTATTCGATTCAGGGATCAGTTTGCAATAATAATAATCCCCCCCTCCCCCTTACCGGCTCAACCGGTATTTCAGGAAGTCTGAATAAAATGTAAATAATTAAAGGTATAATCAATTATAATTAATAGGGAATCGAACACAGCTAAGCAGGCTTTCTTAGTTTAGGAGTAATAGTCGACTAACTAAAAGTGTACAGTTGGATTTGTAAAAAGTTAATAGATTTTTTACAAAAACTGTTCTATTACCCACAACAAATATAATTTTGTTTTTTAAAGTATACATTTATTTTTTGAGAACCCTACTTTGCGCGAGTCCGATTCGCACTTTACCGGTTTGTTTCTGTGCAATCTGCGTTTTGTTTCTTGTCAATGCATCATTTCTTTCTTACCTGTTTAGGTTCCGTAGTAAAACTGGAACTTATAGTTTCGCGATGTCCGTCTATCTGTCTGTCCGTTCGGTAAGTCACGCCGTTTTTCTCAGATTATTACAGCTATAAAGCTGAAATTTGGTATGGTATACAAATAAAAATAATGTATACAATTATGTGATCCCTATAAAGTTGTGGAATAAAATCTGTAAAAAATTTGTACCTCCCTAAATGTATAGTGGGGGTTAATTTGTACCTCCCTATAAGTATAGTGGGGGTGAATTTGTACCTCCCTATATATATAGTGGGGGTGAATTTGTACCTCCCTAAATGTATAGTGGAGGTTAATTTGTACCTCCCTATATGTATAGTGGGGGTTAATTTGTACCTCCCTATATGTATAGTGGGGGTGAATTTGTACCTCCCTATATGTATAGTGGGGCTTAATTTGTACCTCCCTATATGTATAGTGGGGGTTAATTTGTACCTCCCTATATTATGTATAGTGGGGGTTAATTTGTACCTCCCTATATGTATAGTGGGGGTTAATTTGTACCTCCCTATGTGTATAGTGGGGGTTAATTTGTACCTCCCTATATGTATAGTGGGGGTTAATTTGTACCTCCCTATATTATGTATAGTGGGGGTTAATTTGTACCTCCCTATATGTATAGTGGGGGTTAATTTGTACCTCCCTATGTGTATAGTGGGGGTTAATTTGTACCTCCCTATATTATGTATAGTGGGGGTTAATTTGTACCTCCCTATATGTATAGTGGGGGTTAATTTGTACCTCCCTATATGTTTAGTGGGGGTTAATTTGTACCTCCCTATATGTATAGTGGGGGTTAATTTGTACCTCCCTATATTATGTATAGTGGGGGTTAATTTGTACCTCCCTATATGTATAGTGGGGGTAAATTTGTACCTCCCTATATGTTTAGTGGGGGTTATTTTGTACCTCCCTATATGTTTAGTGGGGGTTAATTTGTACCTCCCTATATTATGTATAGTGGGGGTTAATTTGTACCTCCCTATATGTTTAGTGGGGGTTAATTTGTACCTCCCTATATTATGTATAGTGGGGGTTAATTTGTACCTCCCTATGTGTATAGTGGGGATTAATTTGTACCTCCCTATATGTATATATTAGTGGGGGTGAATTTTTTTGTTCACTTACTCTACCGTATGAGTTAATAATTTTATTGAATAAGTCTTTTGAAATTATGGGTTTTCTGATAGTGGATTTGCTAACATATTTTTTCTGATAAAATCGTATAAGTAGTTAGTTTACCAAATAAGTATGTATAAAGTTTTGTTTTGATCCGCTTTGTATCCACTTTGATAAGCCCTTGGCACGATCGCACCTGGTAGTCAGTGACGACAACGCCGCGGGTGGAAGCGTGCTTACTAAGATTCCCCAACGCAAAGAAGAACTGGCTATCTTATCCTCAAGCTGCACTGAACACATTGATGCTCTAGTTAGAATCCGATACTGGGCTTGGTGCGTCTCCACCGAACTCGGCCGGGTTACGGCGGTCACCGGTACGACAAAGCCATTACTAATGGCCTGCCTGCCCTGCCGCCACCCCTATGTTATCGATCCAACAACACCACGTCTTCCTTCGCATCTCACCTATTTTTAGCTGTTGTAAGAACCTACCTTCGCTTGGTCAGGCAACGACAAATCAATAGTTTTCATTTTTTATCAGGAAGGGCAGAAACTTGGCTACTTGCCTGTGGCAAAGTATTTATATTGGTCCTGTGGTGTGTCGTGTGTACTGACACTGATCGCACGCCACAGGCACACCTACTCGTAGACATATTATTGTAAACACAAGCAAAATGAGTCATCCTCATCATCCGTTTTTGTTCTCTGAATAATTCCTCGGTACAAATAAAGGATTAGGTACAAAAACCGGTCAAGTGCGAGTCGGACTCGCTCATCGAGGGTTCCGTATCACCATACTTTTGGGAACGGTACACTAAAAACATCAACGACGAGTCATCATATCAGCTCACATACGTTCCCACCGAGGGGTTTGAGCTTACACTGAATTAGGGCGATCAGGCCTTTGTCGACAACGCGGGCTCAGTGCAGGTTGGTCGTCTTCACACAACCTTTTAGTTTCTTCGCAGGCATGTGCAGGTTTCCTCGTAATTCCTTTACCGTACTAATATACAGGTGTAACAAAATTGGTGTAGGTTAACTGGGGGTTCTTCTCATACTACTGAACAACTTTCCCCAAGGAACCCATAGTCAATTCACAAAAAAAAATTGGACCCTCCATGCTAAAATGCACAAAATCGGTCGATCAGCTGATCGATTTGTATGAAATGTAAAAAAAAATACGTTTGCAGCAAAGTCGTAGAACAAGAGTTGTCCAGTACGATGAGTAGAAGCCCCAGTTAACGGGACCTGCACCAATGTTGTTACACCCTCACCGCTCACCTGTATACTCTACCGTAAGAAAGTCGATACTATGAAATCGAAATTTGAAAAATGATATTTTAATTTCAATATAAAAGACGTTAACGAGACATAACAGTGACAGTTATTTAAGATACAAGGGTGGTAAAAAGGTAAATAACAAATTTATATTTCAAATTGTTAACAAGCGTGAACCGCACGTCGTCACGAGTTTGCCATTTACCTTTTTACACCCATGTATCATAGGACGTTTACCAACACAGTTGTGAAAAACCGCGTAAAATAAAAAAAAAAGATCTGAATTTATAAAAATAAAAAGCAACGAATGTGCCTCCGTTCAACAATCTGACTAAGGCAATTGATAGATACCTACATTCAGCGCAATAACATATCAATACTAACTGTATTGCGAGTTCATTGCCTCGAGAACTCTATTACTCAGCTACGAGTAGTCATAGTGAAATCTATGTTTATATAAGTCAATAAGTGTATTATGGATGAATGTTCCCTATGCACTCCAAAACGACTGGAGCGATTTTGATGAAATTTTTAGGGAAGCTGTGGAAAAAAAAAAAAGCGAGCAGAGTCGCAAGGTGGGTCGACCGAGTCCGACAGTCGGTCGTAATTATCTCGAAACTCTTAGATTTCAGTATCAGCCATCACTGTGGTGCAATATTGTTTTTTTTTTGTTTTTTACTGTTTCGTCGTGGAAATCCTTGGGGGAGGCCTTTGTCCAGCAGTGGACGATTTCCGGCAGGTATGATGAATACTGTTTCTGAACCGACTTCACAAAAGGAAGAGGTTTTCAAGTCAACCCGCACAATTTTTATGTATGACCGACCAAGCATAGCTTTTTACAGAACAGTCCGATTTCAATAATTATTTTTTTATTGGAGCCTCCACGGCATATGGAATAGTAAAAGTTTATATAGTAAGTTTATATAGTAAGTTTATATAGTAAGTTATATAGTAAGTTTATATAGTAAAAATAAAAATAAGCAAATGTTGTAAAAACAAGAATAAAAAAGTAGCAAAATTGTCCTCGTTTCTTTTTTAACGTTGTTCAGCGTTGTCAATTATTGAGTTATATATGCCGCAGCCAACTGGTCAGTTTAGGCATTCAATTATAATTATCTGCCTAGCCGGTTCATTAAATGGCGGCAATCAACTAACTGGCTGATACGTTTGATGACTTGGCTGACTGGTGCTTAGGCCATTAATTAAACGAGCGAAACGAATACAGAAACTGAGAAGATACTGAGAAATGTAACAATCGAAACTAGAGCGGGAGCAAGCTCGTAGTATCGAAACTAGAGCGGGAGCGAGCTCGTAGTATCGAAACTAGAGCGGGAGCGAGCTCGTAATATCGAAACTAGAGCGGGAGCGAGCTCGTAGTATCGAAACTAGAGCGGGAGCGAGCTCGTAGTATCGAAACTAGAGCGGGAGCGAGCTCGTAATATCGAAACTAGAGCGGGAGCGAGCTCGTAGTATCGAAACTAGAGCGGGAGCGAGCTCGTAGTATCGAAACTAGAGCGGGAGCGAGCTCGTAGTATCGAAACTAGAGCGGGAGCGAGCTCGTAATATCGAAACTAGAGCGGGAGCGAGCTCGTAGTATCGAAACTAGAGCGGGAGCGAGCTCGTAGTATCGAAACTAGAGCGGGAGCGAGCTCGTAATATCGAAACTAGAGCGGGAGCGAGCTCGTAATATCGAAACTAGAGCGGGAGCGAGCTCGTAGTATCGAAACTAGAGCGGGAGCGAGCTCGTAGTATCGAAACTAGAGCGGGAGCGAGCTCGTAGTATCGAAGAACCCCCGACTCGTTTGGTTAGGTTCGGAGACTGTGCGGGGAGGCGGAGTGCGAACATCCTTCTCGCAGTCGTAGTGTTAGTTTGAAAATCAAAACAAAAGTAGGAGCCTCTGTCGACTGAAAAATCTCCCCCTTTTACTCCCACCTCCCCCCTTAAGCACTCCTTAAACTACTTGGCTAGCAGAAGTTGAACGTTATCAGTCCAAGCCATTTGCCAAGGCGTTTAATTGAATGGCTGAATAATCATTTAGGCAGTACGTTGAACGACGCTTTTTAGTTAAAAGGCTAGGCAGTTGATTGAAGATGGGTGCGACATATACATATTATTATCTAACAAGTTTAGTAGGAGGCCTGCTTACGCTATAGTCTTCCGGTGCGCGGTTACCACTCGAGAACTTCGGCGATCTGTTCTACGAGCTATCGGCCTTGCCCATTGCCACTTAAGATATGTTATTTTGTGAGCTATGTCAGTTACCTTGGTTCTCCTCATTTCTGATTCGATCGCGTAGGGCAATGCTGGCCAAGCCCAGGCACGCGGGCCACGCACGAGCCCTCGAGGTGGCCCGTCAAGGCATTTGAGTTTTCCCGTCAGGCCTTCGTTTGGCAGGCGAGCGCGGTGGCATCGCTTCCACCTGATTGGTCGGTTGCAAAAAATCTATCTTTCTACAAAAAAAATTCTTCAGAGCCGCTAACAGAAAGTTTTGCAAATTTTTGTAAAATAGTTTTTAGTAAAGATTTCCCAACATTGCGCGGCCTTGCTATGAAAAAAATTATATTTTGCTCACTTAGAAAATTTATTGGCCTGCCTTGGCGTAAGGGAATCCGAGCATAGCTCGCTCCATCGTTACCTTGTCTTGGGTAACTTTAGATAAGATACATTTTATCGAAAACACTTGCTATCTACAACTCGCGGTCTCGTTCGTGTTCGCGCACATCTCGTCTATGTGTGACGTGCGTCTCTCGCGGGCCACGTTAGCATACGTTAGGGCGCATGTGGAAGCCCAAATTTTATTTATTATGCCCGTAACGGCCAGCTGCTTGTTCTGGGTGGGGAAGTAACCCACGATTCTCTGCCTAGCAGCCGGGAACGCTACCACGAGACCACCTTGTTAGCCTAATAGAGAAGATGTTAGACGAGATTAATAATAAGGTTGTATAAAATCAAATGAAATTCCACCTTACTACCTACGCAGCGCCCGCGCCGACGGCGGCCGCCCTGGGTGGGGTGCAGCGAGAGGAGCGGTCGGTCCAGCCCTAGCCGGTCTAGGCACCATCGCCAGGTGGCAAGGGGCACGAAAAAGCCAAAGGGCGGTGTTGCCAGACTTGATTTTAAAAAATCCGTAGGGTAACGCTGAAAAATTTGTAGATTTCCGTAGATTGCCTCTACTTACATAAAACCGTCGATCTACATACTTTCTTAACAGCTAAATCTAACTTTTTTTAAAGTTAAATCTGACTGTATGAGCGTCGGTGGTAATGGCAAGGGCCACTACCTCCTGTCCGGGAGGTCGTGGTTTGATCATGCCACGTACCAGTGTGTTTTCGAATTTTGACTTCATATTATGTACTTTAACTGACGCTCTTACGGTGAAGGAAAACATCGTGAGAAAACCTGCACACGCCCGCGAAGAAACTCGAAGGTTGTGTGTGACCAACCCGCATTGGGCCCGCGTGGTCCACTAAGGCCCGATCGCCCTAATTCAGGGTAGGCTCGAGCCCCTTCGATGGGGACGTATATGAGCTGATATGATGGATGACGATGTATGGAGCGGTTAGATTGGCCTTGAACCTAGTAGGTAAATAAACCTAATTTCTTGTAAACCGAAATATAATTTACGTTAAATTTTAATTTAATTTAGTATAATTTTCTCTATGAGAAAGTGGACTGCAGTCCATAACACTGACTAAACAAATAAAACTGGTTGTCTGTCTTGCTTGTACGATATGTGTCTGAGTGCTAGCGATTCGGTAAAACTACTGCATGTTTTATTTACCTAAAATTTTAACTTCTTATTTAATTATTCCTTTCTTTAATTTAGTAGTCGTTCAATATGAGTTTTAGCTAATCTTAAGTGACACTTACCTAATTGTAGTAAGTACATGTCTAGTCTACAAATTGTAGTAAGTACCTGTCTACAAATTGTAGTAAGTACCTGTCTACAAATTGTAGTAAGTACCAGTCTACAAATTCGGAACAGCGACTTCACGAAACAATACCTATGATTAAGCGTTACAGGAAAGCGGGGCAATAACCTGCGGGCTGCGAGTAGCTATGGCAACTAGGTTCTATTTACATAGCCTTACTTTCTTCTAATAGATCAAGGAGATAATTAAACTGTTCTTTGGTAGGTAGCCCAGGTGTTTAGGTGAAGAAAGTGAACATTGGCGCCCAGAGCCGCAGAGCCCCAGAGCCCCAGAGCCGCAGAGCCCCAGATAGATAATATTCAAGACTAAAATGTAGCTAGAGGCGATTTCTTTGTTCCATTTGTTCCGTTTGTATAGTTCTCGATATTGTATTATTATTGGTTTTGGTAAGTATTGTCCGATACCAAATCTCTTTAGGATAATAGAATCTTGTCGTGTTAAAACTGTTACATAATCGAGGGCTTACCAATTGTGAATTTAAAAAAAGTGTGTGTGTCAGCTCCGACGCACGACTGGAGTTTACTCCTTACTAAGGATTATAAATGTGTTGGGGGATGGCGGCCAATATTTTGAATTCTGAAAACGGATTCGTGATTAGGAACCGCACTCTTTGACTTGGATTGAAACTAATATCAAAACAATTTTCAAGACAGTTTGTTATCTTACTAATATTGTAAAGGTATGATTGTTTGTTACTCAATCACGCTCTGAAAAATGAACGGACTTAGCTGAAATTTGGCACACATTAAAACTTACTGTTGTAACTTTTTATTATGGTATCGCGTTAAAAATTTACAATGAAGTCCACGCGGACGAAGACGCATGAGGTAGCTAGTTCGGTACCTAATATATCTACGCAATTGCTATCCCTAAAAGAACGGTTTAATAATGGGTTACATTATATTAATATATCCTTTCAAGCACCCTTCCTTTCGGATGACTTTACATTACAGTACGTACAGTGTATCAATCACCTAACTTGTCAATTTCCGTGATTGGTTAGGTTAGATTAACACATAAAAGGTCTTTACCTATGAAATTGCCGATTGTATAAAAAAGTTTAAAGATAAATTCGGCTTCGCCTCATTTCATTAAAACACATTTTAATACCTATCATTACATAAAAGTTGCTTAAACTACTATATTGTCACTATGCCACGCTTCATACAAAAATGTTCCAACCCCTTTGTATGGGATGTCCAAGAATGTGCCTTGACTGTGGGTTTCTTTTGGAAAGTTAGTCACTTTAAACCAGTTAAAATTTTGTCAAACATTTTTCATCACCCAGTCAGTATATGTAAAAAGGTAGGTATCTACATATCGTGCAGCTTTCGATGCACTCGTTTAGATAATACTTTGTTAGCCAGCTGTGGAGGAAGCTGCGACTTATCTCGGAAATTGCAGAGGACGTGCACTAGCTGGCGGCTGGACGGCTGGACGGCATTGAGCACCAATCAGGACGAGGCGCTAAATGGCGTACGCTTGCTAAACGATGCGCATTTTCGTCGTCGCTGCCTGCCGGATGTACATTCAAATATAACAGCTTACCCTATCTCTGAAGGTTAAGTTTATCTATTATTTTTCTATAATTAAGTACTTAGCTATTAGAAAACCCATGTGTGTATTACAGGATTTGCACATCAGAATACCTGACAGCATACAGAGTACGAGTAACAGGTAAAAGCGAGAACGACGAACGCATTGCAGGTGCAGGCGGTGAATCAGAAGACGAAACTGAACAACCTTTTCCGAGAAATCTGCAGTTAAAAAAATAGGCTTCATACCGATCAGCTCCTTAGCCAACTTGGTACCTGTGAGAAGTCCATATTTTTGCGAATTGACCATTGGTTCCTTTGTGGCAAAATATTGAACACTTGGTCGCGGGTTCGATTCCCAGCAGGGTCAACTTTGTAAGACTCGGTTTGGTTGGTGGCAGGGCATTTTCATAGCCCGCCTGGCCGGCTACCACCATCTTATCTAGGTCTTGCCGCCAAAAATTAGTGTTAACAGCATTTATGTGTTCCGGCTTGAAGATGAGATAGCCAGATCCCCATTGCGTTGGGAAATCTTGCCAAGCCCGCTTCCATCTTCGGCATCATCGTCATTTACCACCAGGTGAGATTTTTTGAGATGATGCCAAGGGCTATCCATTTGTGAATAATAAAAAACTAGATACTGAAAACAATGACAGTAGTACTAAAATATGAACCATCCATCATAGAAGGAAAGCTAGAGGGAAGAAGAGGCAGAGGAAGACCAGGTCAAGGCGAAACTTCATATACACAGATAGATAGATAAACCGTTTATTCACCGACCAGGCACAAAAAAAACAATAAGTAAAACTTTGGTAATACACAGAGCATATAATGGAAAAGGCTGCTTTCGTGTCGTGTCAAGAAACCTAAGATGCTGGCCGAGTGTAAGCAGAATAATTGACCATTACTCCACAGACAAGACCTAATACAATATAATGTACTTGCACGTCGCTGTTTGTTCGCCTTTCCGTTAACACTTAACCAAAGAGTCTCGTTGTCTTGCCCGATGCCCGTCGCAAACAAGACTCGATTGTTGCATCCATGGCAACCGTTTGCGTAGAAGACATTTTCATTCCTTCCTCAGGTCTGTGCTATTTTCGAGCACACGTTTATGTAGATCGTAATTTATGATATCAGAGTTGTTATTTTAGGAACTTTTATTTATATCCGCAGTGTGCTATGGCGATCAGCACGCCTCCCAATATATCAGCTCGACTCTTTTTCGGACTCCGAACTGACATTCAGTAAGTAATAAAACCAATCCATTTTGTTTATGTTCTCTTACGCTGCCGCTGTATAATAATACCTAACAAGGTTTTTTTATGTCTCTAGACACAATGCCCACTATATTTCCGAATCGGAGATTATTTATCCAGCCGGTGGCGTTATTGTGATACATAATCACCTTCAAAAGAAGCAGAAGTTTATTAGGCTTCAAGACAAGCACAAGCCCATCAAGTCTATGGTTTTAGCGCCCAACAGGTAACAACTTGCACTTTGCCACTGTTTAGCAATGCATTGTGTAAGCCTAGTGATGCAATACAAACGCTAACACGCACCTAACGAGTGACGTGTAACGTCTGTGTTAGTAATAAACGTATGTTGCCTGCATGTGAAATGGTGTTAGGGCCCCACGTGTTGCCTACCTGTTTGTGCTATAACTGTAGAAGTTGTTTTCAGACGATGGTTGGCGCTAAACGAAATCGCCGAGGATGGCCAGAAGCCGATAATAACTATTTACGACCTGACCACTTACAAACGACGTAAGATTCTGACGGTGCCGTTTGAAACCTCTACGGCCAGAGAGTTCGCATGCATTCAATTTACGTATGACTCGAAGTACCTCGTGGCGATCACTGGGGAACCAGATTGGTACTTGTACTATTACAATTGGGACAAAGGAAAGGTGGAAAGCCACGCCAAGGCCCAGAACCCGAGCGGGCTCGGAACAGTTGAGAGCGTAAGCTAATTGTCGAGATGTTTCTGTAGCGCTCGACACATTACTCGTAAATAAAGTATAATAATAAGTACCGTTAATCCGTAGGTCCAATGTAATCCGACGGACGCCGCGCTGGTCGTCATAACCGGCCCCTACACGTTCCGCATTATGAATGTGGCTGAAACAGTATGGCGGCAATGGGGATGGTGCAAAGCTGAGAACGTAAGTTTTGGAAATAAATCTTTATTTGCTGGCTTGAATATGAACTTCAAGCCGCGCGTCTCTGGAACGCTCTCCCGACCCTCAGTCACCTTGGCCACCTTGTAGGCATCTAATAAGAAGATGTGGACTCCCAAAACTGAATCCGGAGTTCGTATACTTACTTATTTATTATTATTATATATTGTATATACAGGGTGTAACAAAATTGGTGTAGGTCCCGTTAATTAGAGGGTTATATTTTAGTCAATATGCGTGAAAGAAATCAGTCGTTATGCGAGTAACCCGTTTTTACCTCAACGTTGTCGTGACCCTAACTTATTAAGTGAAGTATGTGGTGACCCTAACCCTTCACAAAATGAAGTGAGGGTAGATGGAGGTGTTCCTGCGACCGCGGCTCCAGTCTACTCGCGACCATGGCTATCGATGCATAGTCGAAACGTTGCGGTAAAAACAACATCAATAAAATCACGTAAAGCCCCGTTTTCAATTGGTCATTATCAATCTTCCTTCTCAGGCCCAACGCCTACGTTACGTGACGCGGGCACGAGGCTACTCCTGGCGATTTATGAAAACGGCAGCAGCAGCTATTTATAGTTTCGTGTTAAATAAAGTAATCGGTGTCCTCCACCGTTAGGCGACTTGTGTGAGTGTCATCCTGTGAGTGTGTGGGTTTTAGATGGTGATAACCAGTTGCATGTGGCTGACTTCCGACCGCATCATGTTTGGCACCGACAAAGGCTTGATTATGGTGGTGGAGAATGGCGACCTGCGGCAGAACTGCGTCTTCCAGGCCATGGATGTAACGGAGATGTCTCTTAAGAAGGTTGAGGTCGAGTAAGTATCGAGTGATGACCTCATCATCATCATCATCATCATATCAGCCGAAGGACGTCCACTGCTGGACATAGGCCTCCCCCAAGGATCTCCACGACGACCGGTTCTGCGCTGTCCGCATCCAGCGGCTTCCCGCAACCTTCACCAGGTCATCGGTCCACCGAGTGGGAGGCCTACCTATACTACGCTTTCCGGTGCGTGGTCGCCACTCGAGAACTTTACTGCCCCAACGGCCATCTGTTCTACGAGCAATGTGCCCCGCCCACTGCCACTTAAGTTTAGCAATTCTGAGAGTTATGTCGGTTACTTTGGTTCTCCTACGGATCTCCTCGTTTCTGATTCGATAATGCAGAGAGTGATGACCTAATGGGGAGGAAAATCTACAGGAGTTGCAAACAAGTTACTAAAGTGAAACGCCAAGAGAGTATCTAAATTAAAACGCCAACAGAGTATGTACCTAAATTAAAACGCCAACAGAGTATGTACCTAACTTAAAACGCCAACAGAGTATGTACCTAAATTAAAACGCCAACAGAGTATGTACCTAACTTAAAACGCCAACAGAGTATGTACCTAAATTAAAACGCCAACAGAGTATGTACCTAACTTAAAACGCCAACAGAGTATGTACCTAAATTAAAACGCCAACAGAGTATGTACCTAACTTAAAACACCAACAGAGTATGTACCTAACATAAAACGCCAACAGAGTATGTACCTAAATTAAAACGCCAACAGAGTATGTACCTAACTTAAAACGCCAACAGAGTATGTACCTAAATTAAAACGCCAACAGAGTATGTACCTAACTTAAAACGCCAACAGAGTATGTACCTAAATTAAAACGCCAACAGAGTATGTACCTAACTTAAAACACCAACAGAGTATGTACCTAACTTAAAACGCCAACAGAGTATGTACCTAAATTAAAACGCCAACAGAGTATGTACCTAAATTAAAACGCCAACAGAGTATGTACCTAACTTAAAACGCCAACAGAGTATGTACCTAAATTAAAACGCCAACAGAGTATGTACCTAACTTAAAACGCCAACAGAGTAGTACCTAAATTAAAACGCCAACAGAGTATGTACCTAACTTAAAACGCCAACAGAGTATGTACCTAACTTAAAACGCCAACAGAGTATGTACCTAAATTAAAACGCCAACAGAGTATGTACCTAAATTAAAACGCCAACAGAGTATGTACCTAAATTAAAACGCCAACAGAGTATGTACCTAAATTGAAAATCTATGGACAACGTAAGGGGAAATCTTCCTCGTATGTTCAGCAGTGGACGTCTACAGGTTAGCCTGATGAGTTGGTAAGTACCTGTTTGTCAAGTAAGAGCGAGTATAGCCGGTAAAGGATCGCTGTCAGTTTATGCATATGCATGATGTGGCTGGTACCCACACATGCCGCACATGCCGCACATGCCGCACATGCCACACAAGCGACCTAAAAGCAGGCTCAACGAACTACGCAGTACGGATCTGGGCTATTAAGATAACTATTCTTTGATCTTGTACAAACCGCCTCGGCCTCGCGCGAGTGCATACGTAGGTACTGGATGTATTGTAGGCATACAATGGACAAAGTTAAATTATTAAAGATTAAAAACCCGATTAAAAAAAAACCATTGCCCCTTTTTTTTCGGCAAGTTGAGTAAAAATGTAACCAGTATGTCACTCACGCACGGGATCAACAACTAACTAACGACACCTCGAACTCCAAACTCCATCAAGCCACTCAGGCTGCAGGGTGTGTGCCAAACAAATAAATATACATACATACACTCGAAAAACATAACCCTCCTTGGGGAGCAGTCGGGTAATAAAGTGCTGGCTGACTCGCTTACATGTGATTTAAATATTTTCTGCAACTGGCTTGTTTTGAGTTTGACCAACCTACCTATAAATTTTAATAAACATGAAATACCTATCTACGAGTATATTATAGTTGAATTTCAGGGTTGAAGAGAGCGACAAAGCAAGCTCGTCCAGTAAACCCGACGTGGTCTCGAGCGAGGCCGGCGCGAGCGCTGCCGCTGTGGAGGAGACCTACCCCGTTACGAGTTTAATTAATTTTTCCAAAGGTGAGACCTACCCCGTTACGAGTTTAATTAATTTTTTCCAAAGGTGAGACCTATCCCGTTACAAGTTTAATTAATTTTTCCAAAGGTGAGACCTACCCCGTTACAAGTTTAATTAATTTTTCCATTGTATTTTTTTTAAAATATGAGGCAAAATTGGATGAATAATGTAGTAATGAATAATGTAAAAAATAATTCCTATAATTGTAGGGTTTGCGTACGCGTGCGGGCGGGGCTACGTCCACATGTTTGAGAAGGAGACCCTGCATCACTGGCGAAAAAGAAATTTGTACAGAATTTCAAAGAAATCTTACAAGTAAGTAATTTCAATAAGTTTATCTATATACATGCAATCATGTGATATTTGATATTGTATCTTTCCGATATCTGAAATCCAATAAAAAAAACGGCCAAGTGCGAGTCGGACTCACGCAAATTAGGGTTCCGAAGTCTGATCAAAAATATATTTATTAAACAAAAATTTTGCACTGCAGAGCTTAATATTTCGCAAACCGATCTCTAAATCAAAAGTGGTTTTAGTAAACCCTCGTGAGTTTTGAAAGACTTATCCAACGACACCACACCGCACACACGACACCACACCGCACACACGACACCACACCGCACACACGACACCACACCGCACACACGATAGCGTACGTACCCTAAACATTTTTTTTTCAAGAATTTACTGTACCACTTTGTCGGCGTGATTAATATTGCACAATTGCACACCCGTACCCATGCCAAATCACAGATTTCTAGAACTAATAGTCTGTGAGCTAAGCCGCGGACTCCGGAACCCTAAAACAGTTTCTTCAGATAGGTGTACTATTAATACCGGTTCCGTACTAGGTAACGGGTCCCCATTACCGGGCCCGCCGACTGTCTCTCCATTCATATCAGCTCATATACGTCCCCACCGAGGGGCGCGAGCCTACCCTGAATTAGGGCGATCGGGCCTTAGTCGACCACGCGGGCCCAGTGCGGGTTGGTCGACTTCACACACAACCTGCGAGTTCCTTCGCAGGCGTATGCAGGTTTCCTCACGACGTTTTCCTTCACCGTAACAGCGTCGGATAAACGTACATATGAAATCATAATTCGAAATCACATTGGTACGTGGCAGGTTCGAACCAAGACCTCCCGGACAGCAGACGGCGGCCCAAGCCATTACGCCACCGACGCTCTCTCCACTGTCTCTCCATTAAACTTAAAATGAATTTAAAATAAATAGAGTTTAAAAAAAACTAAAAACATGCTTTTAAAGTACATCAGACTAAAAAGTAAAAAATAATTCTTAATATGATGATATCAGCTCATATACGTCCCCACCGAGGGGCTCAAGCCTACCCTGAATTAGGGCGATCGGGCCTTAGTCGACCACGCGGGCCCAGTGCGGGTTAGTCGACTTCACACGCAACCTGCGATTTTCTTCGCAGGCGTGTGCAGGTTTCCTCACGATGTTTTTCCTTCACCGTGAGAGCGTCGGATAAACGTACATATGAAATCTAAATTCAAAATCACATTGGTATATGGCAGGTTCGAACCACGATCTCCCGGACAGGAGACGGCGGCCCTAGCCATTATGCCACCGACAATTCTTAATATAATTTGAAAATAATAATTAACAAATTACTAGTATTATTGTGAAAAAGCGTGGGGCGCTCTGTGCCATATTTTTCGTCTATCGAGCAACCCACACTTTCTCACAATAATACTAGTATTTGTTGTTAATTATTACTTTCAACTTATATAAAAAAATATTTTTTACTTTTTAGTCTGATGTACTTTAAAAGCGTGTTTTATAGTTTTTTTTTAAAACTCTATTTATTTTTTAGTTAAAACTTATGAAATTATTATGTTGTTGCTGATTCTTGATAAGTCTACAAAGTTTGAATTAAATCTGTCCGTTTAAAGTGGGTCAAAATCGAGTCCAAAGGAGTCTGTTACAATACAATCATACAAACATACAGGTGAAGCTAATAAAAGAGTGATAATGAATAGTGTTACGTTCGATATTATTTCATCACGGATCTACCGGCTGCCGGCTGGTCGGATTGAGTCGTCTTAATTAAATTTTCAGACACACGAGGGAACATCCAACGTGGTCTCCTCTCGACGCCATACAACACATCTCCGTAGACCCAAACACGGAGACGCTCATTATAACGACCTTGCGGAAACAGTTGTACTATGTCAAACTGTTTGGGCTGCATATGTTACAGGTAACTCACTACTAGGTACTTATAGCACCAGTTGGTATTTCCACAAACTGTCTTATTTAATACCGAGTTCAAAAAGGAGGTGTTCAATTTGACACGTATACATGTATGTAATGTAATGTAATGTTGGAATTGCACAATTTATTTTCGTATAGTTACGTTAGTAGTACCTATACATGTGGGCTTCTAAACCGGTGCGCCAAATCTCATAATTGTTTGCTCAAGTTGCGAGCTGTGCAACTAACGATAAACGCACATGATCTTTATCAAGATTTGCGTTTTTGTGTGGCATCATGTTTCCTTTTTTTATTGAAATAAACAGTTTAAATTTAATTTAATTTATTTTATCTATACATACATACACATAATCACGCCTCTTTCCCGTAGGGGTAGGCAGAGACCACTTCTTTCCACTTGCTACGATCCTTACATACTTGTTTCGCTTCGTCCACTTTTGTATCTATGCTTGTATGTATGTTTGTCCACATATTTCTCAGATTCTAGAAATCAAAGTATAATAATTTTTTTTTAATTACGTAAGTACTTATCTTTTAATTTACGGAAACAGTACAAGTTTCATCAAAATTGGTCCAGTAGTTTCTAAGATATGGACTCTGATGTGCGTACCAATCACTGGAAAACACTCGGTTTAACGCAGCAATGTCGTGATTGACGTGACGTCTCTTTCATAACGTTATGTGCGTACCAATCACTGGAAAACACGTTGTCGGTTTAACGCAGCAATGTCGTGATTGGCGTCGCGTCGGTTGTTCTTAACATTATGTGCGTACTAATCACTGGAAAACACGTTGTCGGTTTAACGCAGCAATATGTCGTGATTGACGTCGCGTCGATTGTTCTTAACGTTTTCAGCGTCGTCAATTATTTAAACGTATGTATCTATGTATGAGTCCGTATGGCTCCCGGCTTAGAATAGGGCCATCCTATTTCATCCAATAGGTGTCGTAAGAGCCGACTAAGGGACTCAAACCGGAGGATGGGCAGCAGCGTCTTTCCGTGACTTGCAGCCAATCTGCAACACTGCGATCGCCAACCCGCCTGCCAAGCGTGGCGATTACGGCAACACCCCCCAAATGACCGACACAAAGAAAAAAACCGGTCGTCGTGGAGATCCTTGGGGGAGGCCTATGTCCAGCAGTGGACTTCCTTCGGCTGATATGATGATGATCTATGTATTATATTGGTAGGCTCGAGCCCCTCTCTCGGTGAGGAGCTGATATGATGATGATGATGTAAAATAACCTTTTGTTGATGTAGAACCCAGAAATAAGTTTCACGGAGTTGGGACCGGCGATGCACTATGGACGAATAAATTCCCTATCAATGTGCGCTTGGAAACCAATTTTCATGACGTCTGGGGAGCAAGACAAGAGCATAAGGATCTGGAACTACATGACTGATGACGTAGAGATGATAAAGCTGTATCAAGAGGAGGTGCATTCCGTGTGCCTACATCCAACAGGTGATAACTACCTACATGTTCCTTCAAACACGCAATAACTTTACCAATTTAATTAAAATTAAGAACCTGCTAACGTTAAAACGATACAGTCTTTAAGGCCTTCAGGTCACTGTATTGTCACTAAGGGGATCAAAGCGAACCTGGCGATACCTGAAATTCCAAAATCTGTCAAGTCGTTGAGGCTACAAGCTCAGCTAAATAGACATACATACATACATCCGATAAACTGTCCTCCTTTGTGAACTTACAGATAACGTTAAATTACAGGGTTATTCGCCATAGTGGGTTTCTCGGACAAGCTCAGGTACATGGTGGTGCTGATAGACGATTTGGAGGTGATGCGCGAGTTCCCCATAAGGAACTGCAAGCAGGCCAAGTTCAGCACGAACGGCCATTTGTTCGCCGCTTGTAACAGTCAAGTCATACAAGTGTTTTCGTCAGTTTCCTTTCAAAATATTTATAACTTGAAAGGACACAATGGTAAGGTGAGCCCTTTACGATTTATTCACTTGTAGTTGGAGCTTATGAGCGTAATCACAAAATCGTTACCCATACAAACATAAAATTACTACTTGTTAAAAATGGATGGTTCTAATGAAGCTTTATACACATACGCAAGTCACGAAATTTTAGTCTGTGGATAGATTTTATTTTCTAAACACTTTTAAAAAAAAGATTAGCGAATTTTCAGTATTTGGGTATACTAATCTTAAATCACTATTATTTAGTGACAACACTATTTTTTTAAATGTAATACATCCACAAATTAGATTTTCGTGACTAGCTTAAGTAATTAATGTATCATTAGAATCGGCCCGTCCATTTTCAAGAATTAGTAATTATAAGTTTTTATTGGAAACGATTTTGTGAATAAAAGCTGGGTGGCTAGCTTTTAAGAGGGTATTCACAAAATCGTTTCCCATAAAAACAGCACACATCAGCATCACATAGCTGAAGTTAGTTAAGTACTGCGGCTGTCCTAATGTTACCTATTTCTTGGATAGCTAATAGAAATAGATGAAGGTACCGTTTGCATGCACAGATAACGTGTCTGTCGTGGTCGGCTAACGACTTGGTACTGGTGTCGTGCGGAGCCGAGGGCGCGGTCTACGAGTGGGCCATGGCGACGGGACAGCGCGTCGGCGAGATCGTATTGAAAACTAATCAATTCGCCGCGTGCGCAGTCAACAGGTGCGATGTTTGCTTATCACCTCCATGTTGTTCGTATCGTTCACTCAGCGTACTAGTAGCGGGACTCTGTTTTAGAGGAACTTGTTGAAATTAAATTAAAAAATAAATAAATTTAAAAATATTATATTGCACCAATAAGAGACTTTTATATAAGGTCTAACAAAATTAGCTGAAACTATTTTAACCGGTGCTTCTGCCCATGAAACTGAACAACTTTCCTCATGAAACCCATAGAAAAATCTCCAAAAAAAATTTGACCTTCCCATACTAAGTTGGCTGATCATTTGATCGAGTTAGTATGGGGAGGCAATTTTTTTTGAGATTTGACTATGGGTTCCATGGGGAAAGTTGTTCAGTTTCATGGGCAGAAGCACCAGTCAAAATAGTATCAGCTAGTTTTGTTACACCTTATACATATAACTAATAAGTGGTCCGATTTGAATTCGTCACAAAAGCTTTTTTCGACATCTTAGAATATCTGTTCGAATAGTGCATATTGTATGGAAATTTGAAAAAAATTGCGACGATTTTAAAACGCACTATTTTTACTCTCGAACGACTGAGGAGTGAGCGGAGCGGTAGCGAGGGGAGGAGTGAGCGGAGCGGTAGCGAGGGGAGGAGTGAAGAGGCTGCCTCTTGTGATGGCAAAAAACCGGCCAAGAGCGAGTCGGACTTGCGCACGGGGGTTTCGTACCACCCACCTCTCCACACGAGTACAATAACGACACATATTCACTTTAATCAAAAAAGATAAACAAGAGCGACAGAAAATTGTTTTTGTTTACACTTACGAGTAGTTCGTTTTGTATTGTTTACACGAGTACTCTACGCACACCGAGTGTCACGCTTGTATCATCTCACCTGATGCTAAGTGACGATGATGCCGAAGATGGAAGCGTGATTAGCAAGGAACTGGCTATGTTATATATTGTCAGGCCGGAACACATCAAAACTTTTAACATTGATGTTTGGCGGCAAGACTTAAATATATATGGTGGTAGCTAGCCAGGCGGGTGTAGAAAATGCCCTTCCACCAAACCGAGTCTTACAAAGTTGAACGCGCCGGGAATCGAACCCGCGGCCTCCCGGTGTAAAGCGAATGGACTAAAGGAGGCGGTTAAACGTAAGTATAAGAGCAAAATAAAAAAAACCTTTTCTCAATAATTTTCGCTAGAACTTAATGAAGCCTATATACTGCACTGGGTAGTTTATTATTCCATATAAAACAGGATAAGGTACACCCCAAACAAAAAATATTATTAGTAATATTTTTATTACGTCTGATACACACTACACCTTGTTTAAGTTCTACGTAATGTTATTTGAATAATGATTTCTGTATGCCAGACGATAAAGGCTACGCAATAAGTATGTAGAGCGTGTCTGTACAACGTATTTGATAGTACTACTGAAACAGACCTCGACCTCTGTAATCTGATGAAAATAAATATTAATAATAATTTGTATAATACAAACACTAGTACTATAAAAAACTAAATTATACTTGCAGTAATGGAAAAACCACATACGCAGTTGGAACAGATGGTGATATCAAAGAGATCGGCAACAATTCAATACGAAGAAATTTGTCCCTTATTGGGTGCGCCCTGAACACGGTTATCCTGTCTCGCTCAGACATGATGCTTTTCTTAACTGGCGGAGAAGGAGGCGTGACAGCAGTTCAACTGCCTTTACTCGACAAAGCTATTTACAACGAATTCCACATGCACAATGTAAAAATTACATGCATAGCCCTGGCGTATGATGATCAGACACTAGTATCGGTTGCGGAGGATTCATCCATTTGTATGTGGAGATTGACCAATGCTGATGGTAGAGCTGTAGCTTTGGATAAAGACTTTTCTCATTCTAAGGAGATATTGATAAGCAAGAAAGATCTGCAAGAAAAGATTAATAGTATAAACGTAAGAACCCTTCACATCTGATTGTTTAATTGGTCCATCGCATAGTGGAATCTCACACACACAGTTAGCAAACACAGGCATAAACATCCCTAAAAATTTCAGCTGCTCAGCACAAGAATGAGTGAGCTGGAGACTGAGCACACTTACCAACTTCGCCAAGCCGAAGCGACGCAAGCTGAGAAACTGAAGGAAGTGCACGAAGGATACTGTGCAGCTATCGAAGAGCTCAAGGAAAAGAACGAGGTTTGTAAATCAAACATTTTGGTTGGCATTTTTTTTTATAAAAATATTTTTTTTTTAAGTACAGACATGTCTGTGTTTTTTCAGCAAATGGAAAATGAGCACACGCACGAAATAGGCATGATTCAACAAGACATAGGCAAATTACGAGCGGGCCATGAGATAACTTTGCAGGCACTAGAAGCGGACTTCAATATCAAGCTTACCGGCGAGTATGACAGATATCAGGTAAAGTCAGACGTCCTTTATTAAATTACTGTTACCCTAGCGTCCTTACTGCTAAGAAGGGCACGGGTCTCTTCCCAAAACAGGCCGTAACTCCACACTCCACACACGGAGACCAAATGCAGATTGGTGGAAGTGGTAGGCACAGTCGCGAGCCCCAATGCCAGAAGTTTTCAAGCCATCATTGCAATAAAATTACTGTTGTCGAAAAGAGTTGTTGAAAAGAATGAAACAAACAAAGACAGAATTGGTATTTTATTCTCTTTGTCATTATTTAGAGCCTCGAAGACAAAACTGCACGAATGCGAAGGGACTACGAACAAAGGCTCGAGGATCTAGCGGAAAGTAAACGTCAAGCCCTTAGGGAAATGAATAATATGTTTGAGGCCAGATTGGAAGAAAAGGAACTGCTGTTACAAGAGGTAAGTTATACAAAATTGTTTACGCTTACGATAATGGGTTAAAGTACGTGCCTAAACTGTAAATAATTGCAGTTACAAGAGCAAGCTGATATGGAAAAACGAGAACATGAAACTATAAAGTCATCAATTGAGGACGATGCTGATCGTGAAATAATTGAAATTAGAACAGCCTACGAAAGCCAGTTGAAGGAAGAAAAAGACGCCAACGTGCGTTTGAAAGGTGAAACAGGACTTATGAAGAAGAAATTGATAAGTGCACACAAAGAAATCGATGAATTTAAACACCAAGTTTCACAACTAAAAGGTGATGATTTCAAATATTGGCTAATTTGTATATTTTCTTGGATTGCATTAATTATAAAAGAGATTTATTTTCAGCCGAACACAAACAATTTCAGAAAGTAATTTCAACATTAGAGAGGGACGTCACGGACTTAAAGAAAGAAATATCCGAAAGGGACGGCACTATTCAAGATAAAGAAAGAAGAATTTATGATTTGAAAAGAAAGAAGCAGGAATTGGAGAAATATAAATTTGTATTAAATTTCAAAATAACAGAGCTGAAAAATCAGGTGAGCATTTGGGTTTTGTTATTGATTTACTTCGGTCTTTTGAATCGTGAATTCAAATACTGATATATCTGATCTGCTTAAATTAATTGAATGTAGATTGAGCCGAAAGAGGCATTGGTAAACGAACTGAGAGGTCAAATAGACGACATGGAAAGTGAAGAGACGAAGTTGATAAATATCAAATTTGAGCTAGGTATGACAGCCGTAAGACGCAAATTATATTCAATCAACTTTTTGTGATTCAGAGTGTTCTAAAGTCTTTAACTTGTGTATTGGTAACTTACATTACATGAAATAGTTAAGAAAAAAATTACAGCTGTAACTACATTGACCAATATGTTGATTCGCAAACAGATAGAGCCGTTAGAACGCGAGATCAAAGAGAGTAAAATACGAATATTAGAGCTGGAAGAGTCTCTAGAAAATCTTCTAAAGAAAAAAGCTATTCGGGGTAAAACTTTATTTACTATACATACATCAGTTGTAACTTTTTTCTTTCATTCTTCGCTTTATGTATAATACATTGTAAAGATAGAGACAGTTGCTTGCAATGCACTTTTTTATTACTAGAAACACGTAGCCAAATACTCGTACTTTTAAGTAACAACAACAAAACATAGAATTATTACATCATTTTAGTCGTAGTTAGAGAGCATATTTTAGTCGTTTACATGTCGGTGAGATAAAAAACAAACATAACATGTACATTTTCAGAGCTGAAAATTATGCAGTTCAACGAAAAGTTGCAATCTGCGAAGAAAGATTATGCAGCAGAATCCGAAAAGAACTTGATGTTGAAAACCACTCTGAAGAAGATCAAAATTGATCTACACAACATGACTGCGAACTTCCAGGATCCGACGAAGTTGAAAATCAATGTCAAAGTAAGATTGTTGAGCAGCAGAATCAAAGAAAGGAATCTGAATCTTACCCAATACGAGCCAAAGATAGCAGGGCACTACCTACGTTTTCTTGAAGCGTTCTGTAAATTTTTCGAGCCTTTTGAAGTTGTGGTCTAAATAAGACTAGAGAGCTCAAATTTTCACCATAAGATATAGTTATTAGACTAATGAAAAGAAACACAATTAGTTTCATTTCTCTTGCTTTTATACTTTAACATTTTATTAACACCTAAAATACGTCGTCTTCCTCACTGACTCGCTCAAGATTATCCAAACCTATAGGGTACTACCAGAAGTCCTAAAAGGCTGAAATTTGGCATGCAGAATAGGATAACACACATACAACAAAAAAAATAAGAAACCCGTTACTTTCACCCTTCAACCTTATTTAAAGGGGGGCCCCCCGGTACGGTGTACGGTCTGTGTATGAACGGTTGTTGGCGAAACACCGCGCTAATGGAGATTACTCCACCGACAAGAGCTCAGTTCTTAAATTAAACAACGAGATACGTAAGTACGTTAACAAATCAAAGGAGAGCGGGCTATGAATCTTACAAAAATTAATGAAATCCCATCAAAAACATTTCATGTAGGTCGCCAAGACTCACAGGCGCATAAAGCTTTTACTGTTAAAAAGTTATCAGACCTCGTGTAGAGCCAAGCCTAACCCATAACTCTACAAGTCCTAACTCTACAAACCCTACATCTTGGTCAAAAAGTATATTTTAGCGGGTCCGCGGCTGACGCACAGGCACTTCCTTGGACTTATAGTAAGAAATTAAATCACTGGAATTTAATTCTATGAAGCGATTTTACATGAAATGTTTTTGGTGCGATACACTATTCCAGCAAGGACAACGACCAACGATAATGTTACCACCTCAGAGTTAAAAAGCGCTATCTCTTAGAGGAGTGAAATCTAAAATTGGTAATCATTTTCAGACTCTGTTCCACAAATACGTGGAAGACATAGACTTCGTTCGCAGTCGCGTGGCGGAAGACGAGGCTATTCGCGAATTCAACAGGCAAAGGGACCATCTTGAGAAACAGTTGGCCTCAGTACGGCTGCAGCTGTCCAGAGCGCTCGGCGGCTCCAAGACTGACATCAACAAGATTATGGACGTACGTACTCTCTAAGTTCCCTACATTACAAAAAACAAAACTGAACTTAGAAGATGTCACGCTTGTTTTTCGCAGATTTTTTTTGTGAATTTTAAAGGTGGCAAGTATTGTGAGTAAAATAAAATCTTTTTGAATCGTTTGGAAGGACTATCACAAGCAATATACGTATCGGCGTAAAAATTGTATTCTCATTTATTAATGATTTGGCCGTTAGTGATTTTTGATTCGCCCCTTAGGGGGTGATTTTTGGGGGGTGGGGGGTGAACTACTCCTTTAATTCCTAGAATTGCTAATCTTAACCGATATTGACAATCAAGGAGTCATTTTTGTATAATTTAAGGTCGCAGAATTGGAATTTAAAGTAATGTTGATTATTCGAATCGCAATTTTGGATTTTTGGGGGGTGGGGGGTGAACTACTCCTTTAATTCCTAATCTTAACCGATATTGACAATCAAGGAGTCATTTTTGTATAATTTAAGGTCGCAGAATTGGAATTTAAAGTAATATTGATTATTCGAATCGCAATTTTGGATATTTTAGAGCTTTAAAGGGTATTTTGGATATTTTAGAGCTTTAAAGAGCAAGAGTTTGCTCCAGATCCCTCGGGAACTAGGTGAGCGAGGGGGAATTGGCACCTACTAAGGGAAATCGTCAATAAAACTCTTATTTATTTAAAGTATATTTTTTTTTAATTAAGAACATGAACCTTACCTAACTACAAAATAATCAAAGCTCCAATGTTTTATAATTAGGCATTTGGTCGATATTAAACTTTTTCCAAAAATAAAAATCGCTCTTATTACCCTCCATGGCGGTAAATGAGAGCCTATATAAATCCCATATGTTTAATGGGAGCCATTATGTTAAATCAGTCTCAAATATTAATTTAAAAAATAATTAAGAGTATAACAATTAACATTACGAGTCCAAACAAAAGGCACAAACATAGGCAGCTGGATCATCAGAACCAGAACATTCTTGATGTGCCCAAATGGGTAATGAGAGCCACGTAGGCTCTTATTACCCAGCGACCACCATCTTAGATTTAAAACAAAAACTAAATTACACATCAAAATTATCACATTTTAAATGCATAAACATAAAATTAGATAGATCTGGCCATAAGATTAATGTGCTCTAATAAACAATATATTTAAACATATATTTTGATACTTACTTGGTGTTTGGAAAGACGTGAATTCTTATTAAGCGCGGAGCGAAAAACTAACAATCGTCTCGAGCAACGACATGCGTGGCACTGTCGAGTCCCGCGAGGGGGGCGAACCTAGTCGCTGTTATACGAACGCTTTCAAGTGGTCCACGAGTGAATACGAGTTGTATTTGTGCCTATATTCACACCGCTCCCATTACCCACCCGCTCTCATTACCTCTCGTTCCTATACCTGGCTATTCTGACCAGCAGTCACTTCCCACCCCCTCAGCTATTTCTATGCAAAAAACCACGTCAATCCGTTTCTCCGTTGCGACGCCGCGCCGACGAGCGCGCGCCAGAATATGAGTTTTCCTTAGATCCCTAGGCAACTGTCTCTTTGTCGTCTGGTAAAAATGTCTCTGATTTAGACATTTTTACCAGACGAAGAAGAAAATTGTATTAGTTTTCGTCTGGTTTGTGCACGAGCCTTTACATATTTTGCAAGCGGGGGGTGCGCGGGAGGTGGAGACGGCGGCACTAGCATCTCCGAATCCAGCAGTTAGTGTTGCAGCCGCACGAATCCAGGATCCTGCACTCTGCCCAAATAGTCGGCTCAGCAGTCCACACCGACTGCCACTTGCAGTCCTGAAGTAACCAGAAGTGAGGGTGGTTTGCTTCCGTCGGCCGCAATGTGTAAAGGCTCTTTTTTTTTTAATTCACAATTATTGGTAAGCCCTTGGCAGCATCTCACCTGATGGTAAGTGACGATGATGCCGAAGATGGAGGCGGGCTTACCAAGATTCCTCAACGCAATGGGGATCTGGCTATCTTATCTTCAAGCCGGAACATATCAACGCTGTTAACACTGATTTTGACTTAGATAAGATGGGAACAACAAGGCCGGTTGAAGGTAGAGACTATGTATGAGGACATCTCTACAGCCTTACATAGCACCAGGACCCATTATACCGTTGTTATGGGGGACTTTAACGCGAAACTGGGCAAACGAAGCGATGGTGAGTGGGGCAATTTGGATATGGAGTAAGAAATGCACGTGGCCAGATGCTGGCCGACTTTATGGAGAAGGAGAGCCTATTTATGATGAACTCCTTCTTTAAAAAGTCAAAACAGCGGAAGTGGACATGGTTGCATCCCAATGGCGTAACAAAAAACGAGATAGACTTCATCTTGTCGACAAGGAGGCAAATATTCAATGATGTCTCCGTGATCAATTCAGTCAAAACAGGAAGCGATCACCGGATGGACAGAGGCACATTGAATCTAAAGACCAAGCTAGAAAGATGTCGACTGATGAAGTCTAGGCTCCGACCAGCGCCCATCCAGCTCCAAAACCCCGAGAGCTTTCAGCTCGAGTTGCACAATCGTTTCGAATGCCTAGGAGACTGCGAGAATGTGGACGATTATAATGACAGGTTCGTGGAAATTGTTCAAACGGACGGGTCTAAGATTTTTAAAACTCGCCGTTCAAACAGAACCAAAAAAATCTCCGACTTCACCAGCAACCTCATGGAAGAAAGACGCAGATTGGTTTTGCAGTCCTCTGAAGACGCTACTCAGTATCGGCAACTAAACAGGCAGATCTCTAAGTCCCTAACTTTCGATTTACGCCAATATAATACAAATTGTATTAAAGAGGCGATTGAGCACAACAAAGGCTCAAAAGTGTTCGCGAGAGATTTGTCTGTTGGACAAAGCCAACTGACCAAGCTGAAGACTGAGGACGGCAGGACCATATCGTCTAAGACTGAGTTGCTGGAAGAAGTTGAGAAGTTCTATGGACAATTATACAAGACCACACGTTTGCCTGTCAGCGATCTGGCTGAAGACCCAAGAGCCAAACTAACCCGACACTATACCGAAAATATCCCGGACGTCAGCCTGTACGAGATTAGAATGGCTCTCAAACAGCTCAAGAACAACAAGGCACCGGGTGATGATGGAATTACGGCTGAACTTCTGAAAGCAGGTGGATCACCGGTACTAAAAGCTCTTCAGAAGTTATTTAATTCCGTTATACTCGAGGGACAAACGCCTAAGGCATGGCACAGAAGTGTGGTCGTGCTTTTCTTCAAAAAGGGTGACAAGACCCTGCTGAAGAACTACAGACCCATCTCACTTCTGAGCCATGTCTACAAGCTGTTTTCGAGAGTCATTACGAATCGTCTCGCACGCAGGTTTGACGACTTCCAGCCTCCCGAACAAGCCGGTTTCCGAAAAGGCTTCAGTACCATAGACCACATACATACGCTGCGGCAGATTATACAGAAGACCGAAGAGTACAATCAGCCACTATGCTTGGCGTTTGTGGACTATGAGAAGGCATTTGATTCAGTCGAAACCTGGGCTGTGCTACAGTCTCTCCAGCGGTGCCAAATTGACCATCGATACATTGAGGTGTTGAAGTGTCTGTATGAAAACGCCACCATGTCGGTTGGCCTCCAGGACCAGAACTCGAAACCTATCCAGTTGCAGCGAGGGGTGAGACAGGGAGACGTTATATCTCCGAAACTGTTCACCGCTGCCCTGGAAGATGTTTTTAAGCTTCTGGACTGGGGTGGACTCGGCATCAATATCAACGGCGAGTACATATCCCACCTCCGATTCGCTGACGATATCGTGGTCATGGCTGAGACTATAGAAGCCCTAAGCACAATGCTCGATGGCCTCAGTAAAGTCTCTCAACAAGTGGGTCTTAAAATGAACATGGACAAGACGATAATAATGTTAAATGTCCGTGTCGCACCCACTCCTCTAAAGGTTAGAGACTCTACACTGGAAATTGTTGACGAATATGTATACCTGGGACAAACAGTCCAGCTAGGTAGTTCCAACTTCAAGAAAGAGATCAATCGACGAATCCAACTCGGCTGGGCAGCGTTCGGGAAGCTTCGCAATATCTTCACGTCTTAAATACCGCAGTGTCTCAAGACTAAGGTCTTTGACCAGTGTGTGTTGCCAGTGATGACTTACGGAACTGAGACATGGTCACTTACTATGGGCCTCATAAGAAGGCTCAAGGTCACCCAAAGGGCAATGGAGCGTGCTATGCTCGGAGTTTCTCTGCGTGATCGAATCAGAAACGAGGAGATCCGCAGGAGAACTAAAGTAACCGACATAGCTCACAGAATCGCTAAACTGAAGTGGCAGTGGGCAGGGCACATAGCTCGTAGAACAGATGGCCGATGGGGCAGTAAAGTTCTCGAGTGGCGACCGCGCACCGGAAAACGTAGCGTAGGCAGGCCTACCACGCGGTGGACCGATGACCTGGTGAAGATCGCGGGAAGCCGATGGATGCGGGCAGCGCAGGACCGGTCGTCGTGGAAATCCTTGGGGGAGGCCTTTGTCCAGCAGTGGACGATTTGTGGCTGATATGATGAAGATGGTGGTAGCTAGCCAGGCGGGCTATGAAGATGCCCTACCACCAACCAAACCGAGTCTTACGGAGTTGACCCCGCCGGGAATCGAACCCGCGACCTCCTGGTGTGAAGCGAGTGGACTAACTATTACGCCACGGAGGCGGTTAGTTAGTTACTACAATTTTCTTCTTCATCTGGTAAAAAAATGTTTAAATATATTTAATTCTATTTTTCTTTATTAGTGAAACTTTTCATAGGGAGCTAGAACAAACTGTAGATCTAGACCATATTATTGAAATTAAAAATTCTATTTTCACTTTTATTTTTAGGATTTTCAGCATGAAAAGAAAAATAACCTTGTACTCGTGCTTAGCGGTACCCAATTAGTCATAAACGATACCAATCAAAAATTTATTTTTTATGACCTATTTCCATTCAGCACAATCGAGTTTCCAGAAATTTACTCTAATTTGGCTTCTGAGCTACTGTGGGAGCTGTGTCAACTTACTCGGTAAGCGGCTCAGTTCATTCTTAAGTTTACTCCTGTATTTTTTTATAATAATTATAATTTTAGACCAAAAAAACACCCTTAAGCTCTATAATATCCAAAAGATCAAATTACTTCAAATATCAATTCTGCGACCCCAAATTATGCGAAAATGACTCCTTGATTGTCATTATCGGTTAGGATTAACAATTTTAGGAATTTAAGGAGTAGTTCACCCCCAGCCCCCAAAAATCACCGCCTAAAGGGCGAATCAAAAATCACTACAGGCCGAATCATTCTAAAAGGTCATAACTATCACTGTGCCAAGCGGCATGCTTTTAACATAAAATGCAGTTTTCTATCGAAATACTGGACATACCGCTATGAGCGCTCTATTGAAAATCAAAATTACAGTTCTACACAATTTATAATATTAACATTAAGTTCAGTTATGTCTCAGTTTGTGTGAGCCCGACATAATATTAACATTAAGTTCAGTTATTTCTCAGTTTGTGTGAGCCCGACATAACATTAACATTAAGTTCAGTTATTTCTCAGTTTGTGTGAGCCCGACATAACATTAACATTAAGTTCAGTTATGTCACAGTTTGTGTGAGCCCGACATAATAATAACAATAAGTTCAGTTATGTCTCAGTTTGTGTGAGCCCGACATAATATTAACAATAAGTTCAGTTATGTCTCAGTTTGCGTGAGCCCGACATAATATTAACATTAAGTTTAGTTATGTCTCAGTTTGTGTGAGCCCGACATAATATTAACAATAAGTTCAGTTATGTCTCAGTTTGCGTGCGCCCGACATAATATTAACATTAAGTTTAGTTATGTCTCAGTTTGTGTGAGCCCGACATAATATTAACAACAAGTTCAGTTATGTCTCAGTTTGCGTGAGCCCGACATAATATTAACATTAAGTTTAGTTATGTCTCAGTTTGTGTGAGCCCGACATAATATTAACAATAAGTTCAGTTATGTCTCAGTTTGCGTGAGCCCGACATAATTTTAACATTTAGTTCAGTTATGTCACAGTTTGTGTGAGCCCGACATAATAATAACAATAAGTTCAGTTATGTCTCAGTTTGTGTGAGCCCGACATAATATTAACAATAAGTTCAGTTATGTCTCAGTTTGCGTGAGCCCGACATAATTTTAACATTTAGTTCAGTTATGTCACAGTTTGTGTGAGACAGACATAATAATAACAATAAGTTCAGTTATGTCTCAGTTTGTGTGAGCCCGACATAATATTAACAATAAGTTCAGTTATGTCTCAGTTTGTGTGAGCCCGACATAATATTAACAATAAGTTCAGTTATGTCTCAGTTTGCGTGAGCCCGACATAATATTAACATTAAGTTTAGTTATGTCTCAGTTTGTGTAAGCCCGACATAATATTAACAATAAGTTCAGTTATGTCTCAGTTTGCGTGAGCCCGACATAATATTAACATTAAGTTTAGTTATGTCTCAGTTTGTGTGAGCCCGACATAATATTAACAATAAGTTCAGTTATGTCTCAGTTTGCGTGAGCCCGACATAATATTAACATTAAGTTTAGTTATGTCTCAGTTTGTGTGAGCTCGACATAATATTAACATTAAGTTTAGTTATGTCTCAGTTTGTGTGAGCCCGACATAATATTAACATTAAGTTCAGTCATGTCTCAGTTTGTGTGAGCCAGACATAATTTTAACATTTAGTTCAGTTATGTCTCAGTTTGTGTGAGCTCGACACAATATTAAGATTAAGCTCAGTTATGTCTCAGTTTTTTTTAACCGACTTAAAAAAAAGGAGGTTTTATGTACCGCTGTATGTATTTTTTTTAATGTATGTTCACCGATTACTCTGTCAATTGTGGACCGATTTTCAAAAATCTTTTGTTCAAGAGAGTATACTCCCGATTTGCTCCCATTGTCACCAAGTCAGGATCTGATGATGGAATCCCAGGGAAATCGAGGGCAACCCTCAAATTTTATAGCTACGTATTACGAGTGTCATCATGTATTTTGTTTCACGTTTTTTCTAAACCTATTCAAGTTTTTGCATCTGGTAGTCATTATCTCATGACGATGAGCTGATATGGAACGATTTGGAGAATAATTCTTTAAATATTATACGTAGATACGTAGGTACATATAGACCGTCAGTTGTATTATTTTAGGTGAGCTGATGATGGAAGGTTTGATTCCTTAACTTTCATGCTGCTGAGATGATAATCGACGCCGCAGAACTCTGTATCGGCACACCCTGGACACTTCATGCAACGGGCCTGACATGCTATTTCAAAACAACGAATGAAGGAACAAACAAAATGGCGGCGAAATCCTATGCGTTCGACAACCAAACTGTAACCAATCTGAATCAATGTAAGAGACGAAGGGGTGAGGTCGAAATCTAGAGAGCGGCAAGGAGTGTCCATACTGTATGTTAGTACTAATATATATACTTTGGTATCGGTTAATAAAACACATTCATTGTGATATGATTACTATTGGCGAGTAGGTGATTGGGCTTAATGTTAGCATTGTGATATGATTACTATTGGCGAGTAGGTGATTGGGCTTAATGTTAGCATTGTGATATGATTACTATTGGCGAGTAGGTGATTGGGCTTAATGTTAGCATTGTGATATGATTACTATTGGCGAGTAGGTGATTGGGCTTAATGTTAGCATTGTGATATGATTACTATTGGCGAGTAGGTGATTGGGCTTAATGTTAGCATTGTGATATGATTACTATTGGCGAGTAGGTGATTGGGCTTAATGTTAGCATTGTGATATGATTACTATTGGCGAGTAGGTGATTGGGCTTAATGTTAGCATTGTGATATGATTACTATTGGCGAGTAGGTGATTGGGCTTAATGTTAGCATTGTGATATGATTACTATTGGCGAGTAGGTGATTGGGCTTAATGTTAGCATTGTGATATGATTACTATTGGCGAGTAGGTGATTGGGCTTAATGTTAGCATTGTGATATGATTACTATTGGCGAGTAGGTGATTGGGCTTAATGTTAGCATTGTGATATGATTACTATTGGCGAGTAGGTGATTGGGCTTAATGTTAGCATTGTGATATGATTACTATTGGCGAGTAGGTGATTGGGCTTAATGTTAGCATTGTGATATGATTACTATTGGCGAGTAGGTGATTGGGCTTAATGTTAGCATTGTGATATGATTACTATTGGCGAGTAGGTGATTGGGCTTAATGTTAGCATTGTGATATGATTACTATTGGCGAGTAGGTGATTGGGCTTAATGTTAGCATTGTGATATGATTACTATTGGCGAGTAGGTGATTGGGCTTAATGTTAGCATTGTGATATGATTACTATTGGCGAGTAGGTGATTGGGCTTAATGTTAGCATTATCACTAAAAATATAAGATAAAAAACCTAAAAACCGACTCCAAAAAAATTCACTCAAAAGTTTGAAATAGTATTTTTATATACGAAAACACGAAATTAATCAACAATAATTAAATCAAATAAAAATTAGGGGCGTTAGTACTAATATATATACTTTGTTAAGGACTTAATATTTTTTTTGAAATCGGTGCCTGCAAAGTCATCGAATCTAAAACGTTTGATAGGTCCGTGTAAGTAGCTGTGTGCTGGTACCGACCTCAAAAAAAATTGTAGACTCCTAATTTGTTTCGTAGCTACCTTTGATTTCGTTATTGTTGGTTAATTTCGTGTATTCATTATAAAAATATTATTTAATTCTTTTGAGTGAATTTCTCTTTGAAAACGGTTTTTCAAAAGTAAGACGTTCATCGAGTTCACGTCAGAATCCTGCAACTTAATTTTTCAGGAGAACTGCACTCTCTTGACGGAGATTAACAATCTGCGTACAGAGTTAAAGTCAACACGTACGCAGTGCTTCCAAATGGAGTCCATCCTGGGACTGTCGGCGCGCTACGTGCCGCCGGCCATAGCGCGTACCAAGCTCAAGCACGTCACCGAGGATCGCGACCAGCTGGACGAGAAGTACCGCTCCAAACTTGAGGTAACACACACTAATATATTGATTAACACCAAATGGAGTCCATCCTGGGTCTGTCGGCACGCTACGTGCCGCCGGACATCGCCCGCGCCAAGCTCAAGCACGTCACCGAGGACTGCGACCAGCTGGACGAGAAGTACCGCTCCAAACTCGAGGTAACACACACATACACACTAATATATTGATTTACTCTAAATAAAGAGTTAACCATGCATCTACGACCTACGACGAACTCATCAAATTGACAATCGAGAATGAAACGTATATACAGATGGAATTTAGTAACCGCACCTGGAGGGAAAGTAGGGGCAAGTGCTGTACCTTCGGACACCGACCGGTTTCTTTTACAAAACTGGTTCTAAATTCAAAAAAACCAAAGTTATTTATAAACTATTTACTAATATCCTAAAACAATTAAACAACTTATATTAATCAACAGCCTTCGTTTGAAAACCTAGTGTAATAAAAAAGTTATGTAGGTTTTTTAAAAACTCATGTATTGTCCACAGGTAAAACCTGTGAATGTACCTTTGGACGGCTTATACGTACCCATGGACAGCTATGTACCTATGGACATAGCACTATAACAAACACCATTAACTAGAACTTATGACTAAAATAGTGAATTGATAACATGAACAGTTACAATTTAGGGGCACAAAATGTTCTAAGGCACAAAACTTTAAAACAGAAAAAATTAAACATCTTAAACAAAATTGAGGGCACTTTTCCATATTATGGTATTAAATTTAAATCTTATAGTAACAATACAAGTTTTAAACATAATGGCACCTACAAAACGAATAACCATAAACAAAATTGAGGGCCTTTTCCTTTAGACGAAGAAATTTAAATCTATTAGAAACAATACAACTTGAAAAAAATGGTGGACTTTTCGTACAAAACCAATCCATACTTATATTCAAGAAATAGATTGTATTTTTATCATCTTCGAAAACATAAGTGTTAGGATTTTTATGTATCTGCATTAACCGTACATTTTTAACTTAGGTGGATTCTGGTGCTCGTCTTTGTCTTTTCTTTTTATTTCTATGAATTTTACACCACCTTTAGATTTAATGGTCCTATAGTTGAAAATTGTGTAAAGATTTCTACGTCTGTTAATATATTTTAATAAGCCACTATATTATTTCTAAGTTTTTCTTGAATAATAATGTCTAATAAAATGATTTCCTACATTCCATTTATCTTTCCCTATATTCGCAAGGCTGCAATCAGGTTCAGTCTTATTTTTTTTGGATTCTTCGCGTTGGTCTTGTATATTTGACACGTTACTTCTTTTCTCACATGGGTTTTCCAAAAGTTCATTTGTTAGGAGTCAATCTTACCAATCTCATTATTTCTAAGGTTTATTTTCTCTTCAATGTTATTAAAATTGTTATTGTCAGGTTCTTCATTCTCGTCATAGAATTGATAAAACTTATTAATATTTTCAAACATTTTGTCTTCAGCATCTTGCATCCTAATTTTCGTCTCCATATTCTCACAATTTGGAACGTCAGAGTTGCCATCAGCAATATCAATAATATCACTGTCGCTGTGAATACTTATTTGGACACTTTCTTCTGAACTAGATGACACAATTTTGGATATTTTCTGTCTTTTTTTAGGTTTGGTGTCTTGCGATTTTTTTTTCTCTGGTGAAAAACAAAACTTTCCTTCTTTTATTTTGAGTTTTTTTTCTTATTTTCTACTTTTTTGTCTCTTCTATTTCTATTGCATTTTTTTCTGGTATATCAGTAATCCCTGCTTTTATTTCGCGCTGAACTGTCTTTTTTGGAGTAGCTTTTACGAAAGGTTTGATTGACTCTGGTATCACATTTTTTAGGGGTGTTTTTTGGTCGGCTTGACAAATTGTATAAAATGCTCTAACCACATGCGAAAAATCTATAATATTGGGAATATGATTGGCATTGCACTGAAACAACGAAAAATAATGTCATTGTCCAGAGGTACAACCAACAGAATGTACCTATGGACAGTCCACAGGTACATTTCTAGCATTGTCCATAGGTATAAATCTATCCTAAAAAAGAAAAATCATCACCGTTTTTGAAATTTATTGGAAAAGATGATTGAAATGTGTTATAAAACAATGACAAAACTGTAAAATTAATATAGCAGTTGCAAGTTAATCTGATCTACTGGAGATTTTAAAGGAAATAAAAACTAAATTGAGTAAAAAATCTTACTTTTTTCGATGAAAATATTGGGGGGCAGATTCTTCAAAAACCTCACGAGAAAACTACATGACAGTAAATTAGTGTTGCTATATGAAAAAATACGATATAGATGAGTTCAAATTAAGTCACTACGGTTTAAATTTTTAAAGATATCCATAGTGTCCACAGGTACTGCCGTGCATAGGTACAACACTTGCCCATACTCTAAATACCGGCTATAAATTTTACTCAGAGGACCCATTCCTTTATTTTTAAAATATACAAAACTGCATTTAACGATTTTCGAAAATACAAGTGTATTAATCGTTACAAAAAACAAGTGTTACACCCGGGAATCTAACCGGCGAAAATAAGAAAATTAAAGTTTTTTTTCAAACGAGACTTCATTTCATTTTTTAAGATAAGTAGAACTGCATTTAAAGAATTTTGGAAAACGGCTTATCGAGGGCGAGAATCGTAAAATGTGAGAAAAAACATTCCGCATTTTATGAAATCAATCGAAAGGGTCAGCCACAAGCATCAATCTTCATATGAAATATATGCCAATCGACAGAAAATATATTACAAACAACAAATACTCTTTGACAAAGGCCGTATTATTATATGGCCTAGAATAGGGTCATCCCATCTCTCCTAAGGGGGTCGTGAGAAACGACTGAGGGACTTCAACCCGAGGATGGGCAGCAGCAGCAGCGTCCTTTTCGCGCATAGCAACACCTGCAACCACACTGCGATCGCCGACCCGCCTGCAGGCAGATACCAGGAGATACTGCAGCATCAGGTCAAGGTTACCATGTTCTATCTAAAACCTATTCATTGAGACTATACCAATAAGCCCAAACACAATACATCTGCTATAAGTTGGTAAGGAGTTAGGTATCCTGCAAATTCTAGAAACATGTTGCAGAATCAGGTCAAAGTTACCATGTTCTATCTGAAGTCTATTTATTGAGACTATTTCAATGAGCCCAAACACGATACCTCTGTTGTAAATTGGCGAAGAGTAAGGTATCCTGCAGATTCCAGGAGATGCTGCAGCATCAGGTCAAGGTAATCTTGTTCATTGAGACTATTACAATGAGCCCAAGCACGATACCTCTGCTATAAGTTGGCGAGGAGTTCGGTATCCTGCCGATTCCTGGAGATGCTGCAGCATCAGGTCAAGGTTACCATGTTCTATCTAACACCTATTCATTGAACTATTCCAATGAGCCCAATTACGATGCCTCTGCTGTAAGTTGGTGAGGAGTTGGGTATCCTGCAGATTCCAGGAAATGCTGCAGCATCAGGTCAATGGTTTTCAAATATTACAGTAACGGCACCAAATTTTAAATCGATCAGACCTCTATAAAATGCCCACATCCCTCCATCACCTATAAGAGCTGATGATCTTCAAACGGCTGAACAGATCTTCATAAATTACAGCTAAGAACCATCTCGATCACGTCAGCTTTCAAATTAAATAAACCGCATCAAAATCGGTCCAATCGTTTAAGAACTACGACGCCACAGACAGACACACAGACACACACATACACACGTTAAACTTATAACACCCCTCTTTTTGCGTCGTTGGTTAAAAATTTGCTTTTTTCGATATTTTTGGCGCTTTGCACACGACGGGGCGGGGCGGGGCAGTCTTTTTGAACGCGAAGCAATAAAGACCGCGTCCGCCCGTCGATGCGTACACAAAGCACACGAGGGTCAGAGGCGGTCAGTTCAGTCATCATATCAGGCAAAAGTCGTACACTGCTGGACAAAGGAAGTAACTATTTAGTAATCTGTGACAAAGGCCTCTTCCAAGGACTTCCACGATGACCGGTCCTGCGCCGCCCGCATCCATCGGCCTCCCGCGATCTTCACCAGGTCGTCGGTCCACCGCGTGGGAGGCCTGCCTACACTACGTCTTCCGGTGTGCGGTCGCTACTCGAAAACTTTACTGCCCTAACGGCCACCTGTTCTACGAGCTATGTGCCCTGTCCACTGCCACTTCAGTTTAGCGATTCTGTGACCTATGTCGGTTACTTTGGTTTTTGATTCGATCACGCAGAAAAACTCCGAGCATAGCACCATCTAAGAATCCATCTTAGACTGTGATAGCACGCTCCATTGCCCTTTGGGTGACCTTGAGGCTTTTTATGAGGCCCATAGTAAGCGACCATTTTAAGCCCGCCTGGCTTGCTACCACCATCTTATCTATCTGCCTTGCCGCCAAACATCAGTGTTAACAACATTGATGTGTTCCGGCTTGAAGATAAGATAGCCAGTTCTCCATTGCATTGGGGAATCTTGGTAAGCCCGCTTCCATCTTTGGCATCATCATCACTTACCATCAGGTGAGATGATGCCAAGGGCTTACCAATTGTGAATAAATAAATAAAAATTACTCAGTTCCGTAAGTCATCACTGGCAACACACACTGGTCAAAGACCTTAGTCTTGAGACACTGCGGTATTTGGGACGTGAAGATATTGCGAAGCTTCCCGAACGCTGCCCAGCCGAGTTGGATTCGTCGATTGATCTCTTTCTTGAAGTTGGACCTATCTAGCTGGACTGTTTGTCCCAGGTATACATATTCGTCAACAACTTCCAGTGTAGAGTCTCCAACCTTTAGAGGAGTGGGTGCGACACGGACATTTAACATTATTTTCGTCTTGTCCATGTTCATTTTAAGACCCACTTGTTGAGAGACTGTCAGTTCAGTACGTTAGTTAAAAAGCGCTTGGCGCGGACTGAGCTAGCCGCCCCGCGCCGCCGTCTGCCTTACTGCATACAAACTGATATGTGTGATCCATGGCGGGCAGCCACGGACATGCCGCGTCGCAGTGCCCGGCGGGCACCTGCGGCGTGCCCTTTTTGTCCTCCATGTGCGTTGGTAGTATAGGATTCCCTTTGTGCTATCGTTGGCGGCGAAATTGACCGGCCCGCTCCGCCCCGCCCCGTCGTGTGCAAAGCGCCTTAGGGTACTCTCCCTCCAGGTGGGGTTCGTTTATTCCACCTTGTATATCATCTGCCGCCGGCAAATCATGAAATCTGTTGTTTCCCAAAAAGCCCGGACTTTCGCGAAACGATGCCGTAGCGTAAGGGCTCCGTCAACTCGGCATTTTCGGGCCCCGAAAAATACCAATCCCAATGAGATTTTACAAATCTTACGGGCAACGGATTTTCGTAAAACAAAGGATTTTTCGATTATCCTAGAGTTAGTGTACTAGCGTACTAATACTAATTTACTAGCGTACTACTACTAGTGAACTAGCGTACTACTAGTTTACTAGCGTACTACTACTAGTGTACGAGTGTACTACTACTAGTGAACTAGCGTACCACTACTAGTGTACTATTACTAGCGTACTACTACTAGTGTACTAGCGTACTACTACTAGTGTACTAGCGTACTACTATTAGTGTACTAGAGTACTACTACTAGTGTACTAGCATATTAATACTAGTGAAGTAGCGTACTCCTACTAGTGAACTAGCGTACTACTACTAGTGTTATTATATCAGCTCATATACACGTCCCCACCGAGGGGCTCGAGCCTACCCAATCAGGGCGATTAGGCCTTAGTCGACCACGCGGGCCCAGTGCGGGTTGGTCGACTTCACACACAACCTTGGAGTTTCTTCGCAGGCCTGTGCAGGTTTCCTCACGATGTTTTCCTTCACCGTTAAAGCAATCGGTAATGATATGTACGTAAGTTTTTTTGAAAAACGTTTTTTTGAAAAACTCATTGGTACATTGGCCGTCCAGATTTGAACCCGGTACCTCTAGTTAGATGGACCGAGTCGTTACCGGTGAGCCACCGACGCTTTTTACTACTAGTGTACTAGCATACTAATACTAGTGAACTAGCGTACTACTACTAGTGTACTAGCTCTAAACTCTACTTTAAAACCTGTAATGTTTGACAATAGCAGAATACTCTTAGTTCAACGCACGGTACGCCCTTATACATAAGCGGAAGTTCAATACGTACCACAATACACATGGTTACATTCAACCTTTCAGGCTTTGTCAAGAAATTTCATTTCGTTTACATCTTTCTGGCGCATTGCACCTGTATCGATGAAGGATTTTCATTGACGATTTCAGGAACGACAAGAAATCATTGGTTCTCTGAAAGAGGAGAACGACCGCCTGCTCGCCAAGATCCGGTGTGCGTCTGAGTCGGCGGCGCCTGCGGGGCCTGCGGGGCCTGCGCCGGCAGACCGGCCCTCGTTCGACCCACGGATTTCGAAGCAGGACGCTTTGCTCGCTCGCGTCAGTGCGGACGCTGAACATTCCGAGTGAACGGTGGACATGTCTATGACGTGACGTTTAACCACTTATCTGTGGAGTCTAGCAAGCGGCACTTGTTTCTGTCTCTTTCGCGATCGACACAATAGGGATGACGACAGCATCAGAAATAAATTATGAACTCTTGATCACTAAATTGCCCTCCTACTTAAACTTCGGAAAACCTAACTCGTTTTGTTTTCCATCAAGTGTTCGATTTTTAACCCACCAAAATCACAAAATGAGTACTTATATGACGCTGCTAAACTATGACGTCACGCCTAGGTATTTCTAACATTTTTAGAACAAAATGTCGTTTTTGACACACGATAAAAAGTAACTCAGATGACTAGCATTCGTCATCCCTATTTGAACCACACTTTTGCACCGAATTCACGCTTGCACTGCCGAGTGCAGATGTACTCGAGTATACTTTGTACTTTTTATCTAAATGATATTATATCGAATAGTTATCATGTATTATTTGAGTCATACCTATTTGTGGTTCGGAAAAATCTGGTTTTAATTATATCAACATTGTACGTAGTTGATCTTGATTAATTAAAAAAGTAAAACATGAAAAATACTAAAAGTTAATTCGTGGTTTATTTAATATTCATAAATAATCAACAGGGAGTTGGGCTTCGTATAAAAATAACAAAATAGTTTGCGACAATATTGCAAAATTAAAATAGGTATTAAACCTAAAAATAACTTAACTTACCTACTTGAAACACAATTACATATTTATTTTACCTTCACCTAACAGAATAACCCACCCTCACACAAGTATCCTTAGACATAAAAACAAGTTTCTAAGAATGGCAGGCGGCGCTAGATCAGCGATAATAATATATAGAAATGCACAATTTAAAAATACATCTTCTTTTTACTTGTTATAAAGTAGAAATCATGAGCAATATTTAACATAGGAGTATTAGAATAATAATTGTAGAAGATGTACCTCTATTTAAGTTAGAGAAGGAAAGGCAAGATGGCTTTACGACCCTTGGGGTAGTCGGGGAACTCCTTCTTGTAGTTGCGGTGCTTGCCGATGGCCCACACCGCCATCTGGTAGAAGCCGGCCGCCGCGAACAGCCCCGCTGGAACGAGGAAGTTATTGCATATTATAATCATCGTCACAGCAGCTCATTTACGACCCCACCGAGGGGCTCGAGCCTACCCTGAATTAGGGTGATCGGGCATTAGTCGACCACGCGATCCCAGTGCGAGTTGGTCGACTCCACACACAACCTTCGAGTTTCTTCGCAGGTGTGTGCAGGTTTCCTCACAATGTTTTCCTTCACCGTTAAAGCAGTCGGTGAGTATATGTACGTAAGTTTCGAAAAACTCATTGGTACATTGGCATTGCATATTTAATTGAACCCGCATTCATCGCACGAAATCTCTACTACGGAAACAAATTATTAAGGGTGAATCGTCTAGGGACACTAGAAGAGGATTGTGTAAGTACATTAGCTCACGGGGTCAAACATTGTAACGTTCGATACCCGTGCAGTGGTCAGCGACGTGCAGTGTGCCGTAGAACCCAAAGTCGAATAATTCCTAATTCCTCCGAGTCTAAATTAGATTAAATTATGAATAACAAGATTCGGTTGTAGTCGGATTAAAATAAAAATTTTAACGTTCGATACCCGTGGTCAGCGACGTGCAGTGTGCCGTAGAACCCAAAGTCGAATAATTCCTAATTCCTCCGAGTCTAAATTAGATTAAATTGTGAATAACAAGATTCGGTTGTAGTCGGATTAAAATAAAAATTTTAACGTTCGATACCCGTGGTCAGCGACGTGCAGTGTGCCGTAGAACCCAAAGTCGAATAATTCCTAATTCCTCCGAGTCTAAATTAGATTAAATTATGAATAACAAGATTCGGTTGTAGTCGGATTAAAATAAAAATTTTAACGTTCGATACCCGTGGTCAGCGACGTGCAGTGTGCCGTAGAACCCAAAGTCGAATAATTCCTAATTCCTCCGAGTCTAAATTAGATTAAATTATGAATAACAAGATTCGGTTGTAGTCGGATTAAAATAAAAATTTTAACGTTCGATACCCGTGGTCAGCGACGTGCAGTGTGCCGTAGAGCCCAAAGTCGAATAATTCCTAATTCCTCCGAGTCTAAATTAGATTAAATTATGAATAACAAGATTCGGTTGTAGTCGGATTAAAATAAAAATTTTAACGTTCGATACCCGTGGTCAGCGACGTGCAGTGTGCCGTAGAGCCCAAAGTCGAATAATTCCTAATTCCTCCGAGTCTAAATTAGATTAAATTATGAATAACAAGATTCGGTTGTAGTCGGATTAAAATAAAAATTTTAACGTTCGATACCCGTGGTCAGCGACGTGCAGTGTGCCGTAGAGCCCAAAGTCGAATAATTCCTAATTCCTCCGAGTCTAAATTAGATTAAATTATGAATAACAAGATTCGGTTGTAGTCGGATTAAAATAAAAATTTTAACGTTCGATACCCGTGGTCAGCGACGTGCAGAGTGTGCCGTAGAACCCAAAGTCGAATAATTCCTAATTCCTCCGAGTCTAAATCAGATTAAATTATGAATAACAAGATCCGGTAGTAACCGGATTAAAATAATATTTTTTAACAGTAACATTATAAAATTTATGTATAAAGTAATAAAATCTAAATGTAAAAATTATGTATACATGAGATTTGGTCGAGTGAAACTTACTATGCTACATGATTGGAATCTATTGTGAGCATTTTAATCAAGTATCAATATGTAACAAAATTGCAATTCATTATGGAAACAGTATTTTCTACAATATCCCACGCCCAACAACATGCTCATGCCTACTGCACACATGTGTACAAGTTGAGTACCCAATAAAATATTTTTGTAAGCATGTAGATTGTAGACTCATTGGAAGCATTTGACCTTAAAATAATTTGTTGTAAATGGCCATACGACATCCAGCTATCACTCCAACACAGAGATATTGCAACGCTTTCAAAACATAACTTTAAAAACAATAACCAAGGCCCCTTGGCACACACGCAATCAAGAAGTGCACGAGCACCCCGAGATACCCACCACCGTGAAGGAGGAAATATAATAATTCTGTGAGAACTACACAAAACGTCTCGAGAGCCACACACCAGTATCTCGGCACACAATGTGACACACATCTGAGTCTTACTGTAGGCTCAGAAGATCTCGACTCGCTTCTTTATGATTTGCCTAATAGGATGCGAGCCCTCCAAAAGACTCCCCCGTCCACAACAAAATCTGATAATAGCCAAGAGGGCTGAAGGCAGATGGTTTTAAAAACATGTAAATCCAAGTGACCATGACAAACAATTTTCCTCTACACTAGCTTTTACTTTCATGAAAACGAGTAGCCTGCGAGTATAATAAATATACAATTGCACAGGTCCATGAGAGCAGTAGGAACACATAACTCCAGTCTGAGGAGTACTTTACTAGATCAGGAGTGAGTCAGGGCAGTACCCTTGGACCCACCTTGTTTCTTGTGATGATTAATGATCTACCAGCAAACCTCACTAACACCCGATGTTTGATGTTTGCTGACGACTTGAAGATCTTTAAATCAGTTAAAAGCGACGAAGACTGCAAAGGCTTGCAGTATGATATTAACCGTGTTGAGAATTGGAGTCACTGCAACAGAATGGAGTTTAATATATCTAAATGTAGTGTACTAAGTTTTACAAGATCAAGATGCCCGATTATGGCGACATATTATCTTCGTGGTGTATCTCTGAAAAGAGAAACAGAAAAAAAATATCTAGGCATATTGATGGATGCTGAACTTAATTTTCGTCAACACATAATTATTTTATGTAAGAGTGCTAATAGAGCTCTAGGGTTCATAATGAGAACAGCTAACCAATTCAGGGATACTAGAGTTGCGTTAGTGCTGTATAATGCTTTTGTCCGGAGCAAGTTGGAGTACTGCGCAATCGTTTGGGATCCCTATGAAACTAAGTATTCTCTCATGATAGAAAAACTGCAGCGTAAGTTCGCTAGGTACCTCTATAAGCGAATGTACGGATATTACCCGTTTCTCTTCCCATCTCTGTTCGTATATGGCTCAGTCGGACTCGATACCTTGGAGCTTAGGCGGAAGTTGCTTCTTGGTGTCCACTACTGTCTGCTGTTGCGGGGAAATGTCAATAACTCTGAGGTGTTAAATAATATGAGTCTCTTTGTGCCACAAAAATACGTGCGCACGGGTCGGCGACGGCACCAGCTGTTTGCAACTTCAGCGCCGCGCACGCAGCGAGCGCTACACCTTACTACGTCTAGGGCAATACATTTGCTCAATGGATTCGTTGCCGAGATCCAACATATTGACATTTTTGTGGATAGCATGCCTATAATAATTAAAAATTTATACATCTTTTTAAACAACAATAATTTGTAATTGAAAATATTTGTAATTTGTAATTTTAATTGTAAATATTAACAATAGAGCGTCTTGGGAAACTGTAAGCTCTTATTGTAAATTGAACAATAAAGAATAAAGAATAACTCGGATGGCCATTGGGGGAGTAAAGTTACTAAGTGACCAACGCGCACCGGAAGACGTAGCGTGGGAAGGCCTCTCACTCAGTGGACCGACTGCCGCGGGAAGTCGCTGGATGCGGGCAGCGCACCAGTCGTTGTAGAAATCCTTGGGGAAGGCTTTTGTTCGGCAGTGGACGTCTCTTGGCTGATATGATGATGACAATGGATTAATTAGAAGCCTTCACTTTTTTGTGTCTAAGATGAACTAATTTCCGACTGAGATGGAAAGGGAACGTCTATTAATAACGCGAGGTCACTTTAAGAAAAACTGGACCTCCCCTCACCCCTTACTTTAGACCCCCATCCTTCGCGTGAGATTTCTACCTAATTTAATAAATATTTTTTAAATTTTTTTTTTTCATTTTCGTTCAGACCATTAATTTTAACCCTAGACCAGTCGCGCGATTTAAATTACACGACACGTCGCATGGGGTCCTAAAAATCGAAAGCCTCTAAATTCAATATTCTCTATGTATATTTATTTTATTTAACAGTTTATTGTGTTCAAATACAATATATTATAACAGGCACATAAGAAAGAAGAAAGTGATACAATGGGTATTACTTATATACAGGTTGTGTAACAAAATAGGTCCCGTTAACTGGGGGTTCTACTCGTCATATTCAACAACTTTCTCTAAGAAGCCCATAGTTAATTTTCAAAAGAAAAAGACCAAAGACCCTCCATAGTAAAATGCATAAAATCGTTTGATCAGCGATAATATTATTTCATTGTATTTTGTTAATGAAGTTTGCAGTAAAATAAATAATTTGAATAAAATTTGCAGCTTTAATTATTATTCTTAGAACTTTTATGTTAATAAATGCAAAAGGAGCCAATTTTTTTCTTCTTTAGTGTGAAATTATAAAATGTGTTTTTTTAAATGTAAAAAAGAGAAACAAAATACAAATTTAGGACAGTTTATTCATCAACGTACTTACATTAAAAATAATAAAAAAATGAAACACATCAAAACCAAATATTTTACTTTGATTTATTTTTGTGAGCCCGCACACGAAAGACACGTATGCTGCGAACTAGCGCCGACTGCAAAGTGACGCGTTACGTAGTACGTACGTCATCCGCGCTGTCATGAATCCTTGCGTTACGTACGTCATCCGCGCTGTCATGAATCCTTGCGTTACGTACGTCATCCGCGCTGTCATGAATCCTTTTTAGGAAGCTACAAAAAATTCGGATTCGTGGGATTGTTTTAACATACCAAAAATCTATGTTCATCATCAACTCGGGCTGTCGAGGACCCCGCGCGACGGGTCCAGTTTAACAGTTATTCCGTTCTAATCCCACATCAAAATTCCTAACCGATCCCATATTACCAATACCTACTACGATAGTTTGTAAGTAGGTACAGTCAGGCAAAAATGGAATCTAAAAAACCGGCTAAGTGCGTGTCGGACTAGCACGCTGAGGGTTCCATGCCATAACAGCTTTGGGTACAAAACCCTAAATACACAAGTACAACGATATACGTCACGGTCAATTCTCCGCTTTGTACTATAAGTAAGTTAGTACTAATATATATACTTTGCTATAAGTACTTTTATCTAATCTGTGCTATAAACTAAAAAAAAAACGATTGTACAGATCGAATATATTAGAACCTTTTATAAACCTCATAGAATCCTTTAGAAACTTCATAGAACCGCACCGCATAGAATTATAATCTTACGACATACTGTACATCACTTGGAAGAAAGTACAGCTATTGTTTCTACAAACGAAGCTGTCAATTTTTACCAAACTTCATGAGCGGACAAATGTCAAAACACTACTGTAGTTTTTATACCTCGTTCAAAATCTAATAAAATGAGAAAGTTTGTGAAGGGAAATATGTTGACGTGAGCTGTTCGTTGAACCCCCCTTCATAAGATTTGGTGAGATTTTTCTGGACTCCTGCCTCCATATTTTGGCTTCATGTAATTATTGGTAATCCCAAAAAAGTAGTATTCTTACCTGGCGCACACTTAGTCATAATGGTGAAGAATAGCCACGATCCAAACTCGTAGGTGTAGTTCGGGCAGGAGACGTAGTCGAATAGCGCACAGAAGGGGTTCCCGTCCGCCACCGGCACGCGCCTCACCTTGGTGCCCGGCGGGCGGAGGTTCTTCAACAGAACGTGGACGCTCAGGTTGCCCACTTCACACACCTGAAATAATGTAGTCCATTAAATTTACAGTGAGTACATCTCGATAACTCAAACCTCGTAAGTGACAATCCTTAGTGAGGCGAAAAATACTGCCATTCTCTTCCGCTTTTAACTGACTTCCGTAAGTCGAAATTAGTAGAACCGGAACTGATAGCAATAAAGTCCTCAGTACTTATTTCATCTATTTTATACTATTATCATGTATTCCGTTCCTAGTTTGAACTTAAAAAAATAATTGATTAATAATCTGCAAACTCCTTAAATCAAAAGAAGATAACAGATTTCTGTAGATGTTTGTAATCCATTACAAATATAATAAATAAATGTATATCATAATATTTAAGTCGAACTTTTATTTATCTTTTACTCTACAACTCGAAAATATATTTAAAAATTGTGCCTTTCTAAGGCGAAATTTATCAAATACATCCTTTGCATCTCGAAACTCTTGTCAAGACAAAAACTCATTAACTCGAAATTTTTAGCATTTCCCTTGAAATTCAAATTATCGAGATCCCACTGTATTAAATTAACTTACTAAACGGGAATAAACAAGAACATGTAATCTCTTTAGTTACTCAAAGGTTGACTGGAATAGATCTCTTCCTGGGTTAAGTCCGCCTTCGTATAATATATATTAGGTATTTAAAGTGTGATATGTAAATTGTTTATTACCCGACTGCGCCAGAAGGAGGGTTGTGTTTTTTAACAATAAAGGGATTAATAACAAACGAAAATACTTCCTACGTGAAAAACGGGACAATTAGTAATAAACAAATGGAAAATCATCAACAGATAGATCCGTTGACCTGTTTCTCGTTAAATCGTTAAAATCACTTTCTAAAAGCAATTTGCTAACAAGAAATCAATTTTCATTTTGGCTCAAAATTTTTGAGCAAGTTCTTCATGTCGATCATTCTTACTCTTACAATTAAATACATATTGGAATGCTGTAAATTCAACAAAACACACGAAAAATTATTTAAAACGGCAATATCTGTAAATCCTAGAAACACTAGGACAACATTGTGCCAAAACCATTGTTATAACATGTGTGTAAAAATCTTTAATAACATTCCTCATGACATCAAAGTATTGCCAAACAAACAAATGACTAGAAAATTGGAAGCATGGCTCATGAATTTTAGCTTTTATTCTGTAAGAGATTTCCTTAATGTAAAATATTAACTACTTTACTATTTGCATGCTGTGCAGTCAGCTGAATAGAGAAACGATTTATTGCAAATCACCTTGATGTAACCTATTTCACTGCAAATAAATAATCATTTCATTTTCATTTCATTTCATTCCGTCCCTTTCAAATATTATGTAGGTACCTATAAAGAAGTTAAAACACTTTCACATAACTGCAATTTATGTATCACTAGTGCTTGCCCGCGGCTTTGCCCACGTGGGCATCGTTTTTATCACGCTTTTATTAGCTTCACCTGTATATACATACGAGTATGTATGTTTGTAACCGACTCCTTTGCACTCGATTTTGACCCACATTAAACATTTATCAAGAATCAGTGACAATACAATAATTTCATAAGCTTATCCCATTATCCTGAACCAAAAATTGAAAAATAAATATAGTTTAAAAAAACTTAAAAACACGCTTTTAAAGCACATCAAACTAAAAAGTGAAAAATAATGCTTATAATTTAAGCTGAAAACAATTATGAACGAAAAATACTAGTATTATTGTGAAAAAAGCGTGGGGCGCTTTGTGCCGTATTTTTCGTATATCGAGCAACCCACGCTTTTTTCACAATAATACTAATATTTTTTGTTCATTATTGTTTTCAGCTTATATTAAGAATTATTTTTCACTTTTTAGTTTGATGTGCTTTAAAGCGTGTTTTTTTAGTTTTTTTAAACTACATTTTTATGTCTTTTTTAGGGTGTCAATCCGTTGCTCCGTTGCGACGCCGACGTGGCGAGTCTGGAAATCAGTTTTTCCTAGATCACAAAGTAGATTGTGCCTAGATCCCTCGGTAACTATATCGGGCTACGCTATTTACTAATATATATATGACAATTCCCATCCCTTCAAATATATCTGTGCAAAAAATCACAACAATCCGTTGCTCAGTTGCGATGTTAAAGAAATCAACCAAAAAAGAGTCTTTTTAGTTCCCTCAGGAATTGTATCAGACCATGCTATTTTCATGAGATAAAAAGTAACCTATGTTCTTCCCCACGACACAGGCTACTTGCATTCTAAATTTTATCAAGATTGGTTTAGGTGTTGACGCGTAAAGAGGTAAACAACAAACAAACACATTTTTATGTTTACAATATTAGTAAGGATAAGGATTTTTTGCTACAAGTAGTAAATTACCTATATATTTTTTACTTACAATGCTTCAAGTTATACCAAAAATTGGACTTTGATATAGCAAGGTCAGAGTTTGTAGTGAGCTGCCTGTATGTAGATTTACACGATTAACATTTACTTGCTATTCATTGAGCCCAGGTGATAATGAGCAATGACATTTATTTAAGGCCTTAAGATGGGTCAAATGACAATATTCAATTCAAATTATTGAAAGACTGTGTAAAGCTATCACCATGGAAAAAAAATACATAATACTCTTAAAGTAATGAAAAATTGATTTAATTGAATACAATTTTAAAAATATTACCACTTTTGATGTAAAAAATATACTGTAGACTGTTTTTGGCATTAATTGCAAAATTTCTCGAAAACAAATAGTTAATATTGAATGAAACCAACACACAAAAATCAGTGACTTTAAGATCTTTCTTTTTAATTGAACACATTTTTTTTAAACTTAATTGAAAGTGATAAAAAGTAACAAAAACATGTAAAAATCATTAATTGGGCATTCAGTTTCAACATAACACCGCGTTGAAGCCTGCATTGATTTGAACTTAAAATGAATAGACTTACTTTCGATATTATAGAAACACGAATCAACCTGCTCGGATTGAGTGATCTTAGCGCCTTAAAATAAAAACTATTTGGTCTGGTAGTAATTTGGGTAAAGGTTCATCTAAATCAAGTATGGGTACTAAGTAAACTCTGGAAAGCTGCGGGATAATGTTTAGTATGTTAATGAAGTCGCAACCTATTATGGTAGTTGTAAAAAAACATAGTTCATTTAATTTTATATATTTATTAGCTTTTGCCCGCGGCTTAGTCCGCGTGAATATCCATTTTATGACAAGCGGTTAGCGAGCGTTGCCGTGAGTTTTCTCCAGAGCCCTCAGGAATTTGCAGTCTATGTCATTCCCGCCCCTTCAACCAATTCTATACAAAAAATCACTTCAATTAGTTACTCCGTTGGGACGCCGACGTGCGCGAGTGTGGAAATGAGTTTTCCCCAGATCCATTTGGAACTGTCAGGATATGCTAGTTAGTAAAATATGTCATTTCCCACCTCCTCAACATCTCTGTGCAAATAATTATAACAATCCATTGTTCCATTGCAATGTTAAAGAAATTAACCAAATAATGTAGATTAAAAATAATCTAAAATCCACGTTTTATGTGCCTTAAAAAATAAAATAACCCTCTGGAGGTCTTGATGACCCAAGAGGACATACACACATAAAACACACACCACCGAACTGAGGCTAATGACAAAATTTCAGCATGATCGGAGATCCCGTTGCAAGATCGGAGATCATGTTGCAAGATTCCACGGAACAACAGAACAACAGACAGTTTTCCTGGAACAACAGAGTGACAGTTGGACAAATTGAATATACTGTATTGTGTTGTTATCGAAACTGAGGCTGTGCAAAATTTCAGCATCTCAGAAAAAAATCTGTTGCAAGATTCTACCCAGAACAATAGACCGACAGACTGATAGACAGACAATGTAGGAAAATTAGAATGCATTGGCATCGAGTTGTTTGCTACCCTGAAAGTTTCAGTGGGGTAGCTAATCGGGAAGTGCTTGAAATTTGAGCTGCAAGATATCACCCAGAACGCCAGACAGACAAACAGACAAACAAGAAAGTGACTATATAAAATTGTGTCACAAAAAGAATTTTATTCAGTTCCCTTAGGAACTTCATTGGACTATGCTATTTTCACGGGATAAAAAGTTGCCTATGTACTTCCCAGTGACACAGGCTACCTGCATGCCAAATTTCATCACAATTGGTTGAGATGTTAAAGCTTGAAAAGGTAACAAAAAAGCACTTTTTACATTTATATTAAATATTAGTAAGGATAATCAATCTGGATAACACCATGCTGAATAATCATTAAAAAATAATGAAAGCCTGCAATTAGACTTTAGAAACAGGAAAATAAATGTTGGGACAGAAAACCAAACAAGCAATGAACTTGGTCAAAGCTCACGTTTTAGGTCGACGCTGCAAGGTAAATCTTCATAATTTTTTGATTAGTTGGTATTTGTTACAACTTATTTGTACAGTGTATGTGTGTTTGAATTTTGGTTTGGAAAAAATTGGCACTGGGTTACACTCTGTCTCAGAAGGTTAGCAATCAATTGTTAAAAGATAACAAAACACTAATGGTGAATCAGGTACATATGTCTTGAATTATAAATTGAATTTACAAGTAGATACTCACTGAAAATCCAACTAATCCTGCATAGAAGAGAACACTTGATGGTTCTGTGTAGAGTGGATGGTTGATGTGGTACGCCACATACAGGGTAAACAACCAGTAGTAAGCGCAGTTCCGGAAGAGGTTGCGCAGAGGCATTGTCCCGTGTGAGAAGCGGTGCACAAACAATGTCTCCAGCAGTCGCTTAGCATAGTGGAGGGACCAGCAAACTGCAGCTACACTGCAAACATAAGTAATAGTCTGTTTATTTGTCTATTGCAAACACTTGGCAAAGCATTGACCACAACTCTTTGTCACAGAAACTTACGGCAGTTGGTGGCAATAGACGCTTCCCATCAGATGGAGCAGTTAGCATTTTTGCCACCTTTTTTAGTAAAAAAATTGGTGAATGATGCTTCCCATCAGGTGGAGCAGTTAGCATTTTTGCCACCATTTTAGATAAAAAATAATAATTAATGTTCTTACCTGGCTACATAACCTGGTGTGCCTGCCTGGCCTCCGTATAGGATGTAAGGTCTTTGATAAACCCATAGGTAGACAAATAATGGACCTGCATACTCAGCCAAAAATACATTCTTCCATGAAATCTGAGGTCCTAGATCTTTAACATAAAGTTTAGCCCCATTTTGCAAATTCAAAGATTTTAAGGAATCTTCATCTTTTAAAGTTTTACCCTTAGCTTCTAATTTGATAGCTTGCCGGTCGGGGTGCAGCAACTTGCTAACTTTTTGATAGATCTTGTCCTTCACGTCTTTTATAGTATTCCCTTCGTCCACCTGGATTTTTCCAAGTGGCTTAGAGCCAGAAACGTTTAATACTTCAATCTGAAACACGAAGAAACATTTTTTGAAACGAATTGAGTATTTAATTGTCTCGACGCGGTACGATGATGTAAAAATTTACATGAAAATCATAATTAACAATACATACCTCCATTGCGCTATTGAGTCAACGAAGCAATATTAATGAAACTGGAAATCAGTATATATGGTAAATGAAAATAATTTGTCTAGCTATCGCTATCACGGTTTCATCACAATTCACATTCGCACCACAAAACAGCCATACCTTACCCCCTGCCTGACTGCCTGCTCCCTGTCCCTGAATGAATGATTAGTTAGATTGATTAGTTAGTTTAGTTGTTAGTTGTTACAACGGCACGGAGTACGGAGTCTTTGTTGAATGTTGATTGAAACCACAGATCACTACCATCTGTAACTGAAACGTAAGTCCTCGCGAATACGACCACGAATTAGTAGATCTGTGACCACAGTACTGTGGACACGACACGGAACTACCATAGACTAGCTGAACACGACAAAGAAAAGGACGTAAAAAATAGCGGCGCGGCACACGTCGCCAAACGCTACAAATAATAGGTCACCTTTGCTTTTGCCATGGCAGTCATTTTTGGAACGTCCGAGCGACAGAGACAACGCTATATGCTAGACAAAGACATGTATAAATTTATTAGAACTTAGTTAGTGTATTATATTATAATTATGTGAAATTTATCATCACTAATGTATTTTTAATATAGGTACAGCGTTATTGGTGTAGCCGGTTCGCGGTTTTTGATAAATTAAGTGGACTGTATTTTTGCGGAGCGGGTTGATATATAGCGGATGAAATATTGCGGCTTATACGTGTGTGTCCAAACTTACATAAATCAGGAGACTGCTCCGCCCTGGATGGTAAAATGGGGACATATAAAACAGAGCAGTTATATGGAAAAGGAACTCACCATCACGAAGTAAAAGCGGCACTTGGTCAGCCAGCGCTGGCTCAAATCCTCCTTCTCCAGTTGGAACTCCTTGTGGCAGGTACTTAGGTTAGCACTTCGGATTGCACACACACACGTTATTTTGGTCTTTCACGGCGGTTAGATATTTTAGATAATTTTATTAGCGGGACGACATGCATTCGTTGCAGTGTCATAACGGAAGACATTTTGTACTTTTTAGTTCTTGATTTCGACACCAGCAAGACATGGCGTCGTTGCATGCTTTCTCACTCGATGCGCCATATTCGATGCGTGAGTGGGAAAAGGAGAGGAATATTACAGGGTATTGAAGATTGAACACACATAGCATAACGCGCGAGTTTTTAAAAGATTATTACGGCGTAAACATCCTCCCGGCCTTGATAATACGTGGTATTATCAAAGAAAGCGGTTACAATACAATATATAAAATTAAAGTAAAAAGTTAATAAGAGTGATAAGACAACATTACTACCTACCTTTAAAACATATTAAATTTAAGGAATTTATAATTAAGAAATTATTGAGAAGGTAATGGGCAAAGTTTTACGATAAGACGTTTAAAAGAAGTAGTCGCGGTCTTAACTAAAGCAACACGAACTCTACCGTCTTTACCCGGGTAAACCTCTTGTATAATGCCTAACGGCCAGCGGAGTGGGGGAACATCATCTTGATGTATCAATACGACAACACCTGGCTTAACGTTATCAGTATCAGTAAGCCATTTCTGTCTTATTTGTAAAGAATTAAGATATTCTAAACGCCATCTTTTCCAGTAGCTATTAACCATCTGATTGAGAAGCTCTTTGCGATGACGCAGGGTCTTCGTTCCTTCAGAAACGGGCGTGACAGGTAGGTAAGTTAATGGGGAAGCCATAGTAAAATGTGCGGGAGTAAGAGGCTCTGGATAGGAGTCCTCTGATAAAATACAAAGCGGTTTTGAGTTAATAAGTGCTAGGTCATAAATAAAACCAGGAGCAGCGGTATTGGGAGTTGAGCAAACGAGAGTTTTGCTCTTAAATTCAGGTAGAGTCTCATAAGCCTCTGGAATAAATGGGGTAACAGGCCAACTTGATATAGGAGAGGACAACCATGCAGGGCCGTGCCACCAAAGCGGGTGGGATAATAATTGTTCCGGTAAGAGACCCCGGGATAAACAATCACTGGGATTTTCTATTCTACTGACGTGATACAAATGACGCGGGTCAAGGTTTTCCTGACATTTTGCGACGCGGTTACTGACATAAATATCCCATCTGTGCGGTGAAGAACTGATCCAAGAAAGCGCTATTTTCGAATCAGAGAATGCGAATATATTATCAATTTTTGTACGAGCACTATAAGTCTCATTAATCAGTCGAACAAGCTTTGACATCATTACTGCGGCACATAACTCGAGCCGTACCAACGAAACTAATTTGATTAAAAGTTTAGCGAATAATATGACAGGAGCGGCAAAACCAAGCACGTCCCATAAGCGAGCGATGGTTGAGAGAATTGTTCTCTTGGTAAAGGTTTCCTTAGCAGGAAAAGCGGAAGAGGTAAATATATCCTGAGCGGGTAGCCATTTTAGGCCTAAAACTTTCATATTTTCGCTATCCGAAAACTCAATAGAAGCGCGATTTGACTGCGGTACAGAGTCGAGCAATTTAGGTGAGTTACTAGCGGTATATTTGCGGTGTTCAGGTTGTAGAAGAATTCTGAGATACATCTGTTTTATATCAGCGGATAACGCTATCTCAAATAAGCGGAAATTTAATAACAGGACAAATATATCTGCTTGGAGATTTGGTCCTGTATGGAGAGTATCATTAAGTGAAATGCCATTGTGGCATTTAGCACTAGCGTCGAGCACAATACGAGTTTTCGTAGTCTCTTTGTCGCGTCGCACGACGGCGTGATGCGGTATAAAATATCCCTGCGAGTAGTCCTCACTGTCGGGCGGCACCTCGGAGAGATAACCATTTTCTATGTAGTCCCGAACTACCTCGTTATAGCTGGTACGCAGCTCGGGATCCTGTAGCTTGCGCTCCAACGACAGTAGCCGGCGGACAGCGGTTGAGCGGGAGTCACCCAACTCGGAAGGATCTCCACAGAACGGCAATGCGGTACAATATCGGCCCGTCGTGTCACGTGACACAGTGGCAGCATACATTTCCTCACACTGACTTTCCTCGGGGCTAAGAAACTGCTTAGCAGGCATTTCTTCCATTGACCAAAACTTAGTTAAAGTTTTATCAAGCTGTAAGCTATCGAAGCGGTCGTGCGCCCCTACACCTTCCGAACAGGTGAAGAAAGTAGCGGAATTTATATTTTTACATTTAGCAGCGGTGTTATTTTTATTAAAGTTAGGAGTGGTAGGTGCGTCGCCCATCAAAACATAACCAAATACGGTTTCAATAGCAGCGGGAGCGGGGGGTGCAACGACCTTGCCACCTAGCAATAGATGCGGAAACAGCTGAGCGCCGAGTATCAACTCGACTTCACCTGGAATGTGCCAAAAGGGATCAGCAAGCGGTAAGTTAACTAAATGTCGCACTATCGTATTGTCAACATATTCAGATGGCATGCGGTCGGTTATATTATCTACAACCAAAGCGGTTATATTATAAGAATATTTCTTATTTTTAGCGGTTACAAGAAGCTGAACGTATCCGCGCACTGTTTGTGCAGCGGATCCGATGCCCTTGATAAATGAATTGGAAAGCGGAATAGGTTTAAGTTTGAGCTGTTCACAGCATGCGGACGTAATCAAATTATTTTGCGAAGCATTATTAATTAAACATCGCACGGAAATATTTTGCTTATCATTATTTGAAATGTTTACTTGAGCGGTCGAAAGAAGGACAGTCGAGTTTCTTAAAGGCCCCGTACCAAGAAATTGCGTTTCATTAGATCGCGCGTGAGCGCACAGCGACACATTGACTGATGCGTCAGTGGGCTTATCAGAAGCCTGCGCGTGCGAGTGAGGCGGCGGTATCGCGTCACCTACGGCGGTCGCGTTCGTAGCGAGTACCGTGGCGCGGGCTTGCTGTGATTGTCGTGACGCGGTGCCGTCTCGTGGCACGGCAGTGCCCCGAGTTGTGCAGCCAAGCTGCGTCCGTCTGTCCGTCTGTCCGTGCCTCCAGCCAAGTTGTGTATTATTATCATTATTTAAATGTAATAATGTGTGATGCGGCTTTTTACATGATTTACAAGCGTATTTTGAATTACAATTGGAAGCGGTGTGAGATAAACTTAAGCAGTTTACACATCCTCGTTTCGATTTAACAAACTCGAAACGACCTCTGGCGGGAAGCGCTTTGAACGCGGGACATCTATACAATTGTAGATGCTCGACATTGTTGCACATCGAACAGGGTTCAAGACCTTCGCCATCATTAGCGAGAAAGGTCTGAGATTGGTAGGTATCACGTGATCGACTTTGCTTCGTATTACTATTAGGGTGGTGTTCCACAGTGCGTTTTGATTGTGACGATGTTGGTGCGGTGCGGTCTAATATTTTTACCTGACTTTTAGTAAAATCAATGAAATCCTTATAAGAAGGAATCTCTTTTTCTCTTATAAAAGTCTCGATGGCATGAGCGGTAGCTGAGTCAATTTTACGTAGTGCCATGTTGAGCAAAATAAAATCTTTTAAGTCGTCAATCTTCAAAAGTTTTAAAGCCGAAACAGCGGCGTCGAAAGTTTCCACAAATGAATTTAACGAAGTGGAACTATTTGTTGCGGATTTAATATTAAATAATATGGACATGTAGTGACACCCTAAAGCCCTTTTTATCTTGATATTTTTGAACTAGACTTTCCCAAGTTGACAAATAATTTTCACCTGAGGGAATGATACCAGCAATTATTTTTAAAGCGGAACCCGTTAATTTTCCGGTCAAATATTGAATCCTTTGAGAGTCGGTTAAATTTTGATTCGAGTGTATATTCGCCTTAAATGATTCATAAAAAACAGGCCAGTTTTCAATTTTTCCATCGAACGACGGGATATTGATTGGAGGGAGTTTAACGCGTGGAGACTCGCCCTTATTTCCGCACGTGTTCGAATTTGATTTGGTCGCGTTATCGATAATACGGGACCGGACTCTTTGAATTCTCGCGTAAATGTCTTCGAAGGCGTTAAGCGGCGTGTAATTTGGTTTATAGTTAGAATTAATTTGAAAGCCTAACTCATTAATGGAGTCCAAATTTGAAATGTATTCTTGACGTATGATTGCTAACGTCTCAGATTCTGCCATAAATGTCTCTGTGGAACGAAGATCTGCACTTGTTATAGGTATTTTTTGAGCAGTGTCATGGAGACAAGTTAAGCGAGCGAATATCGCACTGTTTTTAGCTTCTAACATGGACAACTTAGATTCCATTTTGAACGGCTGTCTTATCGTTCGTTATTTACGGTATAAAGGTACCTATATGCAGTACTAGGCAGATAATATTTATGTAGGTACACACGCAATTGTTATGGCCTACTGACACAGACGACGCGACCAGATGTTATAGGTCAGTTTGAGTTATGCGGGTACTCGTATAAATTTATAAGTATGTATGGAGGCGGAACGAAATATAGGTATGTACCTAAATATAATAAGCGGCTAACTGAATGTTATTTATAATAAGTGGCTAACGCGATCAGCGTATGAAAATTGATTAAGTATTAAGTAATTTTGGTTAAAATGGAAGTAAGTAAGCGGTAAAATAGGTTTTGGTAAATTATTTAAGTAATATCTCGATGCGGCATTCAAGTACCTACAAATTCAAGATGGTGAATCCTAGTTTGAGATTGCGGGAAATTACCTGTTAACTATCAGAGTTTAACACCAATAAAATATAGTGGGAAGCGGGAAGGTTACGTGCAAACTATTAGAGTTTAACACCAATAAAATATAGTTATCCGGTTCGAATGGACCTACAGAATGGTGTAGCCGGTTCGCGGTTTTTGATAAATTAAATGGACTGTATTTTTGCGGAGCGGGTTGATATATAGCGGATGAAATATTGCGGCTTATACGTGTGTGTCCAAACTTACATAAATCAGGAGACTGCTCCGCCCTGGATGGTAAAATGGGGACATATAAAACAGAGCAGTTATATGGAAAAGGAACTCACCATCACGAAGTAAAAGCGGCACTTGGTCAGCCAGCGCTGGCTCAAATCCTCCTTCTCCAGTTGGAACTCCTTGTGGCAGGTACTTAGGTTAGCACTTCGGATTGCACACACACACGTTATTTTGGTCTTTCACGGCGGTTAGATATTTTAGATAATTTTATTAGCGGGACGACATGCATTCGTTGCAGTGTCATAACGGAAGACATTTTGTACTTTTTAGTTCTTGATTTCGACACCAGCAAGACATGGCGTCGTTGCATGCTTTCTCACTCGATGCGCCATATTCGATGCGTGAGTGGGAAAAGGAGAGGAATATTACAGGGTATTGAAGATTGAACACACATAGCATAACGCGCGAGTTTTTAAAAGATTATTACGGCGTAAACAGTTATCCTTAATCAGGCGTTCGATAAACGATCCGACAAGGATATATGTTGAGCGAGGGAGGGTTTTTCTCTACCGCGTAGTAATAGTAGGTCATCTTTGCTACCGCGCTTTTGAGGTTGGTGCTGTTGAAATAGTTTTGCTTGTGTGAGTACAACATGTACAAATCAGACACGGCTACACTGACAACCCGTAGATCTGTGTGACAACCCCTATCACTATCAATGTGTTTGTTTGTGAGATTTAATGGCGGATAGTGACTGCATATTGAATTGCATATTTTTGTGAAAATCTTGTGAAATTAGACTCAAATCGACTTAAAAACGGAGAAATTACTTTGCAAAATGCGGTCGGTGGTAGAAATCGGAGCAACAGTTCCGGCATTTTTAGGGAAACTTTGGAAATTAGTGAATGATTCAGAGACAAATCATTTAATTTCATGGAGCCCCGTGAGTCCTATTTTTCTAATTATCTAATGAAATTCTTAAAGTAGAAGTTTCGAAATAACCTTTTTCAGGTTTAAATTAATGTATGGCAATTAAAATGTATGTCGAAACTTCAGTAAAACGGTAAAGGTATTACAACCTAAAACGGAGTTTGTTTGTCAGACTGTAAATAAATAAAGATAGTCACGTTTTCTACCATGCTTCTTGCTACTGTCGTCAGTCCATGTGATATCAAATAAAATGAAATATATTTTTTCAAAATACATTGTATATTTTCTGAAACTTGAATGATTGACAATTCTATGTAAATATTTATCTAAAACCAGCTTTCGCCCGCTTGATCATTGTTTTACGACTCTCTCAGGGTGGGTGGATGGAAGTATATTCCATTACCCTAACAAACAAAAAATATTTTAGTATGCATTTCCATCGCGAATGCGAATCATGAGTAAGGTCTTGAGTTCATAGAAAAATCCCATATAGAAAATAAGTTTTCTTGTATTTCTCAATTTTCCGGGCAACTCTTCCAACTTTTCTTTTTCTATAACCTAATTCAAAACATGACGTACATGTGGCGATTTTTATTTATACTACATCTCCAACTCTGTACTACATACCTGATAGGTATTGCTTAGGATTAAATAAAATTATATTGTAGAAAGAATTACATTTTGTTCACTTTATTTTGTTTTTCGTATAAAACATTAAAGTGAAGTAGTGTCAAGGGAACCTCAGGGTCTAAGAAGGTAATAAGAGGAGAAGCTAGTAGGGTTCTGCTAAGTGTACAAGGCTCTGTTGGAATTATTGGAGGGGTCTAAGTCATTCAGTTGAAATGATGATGAATCAAAAAGTTACAATATAATATATAGAAAAAGTTTTCAAAGATTTAAAACACATAGAAAACTTATTTTTTTTAATTTCATGGCTCAAAAGGACAACTGGAACTATTGTAAGAAATGATGAAAAATTACCAAGTCTTGCATCATACTTTTTTAGCTTCTATAATCGTAAAATAGCTAAAATACAAAATTACAATTTACAGTCAATGTTAATATTGTTATTTTTGGGGTAAGATGGATGTTATGTAGCTTCATCCATCTATCCCCCTTACCCCCCTCATCTCCAAAGTACGCAGTCTTGTTTTCAAGGGATTATAAAACTGACCAGTATATGTTGATCTCTGATTAAATGAGGTATTTGGTTAAGTTGGTAATGGAAATTTTAGAATAGAGAACCCTGAGTGTGTGAGGTTGACTCACTCTTGAACAATTATTTTTAGGAAAGATTAATAAAATTAAAACTTGATCATTTTCTAGGGCGGGAAAACGTTTGTTATTAAAAATCAAGCAGAGTTTGCTCGTGAGCTATTGCCCCTGTACTATAAACATAACAACATGGCAAGCTTCATTCGGCAATTGAATATGTATGGCTTCCACAAGATAACGTCTGTAGAAAATGGTGGATTACGTTATGAAAAAGATGAAATTGAATTTTCCCATCCTTGTTTTATGAGAGGCCATGCTTATTTGTTGGAACATATAAAGAGGAAAATTGCGAATCCCAAATCAATAGTGGCCAGTAATGAAAGTGGTGAAAAAATAATTATCAAGGCGGAGTTGATGAACAAATTATTGGCAGATGTCAAACAAATGAAAGGTAAACAAGAAAGTCTTGATGCAAAGTTTAGCGCTATGAAGCAGGAGAATGAAGCCCTGTGGCGGGAGGTGGCCATCCTGCGTCAGAAACACATCAAGCAACAGCAGATTGTGAATAATGTAAGTATTTGATACCTTTTAAATATCACCCACTGTGATCATGCTAATATTTCTTTTAATATTGCAGCTCATCCAATTCCTGATGTCACTAGTGCAACCAGCGAGGCCGGCTAACGCTAACAGTAATAATGTGGGAGTGAAGAGACCATACCAACTGATGATTAACAATGCAGCCCACAATGCTGCTGACAATAACTCGTACCCTGGGAGATTTAAGAATTTAAAGTTAAACAAGGACTTGCTAGAGGATCTCAATGAAGATAATTTGGTGTGTATAAGATTTTTATTTGTAGTTTTTTTAAATTACTTATTCAATTATGTTATTTTTGACCTCATAACTAATTTGGTGATTCTTTTCTACAGGAGGATGGGCCAACTATTCATGAACTGGCACATGATGATATTTTACAAAATGATTCTTCTCAAGATTCACTGAATCCCAGCAATTTTGTGTACATTGATATACCTGCTGGATCCAATGCGACCACTGGACACAGCCCCAATGACCCGTCCTCATCAATTCAATACCAGGTCACCATGGAAGATGGAGAAGAAGCAGACATAGGTATACCTTTATTTAAGTGCTGTTATGTATAAAGTAAATATAAAGGAGGTGGAAAGTTTCCTTGCTTCAAAGATGTTCAGAAATATTGTGGTCTCTAGCTGGCAGATCCAAGTCCAGAATGAATTTACTAATGACATACAGATTGGAGGACTTTCATACATCAAAATTCATGTTTTTGAACCGCAATAGAGGTAGAATCTAAACTTAATTACGACAAAAAGCTCTAAGGTTGTCTTAAACTGTTATCTCAAAACCTTTCTATTAATAACTTATTTACCCCTTTTTTTAAATTGGCATGTGCTTTGTTATTGTTCTCTTGACTTGGAAAAAATATAAAAAAAAACCTTTTAGGCATTTTAATTTCCAGTATATGAATCTAGCTTAATAACACTATAAAGCTTTATTGATATAATTATTAATATCTAATAATCTTTGTCTTCAGATGGGACAAGAACAGTATACCCTATTGCACAGACAAATCGAGTACTGCACGCGTCAGAGCCGCAACCCATAGTAACATCACCGTCCCCCGTGACAGCCACAGCTCCAATAAATCAAAGCATAAGTGAGCCCCTGATAAGCAATGTCATGTCCATGGCTTGTAGCTCATCTAAACGCAAGAATCACAGTACTGTAAACAAACAAGCAAGAGCAAGTGGGAAGAATGTTCCATCTCAAAGCAGTTACAACATAATGAACCCATCGGCTGACCTGAGGCTTCCTGCCGATATATTTGCCAGTGACGACTCAGTTAGCGACGCTGGAGTGGCAGCAACTGAAGATATAATACAGAATGTGCTTCGGGACACCCAAATAACACCTGATCCCGTTGTGTCTACCTCAAAGGACAAAATGCTTGGTGGTATTAAATTGGAGAAAATTGCTGACAAATCAAAAACATCTAAAAAGTCGAAGAAAGCTGAAAAACTTGTTCAAGATAACACCGATATAACAAACATCAAGACTGAATTGCAAGATGACTTGGACTGGAGTAATATGAGCCTCGCTACATTGAATAACAATACTGGCCTCAACAAGTTCCAGGCAATGTAAGCAAATCATTTAGGTATATCACTATCTAACTCTTAGTGTAACTAATGTACACTAAGATACTATATAATACTTACCTCATTTCTCCTCACTTTTTAAAGTAGTTTATGTTTTAGTTGGGGTTTTTTTGGTTAATTTATCATGGTGAAGGAAAGCATTCTAAACCTGAGAAGGAACTCGAAGGTTGTATGTGAAGTCGACCAATCCGCACTGGGCCCGCAGGCTGACGAAAGCCCGATTGCCCTAATTCAGGGTAGGTTTGAGCCCCTTTGGTGATATATGAGCTGATACGATGATAATGGTGGGAAACTGGGAATTGACTTGTTTGTGTATAATTTAATTGATGTTTCAATATTCAGGAGTAGGAGGGATAGCTACAACAACAATCGCGAGGATTTATCTTCACTGTATGGATCAAACAAGTATGTGTAACCATTAGATTGCTTATTATTATACTAGTGATAACGAACTGAAAGAGGCCTACTAAGTATACATATTTATTGAAAGCATTTATATGATAAAAAATGCAGAGGTATATTTTGGGGTCATTTTCATAAACCTGATAAAAAAAGGGATGCAAAAAATATTTCGACAAGTATCTATACTAGACCAGTTATAAAAATACTATGCTTTTGACTTAATTTGGGATGGATTGTTAAAACATTTGCATTTCATCCTACAAAGAAAGGTAGAATAAAAATGCAAGGTATATATTTATGTGTTCTAAATATTCCAGGAATGACATTGATGACCATTTGGACACCATGCAAACAGACCTGGAGTCATTGAGGGAGCTTTTAAGAAGTGACAGTTACTCCTTGGATCCCAACACATTGATGGGGGTATGTAAAAAGTTATTAATTTTTCCAGCGATTTGTTAGCCTAGATGGCAATGCAATAACAAAAAATATATTTGAAAATCAAACTTGTTTTCGCACACAATATTATATTTGTTTGTTTGCTTCCGATGCGCCGATGCTGCTGAGAAGAGATGTCAATTGGCTTCTTTTTAGTAGCTTTAGTTTTAGGACGCCTGTAACCTATCTACCTCCCTTTATATAGCATATATCTGATTTTTTCCATTATTTTCAAACTAAAAAAGTATATTAAAAGAGTTAATTAAACTTAGGAAAAGTACCAGTGTACATAACTCACATATGTTCATAATAACAGCTTATTCATTCAAGTTTGAGATTCGCGCGTTTCATTAACTATTTTAGCCGCATTGACAGGTTACGCACGCACACATCGGCGTGGTTACGTCGTCGATGTAAACAAGATATTATAGTGGTGCGGTTGGCACTACTGCCAAGTCACGTTGCAGACAACGTGGAGCAGCCGCGTGTAGCGCCGTGTGCCGCCGGCGCGCGCACACGGCACACAAACAAGCACTCACGCTGTATACAATACTGGCTTACGCCTTTGTGTTGTAATAATCTGTATGTGTGTTGATATTGGGTACCTAATTTTGCTACTGTGTGCGAAACAACAAGGGTGCAATGGGTCACCTTGAACCGAAGGGCGATTTTAGGGTAAAAAGGTCAATCGATTGCGTTGTTAAACATAAGTAACTCATCAGAGTTCTTAATATGTGTATTATTTACGTAATACATAATTTATCCTGTAAGAAAAATGTAAATGGTGACAATCATCAGTATATCAGCTAAAGACGTCACTGCTGTTTCCAGTCCACAACCATCGGTAGTGCGCTGCCCGCATCCAGCGGCTTCCCGCGACCTTCACCAGGTCATTGATCCACCGAGTGGGAAGTTTATCTACGCTACGTCTTTCGGTGCGCGGTTGCCACTCGAGAACTTTACTATCCTAACGGCCGTCAGTCCCAAATTGATACATACAACATACAGTTGTAACTGACTAAATCAATACTAATATAAGGGATAATTAAATAAATAAATATTCTGGGACAAATCACACATGGTCATCTGGCCCCAAAGTAGGATTCCCTGTGTTATGGGTTACCAGAGACTGATATACATACTTATATACGTTTAAATACATACATATATAGATATATTTAACACCCAGACACATAGCAAACAAATCTGCTCATCAGAAAAATGCTTGCCCTGGGTGGGGATCGAACCCACAACCCTCGGATCAGTAGTCAAGGGCACTAACCACTAAACTTTTTCTTTTGAAATTACTGTTTCTTTTTCCCATCAAGGCAACCTGGGGTGGGGGGTGGAGTAGGTGCTATGATTTTATTATCCAAGTGAAACATGTGAATCCTCTGTATTGTCCATAGAGTGCTGGATCAAGTTTAGAACCTCTGCTGACACTCACCATCCCCACGTGTCCGCAATCTGCAAATGATTATGTACTTATATAGACTATTATTATTTTTCCTTATATCTTGATATTCTTTATCTTTTTAATTTTAAATGGTATATTGTGTAATATTATTTTTTACATATTCTTTCCATGCACTGTAATCATATAATCAGGCTTATGAGACTATAGGAGGCGCTAGTTTTTGTCCCAATCAATGAAATACAGAACGTAAACAAACCAGATGACATCTTGTTTTGTAGATTTTCCACTATTCATTCATTACGCAAAAGAGGTTGGGACATTTTTTTATGGGGCGTGGCATAGTGACAATATAATTATGTGTACATACGTATATGTTTTTTTTTCCAAATAACTGACACACGATTAAACCTTATTTCGATAGACATACAAATACAAACCGAAAATATATTAGGACGTCACGTAAAACGTCATGTTACCGAGATATTTGCAGTTTGTCAGTGGGCTGTTTTTCATGAACCGTCACGGGTAGACAGTTGAAATTTTCACAGCATGTGTATTTCTATTGCCGTTTTATAGCTTTTTTGATATTACTATCAAATACTAAAAATTAGAAAAAGTGAAAAATAAGGGGTCTCTATACAAAAAACGTGTTTTTTGTAGGTTTTTAGAAGTATTTTTGATTTAGCTCTATCGTGAAAACGGTAGTCCATACAAGCGTAAAACTTGCAATAATTATAGTTCTAATACTGAAGTACGAGGGCTGTTTGATAAGTCCTTTTAAAAAGTAAAAAAAAATGATACCATTTACGTTTATTTTTCAACATAATCTCCTTTAAGGGCCAAACACTTATTCCAGCGAGTTTCCAATTTTTGCATCCCCTCCAAAAAATACGATTTTAGCCATTGCAATGGTTGACGTGAGCACTGGGGCATTGTCCTGATGAAAGAGGACTTTCTTTGGGGACAATTATATTTTGGTCGTTTTTCCAACAATTCGGCATTAAAACGGTCCGATAACTCTGCGTAATACCGGCACAGATTACTAAATAGTTACTTATACCGGCCAGTAATAGTCGTCCCCTTTTGTAAGTATTTAATCATGATTATACCTTCGCCATCCCAGAAAACTGTCGCCATCGCTTTCCCAGCCGACAAAACAGACTTAGCCTTCTTTGGGGCACGTTCAACACATCCATTGTTTGGATTGCTGTTTTGACTCGGGTGTATAACGGTGGACCCATGTTTCGTCCACAATTACAAATCGACTCAAAAAATTCCGAGGATTACGCTTCATCATATCCAAACACAGCTTTGAAATTCGCTTTCGTTAGCGTGTTTGTTCGATCGTCAACAAACATGGCACCCATCGTGTACAGCTTTGTCATAGCCAAATCTTCGTGAAGTATTTCATGTACTCGCTCAGTGGAGATGCCTACGATCTCAGATATTTCACGCACCTTTACTCGGCGGTCGTCGAGTACAATATTATGGGCTTCTTCAACAACATCCTCAGTAGTGACTTCGATTGGGCGACCAGAGCGTCGAGCATCAGATGTGCTTGACCGACCACGTTGAAAATCAATTAACCATAAACAGTCTGCAACGTTGGTGCGTCAGTGCCATGAACAGAAACAAGTTTAGTTTTTATTGTGGCAACATTGCAACCCTTCATAAAAAAATGTTTTATAACGGCACGAAATCCAGATTTTTCCATAGTTGTGGAAAATTTAGAAGTGATCACATTCAAGCAATGGTTAAAGTGTGAATTTCTTTTTTTTTACTTAATTTTTGACAGCCGTCATTTGAAAGATTGTGCCTGCCAGTGTTAATGTCATTTACCAAAAAAAGGTTTTACAAATAGTTTTTAAAAGGACTTTTCAAACAACCCTCGTATAACAACAAATAATAAAAATCGAGTCGAACTGAATGAAAAAAAGCATATTGTTGTCGCTCGCGTTGATGTCTTTTGCTTGTTGTTGACATCGAACTCGTGTAATCTGACGTCACAGAAAAAGCGCGCCAATTTTTTTTATAGCTTGATGGTTTATATTTTGGATGTGTTATATTTATTTTTGGTAATGTAATAACTAGAAGAGACGTTAAAAAAAAAACGTGCATATTCTCTATTGTGGATGGTAAAAAAAAAGGTCACCAAACACTAACTTCTCTCTCTATCTCTCAGTGACGTAAAGCTTTAAGTATAATGTCTCAATGTACTTTCGGTTCGTATTTGAATTGCCTATCGAAATATATATTTTATAGTGTGCGAAAGATTTCGAAAAGAAAAGTATGTAAGTATGTACATAATTATAATAATATTGTCAGTAGGCCACAGATTCACATGTTACGAGTATAGTAATCACTTGCCGGCACCAACTCACCAACTCGCATCACATTTAGTTTTAAAACAATGATTTGTAAATGGTTTGTTTACATTGTGTACTTTGTTGATTGGAACAATGGAAACATAGAAATTTATGAAATATTTTGTTACTATTTCAGTTGTTCGGTTCTGATGATCCGTTTTATGGGCTGTCGTTTGCTCCTGTCGAGGAGCGGGCCAAGTCAGTGACACCAAACAGTGGTGAGTAAAGTTAAAGTATTTGTTGTTTGCATATTAGTGCTTGTGAGTAGTTAGATGGGGTGTGGATTGGGTACATACTCAGGTACTGTCTGTTGACGAATTTTAGGGTAAGCATAATTAAATTAGGGAATATAGGGTGCTCTCGGCGCTCTCAAACTATTTGTCGACGCGCCTCTACAAAGGGTCCGTTGTTCAACCAGTCACCCTGTATACTGCTAGGATTTTTGTGGAGTAATTTTTATACATCGTTATGTTAATTGTAGATACAACCAAACAGCATCCGATGCTTGATTTCGATTGGCTGATGTGTAACAGCGACGCCACGCCCGCGAACTAGCCTGTCGCTGTAGCTACCTCAACTTTTGAAGATGTCTTGGTCCGCTACATGTGCGTGGGATGTATTTGGTAAAGAGCCCTTCGTGGACACATACCAGTATACAGTTGAGACAAACTATCAGTGTTGCCAAAATGAAAATAAATATTGTACTGTAAATATCGGCATTTGTATGCCGTTGTGTTTCTCTGTCAGAGAAGAATCCTTGATTTTGCGTATTTGTTAGATGCTAGCTTTAAAGATTTGTTAAGGTTTTGAGAGTACCTATAGAATTTAAGATTGAAAACAGTTGCTGATTGTAAAATGCGCTTATTTTGTTGTTAATTAAAGCGAAGAAGCAGAAAGATGCATTGGTGAACGCAATTCACAGCAGTGACGGCAATCGCACTCACCATTTCATTAGTACCGAGAACGACGGTAATAATATTATTGATCATATTGTTGTCGTAGTTACTATTATTCTCATCTGTGCAGTGTCGTAGTTGTGTTATGTTGGCCATACTTACCTTAACTTATATAGTACGTATTTGAGTATTTGATTACATTGAAACATTTCATTACTTTTAGCGCATTATTACGTATTAATACAATTAAAATAGGTACTCGTTGTTTGTGTTACATGTAAAAGTTGCTTATATAGGGTGTAAAAAAATTGTGTAGGACTCGTTTACTAGGGTTTTTACTCATGGTACTGAAAAACTTTACCCAAGGAATCCATATTCAATACAAAAATGCACTTAATTGATTGATAAGCTGATCGATTCGAATTTTTTGCGATTTCAGCAAAGTCATGAAACAAAAGTTGTTCAGTATGATGAGTAGAAGCCCCAGTTAACGGGACCTACACCAATTTTGTTACATCCTGTATAAAGCTACCATTATTTTTGTTGCCTTAAAATTTGTTTTTCTTGTAATTTATCGATTATTGTTTATATTACATGTAGGTAGGTTCACATACAGTGGCTATATATAGGACCGAGTAAAGTATGTAGCTATATTATCTTTTTGCTGTACTTTCTTGTTGGAAACAGCTAAAATAAATAAGTAAATAAGGATCAATTTAAGAAGTAATTCATCGTAGGAGTCATGAAGTCAAATAGTTATGATGGTGATTGCATCTAAAAGAGATTATGATACATCACTAAATTGCTCGCCTAAACCCTACCCGCTTAGTTTGCTCAAAATCACATTGCAGCTATGTACCACATCAGTAGATCTCTACTACAAATAGATTTCTATATCGAGTGGCCACTACAACGCCTCTCGCTTTAACCGTTTTAAGCGTTTGTGTTGCCACCTTAATATTATTTCCATGAAGTCATGGTAAATTTCTATGTTATCAGCGTCACCTAGTGCCTTTGTAGTAGATCTGATGAAATATAAGTAATGCTTTCGAAAAGCATTTGTACAGTTTTAATTTTCAATATACCTCTTCAAAATCAGGGGTCACATAGAAACCTACAAACATAATATTATTTTTATTAGGTAAAATTTAAATTTGTTTGGCAACATCGAAAGAAACATTGGTTGGCTAAGAAACTGTCAGATTTTGACAATTAGCCAGCAAAAAAATTGGTCACGCCGATAAGGACAAAAAATAATATCGGTATCTTTTTCAAACTCGTGCCATATCGTAACTATCCAACTTTTTCCAACAATTTCTTTACTAATCTATTTGTAGTAGATCTGTGGTATGTACACTAATGATGCTGGTAAACTATGGCATGAAATGTAAAAACGACATTTCAGTCAGTCAGGTGATAACAAGTAGAAGCAGTCATTCTCAAATTCATTCCCTATCCCTCGAATGCAAATCCGCCACTCCAGAGTCCACTTTTCGATATTTTTCAGTACACCCAAAAACTTATTCAGAGAATTCCAATAGACGCAATCAAATCCTTAATTCCTTAATCCTTAATCCTTAATTATAATAATAATATATAATATTATAAATGTGAAAGCGTGGATGTTTGTTACGCTTTCACGCAAAAACTACTTGACGAATAATCATGAAATTTTGTACACATATTCTGGGAGGTACTAGAAGTAACATAGGGTACTTTTTATTAAAAAAAATATTTAAAAAAAAATCTTAATATATAATATAATTTATAATTATATTATTAAAATGTGAAAGCGTGGATGTTTGTTACGCTTTCACGCAAAAACTACTTGACGAATAATCATGAAATTTTGTACACATATTCTGGGAGGTACAAGAAGTAACATAGGGTACTTTTTATAAAAAAAATATTAAAAAAAAAATAAAAAAAAATGTCAACAAATATCAATATTTTGCTACTTTAGCGCCATCTAACATACAGTAATGAAGTTCAAACCCTAAATACCATATTATCGACGTACGATATTACCGACGGTCAAGTCAATATCTATTTAATCTATACATCCAATTCAATTGACTATAGTTTCAGCTGTTTGGAATTTTTGAGGTTAGGTACCATTGTTATTTTTAACTGTCACTGAAATGTCTAAAAAATGCCTCGGAAGCGTAAATCTACACTATCCAAAAATTCATCACGGGCCCGTGCAGCAAAAGTTGCACGAAATCAAGAATCTTCGGTTCATGCAGAGCTGAGAAGACAACAGAAAGCGATGCGACAAAGTTATCTGAGAGCTGCTGAAACACCTCTTCAGACCCAACGTCGTTTAGAAAGACATGCTCAGCAGCGGGTAGCTAGAAGAGTGATAGAAACGCCAGAACAATCACAGGCTAGGAGAATTGTTCGAGCAGAAATAGATACCACACGCCGTCGAAATTTCATGTGTAAGGAGTGGTCCGTATTTAATGATACTGGATTTCAATATGACCCTAAAATGGAATATCACAATCATCCTCTAATTGTTATTGGCTCAATGAATAAAAAATGTCAATATTGCAATGCACTCAAATGGAAAGATGAAACTCCTGGAATGTGCTGTGAAAATGAAGTAAACCGTCGTTGTCAGTTTATTGAACAAGTAGAAAGAGATACTGCATTGAAACTTCAACGAATGTTACACAGCCACAATTTGTTGGTAAAGATCTTTAAAAATGCAATAGAAAACTGGCCTTCAAATAATTATAAAGTTGTCATTCATGCTGATCGGACTCCACGTGGCGAACATGAGAGGCGTTATAATGCACCGGTGGTCAATGAAGTTGCTGTTTTGGTTACTGGTGAACCGTGCTCACCACGAGATATAGTGTTACGGACACATGATAATACATTAAAACGTGTATCCGATACGCATAAGTTTTATGATGCTTTATATCATCATCATCATCATCATATCAGCCGAAGGAAGTCCACTGCTGGACATAGGCCTCCCCCAAGGATCTCCACGACGACCGGTTTTGCGCTGCCCGCATCCAGCGGCTTCCCGCGACCTTCACCAGGTCATCGGTCCACCGAGTGGGAGGCCTGCCTACACTACGCTTTCCGGTGCGTGGTCGCCACTCGAGAACTTTACTGCCCCATCGGCCATCTGTTCTACGAGCAATGTGCCCCGCCCACTGCCACTTAAGTTTAGCAATTCTGAGAGCTATGTCGGTTACTTTGGTTCTCTTACGGATCTCCTCGTTTCTGATTCGATCACGCAGAGAAACTCCGAGCATAGCACGCTCCATTGCCCTTTGAGTGACCTTGAGCCTTCTTATGAGGCCCATAGTAAGCGACCATGTCTCAGTTCTGTACGTCATCACTGGCAACACACATTGGTCGAAGACCTTGGTCTTAAGACACTGCGGTATCTGGGACGTAAAGATATTGCGAAGCTTCCCAAACGCTGCCCAGCCGAGTTGGATTCGACGATTGATCTCTTTCTCGAAGTTGGACCTACCTAACTGGACTGTTTGTCCCAGGTATACATATTCGGTAACAACTTCGAGTGTAGAGCCTCCAACCTTCAGAGGAGTAGGTATGACACGGACGTTTGACATAATTTTCGTCTTGTCCATGTTCATTCTAAGACCCACTTGTTGAGAGGCTCTACTGAGGCCATCGAGCATTGTGCCTAAGTCGTCCATAGTCTCAGCCATGACCACGATATCGTCAGCGAATCGAAGGTGGGTGATGTACTCGCCGTTGATATTGATGCCGAGTCCACCCCAGTCCAAAAGCTTAAAAACATTTTCCAGGGCGGCGGTGAACAGTTTCGGAGATATAACGTCTCCCTGTCTCACCCCTCGCTGCAGCTGGATAGGTTCCGAGTTTTGATCCTGGAGGCGAACCGACATGGTGGCGTTTTCATACAAACACTTCAGCACTTCGATGTATCGATAGTCAATTTGGCACCTCTGGAGAGACTGTAACACAGCCCAGGTTTCGACCGAATCGAAGGCTTTCTCATAGTCCACGAACGCCAAGCACAGTGGCTGATTGTACTCTTCGGTCTTCTGTATAATCTGCCGCAGCGTATGTATGTGGTCCATAGACCACATACATACGATGCTTTATATATGATACATTAATTTTCAGTAGAGGTGAATCAGGGTATCATTTTAATATTCCAGTCATCAATCCAACAACGACGGGACAAACAATTCCAAATAAAAAAGTTTCCTGTATGGACTTTTATGCGTACTACATGATGCTGCGAGAAGATGACTTCAATCTCCTTCTGCGTACAAAGCAACTTTTCCATCAATCCCTGATAGATATGTATATTAAAGTCGAAAGTGAGCGTCTTCGATACATTTCTCTAAACCAAAAAAAACTACGGGCTGAAAACTACATACATCTACAAGATGCGATTAGTTCTGATGATAATATTAGACCTAATGACATTGGCAAAATGGTTATTATGCCGTCCTCTTTTGTCAACAGTCCCCGTTATCTGCATGAATACACTCAAGACGCATTTACTTATGTACGAAGTTACGGAAGGCCTGATCTCTTCGTAACTTTCACCTGTAATCCTTCGTGGCTGGATATAACTCAAGAGCTTATGTCTGGGCAACAAGCCACTGATCGACATGACATTGTCGCCCGCGTATTTCGATTAAAGGTTCAAAAGTTAATGAACGTTGTGACAAAAGGAAAAGTATTTGGAGACGTCCAGTGCCATATGTACTCCATTGAATGGCAGAAACGAGGTTTACCGCATGTGCACATATTAATTTGGCTAAAACAAAAACTACTCCCTAATCAAATCGACAACATAATTAGTGCTGAAACTCCAGATCCAGAAGAAGATAAAAATCTGTACGACACCGTTACTAAAAACATGATTCATGGTCCCTGTGGAGCTCGCAATCCAGCATCACCTTGCATGCAAAATGGTAAGTGCACAAAAAAGTATCCCCGAGAACTGATTAGAGAAACGGTTCACAATGATAAAGGTTATCCGTTATATAGACGAAGGGCGCCTGCTGATGGTGGTAAACAAGTTGAGATTCGGACTCACAGTGGGGAAATCAAAAGTTTTGATAATAGCTGGGTTGTACCCTATTCGCCGATTTTATGTAAATTATTTAATGCTCATATTAACGTTGAAGCCTGCAATTCTGTACGCGCGATTAAATATATTTGCAAGTATATCAATAAAGGAAGCGATCAGGCGATCTTCAATCTGCGTAATGAAGGAGTTGTACCTGCTTTTGACGAAATCCAAACTTATCAAGCAGGAAGATATGTCAGTAGCAATGAAGCAGCATGGCGGCTGCTTGGCTTTCCATTACATGAAAGATATCCCACTGTTACGCATCTTGCAGTACACTTAGAAAACGGACAGCGCGTTTTCTTTGATGAAAATACCTTTCAAGACAGGATTGTATCTCCTCCTAAAACCACACTGACTGCCTTTTTCCACCTTTGTCAAAATGATACTTTTGCCAGGACATTATTGTACTCTGAGGTTCCCCGTTATTATACGTGGAACACCTCAAAAAAAGAATGACATCGTCGTATTCAAGGAGCACCTGTTGAAAATCATCCTGGAATTAAAGCATCGGATGCTCTTGGTCGTGTTATACTGTACACGTTACAAATTTCGAATGCTTTTGTCTGTGTATGTTATTGCACCATGTTAGAGGTCCAACTAGCTTTACAGAACTTAAAATTGTCAATGGTCAAGAATGTCAAACATACAGAGAAGCATGTGAAGCTCGGCAACTGTTAGAAAATGATAATCATTGGGACGAAACTATGGAGGAAGCCGTACAATGTCGATCACCTGATAAAATCAGGGAGCTTTACGCTACGCTTTTATCTTCTTGCGGTCTTTCTAACCCTCAAACTCTTTGGGATAAGTACAAAGAGCACATGGCTGAAGATATTTTACATCAACTGCAGAAAGTACATTCGGATATGACTTAATGAGCATATCTACAATAAAACGCTAATTAAAATCGAAAACAAGTTTTTACAATGGTTGGAAAAAAAATTAGATGATTTTGGAATGCAATTAGATGATTTTGGAATGAAAGTGGTAATATGTAGAAACAACTAATCGGTGGAAGGCGATCGTCATTTCAAAGTAATTAATTACCTTTAAGACCCAAACCTTTGTTACCTGTCACAGAGAAACTGCCGATTTTTCTAAACAGTTTGTCTATGACTCGGGTAAAACTGAATAAAACAACCCTATATTAAATTGATAAACATTGGAAAGTGTTTTTACTTAACTAGTATCTAAGTTATTCCCTGATTTGAAACAAATTTTATTTGAAACATACAAAGAAACTTATAATAAAACTATTGTACTTGACAAATTAAGCTTAAATACTTATTTATATAATTTATAAAACTAATTAAAGTCTGTTGGTAAAGGGCAAATCAGGTTAAAACTACGTTTGATGATGGTTCCCTTTGACGTCTTCATTGTTGCAACACGGACGACGTTGTCAGGTCCAGGGTGGACTCCAATGATCCTCGCTAGCATCCACAGACACGGTGGAAGGCGATCGTCTTTGACTAGGACGATCGTGCCAACAGCAAGACTGGGTCCTTTGGAGGCACGCCACTTTGTTCGCTGCTGGAGGAGCCCCACGTAGTCGCGTGACCATCCAGAATCCCTGGTACATCTGTTGGAGTTGTTGGAAATGTTTCAATCGTGTTGTTGGTATGTCTCTGTAGTCGTAGTCCGGTAGAGAAGTAATTGGTCTTCCAATGAGGAAGTGAGCAGGGGTAAGGACTTGGATTACATCAGTATCGGAAGTGGGGATGGAACAGGCTGGTCTACTGTTTAATATTCCCTCTATGGCTATTAGAAGAGAAGAAATTTCTTCATATATCAACAAACTTTGGCCTACAGTTCTTTTCAAGTGGAACTTTACACTCTTTACAGCGGCTTCCCAAACGCCACCCATATGGGGTGTGTAAACAGGAATGAATTTCCATTCAATACCCTGTGAGGAGCACGAGGTAGCCAGGTCACTCGAATTGTGTTTGACAAAGTCATATAGCTCGATCAACTCTTTGTTAGCGCCCTTGAATGTAGTGCCATTGTCACTTACCAATTGTTTTGGTATACCTCGCCTTGCTGTAAACCTCCGCAAGGCTGCCAAGAAACTTGGTACGTCCAGACTTGTAATTAACTCAATATGTATTGCCCTCGTGACGAGGCAAATAAAAATAGCTCCATATGATTTGTAAGTTTTGTAGCCACGTCCTCTCCTATCACGTAGAAGAAAGTGCCCTGTGTAATCTATACCTGTGTAATAGAAGGGAGGAGAGGGGTTTACCCGGTACTGAGGTAAGTCACCCATCGCCGGTATTGTTGTCTCCGGCTTGGCCCGGAAGCAGGTAACACATTGGTGTACTATTTTAGTAGCTAAGATTTTACCCTTTATTGGCCAGTAGCGCTCTCGTACTGTTGATAATAACAGCTGCGGTCCGGCGTGCAATAATCGTTTGTGTTCATTTGTCATGATCAATTTTGTTAGTGGGTGATTGCTATGTAGTATGATAGGGTGTTTTTTGTCATAATTGTATTGTGATAAACTTATTCGACCACCTACCTTTATGAGATCATTTTCAAAAAATGGTTTAAGGCTGATCAGCTTCGATTTTTTTGGTAAGGGCTGATCATTTTTTAATAATTCATATTCTGTAGGAAAGGATTCCATTTGAGCAAATTTTATTAATTTATTCTTTGCTTGCTTTATTTCAGTAGGCGTTAGAGAGCCGGTGATTTTTTTACTTTGATTTTTACAGTTGTTAATAAATCTCATCACATAGGCAAAGACATTAAACAGCTTTGTATCATTTGACCATTTTGTGAATAGGTCATTTACCCATATGTTTGTGTTTTTGTCTGTCGATGTGATGTTGCATATTGTATTTGGCTGTTTCCTAACTTCTGGCAGTGTACCTAGCTGTTTGTTTTCTTGCTGTGGCCATTGGTGGTCAGGCTTACCCAGCCACGACGGTCCTTGCCACCATATTGATGCAGAGCTGATCCTTTCTGCTGCCAATCCTCTTGATAGCAGGTCAGCAGGATTCTCCGAACTGGCGACCCAGTTCCATTGTTGTGGTGAGGACTGTGCTTGTATCTGTGTAACTCTGTTAGCCACAAAGGTGTTTAGTTTGTATGGTGCGGTTCTTATCCAAGCTAATACAATGTTGGAATCAGACCAGTAGGTAACACTATCAAAATTGCATTTTAATGCCCTTATTGTGGTTTGCATGGCCTTGCTTAACAAGAGGGCTGCGCACAGCTCTAATCTAGGAATTGTTTGTGTTTTCAAGGGGGAGACTCTTGATTTTGCATATAACAAACACACAGAAATATTTCCTTGCTTGTCAGTGCTGCGCACATAGATGGCAGCACCATAGGCATTTTTTGAGCTATCAGAAAATCCATGCAACTCTATTGTGACATGGTTTGTGATCATAACATGACGTGGAATTTTCAGGGACTTAAGCAGCTGAAGACTTGTATAGAAATTTACCCAATCGGTAAGTAAGTGACCTGGGACAGGGTCATCCCAGCCAGACTTGTCAAGCCATAGCTTTTGAATGAGGCACTTAGCCACTACAATTATTGGACCAATTAAACCCAGTGGGTCAAATATACTTGAAACGCAAGACAAAATTTTGCGTTTAGTGATAGGGTTAGGTATCATTTGAGTTTTGAAATTGTAAATAAACACATCATTTTGATTGGACCATTCTAACCCTAAGATTTTATGAGTAGCGTGATCACCTAACGGAATGCTTGGAGAAGGTCCGCTAGTGTCAGTGCGTTGTGTGTTAGTGTTTATGTGTGAAAATATCTCACCCAGCAACTCTGGTGAGTTGGATTTCCACTTGCGTAGTGTGAAATTCGCTCCCCGTAGGATATTGTAGATCTCCAGTGACATAGCAGCTACCCTGCCTACCTCGTCTCCACCGGTCAACAAATCGTCTGCGTAGAAGTCTCTGGTGATGGTATCCGCTGCTGCTTGGGTAGTAGAGGGCTCCCCACATACCGTCGGTGCATTAGCTGTGGATTGATCGTTCAAAGAGGTATGAGTCTCCTGTGCTAGCTGTAGCAAGCATCGTGTTGCTATGTGTGGTGCTGGTTTTAAACCAAAACTCAATGTAGTTAAGGTGTATGTTTCTAGTTTGTCACAAGGTTCTTCTCTCCATACAATACACTGGAGGTGTCTTTGATTTGGGTGTAAAAGTATATTACAAAACATCTTTTCGATGTCAGCGTTTACGACATATTTGTGTTTTCTGAATCGCAATAAAATGTCTATAAACGAGTCCTGTTTTATTGTACCCTTATGCAAAATGTCATTTAGGGAAACACCAGTGGTAGTCGGGCTCGAGGCATCAAACACTACCCTAAGAGGGGTTGTGAGCTTTTCCGAATTGATTACTGCATGATGTGGGAGAAAGTTACATTTAACATCAGGTTTAGAGTCGTCAGATTTGTCTTTAATCATGCGACCCGCCTGCTCAAAGTCTTTCATAAATTTTACGTACAATTGTTTACATTGCTTATCGCGTTGAAATCTTTTCTCAAGGGACCTAAATCTCTGTAATGCAATGCTCTTTGAATCACCTAGAAGTTGAGGTGATGCCCTCAGTGGTAAGTTAACCACAAAGTTGCCATCAGAAGTGCGAGTGTGAGATTGGAACACTCTTTCGCATTGTTCCTCATCATGTGACAACTCTGGCTGGAATAATTCGTCACTACTGTTACACTCTTCTAATTCCCAAAACTTCCTAAGTTGATAATTAAGTGATAAATTGCACCTTACCTTGTTATTTTTTTGGGGTGCACTCACTAAGGCGCCGGTTATAATCCAACCCAATTGTGTATTTTGTAAAGTAGGTAGTCCCTTACCTAGGTTATGTTTTTCACTGCGCATCAATTCGTAGAATAGCTCAGCCCCGATTAACATATCTATCTCGCCCGAGGTATAGAACTCCTCATCCGCGAGGTTAAATTGGTTCGGAATGTTACACATTCTCGTATTAACTGCGTAATTTGGTAAATTGCATATACTGGGTACAATCAAACAGGTTATGTTCGTGGAGTATGACTCACTTCTCGATTGTAGAGTGACATTGCAAAGAAAATCGATTTTTGTAGAATTTTCACTAAATCCAATTACGTGCATATCGATTTTATGTTTTGGTAATTTTAGCAAATCGTAAGCTCTTTGACTAATAAAGTTTGATTGCGAGCCAGAATCGAGTAAAACACGCAATGTTTGTCGCTTATTTTTTACGTCATAAACGTAAACACGGGCAGTGGACAAAAAAACTGTCCTGTTTTGAACGAGTTGAGAAGTGACTGTGTTGGTATGCGTTGGTAAAGCAGGGCTGACGCCCATCGATCGTGCATTGCTTGATGCGTTTGCACTCGTTTGTGTGGTCACAGCTGAGCGCTGTGTTGAGCTTGTTGAATCGATATTATCGACATTATCGATTTGTCGACTTGTATGCGCCAAATGCGAGTTGAGTAACGTAGTTGGTTGTAATTGTTGTGTTGATTGATTTGTATGTTCAATAGCGTGATGTGTACGTTCTGTAGGTATGTGTAGCAACGTATTATGCTTACCTCTACACTGTTTGCATGTTGAAGAACGGCAGTTCACGACGGTGTGGTTAGGACTTAGACAGTTCAGACAGAGTTTGGACCTTTTGACAGCGCGAATGCGCATTACTGGACTCAGACCTAAAAACCCAGTGCACTGGTTAATATAATGCTTACCTTTGCAATGTGGACATGAATAAAATTTTGGTTTATCTTGTCTCGAAGTGACAGAGGAGGACGTGGCCAACAAAGCTTTCTTATTGTTGTGGCCTTCACTACTCATCTCATTGGTATGAGAGACTTCTAGTAGGTCGGCCCGCGTTCGAAGAAAATCCTTAAATTCCTGTAAGGTAGGCAATTCCATTGAGCCAATTCGCTCTTCCCACTTTCTTTGTATGGTCTGTGGCAACTTGGAACTGATAAAATGTATAATTACCAAGTCCCACTCACCAACAGGCACTGAAAGGGACTTCAACGATCGTAAGTGCTTAGATATACTATCTATTACTGACCTTAAAGCGTTTGATTGCAGTGGGACCGGGTCCATATCAAAGAGACCCTTTAAATGTTTGTTTACTAGTAAACGGGGATTATTGTACCTTTCACAGAGCAGATTCCACGCCAAAGAATAACTTTCACTCGTAAATTCGAGTGAACTGACCACCTCGAGAGCACCACCCCGTAGACAGCTACGTAGGTATTTAAGTTTTTGAATATTTTTCATCGAGCTTTGATTAATTAGTGCATCAAAGGTTTCTCGAAACTCAAGCCAGTCGTCTATATCTCCATCAAATGAGGGTAAAGAGATTTCTGGATATTTAATTGTGTCATTACACTCTGGTTTTTTTTCTACATTTTCGACATGCACTTGCTTGGAGGTACAGCCGGCTTGCTTTTCACTAATTATAGATTTGGCTAGAGCTACATGTTCAAAATAGAGATCTTCAAACCTTTGACGTTCGATTAGTTGTTCATCTATATCGGTGCACAATACTTCAATTCTCTCTTGAATGGTATCAAAAACATTATACACAGATCCTAAAGTCTCTGTTCTTAATTGTAAATCTAAGATTTGAGAAGTAGTTAATTTGTCTACATCTATTTCTTTGATTGTGGTTACAAATTTACAATAACTAGTAAGCTTTCCTTTGTAGGAACTTCTTCTCTTTCTTAGGTCCTTTAACTCTTTGTTTTCCAAAGGAGTAGGTTTTTCATATGAGTTATCATTTTCAGACATTGTGAATTAATTGAGGGAATATTAAGCCAGAAATGTTACGGAAAGGAAGGAATGAAAAGGATGCTCACTTTTCTTGGCCTCCTCTTGTCCACTGGTTTCGTCTTCGCCTCACTTGCTTGGCTAGTCAGCCACCACGTGCCGACACGTGCCACGTGTGTGTCGAAAAAACACGTGGGGTCGGGTAGTTTCTTGCACAGCGACGCCGAATTGCAGTCCTGTGAGGGAGATCGAAGTCCTCCGCTTGGAAAAAGAAAAACGGGAACGGCTCACCGGGTGTTCCAGGATATGTATTTTCGCCCAGATGCTCCAGCGGTACACGGCACTCGGTTCCCGCGTTCGCCAGTTACCGTTCCTGTGTGCAGAGCAGCCTCGTAGTCCGCTTGGTCCGTGACCACCTTGCCACGTGTCGACTTGCTTGTGCGCGCTGGCCTGGCGTCGGTCGAATCCGCGCCGCGCTGTCTGAGAGTCCACGTCGCGCTGTCCACGCTTTTCTCGGGTACCCGGGAAATGCAAGGGCTTCGTAACAGGCTTTCTTCTTCACTCCGTTGCACACGTAGAGGGTCACCAAAAATGTTGAGGATATAAATGACGACGATCTCTTGGTATATAGGTGATGTTTATTGGTGTGAGGTCTGTCGAAAAAGGGCCTTACAATGCCCGTGGGCTAGCTTATAAATACTTCTAAAGAGCGACATCTATACCTAATACATAGAACTAAATTCTTCATACATAATGATAAATGTTTGTCTACTAGAAAGTTAAACTACATTCTGTAGTACATACAGATCGTAACAGATGGGGTTACGTGTGTGAACAGCCCTCGAAGAGATAATGGGGATGATTTTAATAATGAAATTGCTCGGGAGCTAGATTATGATTTCATAGGACTACAACATCAAGTGGCAGAATTAGTCCCTCAATTACTTCCAGAGCAAATTTATGTTTTTCATCAAGTTGTACGTAGAATAAACTCGGGCAATGGTGGACTCTTCTTTCTCGACGCACCAGGAGGAACCGGAAAAACGTTTTTGCTCAACTTATTAATAATGTCCGTCAGAAAAGACCAGAAAATAGCAGTTGCTGTAGCTTCTTCGGGTATTGCCGCGACGCTATTAAACGGCGGCCGTACAGCACATTCCGTTTAGAAATTACCATTGAATCTGGCACAAGAAGATTCGCCCATCTGTAATTTCAGTAAAAACAGTTCACGAGGTAGGATGCTGCGAGAATGTAAGCTTTTAGTGTGGGATGAAAGTACAATGTCTCACAAGAAAGCTATAGAAGCTTTAAACCGCACTCTTCAGGACTTGCGAGATAGTACAGATATAATGGGAGGAATGGTTGTTTTACTAGCTAGTGATTTCCGACAAACCCTTCCAGTCATTCAGAGGGGAACACCAGCAGATGAAATTCAAGCATGCATTAAATCATCAAGCTTATGGTCTAGAGTTGAAAAACTCAGCCTGAAAACGAATATGAGAGTACATCTTCATAATGACGTGGATTCGGGACTTTACGCAGAAATGTTGTTGAAAATTGGTGATGGTTGTTTAGACGTTGACGCTGAAGGTTATATATCACTATCAAGCGAATTTTGTAATTTAGTAGAAAATGATGTGGATCTCATCGCTCATGTTTTTCCTGAATTGCACCAAAATTTAAGTAGTGATCAGTGGTTATGCGCAAGAGCAATATTAGCACCAAAAAATGAAGTGGTTAATAAGATTAACACCGACATTTTAAAAGATGTGCAAGGAGAAATGAAGGAATATTTGTCGATGGATAAAATTATGGATACGGAACTAAGTACTTCATATCCTGTCGAGTTTTTAAATTCCCTTGAACTGTCAGGTGTACCGTCACATAAACTTCAATTAAAACTAAATGTACCAGTAATGCTGATGCGCAATCTAGATGCTCCACGACTATGTAATGGAACAAGGCTTCGTATAACAAAATTGGGGCAGAATATACTTGGTGCTACTATTTTAACAGGTGTCGGCAAGGGAGAAAGTGTTATCATACCTCGGATTCCAATTATTCCAACTGACCTTCCTTTTCAATTTAAAAGAGTTCAGTTTCCGGTCAAGCTTAGCTTTGCTGTTACTATAAACAAAGCACAAGGGCAGACATTACAGGTAGCAGGAGTGCATTTAGAAAAGCCATGCTTCTCTCATGGTCAACTATATGTAGCGTGTTCACGTGTATCTAATGCCCGGAATTTACACATATTTGCACCCAAAGAAAAAACTTATAATATAGTCTACAAAAATATTCTAGATTAATGCTCAGCATCTTATCTTTTTAATTGTTAGAATTCAAAACTATTTATTTTTGTCACATGAAAATATATTTTAACATTTGTTATTGTATTTCAATAAAGCATGTTTTAAAACTTCATTGAATGTAGTAATTTTTAAAAATCGATAATACTAACCAAATAATAAAATAAGATTATCATATTGATAACTTCAGATCGATATATTTCTATTGTAATTATAATGATTTCTGATACTTATTTAATGGATTCGATGCGAGCGAAGCCGCGGGTAAAAGCTAGTATATTATATGTTAAAAAAACCGCCCAAGTGCGATTCGGACACGCGCAAAGTAGGTTCGTTGTCTTTAAAAAAATAAAAAGTATATTAAAAAAAAAAAAAAAAATTGCAGTTGGTAATAGAACGTTTTGTATGGAAAATGCAACTGCACACCTTAAGTTGGTCGACTATAGTCCTAAACTAAGAAAGCCTACTTAGCCGTGATATCCTACTATTTACATTTTTTTTCAGATGTCCTGAAAAAGCGGTTTAGCTGGTAATTAAACACTCGACTCCAACAAAAAAAATAGCTTTCTGGTAATAATAGTCTGTGAGCTAAGCCGCGGACGGACAGACCGACAGACATGGCGAAACTATAAGCCTTGTTGATTACGGAACCCTAAGAATGGCATACAAAAAAAGAGTAAAAATAACCGCTGTAGGCTGATTAATAAAGTAATGTTTTGAATAGTTTTGAATATAATAAGGTTTTGAATCTCATTTTATGTTTTTATTTATTTTGTATGGGATTGAGCCATATTCATTATTCAATTATGTAGTTGATGTGATGCCAGGTATTAAGTTTTTTTTGGATGGAGCAGGATTTGCAGCTAGATCGGTGATTTGTATATGAGATGCGATATGAGTTAGCTTAGTGATTGATATAGATTGTTGATTTGTATATGAGATGCGATATGAGTTAGCTTAGTGATTGATATAGATTGTTGATTTGTATATGAGATGCGGTATGAGTTAGCTTAGTGATTGATATAGATTGATGATTTGTATGTGAGATGCGATATGAGTTAGCTTAGTGATTGATATAGATCGATGATTCGTGTATGAGATGCGATATGAGTTAGCTTAGTGATTGATATAGATCAATGATTTATATATGAGATGCGATATTGTGTTAGATGTTTCGACTTAATAATAAAGTTAAGTACGTCAGTTAAAAGTTTAGTTTCGGGTAAAGATGGTTCTCATTTATTTGTCTGAATGGCTACGACTAAAATTTATTTATAGCTGAATTTTGAAATAATTTGAATATGCTCACGAAATGTACTGCTTATGCATTTATCGATTCTTTTTTAATTAATGTACTAGTAACATAAGTCTATTTTAACCAAGGATCTACCTTCCTAATTAATACATTAATGTAAACAGTTTGAATTAGATATACCGCACGTTACTAGGTAATAAGTACTTTTATTATATAGTTACTCCTTATTTTTGTATACGAGTTCAGCCGGAACAAGAAACGTCTGGTTCGTTTAAACGTTCTGGTTTACGCAAACCAGAAAAAGTTGTAAAACCCATGGACGTTTCTTGTTCCGGCTGAACTCGTGGTTGTGGTGGTTGTGAAACGGCGAACTGCAGCGCTAGCTTGCATTGCATGTGTACACAGTTTACCTTTACGTTGCAGTTCGTCACGTTTATTACATCTATACCAGACCAAAGAGTAAAAAAAATACCAGACAAAATTTAATATTATTTCAACACACTTGCTCGTTAAATGACTGTTATTACATCGCTTTTAGGTTCATAATGCAGTGTACTGTATTTTATACTTTTATAATAACAATGATTTTTGAAACCACCAAAACTGAATATTTTAAATTTTTGAAATGATTGAATTATTATTATTTTTTCCTCGCATGTGTGTAGAAAAACGTTGCATTACGGCTACATAAATCCGCCTCGAGTTCAATGACTAACATAGCTCACTTGTACTATTAAGAACTAAAACTTAAAATTAAGAATTAGTTTTGAAAGTAAACGTTTCACTGAAATATATTTTTCTTGGGCAAATTTTCAGCTGACGGGAATCAGCTTATCTCGTATACGGGGAATATACCAGACTTCGACGATATAAACATACCGGATTTGGAGGGCGAGGGCTCGCAGGAGGTGTGCGCGGCGTCGCCGGCGCCCAGCGCGGGCGCATCGACCACCCTCAACACGCCCCAGGTGGAGATACGCTCACCCTACGTACTCAGGCCATGAGAAAAAGTAAAAAAAAAAAGACATCACAAGAAAAAACACAATTCAAGGAGATGAGATGCTAAAGTGAACAACAAAAGAACTACGACGTATGTTATTATTATTATACTTATGTTAGGATATAGATAATCTATTCTTTACAAATAGATAGTAAGAGTTGTGTTCTTTAATAAATTCAATATAAATAGGTTATACAGAAAAGATTTTAAGAGCTTTGTTAATTGCAAAGAAAATTATTAGTGTTATCTAATTGATATATGTTTGTAAAAATGAACTTTTATGTTTTAAGTTGTATTATAAAAAGCATATGTTTTCATATATCGCACAAAGTAACAATGATTGCCTGTTATTTGAGAATTTACGTTTGATGGCGCTTGTTTAAAGTAAAAAAAACGGATTATCAGAAAGGAGCGATAAATACGACAGGTACCTAATTTTTAACCCCACACTAAAATATATATTAAAAAGTGTTTCGGCATAAAATGGATTAAAATCTCTTTTGTTAAGCATAAACAATAATAAGTGCCCTTCAAACAGGGATATCAAATGCGCCCCCTGGTGCCCTGGTGCCCTGGTGCCCTGGTGCCCTGGTGCCCCGGGGCTCAAGCGGGGAAGGTAATTTCGCCGGATTTCGCGCTGCGTAGTTCCGAAATTTCTCAGTATTTTTGTATTAAACCTGCAAAAACTAATTACTGATCTACAAAGCTGAAAAAAATCCTTTCTAATATTTATTTCACATTCATTCATTCATTACGTCGGTGGTGTAATGGCAAGGGCCGCTACCTCCTTTCCGGGAGGTCGTGGTTCGATCCTGCCACGTACCAATGTGTTTTCGAATTTCGATTTCATATGTACGTTTATTCGACGCTCTTACGGTGATGGAGAACATCGTGAGGAAACCTGCACATGCCTGCGAAGAAACTCGAAGGTTGTGTGTGAAGTCGACCAATCCGCACTGGGCCCGCGTGGTCTACTAGGTCAGATCGCCCTAATTCAGGGTAGGCTCGAGCCCCTCGGTGGGGACGTATATGAGCTGATGTGATGATTTATTTCACATTGATTAGATTAGAAATAAATAAAATACAAGACCTATAGGCACTCGACCCGCTGAGCGTTGCATTGTCAATACGAGGTCCGAAAGGCACTCGTCCCGCTTGAGAGGGGATGTGGATTGCATCGGAATTTTACAAGCCAAATCCAGAAATCCTTTTTTGCTATTAATAAAGGCTCAAAATTGCAAGATTTGCTTTCTTATTTATCTTTATATTTAATCTCAATAATAGTATAGTTACCATACCCAAGATGTATCCGTATATCTTAATGTGCATTTGATGACACCAAACCCTTCGATACACGATACAACCAAACCATCTCAATCATTCTGTCCATTCTAAGTATACCTACTATATTTTTGTATAGTAATCTTACAAGATTTAAATTCATTGTCAGTCGTGCCTAATTGACATAAAAATACTTCACTAAGCAAAACCTGCAAAAAATATTATGTACTTGTTTTGTAACGTAAGCACCGATTTATTGCATTCTATAAAACAATCGTATCTACAAACACTACAAAAGTATTATTCTGTTATTATTACTAGACTTGAGACCTTCAGTTATTTCATATTTTTCGTTTTTATTTTCTGTATAAACTGTCTTATATTAATATTGCGACTAAGTTGTGTAGATGTTTAGATTAATTACGTGTATCATAATTATTATTCTTGGATGAACAAAGCTTGTTAGATTAAAAAATAATGTATAAGTAACTAATATGGATATACATATAATGTATTACATTTTCACAAGGTTATTTTAAAATTTAATGTATAAACGATAAAAAACACCTTACCCTTCTTTTATTTCAATTGTAACATTTACCTACCTATTTAAAGAACCGGCCAAGTGCGACTCACCACAACGACACCTCTCCACACAACTATGACAATGATACTACTTTGTTATATTCACAGTACAAACAAAAGACATCAACGCGAGCGACAGAAATATGCTTTTTTTCATTCAGTTCGGACTCCTTGGCGCGAGTACGACTCACACTTGGCTGGTTTTTAATGTTTGTTTATATATACTACAGGTTGAGTTCTATAATCACACCAAGTATCACGCTTGTACTTGTGTATTACAGTTTTTACGATGGAGCTAAATCAACAAATACATAAAAAGACATTTTTAAGGTTCTGTACCTCAAGGCGCTTTGCACACGACGGGGCGGGGCGGAGCGGGCCGGTCAATTTCGCCGACAACGATAGCACGAAGGGAATCCTATACTACCAACGCACATGGAGGACAAAAAGACCGCACCGACCGCGCCGCCTCCATGTGCGTTTTTAGTATAGGATTCCCTTTGTGCTATCGTTGGCGGCCAAATTGACCGGCCCGCCCCGCCCCGTCGTGTGCAAAGCGCCCAAAAGTCCGTCCGTCTGTCGTATCTGATTTGCTCACAAACTACTGGACCGAATGAGTTGAAATTTGGTATGTCTTACCCAAAGACGGACACGCAACGTAAACAAATTAATTTTAAACACAAACACATTAATTGGAAAATATAAAAAAGCAAACTATATATCATGAAAAGGCTCGGTGGGGACGTAAATGAGCTGATAAGATGAAGATATAAGAAAATAGGCGATAATTGACCTTTCCCCCTCTTATCTCTGAAACTACTGGGCCTAAAATTTTGAAAAAAATCACAGTATAACAGGAATAATGAAAAGTCAGATTGTTTAGAAACTAGCGACACCTAGTGGGCTCTAGTGGTATCTTCTACATGGTTAATTTACGTAGTAGTACGACACCAGCAATTATGCAGAATGGTGCCTCAGTCCCTCCCCAGTATTATGGCATGGAGCAAATAGACTAATAAAAGATTATGGTAAAGTTTGAGTGAGATCGCAACAGTTTTCGTTTACTGGGCGATCGAACAGTTAGCGTTGGCGCGAAGATCGCCAAATGACGATTTGCCCGCTCGAGCGTTGGCCGTTATGCTAGCCAAATAGCGAGCGTCTCACTTGAAAGGTTAGATGCCTTTTACCTGTATCTATAGATGGCGCTGCGCTGTCGATGAAATTAGTTTTTGGTAGGGAAGCCTTCGTGCGCGAGTTTGACTAGCCGTGGCCGGTTTTATTTATATGAGGACCGCCTAAATTATTCACTTTAATATTTTGTTTATTATTTGTTGTAATAGCGGCAGTAGAAATACCTACACATTCTGGGAAAATTTCAACTCTACCTATTACGGTTCATGAAATACATCCCGCTGACAGACTTACAACGGAGGCTTAGTAATAATAGCACACCCTGGACACTTCATACAACGGGCCAGAAATTACATTTCAAAAAACGAATGACGGAACAAACAAAATGGCGGTGAAATCCTATACGTTGGACAACCAATCTGTATCAATCTAGTTGACGAGGGGGTGAGGTCGCAATCTAGAGAGCAGCAGGGCGTGTCCATACTGTATGTTAGTACTAAATATACTTTGGTAATAGAAACCCGTTGAAATCACCCTTTAGGTGTACGGTAGGTACCCTTAAAAGTACTTTAGGTGTACGGTAGGTACCCTTAAAAGTAAACCGAATAAATACAAATAAAGACCTTTTTTCATATTTAAAAATTGTGTATTAGTATGAATCTTACTAGTATGACGTTTTAACTAATACATAACTAATACTACAATATTGGTTACATTCAAGTAGTAACTAAATAAGGGGGCGATCATAAATCATGTAACGCGAAGTGCGGTAGGGCGACGTGTCACGAAAAACCGCGTGTTATGGGATTTTCTGACAATGGATTAAAAGAAACAATAAATAGTTTCAACTTGCATCGATAGATGGAGCTGGCAAGAGATGGTTCTCCATAGACTTTTTTTTCTCGTAATTAAGTTTCTTGAATCGATTATTTAAGGTGGTAACACAGGCAAAGAGCGCCGCAATCAGTGATCGTGTCTAAATAAACTACAGTAAGTACCTATTCTTAATTTTCATCGTTTTGTACTCTAGCGAGTAATTATTTTTAGTTACTACTTAGTTAAGTAGGGTAATCCCCTTGACTCCGCAAAGATATTACTTTGAATTATACTTTGCTTCGTTTGCTTTTTCAATTTGAGAACCATGTTAATACAACTCCATCTATCAAGCTGTGTGGAACTCGAGCGACGAAGGAGCAAATAAGTAGAAGGTTATGTGATCGTTTAAAAAACCGACCGCGAAACATTGACGGGAATGCACTCATTACTTATAGACAACAAAAACGAGAAAAAACGTGTGTATGTATGTGTGTCCGTATTTGCGGAGAAACCGCTAGACCGATTGGCATTTAGTACATAGATTTATAAAATTATTTGCCAGGGGTAGTTTATTAACTTAAAAATTTTAAGATGTATCTCCCATACAAAAAAGTTTGAAATATTTTTTTAAAAGGGTCCTAAGGATGTGTTCCAAATTTTTGTCATGACAGCACTTATTAACATGTGGTAGGTACCTTTATCTTGGAAAAGTCTATAAAACTTGTGCCTGCCATACAAAAAAGTTTCAATATTTTTTCTCAAAAATAGCGCTAAGTTTACTAAAGAAATCTTACTATTGTATATGTTACCGGCCAAACCTGATTTTAGGACAAACTAGTTTTTCCTAGGCCAAACCAGTTTATCCTTCATGCGATAGGATAAATCGGTACAGACTAGGCTAAACTGGTCCCGTCCTATGGCCGTTAGGAGAAACTAGTTTAACCTAGGCTGAACTGGTTGAGCAGAGCACCGTTTTTTAAATGTCGCAGCCGTTACGTCGAATACGCCAGATTGTAAAACAGCGACGAAAAAAACTAGGTAGTGAGAAAAAACCGATGATTTCTTCCTCTGCGAATCATTCTGCTACCCATTGAGGAACCTCGCTTCGCTGCGCGAGGCTCTTTGACTGTATAATCAATGAAATCTGAACGAACCTAACATCGCTTGCTTAGCTAGCTCATTTAAAATGTCACTCGGTAGTTTTTACAAAAATCGGCGCCTCATACAATGCGGCGTACAGGCCATAGGACGAACCAGTTTAGCCTAGTCTTCCGGTTTATCCTATCGCATTAAGGATAAACTGGTTTGTCCTAATATCGGCTCCCATACATATTAAATAATGTTAGACGCTCCTATGAGAATGTATTTTCTTCGTGGGGATTTCAGTTTATTTAATTAAGCTGTCAGAAAATCCCTCTTCATGAACGCACTTAATTGTCATATGATTTGTGGACGCCCCCTAATAAAGTAAATGTTATCACAGCTAATTTTTTAATACGATGAAACAATCGGAACTTGTCGTTTCCCTATGGACCCATTCATTTGACCCATGCATATCAGCTGAAAGTCGTCCACTGCTGAACAAAGGCCTCCTCCAAGGATTTCCACAATGACCGGTCTTGCATCCAATGGCTTCCCGCGACCTGCACCAGTTCGTTCGGTCCACCGAGTGGTACGCCTGCCAACGATATGTGTTCCGGTATGCGGTCCCCACTCGAGAACTTTATTGCCCCAATGACCGTCCGTTCTAATTTACCCCACGCCACTCGAGTGTACACAACCATAAGGACCATTCTTGCGCATGCACAGCTCGCATCCAGCGGCTTCTACTATTTGACTCGCTGCAGATTTATTCGTCCGGTTATAGACCTGATTGCCAAGAGTTTGGTTATGAGAGCCGTTGGTTGTCGCCCAGGTCATCAAACCCTCAGGTTTTATCAGGTCAGAGGTGCACAGTTCAAATCCCAAACCCCTATTTTATGTTATTGGCTTCACTAGTGGGGTCACGGGACATAGGGCCCGGAAACCGAGAGTTTACCCACAGACTTATATTTGGCAAATACTCGTATAAGTCTGTGGGTATAAGTCTGTGTGTGGGTAGATAAAATATGTATACGAGTGTTTTAATGTGGTGTGCCTAATACACATACATACAGGTGTAACAAAATGATTGCGGGTTATTCATCAGAAGGTCGCGGGTTCGATTCCCGGCGGAGTCTTGGTGGAAGCGCATTTTCTAAGCTCACCTGGCTAGCTACCAACATCTTATCTAAGCCAAGCATCAATATTAGCATTGTTGTGTTCCATCTTGAAGATAAGATAGCCGGTTCCCCATTTCGTTGGGGAATCTTGGTAAGCCCGCTTCCATCTTCGGCATCATCGTCACTTACAATCATGTGAGATTCTGTCAAGGGCTTACCAATTGATGATAAATAAATAAAACTCCATACAATACAGAAGTACACAAAATTGGTCGATCTGCTGATCGATTTTTATGACAAGTTAAAAAATTCTGTCTCTCGAGGAAAGTTGTTCATTACGATGAATAGAAGTTCTAATTAAAGGCTTCTAATCCAATTTTATTATATCTGTATGTACATAATGAAAAATGAAAATTGTGGGATGTCTAGGTAAGTATCCTGTTGATTAGTAATGATGTGGCCATGAGTGGAGTGGGAACACGCCTAGCGCCCAGTAGCAGGGCCATTGTAGTTGATTCAAGTCCCTTTTTGTTGAGGTTAAAGTTAAAATTGTTAGTTTCAAAGAGTCGCGCGTATCGTAGAAGACTGCTCTGCCAAACGCTTTGTGGCCGGACTTGCGAGTTCACCGAGCTCACTCCGGCGTGGCGGCTGTAGACTGGCTACAAAATCTAGATTATATAATCTAGAGTTATTACGCAATTTCCTTCAGAAAGGCAGTAATAATAATTAGAATTAAGGCTACAGTTAGCGTTTAGTAACGTCAATTCCTTGACAATAATGCTGTAGAGTTTAATAGCGCGTTGCCGTTATCATACGCAGCGCCGGTATGAATTCGATCTAAAGGTATGTTTTGTACTTTCGTTGCTTGCTATCCAAAAACGGCTAATGCAGGCGTAGTCTCTTCATCAGAGCTGGCAGAAACGTGGGCGCGGCAGAGCGATCCTTGACGCCGTCCGTGATGTAGGGGCCCGGCTTAGACATCAGCACCGTGTGGAGAGTGGGCAAGCAGCCGATGGAGCACGCCAGTTCAGGCGTAATGTTGCGGCATCCTTGTACATCCAGAAACTTCAGCTTCTTACAATTCGACTTGACAGCTTCCAAAGTTTCGTCTGTCAACTGGTTACAGCCCTGTAATGTATACACGTATTATTAAAAAGGTGAATGAAGGTGCGAGGGATAATGACACATTAGTAAGACTAGGACAAAAAATAGAGGAACCACAAGCAGTGAACTTAAGCACTCTTGTTGACTAAGTTCATATCAGTATTCCATGCGGTAATTCTAACCGCCTCCGTGGCTTAGTGGTTAGTCCATTCGCTACACACCAGGAGGTCGCGGGTTCGATTCTCAGCGGGATCTAACTTTATACTACTTTGTGGGAACTGTCAACATCTGGCCGGCTTCCAATATCTCATCTAAGTCTTGCCACCAAAACATTGATGTTAACAGCATTTATATATATTTCAGCATGAAGATAAGATAATCTGTGTAAGATCACTTTTATTGTCGGCATCATCATCACTTTACCATCAGGTAAGATGATGCCAAGGATTTACCAATTGTGGATTAAATAAACGGCACCTGTCACTGACGCAGGTGATTAATTTAAAAACTCGGAGTGAAGGCAGAGCGACAATTTAGCGTGGATTCCTCAAGCGTTGCAGTGATTTGCATCCAGAACTTTGATCTTTTTTCTTCATTGTGTGGCACAATTAACAGTGCAATCAAAGGAATAGAAGGTGGTTGCCTGGTGTTGCACTTAGCATCACCTGCGGTCACATGTAAGGTTCAGGGCACTAGATTTACATCTATCGATGTGTGCAATGTGGTGCATACGCATTACAGATAGCCTCGGGATGGGGCAGGCTGCCTCTGTACATTTATTTCATCAAATACAGACTTAGCCCCAGGACATCGCACACACATGCACTCACCCGAGCGCTCCAAATACTACCAAAAGACACATCCCTCAAGCCGTGAATGTGTACACACCTTTAAAGTGATTGGTAAGTAAATATATACATAAGTTTGTCCATTGTCCATTTTCAGATCCAAACCAGGGCCTCTGGCTGGAGGGACTGAATCGTTACCACTGAGTTACCAATTACCTTTGATGGTAATGATGAATAATTTTATGTTGATAAATGTAACAAAAACTGTCTTACCCTCAGTTGCAGATGCTGAAGTCGTTTTAGATGTGTCACTATTTCCTTTACAGCATCATCTTTTAGATTATAACAATCAATCAAATTGAAATATTCAATACTAGGACAGTTTCTTACAAGATGCCCAATGCCTTCTTGAGTTATTTGCTGACACCTACTTAAATCCAGGATAACCAGTTCTTTAAAGTTAAATGCATATGTCAGACTGACGTCTGTTATTTTGTTGCAGCTGCTAATATCTAGTGTTCTTAGTCCTTTGAGCCGTGCCAAGGAATAACCAGAGAAGGAGTCAACAGTGACCTTCTCACACATACGCATGACATCTCGTTTGCGCCTTGCATCTCTAACTATTTCTTCCTCAGCTCTAGATCCTAAATATATATGAGGACGTTCATCACTTTCATTGATATCAGACATTATTGGACCTTCATTATCCCCTTCAGTCTCCAGTTTTCCCATGCCAGTCAAACCGGCATCTGACACTTTATCACAGTGACTCATTTTCAATGTATGCAGGTGTACTTGATTCTTAAATACAACTTGAATTGAGATATCTGTCACAGCATTAAAACAGTAGCTTACATCTAGAAATCTCAAATTGGGAAATTTTTCTGATATCATAATTAAAGTAGTCTGATCCAAGTTCAAAGAGTGTACATCTAACTCCTCCAGTACCAAATTTTCTTCAGTACAGATTCCATTTTCCAGTCCTTCCTTTGTTATTAACACACACTCAGACATGTTTAGATATTTTAATTTAAGTAGTTTCTTCAATTCAGCTACTCCTAGGTTTGTGACAGCTCTGCAACGTTGTATGTTAAGGTACTCTAAGTTGACTAGATTTTTGCAAATATAAACCAAAGACTGGTCAGTTACCCGCGTGCATAGCCCTATGTCCAATGTCCTCAGAGAAGTTTGATGAGTTGTCAAGGATAGGATACCAACATTGGTCAGTTGGTCACAAGAATGCACTTCTAGTGTTTCCAACTTTAAGTCCTCTATTTCTGATAAGGATTTCAGTGCTGTCCCATCAATTAATGTATTTGAAAATAACAATCTTTTGATATAATGTGCTCTGGAGACTATAAATTTCAATACAAAGTAAAAAGTAAAGACACTTTCAGATGGATTTTGAAATAAATCAATAGATGGCGGGTAGAATTTCTTCACTAATCCCACATGAAATTGTAAAGAGCATGCAGACAGATTCAGTTCTTCTAAAATTGGAGCAGTAGAAATGAATCTATTGAAAAGGGCATCAGTTAAGTACTGATTACTTGATAAACTCAAAACCTTTAAGTTCTTGAGGCAAACAGATTGGAGTCCATCTGATTTTCCTTCCAGTAAACGTCCTGACATAAAGAGCTCTTTGCACGACTGTATCTCTAACACTTGTAGCTCGGTACATTTTTTCAACATGTACACAAATACTTTCTCACCAAGGTCAGAGTTTATAATAATCAAACTTTTTATGATCTCTCCCATTTTGTCCCAAAACACATTGAGTTTGCTTGAAATTTCAACGTCATTAAACACGTAATTGTAGAAAGGAATGTCAGAATTTTCGAAAATAAATATAGGAGAGTTCACATCATTGAGTGCTGTTTTATAAAATGTTACTACTTTGTTCTTGAGAAAGCTGTGATCATTCGCGGCCTCATACCACGAGCGACAGGTTTCACTGGCAGCTTTTCTGTCAGCTTTCGGTAGATACTTGAATAAATAAACTAAAACCTGGAAGAGAAGCGAAAGTAACAGTCAGTTAAATGCAGCATCAATCTGAATTTTTTCATCAATACGTAGTAACGATAACGTGACTAGGCTTCATCATAAACTTGATAATAAATCACGTGAAAAAAATATTACAATGCAAACAAAGGAAATCTGAGAGCAAACTGATTTCTCTCAGAATTTATTTAAACGGTACCTACCTCGTACGGAAGATCCATTCCCTAAAATTTCATTTATCTACTCTTGATGAGGTATTCCTTTAATAATCCAAATATATTTAACATTTCTAAATAATTTCCGAGTATTTTATAATTTTTCTTTATCCATTTCATTGAATTCAGTGAATATTACATTCTGACAAGCCAAGGTCACAACTCACACTCAAAATGACAGTGACATTTATTAACCAGCTGATATGCCGTTTTTTTGTACGTTTCTAGGTGCTCATTCGTTTAGTGGACCGTTTTTTGGCCATGATTTTTGTTGGCTTAGGCACAATAGACTAAAATAACAGTATGTTATCTTCATACAAACTGGTCGAAACGACGCGCTTCGAAATCTCAGCCTATTTGGGCACGCAACAGTCGCGAGTGGCCCGCAGTTATACATTCGGTCGTGAACGGTCGGTGAGAGACGCTTTCTCGCGCATTTTAGTAAATTATTCGGCAGTATTGTTCCGTTGTTTAAATTCTTCGATATAAAGTAATGACTAGGAATAACTTTTTTTATATTACCAACTCAGTCGGCAAGGTAAGATTAAAAAAATATTTTATTATTATTGTTAGTTCATATATTTTATTTCTGTTACCTATGGCTAATGGCTTATGATAAGTAGCTATCGTAGCAAGCATAACTTCCTTGACGGGTATATACTCGTAGACTTAGTAGGTTAGTACATATTTGTCTTTTTTCGCCAAGTATTTTTTTATCCACAATTGATACGCCCTTGGTATCACATTACCTGATGGTAACAAGTGACAATGATGCCGAAGATGGAAGCGGGCTTACCAAGGTTCATTGGGGATCTGGCTATCTTATATTCATGCCAGAACAAATCAATGCATGCAGGCGGGCTATGAAAATTCCCTACCACCAACCAACCAAACCGAGTCTTACAAAATTGACCCCTCCGGGAATCGAACCCGCGACCTCCTGGTGTGAGGCGGATAGACTAACCATTACGCCACGAAGGCGGTTCATACTTCGTACTTTGTATGCGTTAAATAGATACATTAAGATTTTTTTTAGCTAAATACATAAGAAACTAATATTTATTAATATGGCGATAAGCAAATTTATTTCGATGGGTATGAATTTAATATTAAATACTTAAACTAGACCCGTGAACTTAACATTGAAGCAGTCACCATTTCTTTACTTAGTACCTAACACGTGTTGTTGCCGGTTCGTTTTGTCGGTGCTTGAATCGGGCGACGTTGCATGCCCTCTCCCGCCCGGCAGCGCGTTGGGCGACGAGTGCCCAACGCGCTGCCGGGAGTAGACATGGGTAACTCAGCATAATTGCTTGAGCTGTAAATCAACGTGTCTCAACTTGTATAGTTGCTGTGCGCGGCCGCCAGTCGGCAAAGAGCGTATTCCCTTTATTCCTCCATGTCCATGTTTTGCAACAATGTTTTTAGTGAAGCTGTTTATCAGAATGCAAACTTTTTACATTCTTAAGTTCAACAACAAAGCTTTTCGTATATCCCAAATGAGGCGCAAATATTTAAATGGAGCCAATTTGCAAATAATTCAGAATCATTTTATTACCTACTTCCTAGAACGTAGTGATTTAATAAACCGTGCAAAAAATTACAAAATGCATTTTTATTAAAAAAACATACATAACCCATTATACTTTACAGGTACTAAACTAACTCGCAATCTCTTTTGAAAGTTGAAGTAAAACCCAAGAAGAAATAATTGAAATTCAAACTTATAAAATACGCACTAATATTTTGTGAAAAGATAATAGGAACAATTTAACAGAGCATTAAAAATACGTAACCCAAGACAGACAGCCCTAGGCCCGAGCTCGTGTACACGCAGTTGTAGGTAATGATTTCAAGGACACTGCCGAGATAAAATACTGTTACTTTAGTCTACTGTGGCGTAGGTGAGTAGGATAATATGTAAAATATAGGAAGTGTATAGAGTGCCGCAAGCGGCATTGTATCGCACTCGGTTCTGGAGCCGTAAGTTTTACGGCATAATAGTGACACCGTATAATCTCCGTAAGGAGTATGCATGGCGAAATAACGCACCTTTTTAAAGAGCCGTGAAATTGTATTGCATAGCACTGTCATTTTTTATTTTATGCTCGTGTTGACTTGTTTAGGTTAGGTTACCGGCTTGATTGGCGTTGTTTTAAATGTGTGGTATTTATAATAGAAAACACTCTAATGGCTGAATTTACGTCGTTAGATTCATATACTGAAAAGTATGAAAAGAAAAATTTCATACAGTTGTGGAAGCGTGATGCACGTAACATTGAAACAACTGTGCGGCTGTATAAATTGTCGGGCCGGCTAGTTAAAAAGGTGATGAGTTGGGAAAGTGACAATTTAGAAAAAGGATAGGATTAAGAAAATGACGAAGTCGAACTGAGCGCGGCTAGTAAGCCGCAAGCTTAGGGCACTGTAACTGACGACTGCACTATGTTACCATTTACAGCTATTTAAAATTATGTACTAGTGTGCCGTAAGCGGCATCGTAACCGATCGTAATACGTTAACGCTTGCGGCACTCTATACACTTCCTAAAATATATCGCACCTTCAATGAAAACTACTCGATAAAAAAAAATGAAAAATGTGTTATGATCGTGAAAGACTTAAAACAATCGGATCCAACTATCTGTAATTAATAATAAGCCACATTAGAACAGGACAAAACCGCTATGTTGGTCACTTTCCCACTCGGAGAATTTTGGGGCGTGGCCAGTTCCAAAACGACGCTTTTAGTGTTGTGTTGACATTGCTGTTGAGAGGACCTCACGCACACGTAACTAGAGATAGTGACCTAATGCAGATTAAGACGTTTTTATACCGATACCATCAGTAAGTTCACCTTAGTTTATTTAGTAATAAAACGACCAATTTAGATATGACGAGTATGTGATTGTTTTCTTCCTTTAGTAAGCTGAAATAATAAGAAGGAGGTTCATCAGTAAATGCGTTGGTTTATGATCACTTTAACAACAAAATAATGTACGAAACTGAAGAAAAATCACGTTAACACTCCGGGAAACTACGACTTTAACTCTCCATGTAAAGGACACAAACACACCAGAGGACCTAGTCGTGAAAAAACTGTTCCTTCTTCATCTTGTAGTAGTTCATCTTCATCTAGTTCGAGTTCTAGAAGCTCGAGTTCAAGTTCTTCATCTTGAAGTAACACTTCTACAAAAACTTCGGCATCAAATAACACTAAACCCATTGCGGATTGTGCTGTGCCCAGCACAATTATGTGGTCAGTCTCTCTTCCCCCCCGTCATTCATGTGAAGCAGACGTCACTTTCGTTTTTTCGCACTTAAAAATAAATAACTTACCCCGAAATACTTAAAATCCACTTAAAGTAAAGTTCTTGTAATTTTGATCAACACCAATCAACTTCTTCACTTAGAATTATCTGTGAAAACTGTAATCTACGAGGAAAAAATATAACAGAGTAAGATTGCATTGTAAATATTTTTTAAATCCTACCCTCATACCAGGCTGCTTACTTGAACTTTCCAAAGAGCCAAGACTCACGCCGCTGCTGGTGAACCTAGCGCCATCTACTAGCGTGTGCTCGCACTATTCCGACTGGGATCGTATTTTGCAACATGTTTAAAACTCCACCGTCTACTCGGACAACCAAATCGTCCTCTGCACTAAAACGCAGTGAATCTTTCCCTAATGAGAAGTCAATCAACTTACAAGAAGATGAAGCCGGTAGCGAAGGTGACTCCTCTAAGAAACCGTCCATGAAATACTTCAAAGATGATTTACTACGTCAGCTCTCAGTTTGGAAATCAGAACAAGACGTGAAGCTGTCCGCTATTCTTGGAACAGTAAATGAATTAAAGGTTCAAAACCAAGAAATCTTGAATACCGTGGAATTTCTATCCACGAAATACGACGAAGTCTCCAAGAGGCTTGAAACACTTGAAGTAGATACAAAGCAAAAATCGGAGTATATATTGACGCTTGAAACCAAAATTGATAATTTGGAGAGACAAGCACGCTCATCTAGTGTAGAAATCCGGAACATACCAAAAAAGCCCGTGGAAAGTAAGGACGACCTGATTAAAACGGTAATATCCTTGGGTAGCGTTCTTAACACCCCGACATCTGATATATATGATGTGTATCGTTATCGTATAAACACAAAAAACGAGGAGAACAAACCAATAATTGTACATTTCACTAGCGTACTAACTAAGGAAAACGTACTCAAAAGTTACAAAAAGTATAATAAAGAGCACTACAAGGGCGACGGACTTAACACAGCTAAACTTGCAATCAAGGGAGCCTCAAAAACGATATACATCTCCGAAAACTTGACACTAAAAAGTCGCAAACTGTTCTTTCTGGCCCGTGAGTTTGCTAAAACCAACGCATATGCCTACTGCTGGACTTCGTTTGGTAAAATATTCCTACGGAAAGCAGAAGGCTTGCCGCAGATCCGGATTGATCATGAAGAAGATATTAAAAAACTTAGGAGTAAGTGATTATTCGCACGGGTTAACGACAAAAGGCGTGCAATCACTTTATTGTGCCTTTACTAATCTAAGTAATTTTGTGATAATCTTAAACTCTATGCTATATTGTACATCACATACATACTTACACTATCAATCACATAAAACAAAAAAAAACACTCACATCCCGTCACTCAATTCATTAACTTCTACATACAGCACTGTAAACTCACCTATTGGTATGAATCTGGTCTCAATCGTCGTGTCTTACGGAACTCTTGTTGTTTGGTTGTTTTTGGTGGATTCTCTCAGGATAATCAGTTTCAGTCACTTGCAGTTACTCTTTTACTACACGTATTTTACCATTGCGTCGAGTAAAACCCAAGACATATTATATTTGCACAGTGAAAAACAAACAAATCAACCTGGATACAATACTTAATAATATTACGCAAGATTTGGATACATTCGATGCTCATTTATGTTCGTTTATCAATGATCCACATCATTGCTCAGAGATAATTAATAATGAAATGAACTGCTGTAAAATTCCATTTTCCATATTAACAGTGAACATTCGCAGCATTTATTGCAATCTGGATAAGTTACTTTTATTTTTAGATAGTCTTGACTTGTCTGTAGATATTTTAATCCTGACAGAATGCTGGACAAGCGATGATAAACCTCCTCCATCCATAAATAATTATGTAACATTTTTTACTAAAAAAAGCTATAATAAAAGTGATGGAGTGGTTGCCTATGTACGTGAAGGAATACATATATCATCTTACGAACCGGAAATTGAAGAGGGAAATTGCCTAGTTTTAAAAATAGATAGGAAATACACTATAATTGGCTCTTATCGACCCCCTTGTTTTACAAATCCAAATATATATATCGAGTCACTAGATAAACTATTTCAAAACATAAAAACACCGAACATTATTTTTACGGGGGATATTAACATCAACATACTACCTGGACAGGTCAATAACCATGCAGCGCATTATATAAGCCTCATGGCCTACTATGGGCTTTTGCAGGGTATTGATAAAGTTACTAGGATTGATACTTGTGTCGACCACTTTATGGTTAAAAGTAATCTCACATGGCGTACATTTATCTTTGATAAACTAACCGACCACTCTCCAATCTTACTATATGTCAATAACTCCGACATTAATGTAGCTTCCGAGACTAAAAAAAGGATTATAGTCGATTTTGACGCGGTTAGAAGAAGTCTTGCGGATGAGACATGGGAAGAATATCTGTTAATGTCTGATGTAAATTCTGCTGCTGAATACTTAACTAATAAAATAATTACAATAGTTGAAAAACATACTTCTGTTCGAAAGCTCCCTAGTAGAAAACAACCACTTAAACCGTGGATAACAGTGGGTGTGCTCAAGTCAATTCGTAAAAGAGATAGTTTACAAAAAACACTTAGGAAAAATCCTTTTAAATTAGAACACAGAACAAGATACAATAAATACCGTAATATCTGTAACTCCGTGATTAAAACGTTAAAACGCCAATACTATTGCAAACAATTTGAAAAATCTGCAGGTAATAATAAAAATACTTGGAAACTTATAAAAGACATCTGCAACCTCAACAAAAGAAAAGAATGTCCTAAAGAACTTTTAAAGATGCATGATACTGAGCTTGATTCGCTAAATGAAGTAAATAAATACTTTACATCAATTGGACAGGAGTTGGCTAATGACACTCTTAATAGATTGGGCGTTTCGCATGACGTTTTGGCGTCTTCTGCTAAATCAGTTAATTCCCCATTGAACTCCTTTTTGCTCTATCCCACAGATCCCTACGAGATTGAACGAATAATTAAATCTCTAAGATCAAATTGTGCTCCGGGGCATGATAATATTTCAACCAATGTAATAAAATCTTCATCTGAAATTCTAGCCTTTCTGTTTACACACTTATGTAATTTAAGTTTTGAAACCGGCATGTTCCCTAATATTTTTAAGACAGCCATAGTTACTCCAATTTATAAAGCTGGGGACAAAAAACTACCTTCTAATTATAGGCCGATATCGCTTCTGCCAACTCTTTCGAAGATTCTGGAAAAACTGGTTAATAAAAGATTAGTTTCCTTCCTTGAGACTTACGACCTCTTAGCTCCCAAACAGTTTGGATTTCGTCGTGGAAGGTCGACTGAGGACGCAGTGCTTGAACTCACCAACTCAATTGTCAAACATCTAGACAAGAGTGAAAAGTGTATTGGAGTCTTCCTGGACCTTCAGAAGGCCTTCGATACTGTATCGATCCCTATTTTGATTAATCGGCTAGAAAACACGGGAATTCGAGGTACGCCACTTGCTTGGTTTCAAAGTTACTTAACCGACAGAAATCAAGTTTTGCGCATTGAACAAGCGACCAGTGATTCAGCAACATGCAGTTTCGGAGTGCCACAGGGTAGCACACTTGGTCCCACGCTATTCTTGGTCTATATAAATAATCTATGTAAAGCCACAAACAAAAACAGTGACATTATTATGTTTGCTGATGACACAGTTCTTCTTTTCTATGCCAAAACGTGGCCAAGCGTATTTAATGAGGCTGAACAAGGCCTTAAAAAAGTAACAACTTGGCTTGAAAATAGTCTACTGACTTTAAATACGACCAAGACTAAGTACCTTTGCTTTAGCCTCACGAACGCCACACAGCCAGAAAGTAAGTTAAATTTGACTATTCATTCTTATCCTTGCAATCGTAATCTGACCCGCACTGAGGAATGTAACTGTAAAATATTATCACGTGAAAGTCAAATAAGGTACTTAGGAGTAGTAATCGATAATAAACTTAACTGGAGACCCCACTGTTCGGCTCTTTCAGCTCGTATCCGCAAACTAATTTACATTTTTAAGCAGCTCCGAGATTTTGCTGACCACAGGATTTTGTATCAAACTTACAAGGCCCTCTGTGAATCTATTGCTGGCTATTGTGTCTGCGCCTGGGGAGGAGCTGCAAAGACTATCCTAATAGAGACCGAGAGAGCGCAGAGAGCCGTCTTGAAAGTTATCTGGAAACTGCCTTTTAGATTTTGTACGGATGAATTGTACAGACTGTGTCATGTTCTTTCTATTCGTAAACTATATATTTATGCTTGCACTCGTAGGTATCATCATGTATCAGTCCCGAAACTTAACAACCCTAAAAACAATAGAAGAGTAACATTTGCAAAACCTTTTTGCTCAACTTCGTTTTCACAGCGCCATTATGAATTCAATGCTCCTTTTCTATATAATAAAATTCTTAGTTTTAAAAATATTACACAACTTAATAATTTTGATGTAAAAAAAGTGATTAAAAACTGGTTGACAAAATTAAACTATGATGAAACGGAAAGTTTATTTGTGAGACCAAAGTAAACACAACAAACTATCGCACAAAGACACACTCATTCACCCTCACATACACACACATCCCCACACACACACACACACACACACACACACACATTACGGATTACGTATGACACTATATAAATTAGGTTCTTCTGAATTATTGTCCTTATGCTGTAAATTAAGATTTCGCTAATTAGGTACCTATACTGTTTTTACATTACGTCTAATCTAAATTATTTTTTTCTATAAGTTCTCATAAATTTTAATATCTCATAATGTAACCTGTAATGTAAGTTCTCTTTTATCTGTTCAAGATAATGGTGTTCTGGCAATTTTGTTATGCGTTTACTGGGGGAAGACACTGTTACCTGTAACACAGTTTCTAACTACCACGGGTAACAGGGATTCCATCCGCTTTTGTAACTACACCTTGAGCCAATAAAGATCTTAAAAAAAAAAAAAAAAAAAGAATACATTATTTAAGGACATCCACTTCTAGAGAGTTTATTGATGGAGGTAAATCTATAAGTAAAGTAAAGTTCTCGAGTGGCAATGCGGGCAGCGCAGAACCGGTCGTCGTGGAGATCCTTGGGGGAGGCCTATGTCCAGCAGTGGACTTCCTTCGGCTGATATGATGAAATCTATAAGAGATCTTTGAAGAGACTTTATAGAAGCCAGAGATCTAAATAAGTCTAAAGTTGACTACTGGCTCTACACTCGAATATTTAACAATAATTTTAAAATAGGAATCTTTCAACCAAGAGAGATCGATGTGATCTTTGTTTGGAGTATTAAATGGCGCTAGCCGACCACAAAATGAAGCTGCAAGAAAAATATGATACTCATTTGAAGAAGAGAAACTTGTGTCGCTTCGACAAAAAGAAAGACCGCGCGAACATTTGTGAAGGCAATATTAGCACCGTGTACCATGCAAGCAATTATGCAATGTCCTTTAGGAGAGTCAAATTCTTTTTACTACATTTCAAAACTTAACTGTCTTAATTTCACTATGGCTGAACTGGCTAAAAACAAAACAGAATAAAAGAAATAAATGTGCTGGTGTCCCTCAAGGTGGCGTGCTCTCTCCTCTTCTCTTTTCCATATTTATAAATTATTTTTCTCATAACTTGTCTTCATCCTACCACCTGTATGCCGACGATCTGCAAATCTATTCGCAGGCTCCAATATACAAATTGCATGATGCTATTAATAACACGAATAAGGACCTCTTTTACATATCACAATGGAATAAATCGTACGGTCTGCAGGTGAACCCTGCTAAGACACAATGCATTATTTTGGGTAGTCCTCATTTTATTTCGAGGGTGAATTTGGACCAATTGCCACATATAATGTTTGATGGAGTTCGCACTAACTTTAGCCATACGGTTAAAAATCTCGGCGTTACGTTCGACACCACCCTTTCCTGGTCAGCTCATGTCTCCGAAGTTAGCAGAAAAGTATTTGCTTCTGTGCGATCCTTAAAACGTCTCCGCAATTTCCTTCCAAATGCTACTAAAATTCCACTCGCCCAGTCTCTTCTTCTTCCTATCCTTGACTATGCTGACTCCTGCTATCCTGACCTCAATTTAGACCTTTTGAATAAATTAGAGCGTATGCAGAACCTGGCGATTAGATTTATATATGGCCTACGAAAATATGATCACGTCTCTCAGTATCGGAAAGAACTAAAGTGGCTATCTTTTTTTTTTTTTTATTAATAATTTGAGTGCGTTTGACTGCAACTCACCTGATGGTAAGTGATGATGCAGTCGAGGATGGTACACGCAAACTCAAAGAATGCCTATTCACTCTTGCTATCTGTCCGCCGTCGTAGAGACGCACACGTTCTATCTCTTCTATATTCTTTATTATTTGGCCATAAATCTTCTACTTATCTTCAAACCCCTTTTCACTACTAGTTCTCCACACACAACCGACCGCTCCGTTCAGCGACTTCAACAGAAGTTCGATACCCAGCTTCCTATACCATTTTATGGTTTTGCGTAAAGGTGATGAGTATGAACCCATCTGATCGCTCATATCAATGGAGCCTTTGGATTTATTATAATCTAATATCATTTTATGTTTAGTTATTTCTTTGCCTTTCTTGACAATTTTACATAATTTATCCGAATGCTTAGTAGACAACATCATAACATCACGTTTATCTTTCCACTTCATTACTGTAATACCGTCTTCATTTTCCATTGCCATAAATTCTCCTCTTTGAAGTTTAGCTTCCACAACACTTTTCGGTAAACCTCTTCTGTTTTTTCTAATCGTCCCGACCAAGTGTGTATGATTTTCCAGCAAATTATAGGCTAATTCCAGACTGGTGTACCAATTATCTGTTGCTAGAGTGTGTCCTCTATTTAGTATTTGGCTACAAAGAGACATAACTACCTATGTAGGCGTGGTGTTCACCGTGTCTATATTTTTGCCGCTATATAAAGAAAATTTACATGTATATCCTGGAATGGTACATAGTTTAAAGAGCTTTAAGCCATATTTATGCCGCTTGTTTTTATTGTACTGGCGGAATACTATGCGTCCTCTAAACGGCACTTGGCTTTCGTCGACACATACGTCTTCTTTGGGAGAGTAATATTTTTGAAACGTGTCGTTCACCATATCTATAATTGGTCTTATCTTAGCAATACGATCTGTTTTATTTGCAGTTTGATTGTCGCTAAAATGTAAATACTGCAGGAGTATTTCAAATAGATTGCGGCTCGTAACAGTGGATGGAAAGTTCTGGCCTAAAATTTCATCTTTGCTCCAGTAATAAGATAATTTGGGAAGCCTAACAAGACCCATGTAAAGAATGAGACCGAAAAAACGTTTAATTTCATATTTATCTGTTGGCTTCCAAGCGTGAGATTTAGATGACGGTTTACTATTTATTGATGGAATAGATTGTGTCGCAAATATGTTTCTCTGTTCTGCAACCAGCTCAAAAGCTTCGTCAGGTACTAAAAGACTGTAAAAAGATCCAGGACTTGCAGTTTTTAATGAATTTGCCAACTGTCTATTCATACCTGATTCATCTGTAAAAGGAATTACAGATGGCTGTTGGCGTCGTGGCCGTGACCATTTTGTTGAAGTACGATCTTCAGAGGTAATATTAGATAATACATAATTTTGTACCGAATCTGTTTCACTCTCACTGTTACTTGGGATAATTAGTCGTCTTCGTTTTTTTGGAATATGCAATTTCTCAGACTCTGAATCGGAATCCGATAGTATATGATCTGAATTACGATTACGTGTATCGGAAAACACGGTAGATTCTTCCTGATGAAGAATATTTGACTGAAGTAATTCAATTTCACGCAAATCATCTTGCGTAAACACAAAATCTTCCATGTCCACATGTACTTCTTGAAAATCCGAAATCTCCATCATTCACTAAAATAATTTTCTTCTACACAGCATCAAAACAACCTCCTTTAAACACGTATTCGACTATCAAAAGAAGCGACACGACCTCGCCTGGCGAGCGCTAGCGTACGACTGAACGGGGTGTGGGCGGCGGGGTGCCCGGCCTGGCGCCATAGTAACGGAAATCTAAATTTCTGCAACACAGCGCCGTGGGGGTCACCGGTGATCTCAAATGTTTTTTTTTTTATATTTACGGAATCTTATGTCGGATTGTTATTATAATTATTTTGGGTACATATCATAACAAAATATATCGATTACCGACAAAAAGTTTTTTTTAATTTTTTTATATTTTCATCTTGGCGTTTAACGTGTTAATACGTGGAGATACGCAAAACGAGGGCGATAATGTACACAGCTTAATCGAAAAGGAGATAAAAAGAAACCTGAAGTCTGGACCAATATATTATACATCTCATTAGTGTGTTACGATGATAAAAAGTGCAAAAAAACTGGCAATCCTTTTACAGTTCTGGATTTAAAATATGACCTTTTGTGGATTTGAAATCTTTACAAAATCAATGGGGTTACAATTTGGACGAAGATTTTGAGCGTAAACCGGTGTCCCGAAGCGATATAAAAGTGTTACAGTTCTTGAAAAAAAAGCCTTTTGCATTTTCCTTTAAAACTTCGTATGCTCAAGAAGATTTCATGCGTGTGAGCATGAAAAACAATAGTAAAGAATACCAAGCATGGAAGAGGTCTCAATTCTTAAAGCATTTTCCAGCAAAAGAAAACTAACAGAAAATAAAAAAGAAGGGTCTTTATGAATGACTTCGAAATAACTTGATACCCAGTTTCTTACAATTAAAATTATTACAAATCTCTGTTAGAAAACTAAGAAGACTGATTAACAATACTTTTAAAGTAAGAAAGTTTTATATGGTAGCTCGGTAAGTATTGATTAATTGTTGCTATTTTTTGTAGGTACCTATTACATTGTTTTGCAATGATGATGACATATATACAAAGAAACATCCCCACGACAAATATTTATGTGGGTTAGATTTTTAGATTAATTTAATAGTTGCAGATTTGATTATTTTTACAGTTCACAAAATTTAAAGTTATTATAAAAAGAGTGAAATATTTCGATATGTATTTTTTAAATTTTATCTAAGACTTACGAGTTATTTATTTTCTCTAATTCAAACAACCAAAAACAGTTTTATTATTCAAAGAAAAGTTTCTAATGATTGATGTTCTCGTTTAATTTCCAAGTAATTATATTTTTGAGATTTAATTACATAATAAGCCGTAAAATATTCTATTACTATAATTATATTATTTAAAGGACTTAGTCGTAGCGACGGAAAGCGACCCGATGGCCTAACGCTGATGGTGCCATGGCAGAAGGGGAGGAGTCTTCTCTGGGATGCCACATGTTCAAGCACTTTCGCACCCTCTCACCTAGCGCATTACATCAAGGGCAGCAGGTTCCGCTGCTGAGGCAGCCGCTCGGTCGAAACACTCAAAATATGCTGCATTGGAACAAACCTACATGTTTGTTCCATTTGCCGTCGAAACGGCTGGCTCATGGGGAACCGAGGCTAAGGGTTTTGTTCGGGACATTGGGCGCCTTCTGCGGGACAAGGGATTTGACCCCCGCTCCGGGGCCTTTCTGGTGCAAAGGTTGTCTATAGCCATACAACGCGGCAACGCTGCGAGCGTTATGGGCACCTTTGCGCCGGGCACGCTCAGGGGTGGGTTATTTTAGTTTTAGAAATTTTATAATTTGTATATCGAAAATTGTATAGTATTAATTGTGTGTGATACAATTAAAAAAATATTTCTTTAAAAAAAACCTTACTAATGTTCAATGACCTCTTTTAAGATTTCATCTCTTGTGGCTAATGCCAATTAAACATCAGAATATTTTTAAGGTTTGCAATTTAATAATAATAATGTATGAAAGAAACTATTTAATGGTTAAAGATCTTAGTTTCATTAAACGAAACATTCAAATTTAAGAGTTTATTTTTTGATAAGTACTTAAATTGCCTAAGATGCTCCAAAAGTGTTCGTTATGAATACTTTTGAATTTCCTGATGACAGTTTTGTTTTTATTTTACTTACATGACGCCATATTCACACAGGCAATAGAAATCACTGGTTTTTAAAAAATAAAAGAAAGTATCATAAAAATGTTAAAAACTTACTGCAACGTAGAGGAGTGTCTGTTCAAAAGGTCCTATTTTCGTGATTAACAAAAGTTTTACAGGAAACAATAAAAAGTATTTAAATATAGTAATAATTGGTATTTTTGTATTTAACGCAGATTAGGCTAATTGATATACCTACATATATATTTTATTTTCAGTTTTTATACTGTATTTCTTTTTTTTTAAAATATTTTTATTTGGAAATAGGACTTTATGATCGGAGTTACATCTTTTTGATCAGAATATTCTAGAAATAAGACTTTTTGATAGTTCACTTAATTAATTTTAATGTCTGTACTGTTCCATCACCTTCATCCATTTTTATAGATTTTTTTTTCTGCTCGATCATTTCTTTAATACAATTCGTATTAAACTGGCACAAATCGCGAGTCAAGGACTTGGAGATTTGCGTGTTCATTTGCCAATACCGAGTGACGCCTTCACAGGATTGCAAAACCAAACTACAGTAAAGTGGGGCTATTTTAGAAAAAAATCTCATAAAATTCATGGGATATTTTTAATATTCTGTGTAACTGGATGTTACAATTTTTCCTTAACAGTTTGAAACCTAGTCTTTGATCTTGTTTAGTTTTTATCACCGGTAAGATTACCACAAACCTGCTTAAAAATAAACAAGGCGTCCAAAAAGTTTTAATATGATTTTAGACTTTCTAACAACCAGAGGCTTATTTGAGACAGTTTTAAGTAACGTTCAAAAACGCACTTCGAGCAAAATATTAAAAAAATGTAAAATAAAATGACGTGTACTCTATGGCACGTTTCCATGGCATGTTATTCTGATGGTGTCAATTATATCGACTAAATAGCGTCAAAATCGTTAGGTTTTATTATGAGAACTACTGCTAAGTTCAACAAACTTAAATCTATTAAAGTACTCTACTGTTCTTATGTGCGCAGTATCCTCGAGTATGCCTCAGTGGTGTGGAACCCTCGATACAATATTTACAGATCCCGTATCGAATCTATCCAAAAAAGGTTTTTAAAATATCTGCAGTTTAAATGTAAGCGATTTGACCATTCCTATGAGGACAGATGCAATAGGTATAATTTTCTATCTCTTGAGTCAAGGAGAAACATCGCTGATAAAGCCTATTTATCTAAAATAGTGAACGGCGCAATAGATGAACCCCCATTACTCGCAAAGTACATCTTCAAGTACCCAACTTTCGTTTGAGAAACAAGCAAGTGTTTGCATCGCCCATTTGCAGAACTAATTATCGCCAAAATTCGTTTTTTGTCAGAGCCATAAACTCGTTAAACAAACTAGCAGCACAAAACCATGACATTGATATTTTCAATATGAGCACAACCATGTTAAAGCGTAAACTCACGGCGACGTTACAGGGCCTTCCAGCCCCGGTCCACTAGTACAGTCATGTGAAATTGTTATATTTTAAATACTTTTTTTTTTCTAGTTTGGCTTTAAATTTGTGTTTAACATATATCTTCTTGAATTTTATCTGCGAAAACTTGTCATCAGCTTTTAGATACATAAAGTTTATTTTATCATTAATGTATAATAGCAGTAAGTTTTCCAAATATAATAAAATAAAATAAAATAATAAAATATTTACTCCTTGAGACATCCAAGTCACATAAAATCTAACCATAATAATAAAGAAATCGCAGTAAAGAACCCTAGACTAGGCTTGGCTTTGCTTAGAGATTTCATTACTTTTTATAGAAAAACAAGCAGCTCAATCGAGACTTGGCTAGTTTTTACAGGATGTTTTTGGTGGGATTTCACTTATTTTTGTAGAAAACTACATTGATTCATGAACTACGCCTTAAAAACTAGTAAATCAAGGAGTTCGGTCCTGCGACTGCATAAATAACTTTGTAATCCTATATATTTTATATGGGATTACAAAGTTATTTATGTAGTTTGTGTAACTAGAAAACTGGACCGAAATTGCAAAATGTTTGAGTTTTTCCTTGTTTTATACACTAAAGACTAATTGTATTCTAAATTTGAATCTTCTATGTCGGCTAGAAGTGCCTTGGAATTTTGATGATCTGTCAGTCAGTGAGTGACAAATTAGGAAACTTTGACTAGTTATAATTCTTAAAGTACTGGTTCAAATTGAATGAAATTTGGAATATACCGTGCTTATATGATGCCTGCTTGGGTACAGAAAACTCAGGCTTCTAGGTTTATCTACAACGAAGTTGTCGGGGGGTCGAAAATGGCCTGAACTGCTTCGAGAAAAGGATGGTACGGCCGTGCCGCTTTTTTTTCTCGACTTGGCGGGGGCACTGCCATGCCCCCAGATACGAAGAATTATGGCTTTATTCAGCTAAAAATATAGGATAGTATTTAGTCGACATAATTGACACCATCAGAATAACATGCCATGGAAACGTGCCATAGAGTACACGATAGAGTATGCGCAGAGATCAAGCCTAGATACGCAACTTTAAATGGGCAACTTATTAAAGCGACGACTTCATTAGAGAGGCTCAATATCGATTTTAAAGGGCCATTGCCGTCAAAGTCACGCAATAAATACATACTTACTGTCATCGATGAATACAGCCGTTTCCCTTTTGCTTTCGCCTGTAAAGACATGACGTCAAGCACCGTTATTGACTGCTTGGATAAAATATTTCATATGTTTGGTACTCCCTTGTACATCCACTCGGATAGAGGAACTTCGTTTATGTCGCAAGAACTCACCCAATACCTGGTCTCTCTCGGAATAGCTTGCAGTCGGACTACTCCGTATAATCCTCAAGGGAACGGCCAAGTCGAGCGCTTAAATGGCACGTTGTGGAAGACTATTCAACTGGCTTTAAAATCAAAGGGTCTAGAGACGACGGACTGGGAAAGAGTACTCCCTGTAGCCCTACACTCAATACGGTCATTACTGTGTACGGCCACGAATGCCACTCCTCATGAGAGGATGTTTAATCACCCTCGCAGATCACCTAATGGAGTATCACTGCCTGCATGGCTTACTACACCAGGGCCTGTTTTAATAAAGAAGAGTGTACGCCACTCTAAATTTGACCCAGTGGTAGAGGAAGGCCATCTTTTATAAAGCAATCCACATTATTCACACGTAAGATACTCGGATGGAAGAGAAGGCACCATATCAAATATACATTTGGCACCTATCCCCTCGGACGATGAATATCAATCGATATCCTCAGATGATGACGTCGTGTTGCCAGTACATGATGAACCAAGGCCGCCAAACGCACCTCAACCTGAGCTTCGCCGTTCTACGCGCACCAGGCGTCCACCAGACTACCTGCAGGACTACCAGACATCTTAAGGGGGGGTGAATGACGTGTACTCTATGGCACGTTTCCATGGCATGTTATTCTGATGGTGTCAATTATGTCGACTAAATACTATCCTGTATTTTTAGCTGAATAAAGCCATAATTCTTCGTATGGTATTGTCTTTAATGTATCATAAAATAAACTTTTTTCTGATGAGGAGGTATTCATTGGACGTAGGTAAATCTTTTGGCTTAAGGTAAAGACTAATGACTTATTTGTTCCGGTAGGTATTTATAACTAAATTAATACCGCTGGGTAGGTAGACTTCTTTAATAATAATTGAAATTTTTACGTAGAAACTTGACCAAAATTATAACCTAAAAATATTCATTGAATACAAGCGTTTTACAATATAAGTCTATATTAAAATAAAGCTTTTGGTAAAGAAAAAGGCACATTTTTTACTAGCAGGTACCTATCTACAAACTAAACATTGAATTATTATTACTACGTAAAACTAAATTAATATAGGTATCTTGCCGTGGTCGACCCGACCACGGCTATCGAAACATAGTCGAAACGTTAAGGCTTAATGACGTCGTTCAGCTGCCTGTAATCACCACATGGACGTATCTCTCCGTTCTTCTTGGGCACGATGTGTAGTGGACTCGCCCAAGGACTTTTTGACGGCCTGCAAATACCTAATTCTTGCATGATCCTAAATTCTTCTCTAACTTTTTGGTGACGGTCAGGAGATAGAGGTCTAGCTCGGGCACGAATTGGGGGTATCGATGTCTCTATAAAATGACAAACTGAATGCTGAGGAGGTTCTTTAAATGACACTAGTTTAGTTATTCCTGGAAATTCATTTAACAAATCTTTGAATGGATATTTATTAATCATCTACAGTTTTGATTGATAATTCCGTACTTTTGCTGATGTTAGCTATGACATGTACAAGTGAGTAACTTCGATCTATCAGTTTACAACGCCTGATTTCGACCAACAACTTATAATGGCTTAAAAAATCCGCACCGATTTTAGGTTGTTTGTCGTTAGCAATCACAAATGTCCAACAGAATGCTCTTCTTAAACTTAGCTTAGGTCTAAAATCATTGTCATAATACCGTATGGTTCGATTTTAATACCGTTAGCCGCGTACAAAACGTAGTCACCACACAAATTTTTACGCTGAACTGTACTAGATGGTAGTACGGAAACGTTCGCTCCAGTGTCCGCTAAAAATTTCTTACCAGTGTTCTTATCATAAATGCATAGGCTGTGGTTGGAACTTCCGATACAGCTATTCAACTTATCTAGTTTACCTGTTTGTCTCCTTTCCAGCTGCAGGGCTTCACGCACTTATTCGCCTTCTCCTTGTATCGATAATGGTAGAAGCAAAGCCAGTCCGGGTTTCTGGGTGAGCGCCTCGGACCTCTGCTCTGACTGCGACTGCGAGGGGTATTTGAGCTCGACTTCTCTTTCTTGTCTTTTTCTAATCTGTTACCTTGATACCGCTGCTGCCTCATCTCTGCCACTTCGACACTGACCTTGGCTATTTCCTCGGCTAGGCTACTGGACCTTGCCACTACCATCACATCTGTTGGTCTGATCATCCCCGCCACCTTGTCCGCTACTGATGCCAACTTGTCTGCATCGGTGATGTCTGTTACCGCTCACACTGTCCTCACCGACGATGGAAGGTGATTCTGCCACATTACTAATAAGGTGCTGTCTGGTATGCGACTCTCCGCCATGCTCTGCATCCTTCGTAATAATTGGAATGGTTTCTGGTCTCCCAGCTGCAATTCGCCTATCAGTTTTAGTATTCGACGGTTTTCTGAATCTTCGTAAGTATTCAGTAATTTTCTCTTTAATGCGTCGTACTTCCCTGTCTTCGGAGGTGCTTTCAGGATACTAGTCACCTGCTGGATAACGTCCTTTCCAAGCTTGGCTATCAATAGTTCTAAACGTTTTACCTTATATTGTCCACAATTAAAAGTCTGTTTTAATTATACTAGGTAGGTACTAGTTACATGAAATTTGTGTACTGGTCGCTGGTTAACTTGAGCGAGGACGGGAAGCAACTGCCGGCTCTATATGCAGAACGGGCGAGCTTCGCCTAGTTACAAGGAATGCCGACACCGCGGCGTCCCTACAACTCGCAACTATTTTTTGACAAATAAGGCGCAGGCGAAAATTGACTTGTGGTATGTTCAATAAATCCATATCTAGACACACGGCAGTGTGTCCGCCAAGTTCGAAAAGAAAAAGGCAACACCGGCCGTGGGTTATAATATAAGATATTACACGAAACATTTCGGGCCACTACGGCCTACCTGTAATTTAAATCTGTTTGACTTACACACTTGCAGTTTTGTATGTCTAGTAAGACCCCCTCTGTCACCTAGAATCCGAAAAGTAAATATCAATATATAATGAAATTGGATAGTGAAAATTTGCCAAGTTAACGCCATTTAGTAGCACAGAACCGAACCTTTGTTCCAAATTTTCTTTTAAGCAACTGAAATCCGTTGTACATTCTCTATTATTTGGAAAAGTCTAAAATAAATATATCTATTTGAAGTTCCGTAGCTATGATTTAGGAACCACTATAGAACCTGGTAAATAGATACCCATTTAGATCGCTGCATTTTTTTAAATATCGAAGTATGTTTTGTTGGGATTTAATATACTGCGTACGGTATCCTCATTTCTTATTTTTTGATTCCAACATGGTTTTGTTTTTACAAATACGTGCGAAAAGTATCAATACTTTTAAGATACTTTGTAATGTTTGCACGCGAAAACGCAAATGCAAAATTAAAAGTTTAAAAACTTAAAAACCGACTTCAAAATGAAATTCACTTAAAAGTATGAAATAATATTATTATACTTAGATACATGACATTAACCAGCAATAACGAAATCAAAGGTGGGTAGGAATTAAATTAGGGGCCTAAATTTATTTTTGAGGTCGGTATCAGCACACAGCTACTTACGTATCAAATGTTGTAGATTCGATGGCATTGCTGACACCGACCTCAAACAAATTTTTAGGCCCCTAATTTAATTCCTACCCTTATTTTTAAACTTTTATTTTTATTTTATTTATTTTTAGTGATAATGCTATCTATCTTACCCAATCACCCACTCGCCAATAGGAACCATCAAATCATAATTCATGTGTTTCATTAACAGATGCAGATTCCTGTGGCTTCCTTCATCATCTCAACAGCATGAAAGTTAAGGTGTTAAAGCTTATCTGAATAACCTGAAAGAATACAACTATCGGTGTTTACGTATCTACGTAAAATTTTTAAAGAATTACCCTCCAAATCCTAACCGTTAAGGAGTTGTACCTTCCTTCATCAGCTCATCTACATGAGATGATGACTACCAGACGCCAAAACTTGAATAGTTTTATGAAATACATGAAACTTGTATGTTTGTTACGCGATATCTCCGTCGATTACGAACCGATTTTCAAAATTCTTTTTTTATTCGAAAGAGTATACTCCCGAGGGGGTCCCATTGTCACCAAGTCAGGATCTGATGATTGGATCCCGGGAAAATCGAGGACAACCCTCGAATTTTATTGGCACGTATTACGTGTTTCACATGTTTTCTAAAGCTACGAGTATTAAAGTATTTGCGTCTGGTAGTCATCATCTCATGTTGATGAGCTGATGAAGGAAGGTACAACTCCTTAACGGTTAGGAGGTGGAGTATAATTCTTTAATTAATACACGTAGATAGATTCATAGATAGATACGTAGGTACGCATATACCGATAGTTTTATTCTTTCATCTGAATAAGATGAGCTGACGATAACTATTTTACCAAACCAATAAATTGCAACTTCTTAGTTGAAACTAAGTTACTAGTATATATTGTGCTACAAGGGTCGTAAATAGGTGATTGCAAACGAAATAGGGAAACCCGAGTTTTCAATCAGGTACCTTTTACATCCTTGTATCACGCGAGATTTTTCAATACGTTACTGTTGTAAAGAAAAAAAATTAATTTAATTAAAAAACTGCACAGTTAAAATTGAAACGGTGATTTAGAATTACAGACGAGGCAGAAGGAAACGCTGGCGGGCGCGATGTCACGTCGCCGCGTTGTCACTAGGGCTAGATGGCTAGACGTAGTACTGATATACAGATATAATGAAATTCATATGCTTTCTCATCATAGGGTTTATTCGCCAATACAATGTAGGAATACACTTCCGTAATATTTAAATCAACTAGAATCACTTCGATTAATAAATAAATTTACACTTCACGTAACTCAGACCGCAGCTAAACTTACTCTTCGAAATATCGGCACGTAATGCCCGAGGCCGACCGAGAACGGGATTATATAGGTTTTCCCTTCCACCTGCCAAAGTGGGGCGATGCCACCGCTTAAAGTACTGCGTTAGTCAAATCAAGTGCAATGTTATTATTTTGGCTCATGGACAAGTGTAATATTAAAAACTTAATTAGCCAAGTATTTTTAGAAAATCTAGTAAAATAATCGTAAATAACTTATAATTAAATTAAACATAACATTCGGCCATCCGTATGCGTGCTAACTCCGAAGCACGCACTAAAATTAAACATAACATTCGGTTTTAATGTTATAAGTAACTTAAAAAAATACATTTTGTATACACACAATTATCATAATTTAATTACATTACATCTTATCACTTTATAACTAATTCATTTTTTTTACATTAAGTAGTTTTGTTCTACCTCAACATCACTGTTACATTCAGAATCGGTACTGTTTTCCGAACCAGAAGATTCGTGAATCTCAAGAGCTTGAATATTAATCCAGGGACGTATTCTATCTGCTGAAACAACACTTTCATATCGTTTAGTGTTGAATCCAGGTACATTAGAAATTTTATAACGATCATTACCCAAACTTTTCACTATTTTATATGGACCAACAAACTTTGGGAGCAGTTTTTTACTCTTCCCATCATTGTAAAAGTTAGTTTTTGTAATTTTAATTAAATCTCCAACTGAATATTGTGGAAATGGCACTCTATTTTTATCATACTCTTCTTTTTGTTTCTTTTGACTCGATTTAATGTTTTCGGCTGCGTCTCTTCTTATTTCGTCAATTTTTGTTTGAGTTGAAGTAACGTCATTATTTGTTTCTAAATTTCCTTCACTATTGTCGACATTTTCAAGTTTGTTATCAGTAACGTTATTCATCTTAATTCCAAACAACATTTCTGAGGCTGCTTTCTTTGTGGTACAATTAATTGTGTTATTTATTCCCCATTGTACTTTTCCCAGTTGCTGGTCCCAGACTCGCTCATCCTGTCCATAATTCTGTGTTGATAAAGATGCCAAAATTGTTTGATTGAACCTTTCAGCTTGACCATTTGCCCTGGGACAAGCAACCGCGTTAAGCACATGTTTTATACCCCTTTGAATACAAAATTCTTTAAACTGCGCAGATGTAAAAGCGGTTCCACGATCGGAGATAATTCTTTTTGGAGTAGCAAAGTCATTAAACAGGTTTTCCAGAACTTTGATAACATTTTTTGTTTTAGTATCTTTTACAGGTCTTGCAAAAAGATATTTTGTAAATCCGTCTACAATAGTCAATATATAATTGTTTCCATGTTTACTTTTCACAAACGGGCCCAAATGGTCTAGGTGCAGAGTATGGAAAGGTTTTTCTACTTTCTCAATTGGATGTAAATGACCTGCACGTATTTTTGCAGCATTGTCTTTATTATAGGCACAGTCAATGCAAGATGCAACATATTTTTTTACGAAGCGCCTTTGTTTTGGGAACCAATACTTGCTTTGAATTCTTTCTAATGTTTTGGCGAATCCTAAATGACCAATCTCATCATGATTTGCTTTGCAAATTTGCCATCTTGCATTTTTAGGAACAACCAGGCGCAATTGTTCACCTAACTTACGATGTAACGCATGATTTTTAACGGTAAAGTTCTTCTTTATTTCTGCTACATCATCTTGTAAATCAGGTTTTAATATTCTAGTAATACGCAGCAACTCTGGATCTGCCATTTGTAAACTTAATATCCAGTTATCAGTGGAAATGTTTAGAGTCTTTACTACTTCTTCAGCTCCTTTTACCCTTTTATCATTTTGGATATTTAAGGAAATGGGCGGATTTCTGCTGAGAGCATCAACGTGGCTCATATTTGCTCCTGGTCTGTATTCTATCGTAAAATTGTATTCACTAATCTGTAACCACCATCGCGCTATTCTTGGGATTAGATCACGTTTTGTTAAAGTGGTTCTTAAAGCATTACAGTCAGTGAATACAATGAACTGGAGACCTAACAGATAAGGCCGAAACTTTTTGAGAGAGCAAACCACAGCGAGAGTCTCTAATTCGTACGAATGGAAAAACCTTTCCTCGGCTGTGGTCTGTCTACTGTAGTATGCCACTGGTTTTAGGGCTCTTGGATTTGTTTGCCATTGAACTAAGATTCCTCCCAAACCTAATGAACTTGCATCTGTATGCAACTCGGTATCTAATTTGGGATCGTACAGTGCCAGGATAGGTCGCTGGATAAGTTTGTCTTTTAATTGTTTAAATGATTGTTCTTCATTGTCTGCCCATTGCCATGACACGTCCTTTTTTAATAATCGATTTAAGGGCCTGGCTATTTCTCCGAACCCTTATACAAATCTTCGAAAGTAACTAGACAACCCCAAAAATTGCCTTACTTCATGAACATTTCGCGGGACAGGAAAATCTTTGACTGCCAAGATCTTTTTCTCGCTTGGTTTTATACCTTCTGCCGAAATCTCATACCCTAAGTACTCGATTTTCTCGTCAAAGAAGCTGCACTTAGAAAGTTTTAAGGTCAACCCAGCTTTCTGTAAGAGTTGCAGAACATCTTCTAACCTTTGAAACCCTTCGTCTATTGTAGCCGATGGAATAAGCAAGTCGTCCATGTATGCCAAGGCAGAAGTAAATCGACGCGCTCCAAGTAATTTATTCATCATTTTCTGAAATACCGCTGGCGCGTTTGCCAATCCAAACGGCATACGCTTAAACTCGTAGTGGCCGTCCGGAGTGACAAACGCGGTGAGATGACGACTTGATTCGTCCATCGGTATTTGATAATATCCTGAAGCTAGATCAAGCGTTATAAAGAATTTGTTACCGCTTAAGTTTGAGATTTGGTCATCAATTAACGGCAAAGGATATTTATCTTTGTTTGTTTTGCTGTTAAGGGCTCGGTAATCGACACAAAGTCTTGACTCTCCGTTCTTTTTTTTTACGAGTAGGATTAAACTAGCGTAATTTGATTCCGATTCCTGTACAATGTCGTTATCTATTAATTCATTTACTATTCCTCTAACTTTTTCCCGTTCACTATAAGGCAATCGGTAGGGCCTGTAAACTACAGGAGTTTTATCTTGTAGTTCAATACTCATTTTCGTAGTATTTGTGCAGCCTAGCTCACTAAGATTTGTAGCAAAACACGATCTATATTTTTGTAAAAGTTCATTCAATCTAGCTTTTGTCACGTCACCTACATTTGAACCTACTTTAATCTGCGTTTCTTCAAGGGGAGTTACTTCATTTTGTGTATCACAGTTAATTTTTAAATTTTTTGTTTCGAGAGCTGGGCTTGCTCGAGCTATCAATGTATTTTCTCTAAAGATCACTGGATTTATTGTCAATGCGGTCACAAAAACGACACCTTTACCATCTTTTAACTTAAAACATCCTTGATGCAAATGATACTCGCTACTAGGACTGCTTCGTGTGCTTCCGTCAATGTAAATGTCGCCAGTATAATTGTCTAAAGTTCGAACTTCTACCAAACCGCCCTTAGATATTGTTACGTCTGAATTTATGTATAAATTCAAAGTATCACTGTTAACACTTGTCACGTTATTTGTAGGCGTATAATAGAAAAATAAGTTCTCTTTATTTTTTAAGACGGTCACATTTGGGAGCTCGGTTAAATTTTGCCCGATTAATAGCGACGTTTGTAAATAATTGTCATCAACAGCTAAAACTTCAACTTCACTTTCTACGTCATCAATTTTAATATTTAATCTAGAACGAAATTTTGGTTTTATCAATGAATCTCCGAATCCTCGAATGACTGGAAGGTTATTGGTATTTTCATTTAAGAATAGTTTACGAGCATCGCTTATCTTCACTAAAGTGCAGTCGCTTCCAAAATCAACATATGCTTGCATTTGTGTACCATTTGCGGAAACGTTTTTGAAAAATTTTTTGTTTGTGTCATGTCCCGAAAAAGCATCTAATCAAATCAAATCAAATAAATTTATTGCAGGCTGCACAGCCCATAAATGTTAGTAATATAAAATAACTTACAAATCTAATGTTAGTGACATTACAAAATAAAATATTAACATAGTCCTTATATCCGGACACTGGCCAGGCGCTTGTGTAGCGTTGTCCAGTGGCCAAATATAGGACAGTCTGGCTTGCTGGCAATGGCTTTCAGGATGCCGTTGGTGCTGCCCCTCACGCGTTGCATCAGGGACGCGACTCTTCTGCGCACAATTGCATGGAAGCCGTCAGTGCGTGCTTCTGCGAACATCCCCGACGCACTACAGTAACGAGGCAACCCCATCAGCACCCTGAAACCATTGTTGTATTGCACACGCAGAGCATTGACGGTCTTCTTTGTATAACTGACCCACAGGCTGCACGTGTAAAAGGACTGACAGAACGCCTTGAACAACGTTATTTTCACGCTACTTGTACAACGTGCGAACCTGCGAGCCAGCATATTACATCGAACCGCCAACGCCCTGCGCTCCCTTTCTACATCCATATCATCACATAAATTATCTGTGACCCAGTGGCCCAGATACTTAAACTGAGTGACGATCCTTAAGTCAACACCTCCCAATGTAACCGGTGGCACTCTATTGTAAGTTTTATTTCCAGACTTAAAGACCATCAACTCACTCTTGGTTGAGTTGTATCTGAGCCCATGAGCCTCCACATATTTCTCACATATCTTTATTAGCTTTCTGAGAGCATTGATCGACGGGCTCAGCAGCACCATGTCGTCCGCGTAACTTATGTTATTAACAATTTTCCCATCTATAGAGCAACCGACTTTGGCACTGCTGAGCTCCCCGATCAGTCCGTTCATGTACAGATTGAAGAGTGAAGGAGAGCTTAATCCACCCTGTCTCACTCCGCACCTCAACCCGTACATGTCAGATAACGAGCCTGCCCATCTTACAAAGTTCGTTTGATGTTTATACCAATATTGAAAAATGGCTATCAATTCTTTTGGCATATCAGTTTCTGAACATAATTTATTCCAAAGAACATCTTAAGAGACCAAATCGAAGGCCTTCGAAAGATCGAGGAAGCACGCATATATCGGCGTGTTCCTTTCTGTATAGTATCGAACAGTATGCTTGAGACTAAGAATTGCAGTTTCAGTAGACAGCCCCGGCCTAAAACCGAACTGTGCGTCTTTAAGATCTAAATGCTTTCTCAGATTTCTGTCAAGCATACTGTCCAACACCTTTGCTGTTATGGTGGCCAGCGATATTGGTCTATAATTACATTTATCAGAAGGATCTCCATTTTTGTTTTTAACAATAGGCACCACGATTGTTTTCATCAGATCTACTGGAAGATATGAATGTGCTATACAGAAATTCAATAAGATCGCAAGAACTCTCGGCAAATGGGGACCCGCGTTTTGAAAATGCTCAATACTGAGTGAGTCGTGCCCAGGAGACTTGCCTCTGGTCATCTTTTTAATGGCTTGTGCCACATCTTTAGCCGTAAAACGTACATGAGGGCCCTGCAACTGCTCCCCATCACCGAGCACCCCAGCCAAACATTTATTAGGAGCAACTTGAAAATAAGTTCTAAACAAGTTGGCTATATCGGCCGGCTCGCTCACTCCCTCAACGCTAATAGGTATGCTCGACTTAGGATTTAATTTATTTGTTAGTTTCCAAAATTCACTAAAGTTTTTAGATTGGTGATGGGAAGCCAATAAATCCATTTTAATTTGCTGTTTATTGTCTAAACACCATTTTAACTTAGCCTTGAATATTTTTTTGGTTTCTCTCATTTTATCATAAAATAGACCTTGTGTCGGTTTTCTATATAAAACCCACATCTGAAAATGCAGCCGAGCATCCCTATGAGCGTCACGAACGTATTTGTTCCACCCTACAACATATCGCTTACGCTTAAGGGTCTCAGAACTCTTGACCGCTGCGTCTCTAAGTATATTTACAATGCTATTGTACATGTTGTTTATAACAGTGTGATGCTCCTTGTTTTCACACATATTGTCACTGCAATTATGTAAACTTGGGGGGAAATCAATTTCCCTAAGCATGCTATTACATATTTCATAATACTGTTGTATTTGCTCTGGCTGCCTTTCTCCCCATACCACTTTATTTATACTTTGTTCCGTCATATAAATCTTAGGTTTTATCATAGTAAGATTACATGTTATTTCCAGTGGAAAATGGTCAGACCAATATACATCATAGTGCACATTACAAGTTTTGACTAATGTCCATGCCGCCTCTGTTACTACACAGTGATCTAACCAGCTGCGTGTATTGTATACGTCACTAATATATGTGTATGTCCCGGAATTTATACCTAAAATATCAATGTCCGCACATCGCCACTTCTGTTCCATACAAAAATCTTTAAGTTCCTTACCGAATCGCTGTCCTGGGTGAGCATTGAAATCCCCCAATACAAACACTGTTTCTACATCACTGTTTTGGATTATAGCACTTAGTTCACCACAGCACTCTGTGAAATCCGGTAAGTTCTCTGCACTATCAGTTGGCATATAAACCGAAAAAACTATTAAGGAGCGCTCAGCTATCACAATTTTAATTGCACACAGACGCACACTATTGCACGGTATTATGGTGACCGTTGTATTCTTTCCCGTATCCAATTTTGGAAATATCGAATAATCTTCTCTAGTTTCCAGTGAATCATTTTTCGTTATTTTCAAAATCTTTTTATCGGAGACTTGACTATTTGAGCTATTGACTTCATATGTCATTAGCGGTTTCTTACTACAATTGTCAGAATTGTGTCCTAACCGACCACACTTAATACATTTTACTATGGGCTTACTACAATTATTGTAGTAATGACCCCTTTCCTGACAATTGAAGCAAAATATATTGTTTTCATTATTCGGCTTGGTCAAATTTTGGTAGTTTTTAAATGTACCATTGTTTCGATTTTCTCTTCTTTTAAATTGATTTTGAGGAATACGGGAATATTCCTTACACTGTTGCGGCTGTTGAGATGCCAAGTAATTTAACAAATCCTCTGGTTCGTTACACTTTAAGGCCTGTGCACCATTTCTTACAGATATATCTGAAATGCCATATATAAGACAATCTACTGCCTTGCGCCCTACAATTTCACAACGGTTTATCAAGGAAATCTTTTCATAAAAGTAGTCCCTATAGCTTTCGTCAACACGAGATTTTCTATTAAGCATTTCTTCTAACTGTTTACCATAGTTTTCGTCACAAGGAAATGCTTTAGTCAACTTTTCCTGCCATTCGGCCCAAGAATAAGCTAAGGTGGGTAAAGACTCGTACCATCTTTTAGCTAATCCAGTTATCTTTTGTAATGCATAATGAATGGTTTGCCTTTCATCCCATCCATATATGACAGTGCACTCATTAACCTTTTTTATCCACCGTTTCACATTCTGTGACTTATTGTTGGGATCGAATTCAGGTATAACATTAGTTGTTGAAACATTCTTACTCGAATTTCCTTGTAGTGAAGCTATTATCTTTGCCAGATCTTCAGTCGTCAACCCAGATGCAGCTCGCCGATTTTTACGAGGTCTTTCATCTTCAGATTCTTCAGATTCGGACCTCGAACGTTTGCGCCTTCCTCTTCTATCATCAAGACCCCTCTTCCGTTGCAAAATCGGTGAACGTAGTGGAGTTCTATCATCGGGATCCCCTGGCTCATGTTCGTCACTCAGACGCTCAACCGTCCCATTAGAACCTGGAAACGTTGGTGTATGAATTTGTTCTCAAAAGCTGTCATTATCTTACATACATCTATGTATCTATTTATCATATCTGCATCATGCATCTATGTATCTTATATTTATTTATTTCGTATCGTAATATCTTGTATACATTTTAAAATATCTTATTTAAGGCAATAAAGATTCTGTTTAGTCAACAATGAGTATGCTCAAACTCATTTTCTTTTAATATCGTATACATTATTGTATGCCAAACCCCACGTGGCTCTTTTTAAACGTTACACCAATGAATATCAGGTACAGACTTGCTGGTGAGCTCATCTACGTGGCTCGTATGAAACTTTACACCACTTACGTGGCGTTTCAGAGCTCACCTACATGGCTCATATAAAAACTTGACCACCCACATGGTGTTGCTGAGCTCACCTACATGGCTCATATGAAAGCTTGACCACCTACATGGTCTTGTTGAGCGCACCTACATGGCTCATACAAAACTATTCACCACCTACATGGTGTTGCTGAGCTCACCTACATGGCTCATATGAAAGCTTGACCACCTACATGGTCGTGTCTAGCGCACCTACATGGCTCATACGAAACTTTACACCACCTACATGGTGTTGCTGAGCTCACCTACATGGCTCATATGAAAGCTTGACCACCTACATGGTCGTGTCGAGCGCACCTACATGGCTCATACGAAACTTTACACCACCTACATGGTGTTGCTGAGCTCACCTACATGGCTCTTATAAATCCTTGACCACCTACATGGTCTAGTCGAGCGCACCTACATGGCTCATATTAAACTTTACACCACCTACATGGTGACTTTATTGAACTGACTAAACGCTATTTCGTTTTAAAATAATATCGACGATGGCCAGTAATCACAATATTATTAAGTCCGACATTTTGATTTGGAGGTACCGTTATGTCACGATACAAGCCAAATAAATCTTATTCTTGCATTTAGTCAGTACAACAATCAAACGCTTTCTCGTATTGTGCCTAATTTAACTAAGAAGGCGAAATAATATTTATGTTTAAAACACTCACAGTTTTGATCCATTTTGCGTAGAGGTTCTTGTCACTTCTGATATATAATGAAATTCATATGCTTTCTCATCATAGGGTTTATTCGCCAATACAATGTAGGAATACACTTCCGTAATATTTAAATCAACTAGAATCACTTCGATTAATAAATAAATTTACACTTCACGTAACTCAGACCGCAGCTAAACTTACTCTTCGAAATATCGGCACGTAATGCCCGAGGCCGACCGAGAACGGGATTATATAGGTTTTCCCTTCCACCTGCCAAAGTGGGGCGATGCCACCGCTTAAAGTACTGCGTTAGTCAAATCAAGTGCAATGTTATTATTTTGGCTCATGGACAAGTGTAATATTAAAAACTTAATTAGCCAAGTATTTTTAGAAAATCTAGTAAAATAATCGTAAATAACTTATAATTAAATTAAACATAACACAGAGTGTAACATAAAGGTGTGGTGATACTTTAAGGTGGGCTTGTACTCATCAAACTGAGCAACTTTTGTTCTGCAACTTTACCGCGATTTTTTTTTGGATTTTTCATACAAAACCGTTGAGTCAGCTGACCGATTTGTACAAAAAATAATAAATAATTGTGATTTCAGCAAAGTTGCAGAACAAAAGTGATGAGTACAAGCCCACCTTAAAGTATCACCACACCTTTATGTTGCACCCTGTATATACTTTGGTTAATCGTAGTGATTTCTATTATCTTTGCTTAGGGCGTAAATAATAGTCACTTCGAAGCCATGTGCACTGTTATTAATATTAACTTTCATGATATGTATGACACGTAACAACTGTGTGGAAAAATTAATCAAAACCCAAACACTTAGTATTGATATTGTGTCCTGTGTGAGTTGAACAGTGTTTCCTTGCAGCCTGCAATGTGGGTAGCAAGCTCGGGCGCGGGAGTTTGCGCGGTGGCAACACTGGCGTTCAGCCACTTGTTGGGCGCCATCGCCAGTGAGCCCGAGAGCGCGGCACGTGAGCCGCGTCCGTGTCGCTGCGTGCTCCGTTCACTCGCGCATCGCGTTTGCCGCCAACAAACTTTGACGAACTTTTTGTATTTTATTACTTCGGTTAAGTCTTCTATGCTGTGTTGACTGTTGAGCTACACAGCTGTGGCATGCGAAGGAAAATGTCACGGAGGAAACAAGCTAAACCAAGATCTTTGAAACGTGAGTAGTACCCGCTGAAAATCGTTTATTGTATAAAATAAAACGAAGAAAACATAAAATAGACAATAATTGCTTTCCAAGCGTTATGTGCAAGTCTGGATGGGAGGACTTGTACTTACTTATTTAATGTGTAGGTAGGTATGTAGGTATTGACCTACTTGTATTTAAGTTTTCCTTCTTCTCCGTCGTGTCCTCATGTCTAAGAGAGGAGACTGTCGTTGGTCGCTGTCGCCACCGCAGCTCTCCAGCTCTCCAGCTCCCCGGGCCGCTCGATCTTAGGCGCACTGAATGTTGGATTGCAGTGTTATTTGGTCATTTCCTTAGCCGCGTCAGCCCATCGCAGAGGCACACTTTCTGCACGCATCTTTCCTTTCATGCGGTCAGTGATGATTAGCCATTACAATCTGTCAGATCCAGATTCGAAGAATTGTAGGAGACGTTGCATGCTGATGATGGAGAGCCTCGTCTATATATTGAGTTCGTCGAGGATAGACTCATTAGATTTTTTTGCTACTTCTAATCAGACGAATTCAGTCATGGAATTACTCCAACTTTGTCCGTCAAATTTTGTTGCTATAGCGGTTCGGGTGTCAATAATGTCGCGAAAATAAAAGATATTCTTGTTGCGATGGAATTAAATTAAAAGGGCTATGGTTTCGCCACATGATACGTTGAATTTGGAAAGTCTGCCTAATAGAGGAAATTAGGAAAGAAAATATTTTTTGGGGTAAATGAAAATACTTTTATTTAATAATATTTAAAAAAGGTAAATGTGCTAGCAATGGATGACCGTGAAAAATAGGGGTTCGGAATAACTTAAATGTAGAATAGACCTAAGTTGACAAATTTCACTTGATAAAAAATAATTAAATTAACAAATTTTATTATAAAAAAAATTGGTTAGGCAACGATTGATCGCCCCCCCCCCCCCTGGTATAAAAATGACCGATTAAGCACCTAAACCGTAAAAAGGAGTAAATTAATATGGAGCCGGAATTACCCCAAGGTTGTAGAAATCACTTTGGGTATACAACACTCTTAATAATTTTAAATTAATAACTAAAATGTTGAGTTAGACGGAGATAGGAAGTCAGGCCAGCAGTAGCGTTTGGTGACAGTTAACAGTGTTTCGCAGGGCAGAGTAGAGCTTGGTCACAAATGATAAGCAATATCGCTGGGCTTTAAAATTAGTTAGTAGTAAGGATATTCAGTAAGCGGCAGGTTGCGCAGAGCGGCGAAATATATGCTGGTGGAAGACTCAGCAGTGACTCAGGGTTGTTATGATGCGGAGTACGGGCAGGGTGGAAAAAACCCTACGAACATAAATTAAAATCTAGTTCGCAACAGCAACAAACAAAAACGGATAGCGGTTTCCGAACATGAATTACTTACCCCTGATAAATACAGAAGGTTTTGATGAAAAAAGGAAAATCACGGCATTTTATAATTTAAAACAATATTTTGCACAACAACTCGTTTCAACGGTCATCAATAGGGATAACGACAGCATCAGAAATAAATTATGAACTCTTGATCACTAAATTGCCCTCCTACTTAAACTTCGGAAAACCTTACTCGTTTGGTTTTCCATAAGTCTTCGATTTTTAACCCACCAAAACCACAAAATGAGTACATATAAGACGCTGCAAAACTATGACGTCACGCACGCCTAGGTATTTCTAACATTTTTAAAACAAAACGTCGTTTTTGACAGATGATAAAAAGTAACTCAGATGACTAGCATTCGTCATCCCTATTGTTTTCATTTTATTGTCAAAAAATCTCAGTTATTTCAAAATCAAATTTTATTAAAGAGCAGAACAAAGAGAATTTAATATGAAACGGAAAACAGAAGAATGATTTTGAAGCGATATTTTGCGCTTCACAACCTAATCAATGAATCTAATGATTCTGTTTTCAACCAACTTCAAAAAAAGAGGAGAAAACCTGTATGTTTTTTCTGTATGTTTCGTAAATTCTTCGTTGATTGAGAACCGATTAAAAATATTCTTTTTAATTTCGAGTGACGAAGGACTAAGGAAGTATTGTGATGGCAAAAAAATTGAATAAGATTGACTTACACTAATAGAGTCTAAAAAAACCGGCCAAGTGCGATTTGGACTAGCACTGCGAGGGTTCCGTACCACCACATCTCTCCCTACAACTACATAGTATATAACAACAATGATTCACATTACAAACATCAACGCGAGCGACAAAATATGCTTTTTTTGTCATTCAGTTCGGACTCCTTAGCATGGGTACGACTCACACTTGGCCGTTTTTTAATTTTTTGTTTCGTTTCAGTATTAGTACTATAAACACATCAAGTTTCACGTATGTGTACATTACCGTTTTTTCTATAGAGCTTCATCAAAAATATTTCTAGACCTTTGAAAAAACACGTTTTTTGTATGGAGACCCCACTTATTTTTTCACTTTTTCTAATTTTTTGTATTTATTGTCATAGCAGCAACAGAAATACACATTCTATAAGAATTTTAACTGTCTACCTATTACGGTTCATGAAATACAGCGCGCTGACGAACGGACAGACGGGCAGACAGCGCAGCGGGGGCTTAGTAATATAATAGGGTCCCGTTGGTCACCCGTTGGGTTTACGGAACCTTACAAAGTAAAAATAAAAGAAATATATTTGCGTGTGCGTCTCTGCGTCTATCCGGATTCCGGTGCACTAGTTCCTAAACTGGACGGATTTGGGTAAAATTTGGGTTCGTGCAATATTTATTTATTTCACAATTTATTGCACACAGAAATAGGGACAAACAAACATTAAACTAGATAAGAACATACAAAAGGTACAGCTTATTTCTATTAGAAATTTCTTCCAGCAGACCTAGGAAAGAGAAATTACAAAAGAATGGCAGAAGACGTGTACATTAACAAAGACGACATTTTTTAAAAACAGGAATTTTGACAACATATTCCTAAATAAATACCACGTACCTACAAAATAATACATAATATACTACATAATGTAATTATATAATAATATAAATAAATGTAATTACATAAACATAATAAAATGCATATAATATACTAAATAAACTATAAAATAAATATGGCTAACTTTAAAAAGGAAAAGACAAGAAGTGTTCTTTTAATTTAGATTTAAAAGAATACAGACTCTGACTATCGCGAATCTCGTGTGGAAGTGAGTTCCACAACCTAACCGCATGCACGGAGAAGGAATAAGAATACAAGTTGGTAGAATGGGTGGGAAAAGAAAGGAGGGATTTGAGATGAGCACGGGATTGCTGGTCGGGAGGACGCTGCAAGTTAAAGCGTTACCGTAGGTAGGATGGAGAAGAAGGATTGTGAAGTATTTTGAAAAGGAGACTAAGGATATGAGTGTTCCTGCGAAGACGAATCGGAAGCCACTTGAGTTGCTGACGGTATTGGGAGACATGGTCAAATTTACGCAGACCAAAAATAAATCGAAGACAGAGATTCTGGAGACGCTCTAGTTTGTTGAGCTGTTCTTCTGTTACATCTAAGTAGCAAGTGTCAGCGTAATCCAGTATAGAAAGAAGAAGAGTCTGAGACAAGGAAATTTTGGTTTTTAGTGGAAGGAAATATTGAAGACGTTTCAGAGCATGAAAGGAGAAGTGCATCTTACGGCTGACTTCGTTGAGTTGAGCAACCCAAGACAAACTTGAGTCAAAAATAATGCCAAGGTTTTAGCTGTACTGGCATAGGGAATAACTACATCATCGTATATTACGGATGTTGCTGGTGAGAAGTTAATTTGGTTCAGCATGTACCTACTCCCAATAACTAGAGCCTGTGACTTTTTAGGATTTACCAACAGTCCAAAAGCCTTTGCCCAAGACGATATCTCCTGCATGTCTCTGTTAATATCCTGAACAGCACCTAAGAGATCGGACGCCGGGAAGTGTTTGTAAATTTGCAAGTCATCGGCGTAGAGATGGTAGTTCGATGAGATAACCTGAGTTATGGTGTTACTGACTGACTCGGTGGCTCAGTGGTTAGTGCCCTTGACTACTGATCCGAGAGTTGTGGGTTCGATCCCCACCCCAGGGCAAGCATTTGTGTGATGAGCAGATTTGTTTGCTCTGTGTCTGGGTGTTAATATCTATATATGTATGTATTTAAACGTATATAAGTATTTATATCAGTCTCTGGTTCCCATAACACAGGGAATCCTACTTTGGGGCCAGATGACCATGTGTGATTTGTCTGAGAATATTTATTTATTTATTTAATAAACATAGAAAATAGGAGAGGTGAGAGCACTCCACCTTGAGGGACACCCGCAGACAATGTGCACCAGTCTGAAGAAGACTCCTCAGTCCGAATACACTGAGAGCGCCCCCGCAGGTAAGAATTAAACCAGGAGATAGTTGAAGAGGAAAGATTGAATGTACGAAGAACAGCAAGAAGCACATCGAAGTCGACAGAATTGAAAGCATTAGGTACTGAAGTCAAGAAGGACAAGAATAGTAAGCAATTTATTTTCCATGCTGAGGCGAATATCATCAGTGACTTTCAGTAATGCCGTAGTAGTACTGTGTCCAGGTCTAAATCTCGATTGAAAAGGTGAGAGAAGAGAGTTCTGGGATAGATGATTGGATATTTGCTTGTGGAAGATTTGCTCCAGGACTTTGGAAAGAAAAGGTAAAATGGAAATCGGACGAAATTGAGAGGGTAGAGTAGGATTCGAAGTTTTAGGCAAAGGTATGACATGCGCCATTTTCCAGGACGAGGGAAAGGATTGAGAGAAGAGGGAGTAGTTGAAAATGTGCGTAAGAATAGGCAACACTTCAGGAAGGACTAAATTGATCATGCGGGAGGATACATTATCGTTTCCCACAGAATTAGAAGAGATCGAAAGGATGTGCCTCTTGACGTCATCATTTGATACAGGAGATAAAGTTAAGACAGGACAAGAAGGAAGAGCAAGTAGAGATAGGGACTTTATTGTGTCATACTTAGTGATATCACTAAGCAGAGCGGGAGGAAAAGAGAAAAAATTGTTAAGACAGTTGAGATCTACAGCAACATCATGTTGGGAACCTGGTGAGTTACCAATGCCCAAGGTTTTAAGAAAACGCCACACTTGAGCTGGAGGACAGTCAGAGGTGGATACATGAATGTGACGTCTTTTGGCATCTCTACACAGGCGACTGCAGCGATTCCTTAGTGATTTATACTGGGCAATGTTTTGGGCCGTTGGACGTTTTTTAAACCGTCTTTTTGCTTTGTCACGTTTAGCCATTAGGTCTTTTATAGATTGAGTGAGCCAAGGAGCCGGTGGATGTCTCATTTTAACTCTTTTATGAGGAGCGTGTTGGTCAAAGAGTTTAATAATTGCAGAGTTAAAGTAATTAACCTTGCAATCGATCGAATCAGCTTCAAGAAGTGGTACCCAGTCAACGTTGCCAGCATCGAGACGCAAAGCCTCTGAATCAATACTATTGAAACTACGTAGAAAAAGAAACTTGGCCTTACGTTTGGGAGGACGAACTTTTAGAGAGAGAAAAATAAGATCATGATAGGAAAAGCAAGAGGTTATTTGACCATGCGTTTCAACACCGTCAGGAGAGGAAACGATATTTTTTTATATCTTAAGCCGTTTTTTAAAATTTACTTTAATTTCTAAATTTTTTATAGTTTTTTAGAGTTACCATCATAGTAAAAAATCCTTATCATTTTTATTTAAAAATTACTCTAATTATTTTGATGAAACTCGATTCGTTACTATATGTTTCCATGGCCTAAAGCACGCAGTAGTTCGCTATACCAAGAAAAATCCGAATAAGGTGACTCCCATACAAATCCAGGTTGTTCGTTAGTTTTTCTCAAAAATGGCTTTAACGATTTTGATGCAACTTTGTGAATTACTAGGACTTATTAAGGCCTACTGCACTGGGTAATTAGTATTCCAGGAAAATCCGAGTACGGCACCTCCTCCATACCTACAACCACAAATTATTTGTAAATTTTTCATCAACTTTGATATATCGTTACTGTTCGCTGCTAAGTCAGTGTATTGTTGATTTGTGTGTGCCCGACTACGGCAGACAGTGAAGGCTTCGCGAGAAATATGCACATCGTGGCTGTACATTTTTTTGTTTGTTTTCTATAGTAAAAACAGTAATAGGTACATACAGGCGTGAAACAAATAATAATATTAAGCGGCCAAGTGTGAGTTGTATGTACTCGTGCTAAGGAGTTCGAACTGAATAAAAAAAACATTTCCATCTCCCCCATCTCGGAAAGAGTATTTTTGCTCTTCGATATCTGAGTGCAAAAGCCGTTTTTATCTGCTAGAGGATAAAGTAAATTGAATTTAGAACATCGTGTGCACTAAGTTTGTGAATCCAAAACATCATTAAACCTATTTACTTCTACCTCCATGGTGCCGAATTTATTATGCAACTTTTTTAATCAGTTAAATACTATTAAGACACTTGAAAACAAGTGAAAAACTTAAAATGAGTGATTCTAGCGACGAGGAAGTTTATTTGACGCCAACAGAAATGACTCAAACTGTTAATAATGCGCAAATGATCTTTCTCCCTCAACAATCACGCGAGAAGTACATATTTGAACATATATGTCATTTCCTCGCTGAGGTGGAATGAAAAGTTACGTGTTGCACTCGAGTGCAAAGATTTTTTAACTCGTGCTCTTTTGATTCCCTCGCTAACGCTCAGGATTCAAAATTGAGCACGCGGTTAAAAAGCAACTTTGCACTCTTGTATAAAAAATAAATATTTTCTGTTTTTCGCGATTATGTCTTGCTTGAACTGAATAGGTATCTTAATCATCATATCAGCTCATACTCACGTATATATCCCCACCGAGGGGCTCGAACCTACCCTGAATTCGGACGATCGGGCCTTAGTCGACTACGTGGGCACAGTGTTGGTTGGTCGACTTCCCATAACCTTCGAGTTTCTTTGCGGGCGTGTGCAGGTTTCCTCACGATGTTTTACTTCATCGTAAGAGCGTCGGATAAACGTACATATAAAATCAAAATTCAAAAACACATTGTTGGTACGTGGCAGGATTCAAATCATGACCTCCCGCGGACAGGAGATAGCGGCCCTAGCCGTTACACCACCGTCGTCGCTCATTATCATGTCGACGATAGGTATCATTGTTATCACTTAATATCATGTCGACGATAGGTATCATTGTTATCACTTATTATCATGTCGACGATAGGTATCATTGTTATCACTTATTATCATGTCGACGATAGGTATCATTGTTATCACTTATTATCATGTCGACGATAGGTATCATTGTTATCACTTATTATCATGTCGACGATAGGTATCATTGTTATCACTTATTTGATGGGAATGGAAATCGGTTTTTTGCAAATTCATTGTTTTTTTTAAAAAAAAAGTAATGCACTATGTGTTTCTTATGAAAGTAATTCACTATGTGTTTTTTAAGAAAGAAATTCACTATGTGTTTCTTATGAAAGTAATTCACTATGTGTTTCTTAAGAAAGAAATTCACTATGTGTTACTTAAGAAAGTAATTCACTGTGTGTTTCTTAAGAAAGTAATTCAATATGTGTTTCTTATGAAAGTAATTCACTATGTGTTTCTTAAGAAAGAAATTCACTATGTGTTTCTTATGAAAGTAATTCACTATGTGTTTCTTAAGAAAGAAATTCACTATGTGTTACTTAAGAAAGTAATTCACTGTGTGTTTCTTAAGAAAGTAATTCACTATGTGTTTCTTATGAAAGTAATTCACTATGTGTTTCTTAAGAAAGAAATTCACTATGTGTTTCTTATGAAAGTAATTCACTATGTGTTTCTTAAGAAAGAAATTCACTATATAAATATTGCTAAGTCTGGTATAAGTTACTTACCACCAGGTGAGATGTTGTCAAGGGTTTACCAATTGTGTATAAAAAAAAACTTAAAGTTTATTCCTATTCCAAAGATTACGACTGTGCCTGTCACTATTCAGTGAAAAGAGATGCAGATTTTTACGTATATACATTATATTTTCATAAATATACTGACACGGGAAAGTCATTATATTAATATCTTTGAACTTATCTCGGAGCGACTCACGAGAACGCATTCCATCGAGCGAACCGCCCTTTTTTGCAGAACAAATATGGTATTTATATCAGCTGCATGTCCGCACAAAAGTATCCCATAAGACATAATAGTATGGAAGTAGCTGAAATATACCAGTCTTGCGGTGTCTATATCTGTAAGGAGCCTGATTTTTTTGACTGCGTATGCGAGCTAAGCCTGCCAGCGCGTTTCTATATGCGGGCCCCATTGAAGCCTTGAATCTACATTTAATCCTAGAAACACGCTTTGATTTACAAACTCTAATACATTACCAGCTAAGGACACATTGTTGTTTACTTAAATAAACATTAGGTAATGTGAATTTAATACATTTGGTCTTTTTTGCGTTTAAGGCTAAGTTATTTATAGTAAACCAATTGTATACTTTTAAAAGAGTGAGATCATTAATATAAACTAAAAAAAGGAAAGGTCCTGAAATAGAACCTTGAGGCACACCAATCTTAACCAGAGAAATCAATGGGTCGTACTATTTATTTGTACTTTTTGTGTCCTATTTATTAAATACTAGCTGTTTCCCGCGGCTTCACCCGCGTGCACAACGTTTCTATGACTTTTCGAGGGTGCGCCGTGCGCTTGCGGCTCGCGAGCGTGGAAAAATGTAGCCTATATCCTTTCTCAGGGTCTAAAGATTGTCTGTACCAAATTTCATCAAAATCGGTTGAGAGGTTTAAGCGGGAAAGCGTAACAGACAGACAGAGTTACTTTCGCATTTATAATATTAGTAGGGAAGGGATGATTCTATAAGATCTAGAGTTTTAACACCGTAATGGTCCAGTTTTACAAGCAGAGTTTTATGTTCCACACAATCGAATGCCTTTGACAAGTCGCAGAAGATCCCTATCGCGTTTTGGGATTTCTCAAAAGCATCATATATGTTTTTAATGAGTTCTACTCCCGCGTCCGTTGTGGAATGCCGTTGTAAAGCCCAACTGCAGGTTATGGAGCAATTTATTGATGTTAAAGTGAGTCAACATTTGATTTAATATATTTTTTTCAAAAACCTTACTCAAAACTGGTAGCACAGAAACAGGTCTATAATTACTAGGGTCTTTCTTTTTTAAATTAAAAAAGTGAAAAATTAAGTGGAGTGTTAAACCCTATTAGGAATGCAAGTAAAATACATACTTCAATAATACAACGTACTTTTATTTTCCTCAACTACCCAAAACTCACTAAATTATCTAAAGTCTCCTATAAACTTAACTAAAAACTCAATGTAGAATTCTAAGAACTACATAAGGTATTCACAATTGAATGAAGCAAGTGTTCTAACTAATTTACGCACGAAGCTGCCTTACTATAACAGTTTTTTTATTGGTACCAGCAATTAACAAACAACTCGTAACGGCAACGCTGATTATAAAATTAACTAACACGACAAAATTGCAAACAGTACCGTTACAAATTACATAATGCACCTTACTACAAACCCAGTTGAATGAAACCACTATAAAACGAATTAAGATTAACATTAAGGTTTAGAATAGCTCATGACCGTTTTGTAGTAAGGAGCAGTGAACACATTTTAAGCAGATACTCTAGTACGCGTGGCAAAATGGTAGTACAAGTACTTATCTTTAGCACTGACACAAAATAACGCAGTTTTTGTATGCCTTTATTCGTTCACTGATCGACGCAGAATGGTCTCCGATTCTAGCTCCTTCGATGAGCTCAGACAAATACCCGACTGTCCAAAACGAAGGTAATGTTTTTGCCTAAACTTCTATTGGCTGGCGTTCAAACTCGTGATTTTGCATCGACCAATCATAACACGAAGCTTGGTAGGTTGATGTCGCCACCGTCGCTAGGGATCAAACAGCAGGCGATGCTGTTTTTGCCGACCGACGCTAGCGCCATCTGCCGTTTCAGGGTAGTAGTGTTGCAACTACTTACAGGAGTGATCGTACAAAAAACGTGTTTTTAGGGTTCCATACACCCAACGGGTGACCAACGAGCCCCTTTTACTAAGCCTCCGGTGTCTGTCTGTCGGTCCGTTTCGTTGCCGCTGAAAGGGCAAATTTCAATAATAATAATTAAGAAAGTGAAAAAGGTGAAGCTCCTCGTAAAAACATGTTTTCATTGTCATCAATACATATAAGCGTTAATCTTGGTGTAGTTATAGTACTTATCCTGAAGTAAAATAAATATTTCTTTTTTAATTTTACTTCAGGATAAGTATAGTACTTATACAGGGTGTCCCTGGAAGTATGGATCAAACGAAACAGGGTGTTGGAAAAAATCATTTCCAAACATTTTCTCTAAGGAAGCCCCCCTCCATCTCATAAGGGTAAAAAGTTACAGCGGTTTTTTTGAATTTTTAATAAATTGCTTACTACGCACACATAAAAATCCATATAAAAATTATTTCATAAGATACCATGTATTTTTTTTTTGCGTGGCTGGGTGAAGGACAGATCTTGCTGATATAATTACTTTTCGTGACCTAGGTATTGTGTAAAAATAAAAAAGTTAAAGTAAAAAAAATTTTCTTTGTTAAGAAAATAAAAATCTTCAATTTTGAACGCTTCTGGCTGAAAAAAAGTGTACTACGGTAAAGTGGTCCGCTACTGTAAAAAGTTTCTCATTTTATGCAAATAAAAATGAGGTAAGAATGTTTCGGTTATTCGCTAAAACTTGAGAGATATGATTTTTTTTTCTAATCGAACCCTAATTCCGAGAACGCAACTAGCGTGGAACAAAAGAACTGGTTGAGCCGGGTTATAAACAAAAGGTGGTGCGATCCACATTCCAATGCTTGTCACTCAGCCAGAATGACCCAGGTATAATTCGCAATTTAGTTAGTTAGTCACTTGCTAGCTATTGCTCTGTGATTACGGTCGTGTTATCTCTCATTTTGCGTTCTTTAATTGTGCCTGGAATTCGGAACTTGGATTTTGATTTAGCTCACGGTTGGATTGTTCTAAAGTAAAATGAGTACCTTTATTAGTGCTGAATATGCAGACATGCATTTCGTGTACGGACTGTGTAACGGAAGGTCCCGGGAAGCAGCCAGAGTTTATCGTGCACGGTTTCCGAACCGAGCGCATTACCCCGACTACAGGGTATTCCAACGAGTGCATGATGCCTATCGAGAAAACCGGACCCCGGGTGAGATATCAGGTAGACCTCGAATGATTAATTTAGAAGCTGAAGATATCATTTTGCAACTTTTACGTGACAATCCAGGTACCAGTGTCCGACGTATGAAAAGTGAGACAGGAATTCCAAGAAGTATTGTGCATCACATTGTTCAAAGAAACCGATTCCACCCGTACCACGTGCAACGTGTACAATCTCTTTTACCGGTCGATTATCGATTAAGAGTTGATTTTTGCCGTGAAATGCTGCGGCGCCACCATGAAGACCGCCAATTCCTTAATAAAATTTTATTTAATCAATAAACACGAAATGCATGTCTGCATACTCAGCACTAATAAAGGTACTCATTTTACTTTACAACAATCCGACCGTGAGCTAAATCAAAATCCAAGTTCCGAATTCCAGGCACAATTAAAGAACGCAAAATGAGAGATAACACGACCGTAATCACAGAGCAATAGCTAGCAACTGACTAACTAACTAAATTGCGAATTATACCTGGGTCATTCTGGCTGAGTGACAAGCATTGGAATGCGGATCGCACCACCTTTTGTTTATAACCCGGCTCAACCAGTTCTTTTGTTCCACGCTAGTTGCGTTCTCGGAATTAGGGTTCGATTAGAAAAAAAAATCATATCTCTCAAGTTTTGGCGAATAACCGGAACATTCTTACCTCATTTTAATTTGCATAAAATGAGAAACTTTTTACAGTAGCGGACCACTTTACCGTAGTACACTTTTTTTCAGCTAGAAGCGTTCAAAATTGAAGATTTTTATTTTTTTAATAAAGAAATTTTTTTTTACTTTAACTTTTTTATTTTTACACAATACCTAGGTCACGAAAAGTAATTATATCAGCAAGATCTGTCCTTCACCTACTCACACAAAAAAAAAATACATGGTATCTTAAGAAATAATTTTTATATGGATTTTTTTGTGTGCGTAGTAAGCAATTTACTAAAAATTCAAAAAAACCGCTGTAACTTTTTACCCTTTTGAGATGGAGGGGGGCTTCCTTAGAGAAAATGTTTGGAAATGATTTTTTCCAACACCCTGTTTCGTTTGATCCATACTTCCAGGGACACCCTGTATAGTAATTATAGTAATTACACTTCAAACTTCTTACTTCAACTTCAATAATTTCTTTTCAAAATCAATGACGAACAACGAACAACAATAATTTTTCACGCGTCAAAGTGTTCGTTTTTTTTTTCAATAAACAGCGTTCTATTTGCAAGTCAGTTCGAAATTTAATTACAAGCTTTGATAAATTACTTCCTTGGTTGCCATGTTTCGGAGTAAAATACAGTTCCATTTTTAAATTACACGACAGATATGAGTTTACATAGTAATTTATTTGGCCGCTAAACATGACAGATATGGATTTTTATACAACTTTTGCAGGCCGCTGCTCTCATGTATTTGGCACAGCAATTTCGATTTATCTCGAAGAAGATTGTCAAAATAATGCTCAAATTTCCAAGCATGTTTGAGAAAAGTATATTTCTATCGTTCGTGTTGATGTCTTTTGTTTGTAATGGTGAATAGGTATCAATGTCGTAGTTGTATAGAGAGGTGCAGTACTATGGAGTCTGACTCGCACTTATCCAGTTTTTTTTATATAATTTTAACATTAAAATAGTTATTTGCTAAGCAAGGTTGCAAAGTTGTTATTTGGCGCAAAAGATAGAAACCTATGCGTAGCGAGGGTTTCAAAAGATAGAAACCTATGCGTAGCGAGGGTTTCAAAAGACAAAAACCTATGCGTAGCGAGGGTTTCAAAAGATAGAAACCTATGCGTAGCGAGGGTTTCAAAGGTACGAGAACCTAAATAACTTTGCTGACGAATGAAACACACAATTTTTCACGTCAGTACAGCTAGGAAAACTTTGAGGGGCAAGAAAAATAGCTTAAATAATATAGTTTTTAAAGATATAAAGTAAAAATAAATAGTGTCTTGCGGGCTGCCCTAGAGCGCAAAATTGACATATTTAAAAAAAAATTGTCAATTTGAATGAAGAAAATATGACAAACCACTGACACCTATATCTCGGATATAGTGTCTACAACTTATTTACAAAATTCCAATAACTTTGAAATGATATATTCAAATGAGAACCAAATTACGTTTGTATGGAGCGTGCTGCAAAAAATTCAAATTCAAAACAATTTATTTCAAATAGGTGTTTACACACACTTTTAAATAGTCAAAACAGAAAAAAAATATTGTATATTACAAATAATGTCATGATTCATCTTACTGTCTCAGGTAAGGGTATTTGTTATAGAATCAACATATATATCTTTGTCATTTACATAATCTATTATTTTATAATATCCTCTAGAGCAAAAATTTTTTTTGACACGAGTCTTGAATTTATTCTCTGACAAACTAGTTACATTTTCTGGAATTTCATTGTAGAATCTTATACACTGCCCCACAAATGACTTTTTAACCTTACTCAGTCTCGAAAAGGCTATATCTATTTTATTTACATTTCTTAAATTCAAATTATGCCTGTCACTGTTTTTAGGAAATAAATGCAAATTCTTACGAACGTACATGATGTTTTCATATATAAATTGACTAGCAACAGTTAAAATATTGATTTCTTTGAACTTATTCTGTAACGACTCACGTGATCGCATCTGATAGATTGCGCGGATAGGTCTTTTCTGCAGGATGAAAATAGTTTCTATATCAGCCGCATGCCCCCACAGTAATATGCCATAAGACATTATACTATGGAAGTAACTAAAATACACTAGTCTCGCAGTATCTACATCCGTTAACTGTCTTATTTTCTTAACGGCATAAGCAGCTGAACTAAGCCTTCCCGCTAAAGTTTCAATGTGTGGTCCTCATTGAAGTGAAACATCCAAAGTTATACCAAGGAACACCGTGGTATTTACAAATTCTAATTTATTACTGTCTAATATTAAACTGTTAATGACCTTTTTTACATTTGGCAAACAAATTTTTATACATTTTGTTTTCTTAGCATTTAATAATAAGTTGTCACAGTGAATCAGTTCAGTATCTTTGAAAGAGTGTTGTTTACTTCGTCAATTTCTTTTTCTTTCCTATTCACTTTAAAAATAAGAGAAGTATCATCCGCAAACAACACAATATTTGACAGATGTTGCACCATAAAAGGCAAATAATTTACGTAAACAAGGAAAAGAAAAGGCCCTAATATGAAACCCTGGGGCACACCCATTTTCACTTTAGATCCAGATGAGTTCGTGCCATTCACTTGTACTTTTTGTATTCTGTTGTCTAAATACGAATTTAAAAGACTGAGAGCCCCTTCCTCTACACCATAATGCTTTAATTTCATAAGTAATGTTTGGTGTTCAACACAATCAAAAGCCTTAGATAAATCACAAAACACTCCAATTGCATTCTGCGATTCCTCGAAGGCATCATATATGCTGTTATGAACACACTCCTCTTAGTGAGTTGCTTTATGATTATTACTCGTATGAACCTAAAACCGGTGAAATAAGTCATTTTACGAGCTAGTGTGATGAAATAGTAGATTTTACACCAAGGGGATAAAGCACTTTTTAGTCACGGGCGCGATATTGAATCCTGAACGTAACGAAGGACGCCCAAAACAAAAACGGTTTTCTACTTTACTTTTCTCACCTCTTGCGAGACAATAAAATAAACAAGACTATATTAAACTTGAAAATGTGTTCCATTCAGGATGTCGTGGCCATCGCGATTTTCGAATAATGAAATCGATTTTCAAATCAGTTCGGCGAGACGGCGCGGGCGATGACGGTGAGCGTGCGCCGTGCGGGCTTCACGAAACTACCCTTTAAGGACATAAAAATAAGAACTATGAGAGGTGAAATCTTATTACTAACCAGCGGGTTATAATGAAATTCAGTACCATATTATAACCCGGGTGAAGCCAAGGGCTATAGTGATTTGCTTTCGGTAAGGTTTGCATGATGTCTAATGAGAATCATTCAGACATCGAAACATTGGACTTCCAATCCAAGTAATAGGGAAAATGGAGTACAAAAATGTAAGCACATTACTTTTTGAATGACTCTAATCCATCAAGAAATGACAAAATAGAAAACTGTAGCTCTTTCAAAACGCGCACGGCTGGCCTTGAACCCTATTATGACGTCATACGATCCAGCCGGCCGGTCAGTTGGCCTGCGGCTGGCGACTCTCGCGTACATTCAGATTATTTCGTAGCTTTAACTGTGTTTAATACTTAATTTTAGTATTTCCATTTATCCATTTATTTCCAAAGCGCAATCAGATAATGTACCAAAGATAGACTTTGTAGGACTCGGTTTGGTTGATGGTAGGGCATTTTCTAAGCCCACCTGGCTAGCTACCACCATCTTATCTAAGTCTTGCCGCCAAACATCAATGTTAACAGGATTAATGTGTTCCGGCATGAAGATAAGATAGCCAGTTCCACATTGTGTTGGGGAATCTTGGTAAGCTCACTTCCATCTCCGGCATCATCGTCACTTGCCATCAGGTGAGATGATGTCAAGGGCTTATCAATTGTAAATAAATCGGTACCTAATAGATAAGAGAACTGTGACTCTAAATAACTCTGCGAATGTAATCTAGGTAGGTTAAAGATGCCTAAACAAGAAAATACCTACCCAGACTTTTTGGTTCCTACTAGTAAGTAGGTACTTATCCTATGTGTTAGTGCTTAGTTATCCTAACTGTCTTTTGAAGAATATAATATTTGCAATGTAAGTAGGTACGAAAAACGAAATTAAAAAAACGAAATGAGTATTGCTATCTCTTTCGTTAGTTCCTGCAGTAGACCAACTAACTTTTCTAACTTTTTTGTCTTGAGGAACCCGAATAAATAGTTTTTCGGGCGCGTCACAGTTGTATTCTTACATCTTGGCACAATACAATATTTGATTGCCAACATTATCACATAAATAACGTTAAAACGACACACGCACATATCGTTTTACTGAGACAGACCTAAATACTTTTTGCGCGGCTACCAAGCACGCGAAGTCATCGGGACTTGTGTGACGTGTCAAGCGTATGGCGATAGTTCGCGCCCATTTTTGTACCTAGTACCTACATGTGCACTAAAATCGCTGTCACAACGTAATTTCATATACGATTTCAATATTTTTTTCACAGAATATATTGTTTTTTATGTGTCTATAAAACTGCACACTTGGTTCAAAACGTGAATGATCCTCATTAGGCAATATCGAGCAGGTGGTGCGAAAAATATTTTATGGTAGGTAGAGCTCAGTGAGGTACAGGGCCAGGCTCAACAAATGAATCATAAAATCGGGTGCAATGTTTGGCGTCACCGTATACGCAGGTATAGTAAAGAGATTAAGTGTGCGGTGGTTTTGTGAACTGCTAATTAATAGGCAGCATCAGCGTAGTGGCGGGTGGGCGCGTGATGGACGGTCCGCGCCGTCCGCGAGCCGCGCGCGCCCGCCCGCTAATATCGGCGCTTTGTCAGTGACGCGGCGCGGTCGCGTCGCGCCAAGCGCGCGCTGGGCACGGACGCCAGCGCCACGCAGCGTCCAGCATGCTGGCTGGCTGGCGGGTGACACGGGGGCGCATTCTAACCACTGCCATCAGTCTATTTCATGAAGAGGAGTTGATTTAAATTTATAATCGCTTGCGTTCATGTCCTCTGACATTTCAAATATAAGTCCTTAATGAATAGACACCTAGGATAGGATTTACTCTACTTTATTGAGTTTAAATTGTTTAAAGATGACCTATTTCTATTAAGTATTTTTCTTATTACACGACTGCCCACAAAAAAGGAGTGTATTGTTTTCAGGTCTAATGTATGTATGTATGTTTCTTTATCCCACGATATCTTCTAAACAGCTTGATGGATTTTAGAGTGCAAGGTATCGTCAGATTTGTATTTGTATTTTACCCGACTTCCCAAAATTTGGTAATGTTTTATGCAGGTGTGTTTATTAAATTTTTAATTTAAAGTTTTTTTTTAACATCATTATCATTGACCGTGCTACATCTACTACAGTGTGAAAGTTAACCATTTGACCATCACCCTGTGTATCTAATATTCAAGACGGCAAGCATACTCGTGTCGTGCGAGAACACAACCGTGTTAGCTAGCAACAGTAACGATGTTAACTTTAGGTATCGATCTGGTGGCGTCTAGTACTCTCGTAATGCGTCCCGCGGGGAGCGCGAGGAGCGCGAGGACGCTGTGACTGCGACCCGGCGCCCGGCCGGCTCCTGGGAAGCTAATGCAATACTAGCTCCGGTTCCCTACCGTACCGCATCTACACTGTGCCTTTTTCATTGCTTTCGCCAATTTTATTTAAGTATACATTTTTATCAACGTGCTCGATTGGCGTAATGATTAAAAGTCCATTAGCTTCACATCACGAAGTCGCGGGTTCCATTCCCATCGGAGTCTAACTTTGTAATACTCGGTTTGGTTGGAGAAAGTCCATTTCCTAAGTCCGCCTGGTTAGCTAGCACCATCTTATCTAAGTCTTGCCGCCAAACATCAATGTTAACAGCATTGTTGTGTTCCGGCTTGAAGATAAGATAACCAGTTCCCCATTGCGTTGGGAAGTCTTGGTAGGTAAGCCCGCTTCCAGCTTAGGCATCATCGTCACTGACTATCGGGTGAAATGGTGCCAAGGGCTTACCAAATGTGGATAAGAAAACCGCTAAGTTTTATTGTTTTATTGTAAAATAATGTAGGTAAACAATGTTATTTACGGATTGTGGCAGCGCACACCAATATCTTTATTATCACGCTTTTATTAGCTTCACCGGTATGTATGTATGTTTGTAACCGACTCCTCTGCACTCGATTTACGGACAGATTTAATTCAAACTTTGTATACATATAACAAGAATCAATGACAATTAATAATTTCATAAGTTTACCTCATTATCCTGAACTAAAAATTGAAAAATAAATAAAGTTTACAAAAACACGCTTTTAAAGCACATCAAACTAAAAAGTGAAAAATAATTCTCATATAAGCTGAAAACAATAATGAACGAAAAATACTAGTACATATTATTGTAAAAAAAAGCGTGGGGCGCTTTGTGCCATATTTTACGTATATATATCGAGCAACCCACTCTTTTTTCAAAAAGAGTTTATTTATATTTTGATATTATTGAGTAGGTAGGAAAGCGTAGTGTCCATTCGGCCTCGCATTCGGTGGACCGATGACCTGGTGAAGGTCGCGGGAAGCCGCTGGATGCTGGCAGCACAGAACCGGTCATCGTGGAGATCCTTGGGGGAGGCCTATGTCCAGCAGTGGACGTCCTTCGGCTGATATGATGAGTTGGTAGGTTAGGTACTTGTTTTTTTTTCTACCTTGAATTAGTATCTCTTATTTTTTTTATTTGTAACTAAATTATATGCCAAATTGTTAATTTGTACTGTACCTGTATAAAAATGTATTGTGTGTGCTGGGTGAAATCCTAAATAAACGCTTAACTGTCTATCTATCTATATCAAATGTGATTTGTCTTTGTATAAATGTCTGGGCACAGATGAGATACTAGTTACTTCGTAAGTCTGGCTTGAAGATGAAAGTTGCGGATTTTTATCTGTACTATTCTACGCTGACCAGAAAATGACATGTTGTCGTACATGCTAGATATCATTTGATTTAAATGTCGCGCCTGTGACCGGAGCAGCTTCACGGCCGTGCGCGTGGCCGCGTGGGTCCAATATTACGTCAATTATCCGCCTACCCTCACGCGCAGGAATTAAAATTTTACATCTACCCAAAATGTTAATCCTTCCCGACACCCGTCCCTAGCAGGTTATAAAAACGAATTGTCGTAGGTACTATCTTGTATTATTGTTTAGGTAAAACATTTTCGTCCTAAAAGTATTGAAGCCCACGTATATTAATTTCCTGTTCACGAGTATAATACAGACTTTCTTAAAATTTGTTAGTTTGCTCTCACAACTCGAAAATAATGAAAAGAAGAAATGTTCGCTGTTCTATAGTTAAGGCAAAATATTTCTAATCTCCAAACTTTTTTTGTTAGTAGGTAGTTAGGTTGTTTAGAGCACCTGTAGTGTACTATAGTGTACGTAAGTAAGTTTGTAGGCGCGGTAGTTTCTGAGATAAGAGGGGTAACTGTCAGTTTTCGACAATTTTGTTAAATAACTACAAAACTGTTTATCTTAAAACTATAAGAAAATGGCCTTTTCATTTGATATGTCACAATATATTTCAAAAATTTTGTTTTAAATTTTCTTATTAACCCCGAAAAGTGGCCCCCATGTTTAGAATTCATTTATTTACGTTATACGTCCGTCTATGGGTACCGACTTCCATATGTGTACCGAATTTCAACTCAATCGGTCCAGTACTTTCCGAACAAATGGGCTGTGACAGACGGTCGGACAGACACACGAGTGACCCTACAATGGTTCCCTTTTTACCTTTTGAGGTACATGCGGAACGCTGAGCCACTCCAGTCCGGTGCACCGTTACGACGCCGAGACGCCGAGACGCCGACGTGCGCAAGCGTGGAAATGAGTTTTCCCCAGATCCCTCGGAAACTACTTCAGGATATGCTAATTAGTAAATTATGTCATTTCCCACCTCCTTAATCATCTCTGTGCAAAAAATCACAACAATCCATTGTTCCGTTGCGATGTTTCTGGAAATTAACCAAAAAATAGAGTATTTTTTCAGTTCCCTCAAGATAACAACATAAATGTTAACAACATTGATGTGTTCCGGCTTGAATATAAGATAGCCAGATCCCTCTTGCGTTGGGGAATCATGGTAAGCCCGCTTCATCTTTGGAATCATCGTCACTTACCATCAGGTGAGATGATGCCAACAGCTTACAGATTGTGGATAAAAAAAATAAAAAAAAAGGCATCGCAATTTCCTATTTTCACGGGATAAAAAGTAGCCTATATCCTTCCCAGTAACACAGGCTACCTGCATGCCGAATTTCATCAATATTGGTTGAGGTGTTAAAGCGTTAAGTTTAAGCGTGAAAAGGTAACAAACAAACGAACACATTTTCACATTTATCAATTAGTAAGCATTGCTATAGCGGCAATGGAAAAACACACTGTGAATTTTTTTACCTATTACTGTTCATGAAATACAGCCTGGTAGCAGACAGACGGACGGACGGACAGCGGAAGCTTAGTAATTGGGTTCCGTTTGCACCCCTCGGGTGCGGAACCCTAAAAAGGTAGGTACCAAATTGAGAAGGTGTCAAGATCACAATAAAACATCTGAATGTTTAATGTGAGGTAAAAGCTTGGGACGGACGCAGCGCAGCACTTGTTTGTAAGCCTTTTGAAGAGGGTTGAGTCAATTTGGCTTTAGGCGTCAACTGTCTGCTGATCTTATGTGATGTGCGTACACTGAAGTAAGGATACCGTTATGTGATGTACGTACACTGAAGTAAGGATACCGTTATGTGATGTACGTACACTGAAGTAAGGACATCGTTATGTGATGTACGTACACTGAAGTAAGGACATCGTTACGTGATGTACGTACACTGAAGTAAGGATACCGTTATGTGATGTACGTACACTGAAGTAAGGACATCGTTACGTGATGTACGTACACTGAAGTAAGGATACCGTTATGTGATGTACGTACACTGAAGTAAGGATACCGTTATGTGATGTACGTACACTGAAGTAAGGACATCGTTATGTGATGTACGTACACTGAAGTAAGGACATCGTTATGTGATGTACGTACACTGAAGTAAGGATACCGTTATGTGATGTACGTACACTGAAGTAAGGATACCGTTATGTGATGTACGTACACTGAAGTAAGGACATCGTTATGTGATGTACGTACACTGAAGTAAGGACATCGTTACGTGATGTACGTACACTGAAGTAAGGATACCGTTATGTGATGTACGTACACTGAAGTAAGGATACCGTTATGTGATGTACGTACACTAAAGTAAGGACATCGTTATGTGATGTACGTACACTGAAGTAAGGACATCGTTATGTGATGTACGTACACTGAAGTAAGGACATCGTTACGTGATGTACGTACACTGAAGTAAGGACATCGTTACGTGATGTGCGTACACTGAAGTAAGGACATCGTTACGTGATGTGCGTACACTGAAGTAAGGACATTGTTACGTGATGTACGTACACTGAAGTAAGGACATCGTTATGTGATGTACGTACACTGAAGTAAGGACATCGTTATGTGATGTACGTACACTGAAGTAAGGACATCGTTACGTGATGTGCGTACACTGAAGTAAGGACATCGTTACGTGATGTACGTACACTGAAGTAAGGACATCGTTATGTGATGTACGTACACTGAAGTAAGGACATCGTTACGTGATGTACGTACACTGAAGTAAGGACATCGTTACGTGATGTACGTACACTGAAGTAAGGACATCGTTATGTGATGTACGTACACTGAAGTAAGGATACCGTTATGTGATGTGCGTACACTGAAGTAAGGATACCGTTATGTGATGTGCGTACACTGAAGTAAGGATACCGTTATGTGATGTACGTACACTGAAGTAAGGACATCGTTATGTGATGTACGTACACTGAAGTAAGGACATCGTTACGTGATGTACGTACACTGAAGTAAGGATACCGTTATGTGATGTACGTACACTGAAGTAAGGATACCGTTATGTGATGTACGTACACTGAAGTAAGGACATCGTTATGTGATGTACGTACACTGAAGTAAGGACATCGTTATGTGATGTACGTACACTGAAGTAAGGACATCGTTACGTGATGTACGTACACTGAAGTAAGGACATCGTTACGTGATGTGCGTACACTGAAGTAAGGACATCGTTACGTGATGTGCGTACACTGAAGTAAGGACATTGTTACGTGATGTACGTACACTGAAGTAAGGACATCGTTATGTGATGTACGTACACTGAAGTAAGGACATCGTTATGTGATGTACGTACACTGAAGTAAGGACATCGTTACGTGATGTGCGTACACTGAAGTAAGGACATCGTTACGTGATGTACGTACACTGAAGTAAGGACATCGTTATGTGATGTACGTACACTGAAGTAAGGACATCGTTACGTGATGTACGTACACTGAAGTAAGGACATCGTTACGTGATGTACGTACACTGAAGTAAGGACATCGTTATGTGATGTACGTACACTGAAGTAAGGACATCGTTACGTGATGTACGTACACTGAAGTAAGGACATCGTTACGTGATGTACGTACACTGAAGTAAGGACATCGTTATGTGATGTACGTACACTGAAGTAAGGACATCGTTACGTGATGTACGTACACTGAAGTAAGGACATCGTTACGTGATGTACGTACACTGAAGTAAGGACATCGTTATGTGATGTACGTACACTGAAGTAAGGACATCGTTACGTGATGTACGTACACTGAAGTAAGGACATCGTTACGTGATGTACTTACACTGAAGTAAGGACATCGTTATGTGATGTACGTACACTGAAGTAAGGACATCGTTATGTGATGTACGTACACTGAAGTAAGGACATCGTTAAAAATCTGATGATTGATGGCAGAGTTGCCACTGTCAGTAGATGGTTTTTGAAACTTGCAGTCAGCTGAATAGAGAAACGAGTTATTTCAAAACACCTGTATTTAAATTCATTTAATTTAATTTAATTTTCATTTCATCTTTATAAAGATGCCGCTTCTTGGATGTTATCAAGGATATTCGAAAAAGGAAGAAGGCCATTCCTTTCTAATTCTTAAAAGTATTCTCTGAAAGTGTATGAATGTTTTCTACAGGCAGGTTTTATGCGAAACTCATAAACATAAATGCAAAAAATAAATCATAAACTAAATGCAAAGGAAACTTTCTGCAGACGCCAACTCCACAGCGAATAGTCACCGATCTGTCTTAACTCAATCTAGGTGTGATGGTAAACACAGTGTAAACTCTATATAGCGACACTCAAGGGGCCGGGCATTTTGTGACGTTATTGAGAGATTTCGTTATACAGAGAGAAATAAGCCTCCAAGTAAATCAACTGGAGCCAGAAAATTTTGTTGTTTTAAAGAGTGAATCGTTATCATGGAAGTACTCGTAATAAGTACTAACGTACAACTATTTATTACTTCCATGATTGTTATATCGAGTGACGCTTTACAGAGTTTATACTGTATAAGCCTGTGGGTGTGATGACAGGTTTTTCATTGCACCTACCTACACTATGTCGAAGTATATATATTAGTACTAACATACAGTATGGAAACTCCCTGCCGCTCTCTAGATTGCGACCTCACCCCCTCGTCACCCAGATTGATACAGATTAGTTACAGTTTGGTTGTCGAACGTATAGGATTTAGCCGCCATTTTGTTTGTTCCGTCATTCGTTTTTTGAAATGTCATTTCTGGCCCGTCGTGTGAAGTGTCCAGGGTGTGACTATGTGCTACTGCGCAATGCGCACGTGGAGGAGTGAAGTACGGGCCAGTGAGTACGAGGTGATGCGCGTCCATAAAACTTGTGGAGGTCCTCCGAGAGCCGCCGGCAAATTTCCCCAGGGCTCGGGCCTAGGGGGCGCTCCGCCCCAGCCCCCGGCCCCCGGCCCCCGGCCCCCGGCCCCGCGAGCCGCTGGGAAATACGCTAAAGCCATATCATATTCTACCTACTTATCAGTTTTATGTTGATGTTGACCTCTCGTCCGCTACGATCTATCGGCAACAGCCGCACAGAGAACTATTCATACGATACCACAGTTTAAAGAGACGGTTTTTCACCTAATGGCTTGTGACGGTGATGCCGAAGATGTAAGCCGGCTTACCAAGATTCCCCAAGGCAATGGAGGACTAGCAAACTTATCAATCCGAAACACACCTATTCTGTGAACATTAATGTTTGGCGGCAAGACTATATGCAAGGCAATAACATGGTGGTAGCTTCCAAGGTGGCTTAGAAATCTTCCAATAACCAAACCGAGTCTTAGAAAAAAAGGCTCCGCCGGGAATCGAACCCGCGACCTCCCGACGTGAAGCTATAGACTTAACCATTACGCCACGAATGCGTAATCGTTAACAACCCATAGCGTCCCCACTGTTGGGCGTGTCTGTTCCGAAACTCTGGAAGGTTAGGCCATACTTACTTCACATGCGGGACACGGCTTAACGACTACCATCTATCGATAGCAACCGCCACCACCAACGGCTTAACCTACCCCGCGAAGCACGGAAATGGCCGAGATAAATGACACTAACAGTCAAACGTCAAGAAACAGTCGAGAAGCGTCGGTGGCTCAACCGGTAACGACTCGGTCCATCTAACCAGAGGTACCGGCTTCAAATCTAGACGGCCAATGTACCAATGAGTTTTTCAAAAACATACGTACATATCATTACCGATTGCTTTAACGGTGAAGGAAAACATCGTGAGGAAACCTGCACAGGCCTGCGAAGAAACTCGAAGGTTGTGTGTGAAGTCGACCAACCCGCACTGGGCCCGCGTGGTCGACTAAGGCCTAATCGCCCTGATTCAGGGTAGGCTCGAGCCCCTCGGTGGAGACGTATATGAGCTGATATAATAACAGTCAAACACATCCTGGTGATGACCGTGCTTCAGATCAGTTAACCACGCAAATCGCACTGAGCTGCGACGCTTTCAAAGTAGAAGTAATACTCGTAGGTCTACTCATACGAGTATACCTATCAAATTGATGATTCAGTTTTTTAAGTTCAGTCAATTTTTCAAAAAGGATGAGGTTGTATTTTCGACTGTACATGTGTTTATGTACGTCCACCGATTTCTGGTTCTATGTTCGACTGTACATGTGTTTATGTACGTCCACCGATTTCTGTTCTATGTTCGACTGTACATGTGTTTATGTACGTCCACCGATTTCTGTTCTATGTTCGACTGTAATGTGTTTATGTACGTCCACCGATTTCTGTTCTATGTTCGACTGTACATGTGTTTATGTACGTCCACCGATTTCTGTTCTATGTTCGACTGTACATGTGTTTATGTACGTCCACCGATTTCTGGTTCTATGTTCGACTGTACATGTGTTTATGTACGTCCACCGATTTCTGGTTCTATGTTCGACTGTACATGTGTTTATGTACGTCCACCGATATCTGGTTCTATTTTCGACTGTACATGTGTTTATGTACGTCCACTGATTTCTGTTCTATGTTCGACCGTACATGTGTTTATGTACGTCCACCGATTTCTGTTCTATGTTCGACTGTACATGTGTTTATGTACGTCCACCGATTTCTGGTTCTATGTTCGACTGTACATGTGTTTATGTACGTCCACCGATTTCTGTTCTATGTTTGACTGTACATGTGTTTATGTACGTCCACCGATTTCTGGTTCTATGTTCGACTGTACATGTGTTTATGTAGGTACATTTGTATCTACATTTTGTATTTGTATAGGTACATTTGTATCTATATTTTGTATTTGTAAAGGTACATTTGTATCTATATTTTGTATTTGTATAGGTACATTTGTATCTTTATTTTGTATTTGTATAGGTACATTTGTATCTATATTTTGTATTTGTATAGGTACATTTGTATCTAAATTTTGTATTTGTATAGGTACATTTGTATCTATATTTTGTATTTGTATAGGTACACTTGTATCTACATTTTGTATAGGTACATTTGTATCTTTATTTTGTATTTGTATAGGTACATTTGTATCTATATTTTGTATTTGTATAGGTACATTTGTATCTACATTTTGTATTTGTATAGGTACATTTGTATCTATTTTTTGTATTTGTATAGGTACATTTGTATCTATATTTTGTATTTGTATAGGTACACTTGTATCTACATTTTGTATAGGTACATTTGTATCTTTATTTTGTATTTGTATAGGTACATTTGTATCTATATTTTGTATTTGTATAGGTACATTTGTTTCTATATTTTGTATTTGTTTTGTATTTTGTATTTGTATAGGTAAATTTGTATCTAGCAGCATCCACCACTTTGTATAAGCTTCCTGCGAAACCGTGCTCCTACCTTCACGGCGGCACTCCCATCCGCCAGTTTTATTCCACTTGCATCATCTTATCCACGGTGGAATTTCGCTAAAGCCGATTTACACGAACTTTACGCAGCATTAGCTTCGGAGGACTGGAGCACATTATATGAAACGAGTCAAGTTGATAAAGCCCTCGATATTTTGTATGACACTGTAAATAGGATTATAGATAATTGCACTCCTAGGAAAAAACGTAAGACAGATAAGTCCAGGTATTGTTACCCAGATTGGTACACAGCCGAAATAATAGCGTGTATAAAGGAGAAGGCTCACTGGCATAAGAAATATAAAAATAGTGGATCAAATTCTTCATACGAGAGGTTTGCGTACTATCGTTCGGTAGTTAAAAATAAAATAGATAGCTCATATGCGGCATATCAAAATCGTATAGAATCTCTGCTACGGAAGGAACCCGGTTCGTTTTGGAGTTATGTCGGAAGAAAGCGTTCGAAACGTAACCAGTCCCGGATCTTGAAGGATAATGTAGCTTTACCAGAAAATGAGTGTGCACAAGAATTTGCGAACTACTTTGAATCGGTGTATGGCAGTGATGCACCAAATTTGTACACTACGGCTGCTGAGAGGGCGACACCGGGTAGTTGCGTTCAAATAGACGTGGGTCAACTGTCTCTAGAGGAGGTTATGTCTGCTCTTACACGCCTAAAGCCCAAAAAATCGGTGGGTCCCGATGGTATTCCTCCTTTTATAGTAAAAGATTGTCGAATGGCACTGGCTCTTCCACTGCAACACTTGTTTAATATTTGCTTGAGGAACGGTTCATATCCTGAGAGCTGGAAGTTGACTCGTGTCACGCCAGTACCAAAAGGAGCAGTGAAGAGTGACGTGAAGGAATACAGGCCGGTGGCGGTTCTTTCTACTTTTGCCAAGGTATTTGAGTCATCGATGTGTGCTTCCATTTTCCCTCAAATAAGCGCCCAACTTAGCGATGCGCAACATGGGTTTAGGCCTGGACGCAGCGTTGACTCAAATCTCTTGTGCTTCATGAATCACACCGCACCGGTGCTTGACGCTGAAGTGGGTGGTCAGGTAGATGTAGCTTACTTTGATTTTAGAAAAGCTTTCGACTGTGTAGACAATGATGTTCTTTTGACAAAACTTGCTGCAATAGGCTTTTCTTGTAAATTATTAAAATTTTTCGGAAGTTATCTGAGCTGTCGCAAGCAGTACGTGGAATATGCTGGTTGCGTTTCTAAGCCTTACTTGACACTTACTGGCGTCAGCCAGGGAAGTAACTTGGGTCCAATGGAGTTTATAATAATGATAAATGATCTACCGGATGTGGTTCAAACTTCACAGTGTTTACTTTTTGCTGACGATCTCAAATTATACAGGGCGGTGCAAAATGAGACAGACTGTAGATTGTTGCAGAGTGACATTGATAGGGTCGTAGAGTGGAGTTTAAAAAACAAATTATTGTTCAATACATCGAAGTGCAATGTGATGTCCTGTACTCGAGCCAGGGAACCACTGAATTATAATTATGAAATAGCTGGTGAAAAGATACCGCGTGTTAAATCCACGAAAGACCTGGGGCTATTAGTAACAAATGACTTAACGTTTCGTAGTCACATTGTAAACATATGCTCGAGGGCGTTTAGGACCTTGGGTTTTGTGTTGCGTGAAACGTCAGATTTCCAGGGTATAGCAGCCGCCAGAACATTGTATAATTCTTTAGTCAGGAGTAGGCTGGAAAGTGGTGCAATGGTCTGGAATCCGCACGAAACAAAATACAGCCAAATGGTGGAAAAAATTCAAAACAAGTTCACGCGTTACCTGTACTTGAAGGAATACGGAATCTACCCTTTTTATCCACTTATGTATCCAACCCTTTTTGTCTTAGGAATGGTGGGATTTTATAGGTTGGAGGTACGGCGAGATCTGGCTCTAGCCAAGTACCTTTTTTGCATACTACGTGGTATTTCTAATAACCCACCCTTATTACAATCGTTAGGCTTGCTCATTCCTAACCCCAGGCTGCGGCGGGAACCGAGAGTAAGACTGCTGGCGCTACCTGTAGCGCGTACAAATGTTTTAAAACTTTCTCCTCTAACAAGGGCGAAAGCTTTATTAAATTCAATTTCGGAAAGAATAGATTTATTTAGTTGTTCGTTGGCGGAATTCGAAAGGGTGACTTTAAATTATTTAAGTAGGTAATAAGTTTTAATTATTTTTAAGAGTGGCTACATTGTCGAATTGGGTTCATGTACCTGTAATGATAATGTGTGTTTTTGTACAAATAAATAATAATAAAAAAAAAAAAACTATATTTTGTATTTGTATAGGTACATTTGTTTCTATATTTTGTATTTGTATAGGTACATTTGTATCTATATTTTGTATAGGTACATTTGTATCTATATTTTGTATAGGTTCATTTGTATCTTTATTTTGCATTTGTATAGGTACATTTGTTCTATATTTTGTATTTGTATAGGTACATTTGTATCTATATTTTGTATTTGTATAGGTACATTTGTTCTATATTTTGTATTTGTATAGATACATTTGTATCTATATTTTGTATTTGTATAGGTACATTTGTATCTGTATTTTGTATTTGTATAGGTACATTTGTATCTATATTTTGTATTTGTTTAGGTACATTTGTATCTATATTTTGTATTTGTATAGGTATAGTTGGCGCAGTCTCGCTCATTCATTATTATTTATTAATAGATATAGGGTAACCTACCTTATTTAAATATTTATTAGGGATTTATTTATTAATTAGGGAGCCATGGCTGACTCTCGCGTTATACTCGTGACCGGGTGCTGTCCGTGTGAACTGGCCTACTCTTGTCAAAGGTTTCAATGACATTCAATAATTGTGTATATAACTTTTCGTGTCATATTATTTTCATGTTTTAATGACATAATCTGGTTTATTTCTAGTACTAAATTTTGACGTTTTTAACTAATTAATGATTGTATATTTCTTGATTTTTTACAAATGAAATTATGTTATTATTAATTTATGACCATCAGAAAGAGTGTAATTTGCATCTATTTTGAATAAATACCTTGAATCTTTAATCTTTAATGAATAGGAAAATAAAAAAAACGCTAGAGTGCGAGTCAGAACCGCGCACAAAGGGTTCCGTACCATAATAGATGGCGCTATTTTCTTACGTTAATAAAAACAAGTCTTTCACTTTTTCAAAATGTTTAATATTTTTTGTTATAGTGGCAACAAAAATACATCATCTGTGAAAATTTCAACTGTCTAGCTATCACGGTTTTTTTTTTATTAACATTTGGTAAACCCTTGACAACATCTCACCTGGTGGTCAGTGATGATGTTGCCGAAGATGGAAGCGGGCTTACCAAGATTCCCCAACGCAATGGGGAACTGGCTATCTTATCTTAATGCCGGAACACACCAATGATATCAACATTGATATTTGGCGGCAAGACTTAGATAAGATGGTGGTAGCTAGCCAGGCGGGCTTAGAAAATGCCCTACCACCAACCAAACCGAGTCTTACAATTGACCCCGCCGGGAATCGAACCCGCGACCTCCCGTGTAAAGCCAGTGAACTTTGCCTCTGAGCTACGGAGGTGGTTAAAAGGTGGTGGTTCATGAAATACAACCTGGTGAGAGACGGACTGACAAACGGACGGACAGCGGAGTCTTAGAATAGGGTTCCTTTTTACCCGACTACGAAAAAAGGAGGGTTATGTTTTTAACAGTCTATATACGTATGTATGTATGTATGTATGTATGTATGGATGTTCATCTGTTCCCTCGTATTTCCTAAACTACTTAACCCATCTTAAGAAGTGAGGTTTCGTTGGATTCGTGCCATTATTCCGCGTATCATAGGATATAAAGCATTTAAATTAATCAACATGGCGGATTGTATGAGTGAATTACAAAACCCAAAAAAATATTTTTTTTTTGATATTCGTATCGTGTTTGGTATCAAAAGAAAGGTTTCGATACACACATTCTAAATATATACATATTACGTAGGCAAATGTTTTAAGTTTCTTAGCAAATTGTCTCACAAGCGATATCGTAAGGCGGCTCAATGTACGCGCGCTATCAAGTGACACGACGCGCGGCCACGGGTAGCGAGGTGGTGTGGCGTTCTACTCTGAGCATAAAAAATATGGAAATAAAATAAACGTTAAAAAAACTAAAACCCGTCTAAGGAAAGTATGAAAACAAGAGTTCCCGCTTGAAGTTTGTGCTTGAAGTTTTGGGGTTTAAGGGGTCTTAAACTTCACCTTATAAGATCCAAGCCAACCTGACCTGCCCGTGGTATACTCTGCTGTATAACGAATGAAGCTCTGGCGTTTTTACTGGTTTTTACTCGGCCGTGGCTAGTTACCACCATCAAGGCAAAGTCTTGCCGCCAAGTGTCCTCTGACGTGTTCCGGCATGGTGCCTTGAGAAGCCATTGGAAAGGCGGTGCTGTACATTAGCGCTGAGTTAGTATGCCTTTTCAGTGTCAGAGTGTCGCTGCACTTGGCGGCTAGTCTTGGAGGGAAGCGGGATCCGAAGCACGGTGCACCACTGGCCAACCGTAGGTAGTTGGGGGCCCAATTAGTAGGCTAGCCGCCTATGAAAGGCTGCCCCGCCACCTCATGAAAAATCCCGGAATGCTCCATTGTGCAAATAGGCGATTGGACGGGAGGACGCGATGGCCATCTCCGGGGGGGTTCGGGCGTCCCCGCGGTCTCCAGGCTAGTCTCTCTTTCAGTGCAGCGACCCTGTGTTCGCTACTGGATTCTACTCAGCGCCTCCTACAACTGCCGCCTTTCATGTCTATTCACCCAAAAAAGTTCGGACGAATCGGCTCGTTACCAGCTAGATGCCTTGGATTCTATCAACCGACACGCTAGGAGACTCATTGGCGACGAGGCATTTGTATTAAACAGGCTCCAAAGCCTCGAGCATCGCAGCAAGGTCGCCTGTCTATCGGTATTCTACAGTATTCATTTCGGAGAGCCCTGGAGCTTCACGACCTCATTCCCCCCTCTCCATTTCATCATCGGACGACCAGACGCGGAGAGCGGTTCCACCCCTTTGTCGTTAATGTTCCACCTTTTCGCACGAAGGGTTTTGCTTCTTCGTTCATCATGCGAACGGCCAAGGAGTGGAATTCCCTTCCGGCGTCTGTATTCCCCTATTCGTATAATTTAGAATTCTTCAAGACGAGAGTGAATAGGCACTATTTGAGCTTGCGTGTTACATCCTCGGCTGCATCGGCACTTACCATCAGGTGAGGTGCAGCCAAACGCACTCAAATTTATAATATTTATTTTTCCCTTCATCTGGGCTAATAGCCGTAGTCACAAGCCCTATGGTAATCAAAATTTCTATCATAAGTACCTATCATTATGGCTTGCGACCTCGCCGGCTATTACCCCAGATGAAGGGAAAAATAAAGGCTATTATTTCAGGCGGGAAATTCTTGTTTTCATACTTTTTCGTAGTCGGGTTTTAGTTTTTTAAAGTTTTATTTTATTACCCTTTGGGTACGGAACCCTAAAAACAAGTAATTCATTTTCGATAGAGTCCATACAATACAAGACTCCAGCCTTACTAATATTGTAAATGTTAAAATGTGTTTGTTTGTTACCACTTCACGCTTCAACGCCTTAACTAATCTTGTCGAACTTTGGCATGCAGGTAGGAACTTTGTCATGGGAAAAGACGTAGGATACTTTTATCTCGTGAAAATAGCATAGTTCAATACAGTTCGCCTTTTATGGTTTTTGATAGGAACTCTTTTTAGGTTGTTTTTTTTATATTAAAAATTTGAGTGCGTTTGACTGCAACTCACCTGATGGTAAGTGATGATGCAGTCGAGGATGGTACACGCAAACTCAAATAATGCCTATTCACATTTTGATTTCTTTAACATCGCAACATAGCAACGGATTTTTGTGATTTTTGCATAGATATAGTCGAAGGGGTGGGAAATGACATACATTACTAATAATCAACATAGCCCGATATAGTTCCCGAGGGATCTAAGCACAATCTATGATACTTTGTGATCTAGGGAAAACTCATTTCCAGGCTCGTGCACTTCGGCGTCGCAACGGAGCAACGGATTGACGTCATTTTGGGGGGTGGGGGGGAGGAAGTGGTTATATTATTTTAAGGAAACATATAAAATAAAATAAAAGTTTACAAAACTAAAACCCGACTACGGAAAGTCATGAAAACAAGAGTTTCCCGCCTGAAATCATAGCCTTTATTTTTTTCCTTCATTTGGGGTATTGCCGCGGTCGCGAGCCGTAATGATACGTACTGATTAAAAAATTTGATTACGATAAGACCTTTCTATTGGTACCAAACATGATATGAATATCTTAAAAAAATACATTAATTGGTAAAATCCGTCATCTTGATTTTTAAAAATGTTCAATCCTAGGACACGCGGAGTGATGGCACGAATCCAAAGATCGGTTTAGTGGTTTAGGAAATATGACAGAACAGATGAACATCCATATATACATACATACATAGACAGTCAGAAACGTAACCCTACTTTTTTCGTAGTCGGGTTATTAAAATGTGTTTAGAAAGCAAGGGCCCAGGATGCACTCAGGTACCCGTGTATTTTGAGTGCATCCCTGTCCAGTCCAGTGATGGATAAGCTAGCTGTCAAGTCTATCAGCTGCAACAGCCAGGGGGCAGTGGCGGCCGTCACGCACGCGCCACGCACACGTGCGCAAAATTTAGTTTACCGCACACGTGCTTTTTACTTTGTATTTTTATTTATTTTGTAGTTCCGAGAAACAAGACATTTCTAGCAATTAAATAATATATAACCAAAGATACAGAATCGTCTCTATGACTACGACTTTATGAAAGGGTAATTTTAAAAGAGATAGGTTGTTCCTCCGTGAGGTTAGTACATACCGCTAGCTGATTAGATCTTTGAATCTTTGTGAAGAAAGGAGAATAAATATGAATGAAGCGCATAGGTTACACCAAGGAATAGGTCATCTTGTCCAAGGAGGTTTTAATGCTTACAGTAATATTATCCCAAGCCTTATTGTAATCTATTTATAGTAAAGTTAAAAAAAATAGTTACGCATGCGAGCGTGTGCCTAGCTAAATTAAATATTACGCAACTTTCGTAAAACTGAATTGAGCTGTTTTAGTTGTGATTACAAATAAAATTATGGATAGTGAATATACGTGTAATTAAAAAAATACTTATGTGTATAGTGTATGTACGAGTATAAGAAAAAAAAACAAAATGAGATTGTTCCCCGGATATTTAAAATGAGCCACATGTCGCGTAAAATAAACTTTGGTTGCTGAAACCTTGATAGGTATGTACCCATGTATTTGTTTTTCTGTCACGGTCGTTTTTAAGGTTCCGTACCCGAAGGGAAAAACGGGACCCTATTACTGAGACTTCGCTGTCCGTCTGTCTGTCCGTCCGTGCGTCTGTCACCAGGCTGTATTTCATGAACCGTGATAGCTAGACAGTTGAAATTTTCACAGATGATGTATTTCTGTTGCCGCTGTAATAACAAATACTAAAAAATAGAATAAAATAAATATTTAAGGGGGCTCCTATACAACAAACGTGTTTTTTTTGCTCGTTTTTGTTCGATACTGATAACGGTAACAGGTAGACGCTTGAAATATTCGCAGAATATTAAGTTATATATTCACTTTCAAAATGAATAATGAAATTAAAATAAAACAAATATTTAAGGGGGGCTCCCATACAACAAACGTGATTTTTATAGATAATGGTACGGAACCCTTCGTGCGCGAGTCCGACTCGCACTTGCCGGCTTTTTATTTTACCTGTTTTCTCAAAACTGTATTGAAAAATGTCGTATAATACATGGGTGTAATTTACCTTTGTACCACCCTTGTATCATCATTCATTCATTCATATCAGCTCATATACGTCCCCACCGAGGGGCTAGAGCCTATCTTATCCCGAGCCTATCGGGCCTTAGTCGACCACGCGGGCCCAGTGCGGGTTGGTCGACTTCACACACCACCTGCGAGTTTCTTCGCAGGCGTGTGCAGGTTTACTCGCGATGTTTTCCTTCACCGTAAAAGCGTCGTCGTACATATGAAATCTAATTCGAAATCACATTGGTACGTGGCAGGTTCGAACCACGACCACTCGGACAGGAGGCGGCGGCCCTAGCCATTACGCCACCGACGCTTTAAAAATTTCGACTGCTATTTATCATAAATAACTATTATTTAACTTGTAATGTTCTTAAATCTGCTTCAAATCTTAGGATCGATTTTAGGGCGACTTCGAGGGGCCCAATTAAGCTGAAATATGTTAAGAACCCGTATTTTCGGTGACAATATATTTTTTTATTTATATCCTTTTAGTGTTTTGAAGTTTAGGTATCTGATGAAGAACTACAAAGGTGGAATCAAGGTCCTAATATCGTCTATTGTTTTCATTAAAATGATAGAAAATACTGTACCTCACAGTTTGGCATTACTTTATTACATTCTCATTAGGCACACTGACCTTAAAAACTCTTTTCAAATAAAAGCTTGTACCTAAAATTTTTAGGTTTTTTGAAAGGAGGTTATAACTACTGTATACTGCATAGGTGACTGTGGTTTGTAAATGAGGTTATAACTGCTGTATACTTTATAGGTGACTGTGGTTTGTAAATGAGGTTATAACTACTCTATACTATATAGGTGACTGTGGTTTGGAAATGAGGTAATAACTACTGTATACTGCATAAGTGACTGTGGTTTGTAAATGAGGTTATAACTACTGTATACTTTATAGGTGACTGTGGTTTGTAAATGAGGTTATAACTACTCTATACTGTATAGGAAATGAGGTTAAAACTACTGTATACTTTATAGGTGACTGTGGTTTGTAAATGAGGTTATAACTACTCTATACTGTATAGGTGACTATGGTTTGGCAATGAGGTTATAACTACTGTATACTGCATAAGTGACTGTGGTTTGTAAATGAGGTTATTACTACTCTATACTGTATAGGTGACTATGGTTTGGCAATGAGGTTATAACTACTGTATACTGCGTAAGTGACTGTGGTTTGTAAATAAGGTTATAACTACTGTATACTGTATAGGAGACTGTGGTATGTAAAGAAAATAAAAACGTTAAATATGAATGCAATCTGTTAACACAAGCAAGCATTACTCTGTTTTCCTATTCCCCGTAGACTTCCATATATCACTCACGCGTTTTCTCGCAAAAAATCCATAAAAGGCATAACAACACCGCGTTGAGAATAACAATATTTAAAACGGACGTGAGAAGGAAAATGACTTCAGTGTATTCAAAGTAACGCTGTCAAAGTAAATTAATACATGGCCAATACCTCGACGACGTAAGTATTAGAGACAGGCGTATTTGTAGCACGCACGAGTCTGACGGGGAAGAGTTGCCACAGCTACAAAGAGGAAGAGTTCCTATTGGATTATCGTTATCCAATATCAAATTGTGTTTCCGGCAGTCATTTGAGAGATATTGTTTAAAAATATCACAGAGCCCGACCTTAGGTGGTGGGGTAGCGGGGTCCCCGAGGACGGCAAGTTCTCGCCCGCCGCCCACGCCGCCGCCGCCGCCGCATCCCGCGGGACCTGGCCCAGGCAGCGCCGCCTGCTCCCGAGGGACTAGCCCCCCGCCCGCCAGCCCGCCCGACGCCAGAGGGGGACTCCGGTATAGGTACTCCTCGTGCCTCGTGCCGCGTGCCCGCTATCCCAGGGAAATAACAGCTGAGACGTGCGATTTTAATTGATTAGGGTTTGGGTAGTGAAACGATTGATCATCATCATCTGATCGGGAGAGATCTTAGCTAAGTACTTAGCTTGAAAGTATAAAGAGCAGACCAGGTAACTTTCATGCAAGCATTGATTTCACATCACACTTATAATAAACGAGAAAGTATGGATGTTTATGGACATAGCTCTCAGTGACTGCCACACATAGCTCGTCGACAGACGGCCGTTGGAGTAATAGATTTCTAAAGTGGTGAATGTACATCGGAAAACGTAGCGTCGGTAGGCCTCCCACTCGGTGGACCGATGACCTGGTGAAGGTCGCGGGCGGGAGGCCGCTGGATGCGGGCAGCACAGAACCGCTCGTCGTGGAAATCCTCGTGGAAGGCCTATGTCCAGCAGTCTACATCCGTATGTTTGTTTGTTTGTTCCATTTTTTTTAATCCAAAATTGGTAAGCCCTAAACAGCCTAAATATCAGAAAACAAAAACATAGGATAACGCTAATGGATTCTAAACCTATGAACTGAACGGATTTGGATGAAGCAATGGGTTTACAATAATTATTATTTTATTCCACGCTCACGAGCTGATTGCGGCTCACGCACCGTGCACCCTCGATTACGGTCAACAAAACAATGTCCTCGCGGGCGAAGCCGCGGACAAAATCCAGTCGTTCTTAATATCATGTCTGTTTCGTATGTTAATGGTTCCGCGTTGATGCGTTGATGCGTTGATGCCTGTTCTACAACGATTTTATTAGGCATAGTAAGATGGGGATAGTGTCGTTAAGCGTACCACGATGCCGCGATGCCAAGATGCCACGATGCCACGATGGCGCGATGCCACGATGCCACGATGCCGCGATGCCACGACGGTCGCCTAGATTACGTTCATTTCACGCTTCAACATCCCGACCAATATTGATGAAATTTGGCATGCAGGTAGCCTGTAACACAGGAAAATAGTATATTCCGATGCAGTTCCAGAAAAAATACTCTTTTTATGGTCAATTTCTTTAACATCGCTACAGAAGAATGGTTTGTTGAGATCTTTTGCACAGAGATGGTTCAGGGGGTGGGAAATTACATTCACTTTTAACTTATTTTCACGCAACCGGAGCAACGGATTGAAATGATTTTTTGTATATAAAAATGGTTGATGCCATGGGAAGTGACACAGACTGCTAATCAGAATAGCCCGATATAGTTCCTGAGGGATCTGGACAATGTCCACGCTCACGAGCCGCTTGCGGCTCGCGCACCACAAAGACAGTCATAAAAACAATGTAAAAGCGGGCGAAGCCGCGGGCAAAATATAGTTTTAAGCATTTGCATATTTAGGAACAATTTAAGTGATAGCCTTTGGGCGTCATTAAGTCAATGGAAATTACATGTTTTGGCAGTGGGCCGGTCCAGTCCTTATTTGGTGACAATGAGCTAGACTTTATTAGGCACTTCGCTATCCCGGACAAAACCAATCAAAATCGACAAAAAAAGAACAGTGCTTTCAATAACTTATCTTCACAATCCATACCTAAATGTTAGATACTTATTCCTTTTACATTTCTTGCAAACAAACAGAAACACTTGAATTAGTCAAAATAACACGAACAAATTTTATAAATCGACCGACGCGACTGCATAATATGTATATATATTAATTTCTTAATGTTTGCACACCTGCACCTGCACCTGCCTGCAGGTTGAACACTAGCCTAGCACTAAGAAAATATGAAGATCCTGTACCTACAGTGTTCTAGCAAATAAAGCCTTTTGAGTTTGAGTTTGCATTGACAGACTTACTAAAAAAATGGCGGCGCAAAATTCGATTGATGCCAATGCGCTTGAATGATTGGTCAATGAGGAGCGTCATCGGCGCGACATTTGATTGGTCAATGAGGAGCGTCATCGGCGCGAGATTTGATTGGTCAATGAGGAGCGTCATCGGCGCGACATTTGATTGGTCTATGAGGAGCGTCATCGGCGCGAGATTTGATTGGTCAATGAGGAGCGTCACCGGCGCGACATTTGATTGGTCAATGAGGAGCGTCATCGGCGCGATATTTGATTGGTCAATGAGGAGATTAGATTTCGATCGATTATTGGGATCGGGATTATTGAATTATAGTGGTTCTCATTAGGAACTGGTCCCCATGAGGTCAATCTATCTTAAGTAATAAATAACACTCTATTGTACGCACATATTTAATTGCTTGGAAATTGTGTCAGTATATAAACTAGCTCCCGCAGCATATTTAGCTAATGGTATTCGGAGAACCACCCGGTCCCGGTCCCGGTCCGGGTCCTTGGAGTGCCGCACGCCGGCCGCTGCCGCCGCGCCGTAGGGACCTCCGCTCCTCCGCTATTCCCACTCGGCGTCATACTATAACGCCTCAGAACACATTAAAATTACAGTTTCCAAGGATACAACTCAGAGAAACTGCGACTTGGGTGGAAACAGGGATTGTTATTATTCCTTTGTGCTATCCGGTGGGCATTAAGTTATTGCGTACATCGTCTACAGCTGCCGGAGGAGGTCGTTCGGTTCGGTCGCTGTAACTGTTATCGATCTAGGTCCCTAAGAGAACCTTCACTACTAAAAGGTACAACGGTAATACCTTCGAACCTTATCTAGTTTCATGGCATGCGGCACCATCTACTGTTGAGTAGCTTCAGTTTACTGAACTGAAAATAATATTTTCTGTATGAACAACAACTATCTATGTAGAATTGCAATGTAAAACATTACCTAAATGCAAATTTACGTCGAAATAGTTAGATTTTAAATTAATTTTAAATTATTTTGAATTAAGAACATATGTCATTATTGTTTTTGAATGAGGTACCAGTTTAGTGATTATTTTTGTTTATTAACCAAGTATTTTAATATTTTTTTTGGACCTATCTAATGTTAAATTTGACTGTGTATATGCCTTCAATGTTAGAATTAAATGAATCTAGTTTAAATGTATACCACCTGCAAATATTTGTACTTTAATTCTATACTCAATAAAGAATAGTCAATAAAGAAACCAATTTTATATTTATAAAAATACACAAAAAAAAAACTTACTTAAAATACAGGGTGATTAGGTAATACCTTATGATTACCGAGCTAAGCATTCGTTGTCTCTACTTTATAGCTTGGGACTTTTAGTAAAACAAAAACTCTTTCTCCATAAAATTTTAGCAAAGCTGTGACGGCGGGCCCGGGGCCGGAGTCCGCCTCGTGTCCGTGGTCGTGAAAGGGACCGTAAACATTGAACTGCTGGGAGCTGTTCCACAATGGCACTAAGCAAGCCAATACGGTCAGTAAGAAAATTGAATTGCTAGCCGCGCCGCGTTATGCCGGCTCTTTGGTGCTGAAATACTGAATGAGTCTCCCGAGCCACATTCCTGCTGTGTGAGGGAACGGTCGTTGTGGGGCGGCAATGTGCTCCATATACACAATTTTCATTTGGAATGTTGCTCACGTCTTTTTGTCATTATTTTGACGAAGTTTAAAAAAAACGGATTGCTGAGTACTAAAACTGCCTTTGTCTTAAATAAAATCTTTTGCTTTCAGTTATTTTTAATCAATGAATCGTCAAATAAAAATAATAAAAATACCTCATTCAGGTTTTTTCGTCAATATCTTATTTTCCCCCAATTGTTATATTTTTAAACTTGTTTTAGTAAAAACCTGGCACTTGCGACTCCTGCACACAGCACTGATACCTACACTACACTAAATCGTTGACGGTTCCCGCGGCTCGCTTGTGGAGCGCACTGTCAGGCCAGTGGAAATAAGAATATGTCCCTCCATCTCCACGTTCAAGGCCCGTCTCATGAAGACATGACATCGTTTATTTGTGTATTCCTACTTGAGCTAAGTACGTATTTACATATGTAAGTATGTAAAGTACTATAGTATGTATATATATGTATGTATATATATATACATATGTTATTTAATATGTAAGTAAGCATGTTTATTAAATGTATCTAACTGTAATTTATCATCTGTTTATAACTTTAGATTATTGTTTCCACTTCATTTAAAATTTGTACAAATTATTTTGTTTCTTTGCTTAAAGTGTACTTTCAGTAATTAAGGGTTGGCTGGAAGAGATCCCTATTTGGGATAAGTACGCCTTTGTGCATGCTACTGCTATTATGTATCAATAATTGTATATTTTGTTGCACAATAAAGAGTTTACAAACAAACAAACTTCTGAAACAAGCAATACGCTCGGCCTACGACGACACTGACATCGCCACACTCAAACCTGGCTCCTCGTCAAAAATTTTAAGCAATTCACAATCGAGGTTGTAACTGAGTGAGCTATGGCCCGTCAGGGTGCGGCCAGACGGGGCGCAATCACGCCACCCGCGCCCCTAGCGCCCTTCGTCCGCCACTAATTATGTCACAGCTCTTGTTTTAATTGGAGATTACCTGTGTAATGACCTGTAGGTACTATGGTAACGTGGAATGATTTGATATGGGTAGGATAGGAATACTTTTCATTCAGAACTGATAAGCCCCTGGCATCTTCGCCCGAATGGTAAGTGACGATGATGATAAAATCATATAAATTAGGTAAATAACAAAGACATATATGTTTATTCTATAACAAATACCGTACATGAGACTGTAATTTTAATCATGACATTATCCTTACTAATATTATAAATGTGAAAATGTGTTTGTTTGTTTGTTACCTTTTCACGATTTAACGCCTTGACCAATCTTAATGAAATTTGGCATGCAGGTAGCCATATCACGAGGAAGGACATAGGCTACTTTTTATCTCGTGAAAATAGCATAGCCCGATGCAATTCCTGAGGGAACTGAAAATATACTCTTTTTTGGTTAAATTCTTTAACATCGCAACGAAAAAATGGATTGTGTGTAATTTTTTGCACAGAGATGGCTGAGGGGGTGGGAAATGACATGATTTACTAATAAACATATCCTGACATAGTTCCCGAGGGATCTGGAGAAAACTCATGTTCACGCTCGCGAGCCGCTTGTGGCTCGCGCACTGCGCACCCTCTAAGACAGTCATGCTCTAAGATGTCCAAAATAAACAATTAGTTTTTTCTGATTAATATAAAGATTTTTGATTTGATTTGATGTCGTACTCGTAGATGGAAGCCGGCTTACCAACATTTTCTAACGCAATAATGGGGAACTGGCTATCTTATCCTTGAACTGGAAAACTTTAAGAGGGCGTTGAGCAGAACACAAGTAGTGGTGATCTGTGAGCAAAACGGACGTGTCACGCTATCGCTGGGATCACCGCGTTTGCATCCATTGTAATCCAAGGCATCCTGTACAATTTCGATTGCCGAATGATCAAGACTATTGAAGGAGGACCCCTGTGATATAGCTGCATTATTATTTCGACGCCAACGACCGAAATAGTAAGTAAATAACCCAACCCCCCCCTTCGACGACTATGTTTAATCCTAAGCACAAACTAAGAGATTACTTGGCACAGATTGTAATGCTTTATATCATAACTACCTTTTGCCCGCGGCTTCGCCCGCGTGGACATCGTTTTTATGACTGTCTTTGAGGGTGAGTTGTGCACACACGAGTTTTCTCCAGATCCCTCAGGAACTATATTGGGCTATTCTGATTAGCAGTCCATGCCACTTTCTACCCTCTCAACCAATTCTATACAAATAATCACTTCAATCCGTTCTTCTGTTGCGACGCTGACGTGCGCGAGCGTGGAAATGAGTTTGCTCCAAATGCCTCGGGAACTATGTCAGGATATGCTAAGTACCTAAATTATGTCATTTCTCACCTCCTCTACCATCTCTGTTAAAAAAATCACAACAATCCATTGTTCCGTGGCGATATTAAAGAAATATCTTAAAAAGAGTAATTTTTCAGTTCCCTCAGGAATTGCATCGGACTATGATATTTCACGGGTGCATTTTCTTTACTAGTCTTTACCCGCGGCTGCGCCCGCGTGGACATCGTTTTTCAGACAGTCTTTGAGGGTGAGTGATCCCTCAGGAACTATATCGCGCTATTCTCAGTAGCAGTCTATGTTACTTCCCACCCCCTCAATCAATTCTGTACAAAAAAATCATTTCAATCCGTTGCTCATTTGTGACATCGACGTGCGCGTACGTTAAAATGAGTTTTACCCAGATCCCTCGGGAACTATATCAGGATATGATAATTAGTAAATTATGTCTCAACCATCAACTATCTCGGTGCAAAAAATCACAACAATGTTAAAGAGATGTTAAATAACATAACAAAAAAGAGTATTTTTTTCAGCTACCTCAGGAACTGCATCGGACTTTGCTATTTTCATGGGATGTAAAGTAGCCTATGTCCTTCCCAGTGACACAGGCTACTTGCATGCCAAATTTCATAAAGATTGGTCGAGGTTTTAAAGCGGAAAAGGCAACAAAAAACAAACAAATAAAGAAACAAATGTTCGTGCGGATGGCGGTGCATCGGGAGCCGGGTCGTTCCTTTCCCTCTAATATGGTTGATGGGAGCGATGGCTGACTCTTGCGTTATACTCGTAACCGGATGCTGTCCGTGGGAACTGTCCTACTCTTGTCAAAGGCGTTCATGACATTCAATAATTATAATGTATAATTTCTCGTGTCATATTGTTTTCATGTTCTAATGACATTATTTGTTTTTTTTTATATCACGGATTGTATTTTGACGTTATCAACTAATGATTGATTATTTCTTGATTTTTTAAAACTGAAATTATGTAATCACTATTTTATGATTATCATAAAGACTGTAATTTGCACCTATTTTGAATAAATATCTTGAATCTTGAAAACACATTTTAACATTTATAATATGAGTAAGGATTTTGTAATTGTTCCACAAAGAGAACGTTATATCTTAATGTGGTAGGACTGGGAGGCATCACTCTATGCAGCTGTTCTTAACATTTTATTTAAGTATCTTGAATGTTCTTGCTCATAATTGAAAACGCTAAACACGTTAAAAAACTGACCTCCATCGCAACAACTTAGTACATTTTTGCATTATTATTTTTGGTTTTTGTTAATTTTCTAATAAAGTACTACAACGATTTTGATAAAATTTATATGAGACCACACGGGAAGCACTATTTTTCAAATAAAAAAAGAATCATAAAAATCGGTTTACCCAGTCAAAAATTCTGAGGTAACACACATATAAAAAAACCATACAGTCGAATTGAGAACCTCCTCCTTTTTAGTAGTCGCTTGAAAATGACAATGAACAGCAACATCGGCGCGTGATTACCTTCCTGCACGATTGACGGTCTCCGGCCGGCCCCAGCAGGCTCATAATATCCTAATCAAATTACTCAGCTTAACTATCTCATACGATGTATATATGTACATACATATATACTGTGTCAAGAACGCGCAAGATTCATGTTTTACTTTTGAGTGATTTCGGATCGCCTTGATTTAAGGTACGAAAAAATCTTTACAAATTCATACACCCAGCAGCGTTGCGTTGGCCCGCGAAGGACGCGCCATTGCCAGTGATTTCTGGTCCCAGCGGGCGCGCTCGGCGCCACCGCCACCACGCGCCACCACGCGCCACCGCCACCGCCCGTGGGCACCGCATTATCCTAATTAGCTTTAGCTTTCGCTGCCGTTCATGAGCGTGACGTAACGCGCGTCATCACAACACTGACGGCTCTCTTCGATTCAATGTACTCGTAAGTACTGTGGTCTGTGATTGTGATAGCCAAAATAATTGTTTGCTTTTTCTATGCTTTTACAAAACAATTATCTATATGAATAGCTAGTTGATAATAATTAGTTGAGTGACTTGTCATCAATTTTGCGCGTTGCGGCTCGCCAAGTCGCCATCGGTGGTGCGCGGTGAACGAGCCGCAAGCAGCTCGCCATCGAAGTGGTGCGGTGCGTGGATTGTTTGTTATAAACCTTCCCTGGCGTGCGCCAAAGTTTTATCGTAATCGGTTGCGCTGTTTTTGAGTGTTAGCGAGACTAAGGAACACTGATTCATTTTACATATAACATTATTAATGATGATACGTAGCTTGGTAATCACTTAAAAATGTAAGACTTAAGTCAGATTCTCCTCCTGTCCGTTATATGTATATAATAATAATAATATAATTCATTTATTGTCAGACTAAAAATCCATAAAGTACGAAATTCAAACATCACATTTACATAAAATAATATAAAAAATAAGATAAAGACATAACGCCGAAAATTATTTTTAATATTTTTTTCAAATATTTTTTCCATTGCAGGTAAATGATAATAAAGCATATGCAATAATTATAAAAAAGAACATAATATCAGGGGTAACTGGGCTACAATAAATAGTGCACGCTTTCTCGCATTCCCATCTGGCTCACAGAAATGAATACTGACACAATATCTGCCGCCGCTGCAAGGGGTGCTCGGTGCGTCTGCTCGTGCAGCTGAACAAGATCACCCGTGGGGTGCTCGGTGCGTCTGCTCGTGCAACTGAACAACATCACCCAAGGGGTGCTCGGTGCGTCTGCTCGTGCAACTGAACAACATCACCCGCGGGGTGGTCGGTGCGTCTGCTCGTGCAACTGAACAACATCACCCGAGGGGTGCTCGGTGCGTCTGCTCGTGTAACTGAACAACATCACCCAAGGGGTGCTCGGTGCGTCTGCTCGTGCAACTGAACAAGATCACCCGTGGGGTGCTCGGTGCGTCTGCTCGTGCAACTGAACAACATCACCCAAGGGGTGCTCGGTGCGTCTGCTCGTGCAACTGAACAACATCACCCAAGGGGTGCTCGGTGCTTCTGCTCGTGCAACTGAACAACATCACCCAAGGGGTGCTCGGTGCGTCTGCTCGTGCAACTGAACAACATCACCCAAGGGGTGCTCGGTGCGTCTGCTCGTGCAACTGAACAACATCACCCGAGGAACCCATAGTCAATACGCAAAAAAAAGTGCCTACTCTTCATACAAATCGATCAGCTGATTAAGAAATTTAATTAAATGTAGAATACATTTTTTTAAATTGACTATGGATTCCTTGGAGACAAGAGTAAAAACACCCCTTGTAACAGCGGCAGATATTTTGACAACACCCAGTATGTATGTAATGCGTAGGTATATATGTAGGTACACACTAGTTAGTAACAAAGGAAGGAGGTGTATCAGACTTGTTGATCTGGGTTTATAGGGGGGATGCCACATTACGATTAATTCTGGAATAGTGAACTATCTAGTGTAGTAGGCCTTACTAAGTTCTAGAAACTCATAAAGTTTAATAAGACCGTTATATTAGAGCCATTGAAAAAAAAAAACACGTGGATTTGTTTGAAAAGTAGGTACTGTGACGATTATTGCCAATCGTCCTCGGGGTACGAAGTAACTAGTATCATCTGAGCTCGGGGGCTGGCTAGCTCAAGGTAGCTTTAAAATTACATTTAAGTAATAAAACTCTTAAGCGTCGGTGGCGCAACGGCAAGGGCCGCTACCTTCTATCTGGGAAGTCGTGGTTCGAGTCCTGCCACGTACCTATGTGTTTTAGAATTTCGATCTCATATGTACGTTTATCCGACGCTCTTCCGGTGAAGGAAAACATCGTGAGGAAACCTGCACACGCCTTCGAAAAAACTCGAAGGTTGTGTGTGAAGTTGACCAACCCGCACTGGGCCCGCGTGGTCGACTAAGGCTCGATCGCCCTAATTCAGGGTTGGCTCGAGCCTACGTATATATGAGCTGATGTGATGATGATGATGAAAAAACTCTTGGTATTTAACTTTTCTTCTTATTTGCTTTACTATAGCTTTTGCCAGCGGCTTCTAGTTTCTATGACTGTCGAAGGTGCGTAGTGCGCGAGCCGCCAGGTCCTAATCTGTCTATACCTACCAAATTTCAGCCAGATACGTTCAGTAATTTTTGCGTGAAAGAGTAACAAACATCCATACATATATCCATACATACAAACTTTCACATTTATAATATTAGTAGGATATTTAGCTGTGCCGGCTGACTTATTATTAGCTGAGATTAGTTCTAGTCAATATTACAAAATGCAGTTGTTCCGGCACAATCAGTACGTTTTCAATAGAAAAGTAGTGAACTTCAGTCATATGCGAATATCGAATGCAGAAGGTTTCACACACGATTCTTTTCCCAAAATAAAAAAATTTAAACTTACGTTAAAAGTGACGCGCGGTTGGAACGACTACAAGGGATGTGCGATACGTGAGTGTAGAGATATGAGATCTCTACAGTACCTTATTAGGATTTTTCCTGAAATAATTAACTTTATAGTTTAGTAGGCCGTAAAAAAATTTAATAAAGTATATAAAAAAGTTTCATTTCATAAAGCCATTTAAAAAAAGATTTTTTACTATGGTGGCAACCTTAAAAAAATAAGATTAAAAACACACGGCTGGAGATATAAAAACAATATTGCCCTATGGCTAACCTAAATTTCACCCCAATCCGTTCAGCAGTTAAGGCGCTAGACGCACACTCTATTAGTGTGACACAATCGACAATCGACCTCCATCAAAATCTCAACTCTTCAATCCTTCTTCGCTCGCTTCTAGTAACTGGACATAAAAGTATAACTCATAATATGTTTTACTGAATCATACACGATACCACACCCTGGACACTGCATACAACGGTCGTGAAATGACATTTCTAAAACCAAATGACGGAGCAAACAAAATCACGGCGGTATCCTATACGTTCGAGAACCAAACTAGCACCAATCTGTATCAATCTGGGTGACCAGGGGGTGAGGTCGGAATCTAGAGAGCGGCAGGGACTGTCCATACTGTATGTTAGTACTAATATATATACTTTGACGATACTAACCAAAAGTTTGTTTTTAATTATGGCAATAACCTAACCAATTTAATTTAAAACACAACTGTATCAAAACCATTACTCTCCTTTTTTGGGCATTCGGGTAAAAATGTATCCTGCTGTGTCACGCGGGGCACGGGGATCACGACGACTCTAACGGTACCTCGCACTCAATCCCTATTATCAATCCGTTACGGCGACACGCTCCGCCGAAGTATCCTGTGTCACCCAGGGCACGGGGATCACGACGACTCTAACGGCACCTCGCACTCAATCCCTATTATCAAACCGTTACGGCTACACGCTCCGCCGAAGTATCCTGTGTCACCCAGGGCACGGGGATCACGACGACTCTAACGGCACCTCGCACTCAATCCCTATTATCAAACCGTTACGGCGACACGCTCCGCCGAAGTATCCTGTGTCACCCAGGGCACGGGGATCACGACGACTCTAACGGCACCTCGCACTCAATCCCTATTATCAAACCGTTACGGCTACACGCTCCACCGAAGTATCCTGTGTCACCCAGGGCACCCAGGGCACGGGGATCACGACGACTCTAACGGTACCTCGCACTCAATCCCTATTATCAAACCGTTACGGCTACACGCTCCGCCGAAGTATCCTGTGTCACCCAGGGCACGGGGATCACGACGACTCTAACGGCACCTCGCACTCAATCCCTATTATCAAACCGTTACGGCTACACGCTCCGCCGAAGTATCCTGTGTCACCCAGGGCACGGGGATCACGACGACTCTAACGGTACCTCGCACTCAATCCCTATTATCAAACCGTTACGGCTACACGCTCCGCCGAAGTATCCTGTGTCACCCAGGGCACGGGGATCACGACGACTCTAACGGCACCTCGCACTCAATCCCTATTATCGAACCGTTACGGCGACACGCTCCGCCGAAGTATCCTGTGTCACCCAGGGCACGGGGATCACGACGACTCTAACGGCACCTCGCACTCAATCCCTATTATCAAACCGTTACGGCGACACGCTCCGCCGAAGTATCCTGTGTCACCCAGGGCACGGGGATCACGACGACTCTAACGGCACCTCGCACTCAATCCCTATTATCAAACCGTTACGGCTACACGCTCCGCCGAAGTATCCTGTGTCACCCAGGGCACGGGGATCACGACGACTCTAACGGCACCTCGCACTCAATCCCTATTATCAAACCGTTACGGCGACACGCTCCGCCGAAGTATCCTGTGTCACCCAGGGCACGGGGATCACGACGACTCTAACGGTACCTCGCACTCAATCCCTATTATCAAACCGTTACGGCTACACGCTCCGCCGAAGTATCCTGTGTCACCCAGGGCACCCAGGGCACGGGGATCACGACGACTCTAACGGTACCTCGCACTCAATCCCTATTATCAAACCGTTACGGCTACACGCTCCGCCGAAGTATCCTGTGTCACCCAGGGCACCCAGGGCACGGGGATCACGACGACTCTAACGGTACCTCGCACTCAATCCCTATTATAAAACCGTTACGAATACACGCTCCGCCGAAGTATCCTGTGTCACCCAGGGCACCCAGGGCACGGGGATCACGACGACTCTAACGGTACCTCGCACTCAATCCCTATTATCAAACCGTTACGGCTACACGCTCCGCCGAAGTATCCTGTGTCACCCAGGGCACGGGGATCACGACGACTCTAACGGTACCTCGCACTCAATCCCTATTATCAAACCGTTACGGCTACACGCTCCGCCGAAGTATCCTGTGTCACCCAGGGCACGGGGATCACGACGACTCTAACGGTACCTCGCACTCAATCCCTATTATCAAACCGTTACGGCTACAGGCTCCGCCGAAGTATCCTGTGTCACCCAGGGCACGGGGATCACGACGACTCTAACGGCACCTCGCACTCAATCCCTATTATCAAACCGTTACGGCTACACGCTCCGCCGAAGTATCCTGTGTCACCCAGGGCACGGGGATCACGACGACTCTAACGGTACCTCGCACTCAATCCCTATTATCAAACCGTTACGGCTACACGCTCCGCCGAAGTATCCTGTGTCACCCAGGGCACCCAGGGCACGGGGATCACGACGACTCTAACGGTACCTCGCACTCAATCCCTATTATCAAACCGTTACGGCTACACGCTCCGCCGAAGTATCCTGTGTCACCCAGGGCACCCAGGGCACGGGGATCACGACGACTCTAACGGTACCTCGCACTCAATCCCTATTATCAAACCGTTACGGCTACACGCTCCGCCGAAGTATCCTGTGTCACCCAGGGCACCCAGGGCACGGGGATCACGACGACTCTAACGGTACCTCGCACTCAATCCCTATTATAAAACCGTTACGGCTACACGCTCCGCCGAAGTATCCTGTGTCACCCAGGGCACGGGGATCACGACGACTCTAACGGTACCTCGCACTCAATCCCTATTATCAAACCGTTACGGCTACACGCTCCGCCGAAGTATCCTGTGTCACCCAGGGCACGGGGATCACGACGACTCTAACGGTACCTCGCACTCAATCCCTATTATCAAACCGTTACGGCTACACGCTCCGCCGAAGTATCCTGTGTCACCCAGGGCACGGGGATCACGACGACTCTAACGGCACCTCGCACTCAATCCCTATTATCAAACCGTTACGGCTACACGCTCCGCCGAAGTATCCTGTGTCACCCAGGGCACGGGGATCACGACGACTCTAACGGTACCTCGCACTCAATCCCTATTATCAAACCGTTACGGCTACACGCTCCGCCGAAGTATCCTGTGTCACCCAGGGCACGGGGATCACGACGACTCTAACGGTACCTCGCACTCAATCCCTATTATCAAACCGTTACGGCTACACGCTCCGCCGAAGTATCCTGTGTCACCCATGGCACGGGGATCACGACGACTCTAACGGTACCTCGCACTCAATCCCTATTATCAAACCGTTACGGCTACAGGCTCCGCCGAAGTATCCTGCTGTGTCACCCAGGGCACGGGGATCACGACGACTCTAACGGTACCTCGCACTCAATCCCTATTATCAAACCGTTACGGCTACACGCTCCGCCGAAGTATCCTGTGTCACCCAGGGCACGGGGATCACGACGACTCTAACGGTACCTCGCACTCAATCCCTATTATCAAACCGTTACGGCGACACGCTCCGCCGAAGTATCCTGTGTCACCCAGGGCACGGGGATCACGACGACTCTAACGGTACCTCGCACTCAATCCCTATTATCAAACCGTTACGGCGACACGCTCCGCCGAAGTATCCTGTGTCACCCAGGGCACGGGGATCACGACGACTCTAACGGTACCTCGCACTCAATCCCTATTATCAAACCGTTAAGGCTACACGCTCCGCCGAAGTATCCTGTGTCACCCAGGGCACGGGGATCACGACGACTCTAACGGTACCTCGCACTCAATCCCTATTATCAAACCGTTACGGCTACACGCTCCGCCGAAGTATCCTGTGTCACCCAGGGCACGGGGATCACGACGACTCTAACGGTACCTCGCACTCAATCCCTATTATCAAACCGTTACGGCTACACGCTCCGCCGAAGTATCCTGTGTCACCCAGGGCACGGGGATCACGACGACTCTAACGGTACCTCGCACTCAATCCCTATTATCAAACCGTTACGGCGACACGCTCCGCCGAAGTATCCTGTGTCACCCAGGGCACGGGGATCACGACGACTCTAACGGTACCTCGCACTCAATCCCTATTATCAAACCGTTACGGCGACACGCTCCGCCGAAGTATCCTGTGTCACCCAGGGCACGGGGATCACGACGACTCTAACGGTACCTCGCACTCAATCCCTATTATCAAACCGTTACGGCTACACGCTCCGCCGAAGTATCCTGTGTCACCCAGGGCACCCAGGGCACGGGGATCACGACGACTCTAACGGTACCTCGCACTCAATCCCTATTATCAAACCGTTACGGCTACACGCTCCGCCGAAGTATCCTGTGTCACCCAGGGCACCCAGGGCACGGGGATCACGACGACTCTAACGGTACCTCGCACTCAATCCCTATTATAAAACCGTTACGGCTACACGCTCCGCCGAAGTATCCTGTGTCACCCAGGGCACCCAGGGCACGGGGATCACGACGACTCTAACGGTACCTCGCACTCAATCCCTATTATCAAACCGTTACGGCTACACGCTCCGCCGAAGTATCCTGTGTCACCCAGGGCACGGGGATCACGACGACTCTAACGGTACCTCGCACTCAATCCCTATTATCAAACCGTTACGGCTACACGCTCCGCCGAAGTATCCTGTGTCACCCAGGGCACGGGGATCACGACGACTCTAACGGTACCTCGCACTCAATCCCTATTATCAAACCGTTACGGCTACACGCTCCGCCGAAGTATCCTGTGTCACCCAGGGCACGGGGATCACGACGACTCTAACGGTACCTCGCACTCAATCCCTATTATCAAACCGTTACGGCTACACGCTCCGCCGAAGTATCCTGTGTCACCCAGGGCACGGGGATCACGACGACTCTAACGGTACCTCGCACTCAATCCCTATTATCAAACCGTTACGGCTACAGGCTCCGCCGAAGTATCCTGTGTCACCCAGGGCACGGGGATCACGACGACTCTAACGGTACCTCGCACTCAATCCCTATTATCAAACCGTTACGGCTACACGCTCCGCCGAAGTATCCTGTGTCACCCAGGGCACGGGGATCAGGACGACTCTAACGGTACCTCGCACTCAATCCCTATTATCAAACCGTTACGGCTACACGCTCCGCCGAAGTATCCTGTGTCACCCAGGGCACGGGGATCACGACGACTCTAACGGTACCTCGCACTCAATCCCTATTATCAAACCGTTACGGCTACACGCTCCGCCGAAGTATCCTGTGTCACCCAGGGCACCCAGGGCACGGGGATCACGACGACTCTAACGGTACCTCGCACTCAATCCCTATTATCAAACCGTTACGGCTACACGCTCCGCCGAAGTATCCTGTGTCACCCAGGGCACGGGGATCACGACGACTCTAACGGTACCTCGCACTCAATCCCTATTATCAAACCGTTACGGCTACAGGCTCCGCCGAAGTATCCTGCTGTGTCACCCAGGGCACGGGGATCACGACGACTCTAACGGTACCTCGCACTCAATCCCTATTATCAAACCGTTACGGCTACACGCTCCGCCGAAGTATCCTGTGTCACCCATGGCACGGGGATCACGACGACTCTAACGGTACCTCGCACTCAATCCCTATTATCAAACCGTTACGGCTACAGGCTCCGCCGAAGTATCCTGCTGTGTCACCCAGGGCACGGGGATCACGACGACTCTAACGGTACCTCGCACTCAATCCCTATTATCAAACCGTTACGGCTACACGCTCCGCCGAAGTATCCTGTGTCACCCAGGGCACGGGGATCACGACGACTCTAACGGTACCTCGCACTCAATCCCTATTATCAAACCGTTACGGCGACACGCTCCGCCGAAGTATCCTGTGTCACCCAGGGCACGGGGATCACGACGACTCTAACGGTACCTCGCACTCAATCCCTATTATCAAACCGTTACGGCGACACGCTCCGCCGAAGTATCCTGTGTCACCCAGGGCACGGGGATCACGACGACTCTAACGGTACCTCGCACTCAATCCCTATTATCAAACCGTTACGGCTACACGCTCCGCCGAAGTATCCTGTGTCACCCAGGGCACGGGGATCACGACGACTCTAACGGTACCTCGCACTCAATCCCTATTATCAAACCGTTACGGCTACACGCTCCGCCGAAGTATCCTGTGTCACCCAGGGCACGGGGATCACGACGACTCTAACGGTACCTCGCACTCAATCCCTATTATCAAACCGTTACGGCTACACGCTCCGCCGAAGTATCCTGTGTCACCCAGGGCACGGGGATCACGACGACTCTAACGGTACCTCGCACTCAATCCCTATTATCAAACCGTTACGGCGACACGCTCCGCCGAAGTATCCTGTGTCGCCCAGGGCACGGGGATCACGACGACTCTAACGGTACCTCGCACTCAATCCCTATTATCAAACCGTTACGGCGACACGCTCCGCCGAAGTATCCTGTGTCACCCAGGGCACGGGGATCACGACGACTCTAACGGTACCTCGCACTCAATCCCTATTATCAAACCGTTACGGCTACACGCTCCGCCGAAGTATCCTGTGTCACCCAGGGCACCCAGGGCACGGGGATCACGACGACTCTAACGGTACCTCGCACTCAATCCCTATTATCAAACCGTTACGGCTACACGCTCCGCCGAAGTATCCTGTGTCACCCAGGGCACCCAGGGCACGGGGATCACGACGACTCTAACGGTACCTCGCACTCAATCCCTATTATAAAACCGTTACGGCTACACGCTCCGCCGAAGTATCCTGTGTCACCCAGGGCACCCAGGGCACGGGGATCACGACGACTCTAACGGTACCTCGCACTCAATCCCTATTATCAAACCGTTACGGCTACACGCTCCGCCGAAGTATCCTGTGTCACCCAGGGCACGGGGATCACGACGACTCTAACGGTACCTCGCACTCAATCCCTATTATCAAACCGTTACGGCTACACGCTCCGCCGAAGTATCCTGTGTCATCCAGGGCACGGGGATCACGACGACTCTAACGGTACCTCGCACTCAATCCCTATTATCAAACCGTTACGGCTACAGGCTCCGCCGAAGTATCCTGTGTCACCCAGGGCACGGGGATCACGACGACTCTAACGGCACCTCGCACTCAATCCCTATTATCAAACCGTTACGGCTACACGCTCCGCCGAAGTATCCTGTGTCACCCAGGGCACGGGGATCACGACGACTCTAACGGTACCTCGCACTCAATCCCTATTATCAAACCGTTACGGCTACACGCTCCGCCGAAGTATCCTGTGTCACCCAGGGCACCCAGGGCACGGGGATCACGACGACTCTAACGGTACCTCGCACTCAATCCCTATTATCAAACCGTTACGGCTACACGCTCCGCCGAAGTATCCTGTGTCACCCAGGGCACCCAGGGCACGGGGATCACGACGACTCTAACGGTACCTCGCACTCAATCCCTATTATCAAACCGTTACGGCTACACGCTCCGCCGAAGTATCCTGTGTCACCCAGGGCACGGGGATCACGACGACTCTAACGGTACCTCGCACTCAATCCCTATTATCAAACCGTTACGGCTACACGCTCCGCCGAAGTATCCTGTGTCACCCAGGGCACGGGGATCACGACGACTCTAACGGTACCTCGCACTCAATCCCTATTATCAAACCGTTACGGCTACAGGCTCCGCCGAAGTATCCTGTGTCACCCAGGGCACGGGGATCACGACGACTCTAACGGCACCTCGCACTCAATCCCTATTATCAAACCGTTACGGCTACACGCTCCGCCGAAGTATCCTGTGTCACCCAGGGCACGGGGATCACGACGACTCTAACGGCACCTCGCACTCAATCCCTATTATCAAACCGTTACGGCTACACGCTCCGCCGAAGTATCCTGTGTCACCCAGGGCACGGGGATCACGACGACTCTAACGGTACCTCGCACTCAATCCCTATTATCAAACCGTTACGGCTACACGCTCCGCCGAAGTATCCTGTGTCACCCAGGGCACGGGGATCACGACGACTCTAACGGTACCTCGCACTCAATCCCTATTATCAAACCGTTACGGCTACACGCTCCGCCGAAGTATCCTGTGTCACCCAGGGCACCCAGGGCACGGGGATCACGACGACTCTAACGGTACCTCGCACTCAATCCCTATTATAAAACCGTTACGGCTACACGCTCCGCCGAAGTATCCTGTGTCACCCAGGGCACCCAGGGCACGGGGATCACGACGACTCTAACTGTACCTCGCACTCAATCCCTATTATCAAACCGTTACGGCGACACGCTCCGCCGAAGTATCCTGTGTCACCCAGGGCACGGGGATCACGACGACTCTAACGGCACCTCGCACTCAATCCCTATTATCAAACCGTTACGGCTACACGCTCCGCCGAAGTATCCTGTGTCACCCAGGGCACGGGGATCACGACGACTCTAACGGTACCTCGCACTCAATCCCTATTATCAAACCGTTACGGCTACACGCTCCGCCGAAGTATCCTGTGTCACCCAGGGCACGGGGATCACGACGACTCTAACGGTACCTCGCACTCAATCCCTATTATCAAACCGTTACGGCTACACGCTCCGCCGAAGTATCCTGTGTCACCCAGGGCACGGGGATCACGACGACTCTAACGGTACCTCGCACTCAATCCCTATTATCAAACCGTTACGGCTACACGCTCCGCCGAAGTATCCTGTGTCACCCAGGGCACGGGGATCACGACGACTCTAACGGTACCTCGCACTCAATCCCTATTATCAAACCGTTACGGCTACACGCTCCGCCGAAGTATCCTGTGTCACCCAGGGCACGGGGATCACGACGACTCTAACGGTACCTCGCACTCAATCCCTATTATCAAACCGTTACGGCTACACGCTCCGCCGAAGTATCCTGTGTCACCCAGGGCACGGGGATCAGGACGACTCTAACGGTACCTCGCACTCAATCCCTATTATCAAACCGTTACGGCTACACGCTCCGCCGAAGTATCCTGTGTCACCCAGGGCACGGGGATCACGACGACTCTAACGGTACCTCGCACTCAATCCCTATTATCAAACCGTTACGGCTACACGCTCCGCCGAAGTATCCTGTGTCACCCAGGGCACCCAGGGCACGGGGATCACGACGACTCTAACGGTACCTCGCACTCAATCCCTATTATCAAACCGTTACGGCTACACGCTCCGCCGAAGTATCCTGTGTCACCCAGGGCACGGGGATCACGACGACTCTAACGGTACCTCGCACTCAATCCCTATTATCAAACCGTTACGGCTACAGGCTCCGCCGAAGTATCCTGCTGTGTCACCCAGGGCACGGGGATCACGACGACTCTAACGGTACCTCGCACTCAATCCCTATTATCAAACCGTTACGGCTACACGCTCCGCCGAAGTATCCTGTGTCACCCATGGCACGGGGATCACGACGACTCTAACGGTACCTCGCACTCAATCCCTATTATCAAACCGTTACGGCTACAGGCTCCGCCGAAGTATCCTGCTGTGTCACCCAGGGCACGGGGATCACGACGACTCTAACGGTACCTCGCACTCAATCCCTATTATCAAACCGTTACGGCTACACGCTCCGCCGAAGTATCCTGTGTCACCCAGGGCACGGGGATCACGACGACTCTAACGGTACCTCGCACTCAATCCCTATTATCAAACCGTTACGGCGACACGCTCCGCCGAAGTATCCTGTGTCACCCAGGGCACGGGGATCACGACGACTCTAACGGTACCTCGCACTCAATCCCTATTATCAAACCGTTACGGCGACACGCTCCGCCGAAGTATCCTGTGTCACCCAGGGCACGGGGATCACGACGACTCTAACGGTACCTCGCACTCAATCCCTATTATCAAACCGTTACGGCTACACGCTCCGCCGAAGTATCCTGTGTCACCCAGGGCACGGGGATCACGACGACTCTAACGGTACCTCGCACTCAATCCCTATTATCAAACCGTTACGGCTACACGCTCCGCCGAAGTATCCTGTGTCACCCAGGGCACGGGGATCACGACGACTCTAACGGTACCTCGCACTCAATCCCTATTATCAAACCGTTACGGCTACACGCTCCGCCGAAGTATCCTGTGTCACCCAGGGCACGGGGATCACGACGACTCTAACGGTACCTCGCACTCAATCCCTATTATCAAACCGTTACGGCGACACGCTCCGCCGAAGTATCCTGTGTCACCCAGGGCACGGGGATCACGACGACTCTAACGGTACCTCGCACTCAATCCCTATTATCAAACCGTTACGGCGACACGCTCCGCCGAAGTATCCTGTGTCACCCAGGGCACGGGGATCACGACGACTCTAACGGTACCTCGCACTCAATCCCTATTATCAAACCGTTACGGCTACAGGCTCCGCCGAAGTATCCTGTGTCACCCAGGGCACCCAGGGCACGGGGATCACGACGACTCTAACGGTACCTCGCACTCAATCCCTATTATCAAACCGTTACGGCGACACGCTCCGCCGAAGTATCCTGTGTCACCCAGGGCACGGGGATCACGACGACTCTAACGGTACCTCGCACTCAATCCCTATTATCAAACCGTTACGGCTACACGCTCCGCCGAAGTATCCTGTGTCACCCAGGGCACCCAGGGCACGGGGATCACGACGACTCTAACGGCACCTCGCACTCAATCCCTATTATCAAACCGTTACGGCTACACGCTCCGCCGAAGTATCCTGTGTCACCCAGGGCACCCAGGGCACGGGGATCACGACGACTCTAACGGTACCTCGCACTCAATCCCTATTATCAAACCGTTACGGCTACACGCTCCGCCGAAGTATCCTGTGTCACCCAGGGCACCCAGGGCACGGGGATCACGACGACTCTAACGGCACCTCGCACTCAATCCCTATTATCAAACCGTTACAGCTACACGCTCCGCCGAAGTATCCTGTGTCACCCAGGGCACGGGGATCACGACGACTCTAACGGCACCTGGCACTCAATCCCTATTATCAAACCGTTACGGCTACACGCTCCGCCGAAGTATCCTGTGTCACCCAGGGCACGGGGATCACGACGACTCTAACGGCACCTGGCACTCAATCCCTATTATCAATCCGTTACGGCGACACGCTCCGCCGAAGTATCCTGTGTCACCCAGGGCACGGGGATCACGACGACTCTAACGGCACCTGGCACTCAATCCCTATTATCAATCCGTTACGGCGACACGCTCCGCCGAAGTATCCTGTGTCACCCAGGGCACGGGGATCACGACGACTCTAACGGCACCTCGCACTCAATCCTTATTATCAAACCGTTACGGCGACACGCTCCGCCGAAGTATCCTGTGTCACCCAGGGCACGGGGATCACGACGACTCTAACGGCACCTGGCACTCAATCCCTATTATCAATCCGTTACGGCGACACGCTCCGCCGAAGTATCCTGTGTCACCCAGGGCACGGGGATCACGACGACTCTAACGGCACCTGGCACTCAATCCCTATTATCAAACCGTTACGGCGACACGCTCCGCCGAAGTATCCTGTGTCACCCAGGGCACGGGGATCACGACGACTCTAACGGCACCTCGCACTCAATCCCTATTATCAAACCGTTACGGCGACACGCTCCGCCGAAGTATCCTGTGTCACCCAGGGCACGGGGATCACGACGACTCTAACGGTACCTCGCACTCAATCCCTATTATCAAACCGTTACGGCGACACGCTCCGCCGAAGTATCCTGTGTCACCCAGGGCACGGGGATCACGACGACTCTAACGGTACCTCGCACTCAATCCCTGTTACCAAACCGTTACGGCTACACGCTCCGCCGAAGAAACCGACATAAATACGTACACATACTTACATACAAGCATTCGAAAAATATTACCCTCGTTTGGGGCAGTCGGGTAAAATATTACCCTCGTTTGGGGCAGTCGGGTAAAATATTACCCTCGTTTGGGGCAGTCGGGTAAAATATTACCCTCGTTTGGGGCATTCGGGTAAAATATTACCCTCGTTTGGGGCAGTCGGGTAAAAAATGGAGGAATATGTCCAGTTACTCAATTTTCAAATCCATGTATCGGCAATGTGCGTGTCCGGGTCGGACGCGAGTAGTGCGCGCACGCAGGGTTCCAGAGTCTGTTTTTCTCAAGATATTGTACCCTTAAACAATTTTTTTCCTCAAATTTTGAATTTTGGAATATAATTTTAAATATACTGAGAAAAAATTAATAACTGTAGATCTTACAAACGAGGAAGCGCCGTCAATAACGACTTTTACTAGTATGGGTAAATTTTTTAACATTACCAAAATCTGTATTTTTTTTAGTATCTTAAGTCTGATATATAAAAAGTGTTACTAAAAGTGTCACTATGGAGCTACTTTAATCAAAAACACTACCCCGCCTTTCGTTCTCGTGAGGGGAGGCTCCCTAAAAATGTTTTTTAGACATTTACTTCATTTTCCGTTTTGGGTTATAATTTTACATGTGTGTACCAAATTATAGTACTGTAGGTCTAATAGTGGCAGAAAAAATCGATTGAACATACGGACAGACGAACGGACGGACATGACGACATAATAGAAGATTCTATATACTTCCATTTTGGCTACGGAACCCTAAAAACCGTATGTCTTGTACGGATATTTTTGTTTCATTGAAGGACAAATATTTATATACTTAAATTAATTACAAGCATAGAAGGCCTTTGTCCAGCACTGGACGTCTTTGTCAAGCACTGGATGTCCTTCAGCTGATAGGATGAGATGACAAAATTAAAACTGAAAATATTGATATACTCGTAATGACGGTACAAAAACATAGGTATTGCATTCATGTATTAACTAGCAGATAAATGTAAACAACAGTAGACATTGGATCTTCTCACCAATTTTACCCAAAAATTAGATACAATTTTGAGATACAAAGATAAACTTGACGGTTTGCTATAAGTGCTTACGTCAGAATAATCTTTATCGTGACATCTGTTTTATTTTATGATTATCTCGAGCACTCCCCAATCGTTTACCGAAATTGAAGGTGCACAGTAAGCTTACCATAATCGTAGATAGCACTATAATGGCGCTTTCGTGCTTTGCAATGTCCACTCCACTTTGTTTTTAGAGCCGGCAAATGGTAACAAAATTTGCACTAAAACTAGGCAATGTTGATACCACTATCACACCTATTCATAGAGAATCCCTAAAGGCAATGATGGCTTGAAAATTCCACGCCTTTGATACTATATAATCCTTCAATAAACGTAACTAAGTTATTTTTGTTTCAGCAGAAGATGAAGAATTGAATGAGGGTATACGTGGAGAAGTGGACAAAGAAATGAATAACGAGGATGGCCTTGTCGATGGAGAGGAGGAGGAAATTTCCGATCGAAAAGCTGAAGATGCCGATGATCTCGCACAAAATGAAATATTTGAAGGTAATTAAATCACTTGTTAATTGTATTAACAAAATCACAAGGGAGACAATATTGTAATCTTAACTTTTTATAAGTAAAAGGTATATCCGAGAGCGATAGAGGTAATAGCCATAGTTACTAATGACACGAAGGGAAGAAGAAACAAGAAGCAGAAGATAAGTAGGTAGGGATGCTGCGACCACTGAACACTTGACTAGCTTTCGGTGTGGCATTATGTATATTTATCACGGAAAAGGCCTACAGATTTAGGTACCTATGAATCTAAACGCACAGGCACTTAATAACGAAAAGGCCTGTGTAGCAATCATATCCAAGAGACGTTAGCGAGCAAACACTGCACATTTGCATATTTGGTCACCCAGCAGCCTCGTCAGCATTAGCTGCCTGACACTGACGTACCGCCGCCGCCGCTGCAGATAAGGAGTGACGTACGACCGACTGACTATTTCCTGCAGTTGCCCCAGTGGGTGCACGGTGTGCACGGGCGCAGTGCGACGTCGAAGCGCAATGGGCTGCGTGCGGATGACAGATCGCGTCGCAAGTCCGAACTAACAAATGGTGCGATGTAGCTGACGGTTATTGCGGGTCGTGTTCATGTTCGGTTTGCGAATGTGCTCGTCGAGTAAGCGACAAATAGAATCATTCGAAGATAATTTCATGCGCATATACGTAGGGTATGGTATCTCGATCGGGTCCTGTAACTAGTGCCTAAGTTTTTGTCTGTAAACTTTTTATTGTACACAGATTATACAGTCATAGTTACAGAATAGCAAAAACATGTACAAAGGCGGACTTGTCCTGAACAGAGATCTCTTCCAGCCGTTTTGATTTGTGTTTCGTTTTTGAATATTGATAGATTTGGTTTAATTTTAGGTTAGGTTCAAACTTTAATAATAATTTTTATTAATATCACCAATGGAAGTGCATATTGTTTAGGCTTAAGCCTTTAAAACCAAACTGATAACGTATTATCGATGGAATTGATACCTTTCAGTGTCGCCGTCGTCAGTGAAATCTGTTTGCGACGGCGTTCACACGCCCCCTTAGAGCATGACGCGCCCAAACATTAGTCGAGCGTCAGACACATCGCCTGGTGTCGTGTCGCTCGCCGCTCGCCGCTCGCCGCTCGCCGCTCGCTTGTCGCTCCGTACAAATATAATCTCAGCACAGTGACAGACAACACATCAATCGAGCCCGTCATGAAGTAATAATTTCAAAGACCTAAAAACTTTTAGGCGCAAACTTTTAATATTGCATTTTCACGCGGTATACGTATGGATTTCCACGACGACCGTTCCTGCGCTGCCCGCATCCATCGGCTTCCCGCGACCTTCACCAGGTCATCGGTCCACCGCGTGGGAGGCCTGCCTACGCTACGTTTTCCGGTGCGCGGTCGCCACTCGAGAACTTTACTGCCCCATCGGCCATCTGTTCTACGAGCTATGTGCCCTGCCCACTGCCACTTCGTGGAAATCCTTGGGGGAGGCCTTTGTCCAGCAGTGGACGATTTGTGGCTGATATGATGATGATGATGATGATGATACGTATGCATGCAAAATTGCAGCTCAACCGGAAAGCGGGAAGTGGGGCAAATTTAACTTGCAAGATTTCACCCTAAAAAACATACATTGCAAGTTAATTGAAAGCTTTTAAAAAGCAATGCTGGCAGGCGCCGGGCGGCGGGCGGCGGGCGCAGGCGCAGGCGCAGGCGCGCAAGGGGGGACCTTTTAAAACAAACGGGGGTGTTTTAAAACAAAACTTTTTTTGTTTGTACGCTTGAACACGTTCGTAAAGCGCAGGAAAATAGAGAATTAATTTGAGTAGGTAGATGTTTGTATAGTACACTAGCTTTTGCTCGCGGCTTCGCCCGACTTTATGCTTTATGCATCTAACGCGTGGAGGCTGGGTATTATTAGTTTTTTTTGTAATTGTCCGCCTGAAATCATAGACTTTATTTTTCCCTTCATCTGGGACCATAGGCGTGGTCGTAAGCCATGACGATAGTTACTTATGATTAAAATTTTGATTACGATAGGGCTTGCGACTACGGCTATTACCCCAGATGAAGGAAAAATAAAGTTTATGATTTCAGGCGGAAAATTCTTGTTTTCATTTTTTTCCATAGTCGTGGTTTAGTTTTTTTAACTTTTACTTTATTTTTCATATTTTTTTTGTTCAGAGTATAACGCCACCCCAGCTGGCTGGCTACCCGCGGCCGCGCGTCGTGTAACGTGCCGCTCGATTGTAGCGCGCGCACACTGAGCCGTCTCGTAATATCGCTTGGAAAATCATTTGTTAAGAAATTAAGAATATTTACATTTGCAATGTATATGTATATTTATAAAAAGAAACCGTGACTGACTGATTGATCTATATACGCACAGATCAAAACACTGGATGGATCGGGCTGAAATTTGGCACATAGACAGGAATTATGACGAAATTCAACCCCAATGGGGGGTGGAGGGGAAAATTTGTACGGAGTAATTATATAAATTACTTTATACCCCAGGAAAATAGCATAGAATAATCTGATTAATTGATTATAGTTACGAAAATATAATTTTGTTCTTCAAAATCGGGGTGTCTCCGTAGGACCCAAAATAAATAATTGTTTTTCCTTCAATTACGCGTGTCGAATGTCGCAGATATTTTGGGAAGACAATGTATATTGAGCATTTTATAACTATTAACGGTTTTTTTCTTCAAAACAAACAAAGTTTTAGCATCCCCGACAAACACCTACTCCAGAGATAACTTATTACACGGTATTAGAAACAAAATTTTCACAAAGAGAACCATCGCACGAAGTCGCTGGCACCAGCTATACATGTAGTCATATAAACTATATCCACGCGGGCGAAGCTGCGGGAAAAAGTTAGGAGAATCTGCTCTTTCGATTTTGCCTTTCTTTTTAACCCACGACGCAACAAGATGGGTGTTATATGTTTAACGAGTGTATCTGTGTCTGTCTGTGGCGTCGTAGTTCTTAAACAAATGGACCGATTTTGATGCGGTATTTTTTGTTTAAAAGCTGACGTGATCGAGGAAGTTCTTAGGAATAATTTATGAAAATCTATTCAGCCGTTTGAGGACCATCAGCTCTTATCTAGGTGATTAAGGGATGTGGGCAACTTATACAGGTCTGATCGATTCACAATTTGGTGCCCTCTAACTGTAATAATATTAAAAACCATGGTTACCTTGACCTGATGCTGCAGCACCATCTGGAATCTACAGGAAACCCAACTTCTCCCCAACTTACAGCAGATGAATCGTGTTTGGGCTCATTGAGATAGTCTTTTTTTTTCACAATTGGTAAGCCCTTGACAACATCTTAATGAATAGGTTTTCGATAGAACATAATAACCTTGACCTGATGCTGCAACATCTGGTATCTGCAGGTTACCCAACTCTTTACCAACTTAAAGCAAAGGTGTCGTGTTTGGGATACGTAAATTAAAAAAAATTAATTAAATAATACTTAAAATATAAAAAACCGCCAGCAAAAAAACCGCTAAAAAGTAGAAAATTATTTAAGTTTACATTTAATTAAACCCAATTAACACATGCCGTCCTCTTTTCAAGAAACACAACCCCCCAACCTGTTATTTTATGTCAAATAAGGTTTACAATCGCATACCTCGCGACTTCAGGGAGCTCCCACTAAAATATTTCAAAAATAAACTTTTTAGTTGGCCGACAGACAAACGGTTTATGACTTAAATGAATCTTTTAATCAATAATTTTATGAGAAGGTACTTATTTATTTTTTATTGACATTATAATTAGAAATATTTGACTTTTTATAACTTTAAAAAATAAGTATTTTGTATGCCATTTGTTGGCGAAACACACTGTTCCATTTAACTATAATTTATAACTAAGACCCTTAGTACTGTGTTTCCACAAATAAACTATTTCATTTAATTTCATAAAAGTTACTTCAACACACTAATGCGGAATGTACGAACGACGACAACATACAACTGCTAAATATATGTACACGCGATAAAAGTTACTCCAACAGACACTAATGCGGAATGTATGTACTACGACAACATACTACTGCTAAATATATGTAACTGCAATAAAAGTTACTTCAACACACTAATGCGGCATGTACGAACTACGACAACATACAACTGCTAAACATATTTAATCACGATAAAAGTTACTTCAAAACACACTTACGCGGGATGTACGAACTACGACAACATACAACTGCTAAATATATGTAACTGCAATAAAAGTTACTTCAACACACTAATGCGGAATGTACGTACTACGACAACATACTACTGCTAAATATATGTAACTGCAATAAAAGTTACTTCAACACACTAATGCGGCATGTACGAACTACGACAACATACAACTGCTAAACATATTTAATCGCGATAAAAGTTACTTCAAAACACACTTACGCGGGATGTACGAACTACGACAACATACAACTGCTTAACATATGTAACCGCGATAAAAGTTACTTCAAAACACACCCACGCGGAATGTACGAACTACAACATCATATAACTGCTTAACATATGTAACCGCGATAAAAGTTACTTCAACACACTAATGTGGAATGTACGAACTACGACAAAATACAACTGCGAAACATATGACACCGCGGTAATAGTTACTTCAACACACTCATGCGGCATGTACGAACTATGACAACATACAACTGCTAAACATATGGCACCGCGATAAAAGTTACTCCAACACACACTAATGCGGAATGTACGAACTACGACAACGTACAACTGCTAAACATATGACACCGCGATAAAAGTTACTTCAACACACTAATGCGGAATGTACGAACTACGACAACATACAACTGCTAAACATATGACACCGCGATAAAAGTTACTTCGACACACTAATGCGGCATGTACGAACTACGACAACATGGAACTGCTAAATATAATATGTAACCGCGATAAAAGTTACTTCAACACACTAATTGGGCAGGTAGGAACTACGACAACATACAACTGCTAAACATATGTAACCGCGATAAAAATACTTCGAACGCCTAAGAAAAATGAAACTGTGACAAGATGCTACTTCGAAACATTTAACCGAAACAAATATCTGCGACACACACAATTACTCTTATAAATGATATGCCTTACTTTTTGAAATACGTAACATATGGTTTATTTAAAAAAAAAACTTTGAAAGACTTTGACTAGTATGTCATAAATATTGCCATGCTCCAGCACGAAAACAACGAAAACAGGTGAAATACAAAATTTACAAAGATTAATTTTTAATTATTAAATTATTGCAGAATGTTACTTAAACCGTTTAGCCTTTGAATAAGTTGGGAAAACTAATTTATAGCTATAGTTATATTTACGGAACGTAGTCGTAATACGTTCAGTACTTTGGAATGATTTGAAAAGGTCATTGTATAGACAAAAAAATATGAAGGAAAGCAAATTTTAAATAAAAAAAATTTGCAAAGAGTAATTTTAAATGATTTTTGCAGATGCTGACACCAACGAAGAGGATCACGAGAACACTTCAGATCAATATCGAAATGCTGAAGACGCTATGGCTGGTGAGTAAACATTAACCACAAGGAAAAACTTTTTGAATTAAATAATCGTAAATACTTCAAGGATGCTTATTATACAACCTATCTTGGTAGAAGTGCGTCTCATTATTGTGAGATCTTCATTGAAATTCATAAGGCGGTCACTAAAATAACGAGCAGCTCCGAGCTCGCCCACGCGAGCGATGCGTTTTTACTGCGGTTTAATGCTCTTTTTACAACTTCGTCAAAGGGTAGCTGCGCACGACGGCGCGGGCGGGCGCGGGCGCTGGTGGTGCTTTACGACCGTGGCCGCGCTTATCGCCGTCGTTCGCGATAAATCTCCACCAGCCTCCTTGGACCTCAAATATTTACATGCTAATTCGTAGCCAATCTGCACCCCAGATTATAAATAACTTGCCTGTAGAGGCGCATAATCGACCGACGCGAAGCCGTCTCAGCTTTATCTTTCGTGAGTTCAACGAGTGTTTTTAAAACAGTAAATTTGGTTTACGGGATTTTTACGTACCCAACTCAAATTATTCAGTTGGTTAAGTTGCCTCTTTCCAGAACTTCAAAATGCTATGAAAATAAGAGTTTTTTTTTTCATAAAATGCTAGGAAAAATTAAAGACCATTTCAAAACATTCTTCACTGGACCATAGACAGAGCAATAAGTAAATGGATGGATGGAATGTATCCTATTCAAGGCTGTGTGACCTATTCGACAAGTGAATATTTTTGCTAGTAAACTTGTAGGTACGTATTTGGTACATGGCCACTACACGGCCACTACATGGCCACGAAGGGACATTCAGGTAAAACAATCGGGTAACAAATAGCAGTATAACTCTAAGCGCGAACAGACAAAGCCTCCTTTCCCTACGGCACCCTCAGAATGATAAGTGAATTACTTATTGTTCGTATTTTATTGTAAATTCTTTATTGCTCGCACAACACAACAACGGCACACAACGCACAACACACGAGTGTTTCCGCGACAAACGCGGGAATAAAACGCCATGAAGAAGAATGCTTTGTTTCACGACAAAAGCCTTCATGAAAGTGTATATCCGTTAGGTCGTATTGGAAAATGAGTAATTTTTTCCAGTGAGTGCCTCCCGAGTGCCGCTGAATGTCGCAGAGTCGTTGTTAGGCCAACACGAGTGTAGCGCAAATGTATTCTCGGCGGGGGCGAGGGGGCGCGCGCGAGGGGGCAGCGCCGCTGAGCCGAAGTTGGGCGCGCGGCCTGCTCCCGCGGGACCCCGCCGTCGGGACCGCACTCGCCGCACCACCTAACTTTATAAAATTCCGTTTTCCAACGATGTAAGTACATATATTCACAATAATTTTCGAAAAACCTAAAACTTGTGGGTACATTCTTTAATTTGAAAATAATTTTAACTACATATTTTGTATTCTTCTCAGCAAACCTTTTCATTTGATACCCGAATCATGAGGTTTTTTAAATTAAAAATTTGAGTGCGTTTGACTACAACTTACCTGATAGTAAGTGACGACGTAGTCGAAGATGGTACACACAAACTCAAATAATGCTTAATCATTCTCGCCTTAAAGATCCCCAAATTTAGGAGTCGGGAAATACAGACACAGGCAAGGAGTTCCACTCCATCGCTGTCCGCTTAATAAATGAGGAAGCGTATAAAAATAACTGGCCCGCCATCTTTGGTAGTCCGCCATATTGGATTTAGAATGACGACCATCATGGCTAAATCATGCATTGTTCTCTAAACTAAAATTAAGACTTAGGGGTGGGGGTCACAGGGTTCTAATCATATAAAATAAACTCATATCGCACCACCAAAAAAAGATTACCTACTTATATAAGATGACTTGAAATAAAAGTGGAAAAAGGAGAACGAAGGCATGCACAGAAAAGTAAAAAAAATAGAAAAACAATAATAAAAACAAGAACGATGTAACTAACTAACATTGCACGTTAATATAAAGCTTTTAATTAGGGTTATCTTCTCAGTAAGTATTAATCCTAAGTAAGTAAAATCCATGAATTTTCATGTCTATACACATCTTCTAATGGCAACCTTTAGCTGTGCGAAATATTCTTAAGTTATTTTGTCAACTTGGGCGAACAACAATGCCGGTATGTAGGCTGTTGTAGGATCGCCTCTTGTCCGGCACGCGGCACGTGGCTAATTAAATGTCGATGTTCGATCGTCGGCTTGGGGGTGCGTTCGGAATGTCGGCGTGCCACCGCCACCGCCCGCGCCCGCGCCCGCGCCCGCGCCCGCGCCCGCGCCCGCGCCCGGGGCGTCGCGCCGCGTGCCCGGCGACACCGCGCCGCATTCCTCCTCGATATCCTGAATTGTTCACAAACTTGGTCCCAAAACATACTACGAGACATAACATTGCCAAATAACTTACCCAGTGGCAAACTGTGCGCGTAATTTCATAAGCGCCAAATTATTTGGTCGGTGAAGTCCGGCCCTGGCAGGTCCCAGGTGGCGCGGCCGCAGCGTTTGGAATTATCACATAGTGGAGAGGCGCAGGGGGTTGGGGGGCGGCTCGATACATTCGTCACAGGCCCAGCAGCCATTAGGCATTTAGATATTATCAGGCGCCCTGGGGATGACCCGCGACCTGGGGCCGCCGCCGCTGCCTCTGTTTCACTGCTTAATTACTGGAAGTGTTTGTTTGTTGTTCTATACTTGGGCACTTTTATCGGCTCTACCGTATGCATTGAATCTTCGTGCGGGTGGGGGACGTCCATCATTTTCGTCTGTTGGTGTCTGCGTCCCCCCCAGTCCCAGCCCCAGTCCCAGGTGGCGCTCCTCCGGCCGCACTTCCTGCCGTCTCGGGGGACCTCCTCGACCCGCTCACACACACATACATATTATCTCACCACACTAACTTGTGCGCTTTTAGCAACACCGAACGTTTTTTGAAAAAGAGGAAAAGCGATCGTATTATTGGACTGTTAGAGTTTGTTTCCTTTGTTTGAATATCCGCTGAGATTACCTTGTTATTTGTTAAATGTAATCAATTTAGTTTGTTAATAATAAAATTGGGAAGCGCATCACTTCGCCTACACCGTTTGGCAATTTTTTTGAAAATGTTCTTAAAAGTCCGAAAGAGGTTTCAAGGAAATAAAAATTGGAAAATTGGGAAAAAACTGAAAGTGCTTTTTTTATAGGAGATTTAGGTATTAACTCACACGATTCGAACGATTCGGGCGAAGCCACGCGCAAAAACTAGTTTCGTATAGATTTCAAACGAGGAAAAGAAGGTGCATTCATTGTTTAATATTGTTTGAGCCCAAAAAAATCGTTGGACGTCGAGAGGTCAACACTCGTAGTGTTGATGCGTGAATGGCGTGCGTGACGTACACTGTGCACTGTACAGTCAAAGTATAGTACTAACATAGTTACGTATAGTACAAGTAACATACTTTAGATTGCAACCTCACCCCGTCGTCACCCAGATTGATACAGATTGGTTACCGAACGTACAGGATTTCGCCGCCATTTGTTTGTTTCCTCCATTCGTTTTTCGAAGTTTCATTTCTGGCCCGTTGTATGAAGTGTCCAGGGTGTGGTACAGTGAAGTGGAAGGCTCGTGAGTGACTCAGCGAGCCGCAGGGGACTGTCGACTGGATTGCCACACGAATCCGTGCTCCCGCACCTAGGTATCTGCCCCCGCCCCGGTGGAGGCTGCTGCGTGATTGCCGTGTCCGTCCTCGGGGGCTACCGAACTGTGATTAGTCTGATCCCGTGCGGGACGCCGCATCCGCATCTAGGGTATACATACGTTATACACCGCGGTGGCGACTGCAACTTGCACAGCTGCTAGTACGTATATGTACGGAGAGAAGTTATTTTATTATTACTTTCGAGCGACAAAGGAGTAAAGAAGGTACTGTGATGACAAAAAAAAACGAAGTTGAGATTTTGATGGGGAGCGCTTGTCTTGCACTAAAAAAGTGTAAAAATAAAAAAAAAAACGTGTGAGGGTCTGTACGTCCATACGGTGCTCTGGTTCTCAAACTACTGGACGGATTTGGGTGAAATTTCAGTTAGGGCAATGTTATTGTTATGTCTGAAGACATTTTTTTCAAACTTCCCTATCTTGATTTTTAGGATCACCATAATCACTTATATTTTTTTAACTAAAAGTGGCAAAACGATTTTTATGTAAGTCGGTACCTATGTTACTATAACTGTACGCGGCCTGCAGTACGCGGTAGTTCTTTGTTCAAAGGAAAATCGGAAAAGGGAGGTACCTCCTATACAAACGATTAAAATTAAACTTTTTATAAAAGGGTTTATTAAAGCCTACTTACTGCACTGGGTACTTAATAATTCCAGAAAAAATCTGAGTAAGATACCTCCCATACAAGCCCAAATGATTTGAAATTTTTTCATCAAGTCTTTATATACCAAGCTTTATTCTTTGCTGCTAAGTAAGTGTAATGTTTTTTTTTTATTTCTGTATGCCTGACTACGACAGACGGTGAAGGCTTCGCGGGAAAGTATGCACAGCGTGGCTGTACAATTAATTTCGTAAAGGATTGCTGAACTGTCTCATACCGCACATTTTACCTACGTTTGCGGCGTCCTACCACATTTATTATTAAGTCCTACTTTGATTGATGACGCGTCGATTTTATAATAATGATTAATGAATGAAATAGGTACATACGTACATTATTATTTACTTTGAGCGCGATTGCAACCGCCGAGCGGCGCGCACTCGACAAAGATTCGCCAACTGATAACTCTGTGTGCAGTTGATAACAAATAAACTTTTAACTTGAGTGTGAATCTTTTGCGACGTGCTCCATCCTCATTCAACTAACTGCGTGCGGTGGCGCGGGCGGTGGCAGTGCGGCCACCGCACCATACAACCTACCTCAAATGATGAAACTATATACAACTACCCCCATGGATAGTCAAAGCAATACTACTCATAGGTTTTATCAAATTACATGTCACTAGTTTTAATTTACATATAGGCTCGCTGACTGGTACACATTCGTACCTGCAAATCTCCGAGCGGTGATTAAGCTATGAAACTAAACAATTTACATATAGGCTCGCTGACTAGTACACATTCGTACCTGCAAACCTCTGAGCGGTGATTCAGCTATGAAACTAAACAATTTACATATAGGCTCGCTGACTGGTACACATTCGTACCTGCAAACCTCTGAGCGGTGATTCAGCTATGAAACTAAACAATTTACATATAGGCTCGCTGACTGGTACACACTCATACCTGCAAACCTCTGAGCGGTGATTCAGATACGAAACTAAACAATTTACATATAGGCTCGCTGACTGGTACACATTCGTACCTGCAAACCTCTGAGCGGTGATTCAGCTACGAAACTAAACAATTTACATATAGGCTCGCTGACTGGTACACATTCGTACCTGCAAACCTCTGAGCGGTGATTCAGCTATGAAACTAAACAATTTACATATAGGCTCGCTGACTTGTACACACTCGTAACTGCAAACCTCTGAGCGGTGATTCAGCTATGAAACTAAACAATTTACATATAGGCTCGCTGACTGGTACACATTCGTACCTGCAAACCTCTGAGCGGTGATTCAGCTATGAAACTAAACAATTTACATATAGGCTCGCTGACTGGTACACACTCGTAACTGCAAACCTCTGAGCGGTGATTCAGCTATGAAACTAAACAATTTACATATAGGCTCGCTGACTGGTACACACTCGTAACTGCAAACCTCTGAGCGGTGATTCAGCTATAAAACTAAACAGTTTACATATAGGCTCGCTGACTGGTACACACTCGTAACTGCAAACCTCTGAGCGGTGATTCAGCTATGAAACTAAACAGTTTACATATAGGCTCGCTGACTGGTACACACTCGTAACTGCAAACCTCTGAGCGGTGATTCAGCTATGAAATTAAACAGTTTACATATAGGCTCGCTGACTGGTACACACTCGTAACTGAAAACCTCTGAGCGGTGATTCAGCTATGAAACTAAACAGTTTACATATAGGCTCGCTGACTGGTACACACTCGTAACTGCAAACCTCTGAGCGGTGATTCAGCTATGAAACTAAACAATTTACATATAGGCTCGCTGACTGGTACACACTCGTAACTGCAAACCTCTGAGCGGTGATTCCAGTCACCCAGTGTACTATCCAGTTGTGAGGTTGGATACCAGTCACCCAGTGTACTATCCAGTTGTGAGGTTGGATACCAGTCACCCAGTGTACTATCCAGTTGTGAGGTTGGATACCAGTCACCCAGTGTACTATCCAGTTGTGAGGTTGCATACCAGTCACCCAGTGTACTATCCAGTTGTGAGGTTGGATACCAGTCACCCAGTGTACTATCCAGTTGTGAGGTTGCATACCAGTCACCCAGTGTACTATCCAGTTGTGAGGTTGGATACCAGTCACCCAGTGTACTATCCAGTTGTGAGGTTGGATACCAGTCACCCAGTGTACTATCCAGTTGTGAGGTTGGATACCAGTCACCCAGTGTACTATCCAGTTGTGAGGTTGGATACCAGTCACCCAGTGTACTATCCAGTTGTGAGGTTGGATACCAGTCACCCAGTGTACTATCCAGTTGTGAGGTTGGATACCAGTCACCCAGTGTACTATCCAGTTGTGAGGTTGGATACCAGTCACCCAGTGTACTATCCAGTTGTGAGGTTGGATACCAGTCACCCAGTGTACTATCCAGTTGTGAGGTTGCATACCAGTCACCCAGTGTACTATCCAGTTGTGAGGTTGGATACCAGTCACCCAGTGTACTATCCAGTTGTGAGGTTGGATACCAGTCACCCAGTGTACTATCCAGTTGTGAGGTTGGATACCAGTCACCCAGTGTACTCTACTTATTTTTTCAAGTGATGGATGAATTGGTTTTATAAAACGAATAAAAAACACAGAATGGACTGCAAACACTTTGCATAAACTCGTTCATGGTGTTGAGTGAGAGTTACATCAACTTTAAATCATGTTTGTGAAACATTTTGTTTTACATTTTTCAGTTGACTACACGTGCGCGTGCGATAGACCGTGACCTTTATTAGGTACAATACTAGTCGTAGTCTAGTCCGGCTACTAGTTAATAGGATCACAGTATAAGCAGGATTGCTTCGTTATTTTTATTTGGTGAAAAAGTTTCCTCGAGAGAGGCATATCGGCATCAGTCCGCGGCTCCGCCGGAATAACACCTTTGGTCTGAATGGCTAGACGAAAGGTAGCGCGCCCCCGGGGGGCAGTATGCGCAAGGCGGCAGAAAATTAACGGGGTCCCGGGGGAAATCTAGAGGCAGCCTTAGAGCCTCCAGCCGCCCGCGCGCGCCCGCGCCCGCGCCTCCACCGGGATCTATTTAATATCAGCCGTCAGTGACGCCTGAAGACTCGCGATGTTGTCGCACCTGGTTCACAAGAACATTAAGCGTTACTGTTGCAACAATGTTATCTAGACTAGATACTATAATAGGGATGACGACAGCATCAGAAATAAATTATGAACTCTTGATAACAAAATTGCCCTCAACTTAAACTTCGGAAAACCTTACTCGTTTTGTTTTCCATCAAGTCTTCGATTTTTAATTCACCGAAGTCATAAAATGAGTACATAAATGATGCTGTAAAACTATGTCGTCACGCCTAGGTATTTCATACATTTTTGGAACAAAATGTCGTTTTTGACAGATGATAAAAAGTAAATCAGATGACTAGCCCTCGTCATCCCTATAATCGGCGTTATCGCTACTGTGACAGAAAATAAGCAGGCATAGTTGTTGCAGTAGATATGAGGCTAGTTATGGGAAATAACAATGCTTTTAGCATATCTTTTTTATCCTTATTGATAAGACCTATGCATTGGTATCATCTCACCTGTTGGTAAGTGACGATGATGCCGAAGATGGAAGCGGGCTTCCAAAGAGTCCCCAACACAATGGGGAACTTTATCCTCATGCCGGAAGACATCAATGCAGATAATATTATAGATAAGTGGTATAGTTAGCCATATGCCCTTTCACTAACCAAACCGACTGTTTAAATTAAGACCCCGCCGGGAAGCGAACTCGCGACTTTTTTGTTTTGAAGGGAATGCACTAAGTAACCTTAATACCACGGAGGCGGTTACTAGCGTGACCATTGAACTAATTATTTTTTTGTAATTCATTTACATTTACTTATACAAAACTTATCCAATACTGTACAGTGATAGAAGTTTCTTGTATACATGTATGTATGTATGTATGTATGTATGTATGTATGTATGTATGTATGCAAGGCCCGAGTGGGCAGGTTGGGTAGGTTGGTACACTGTGACGAACTCGTTCTTTTTAGTTTATTTTCGATCTGTTTTTAATCTTCTTTTAATTAATTTCTCTTCTATATTTTTAAAGTTTCAAAATTCCATTCTGCTCCCTGTCACTTTTTAGGGTTCCGAAGTCAACAAGGAACCCTTATATTTTCGCCATGTCTGTCTGTCCGTCTGTCCACGGCTTAGCTCAGAGACTATTAGTACTAGAAAGCTGTAATTTGACATGGGTGTACATATTAATCACGCCGACAAATTGGTACAACAAAAACTTCTACCCTAAAAACGAAGAGGGGATGAATTTTATTCGTTGACGTACCCTATCGTGTGCGGTATCGTTGACGTACCCTATCGTGTGCGGTATCGTTGACGTACCCTATCGTGTGCGGTATCGTTGACGTACCCTATCGTGTGCGGTATCGTTGACGTACCCTATCGTGTGTGGTATCGTTGAATAGATCTTACAAAACTACTGACGGTTTGCTTTACCTATTTTTCGAATCAGAGATTGGTTTGCGAAATACTAGGCTTTAAAGTGCTTATTTTTGTTTGAGTCCGGTGTCCCTGCCAGCTAAACTGTTATTTCTTTTTTAGATTTCGGAATCCTACTTTGTACGAGTCCGACTCGCTTGATACTCATACTTTTATTCTGCAACCCTGCCTTTTGCCCTCCAAGACTGCTTGTAAACCTCGTGCAAGCTTAGATGCAGTACGGAGGGCGCGTGGAGGCTGCACCGCTGCTCGCACTACACCTGCTGCAGCTTGCTGTGTTCCGGTGGGTGGGACGGGTGGGGCGGGATAGCCTGCGAGATTACCGGTATATATTGTACAAGGCATTCCATCTCAGTCCTCGAGAGGGTCGGCAAAGCACTGATGTCTCCCCACTCCCCTGGCACACTAATAATACTAGCATATTAACAATTCTGTGCCCCTGGTGACACTGTAGCTTCGTTCCATCAATCAACAAGGAACATTTTAGTTTCGCCTTGTCTGTCTGTCCGTCTGTCCGCGACTTAGCTCAGAGACTATTAGTACCAGAAAGCTGTAATTTGGCATGGATAATATATATGTCGGAGGGTCATTGAAAACGCGACCAATACCAGCTCGAGATAAGTTTACATAGTTACACTTTGTTTGGATCAAACGTCAGGTATTAGTACCTGGGTGAAACCGGTGGTGGCGTGACGATCGCTTGTACTCGTGAGACGATCGTTTGTGGTAGCAAAGATGATTAAGATGATGTATTAACGGAAGGCTGTTTGTGCTGCCACACTGAGTTGAGAATTTATTAGATCTGTGGAGAAGCCAGATTAGCTGGACGTCAGTCTCGGAGCAGACACTTTTTGACGGAGCGTCGAGCAGAACACAAGTAGTGGTGATCTGTGAGCGAAATGGACGTGTCACGCCATCGCTGTGATCACCGCGTTTGCATCCATTGTTATCCAAGGCATCCTGTACAATTTCGATTACCAAATGATCAAGACTATTGAAGAAGGACCTCTGTGATATAGCTGCATTGTTATTTCGACGCCCAATACCGAAATAGTTAAGGACGTGAACCACGAGGCCAACCATAACCTAACCACTCACTTCCTTCGACATCAGAAGTTGGATAGTTCCCTGCGCTCGCAACAAGTGGACAACGACGGGAAAATGTGAAAATTGATGATGGAGCAGCGAAATAAAAACCACTGGCAACAATTCTTCGTGCTACAGAACCAGAACATGCTGCGATTGATTGAGGCTATGCGAGCACCATCCTACATCTGCTGCAATCACATTGACAGAATTGACCCCGAATATACCTGAAGCTAATCCACGTGCACGGTGCACAACTGTCGACATCTCCCTTACGGAACGACCATTGGAATGAGGTGACAGCGTGGGCTGCGCTGGCAACAGCGGAGATGCATGCGAGCGGCGCGTGCGGCTTCTGCGAAGTGCGTGATGTACGCGGTGCTACGAAAATCCGGTGAGTCGTACCCCGTTTGTTTTGATAGTGGTACTAGTACAAACGTAGTACTATTACCTAATCTGTGGTGGTACTGAGTGTTCTCTCGTTAAGGAAGGTTTCGTGTATAGACTTTCGGGAGTGTGTTCAGTACAAACGCACGATTGACTTTTATAGGCAACGCTCACGTTTACTGTACAGAACAAATATTGAGTGAGGGTAGTATTGACGGGAATCATTCAGAATTTTTATTTTTTTGTTATGCCAAACGAGTACCTACGTTCCAACCTACGTACAACAATACGTGCCAACAATATTATGATCGGTTCAGATATTTTAAATCTAGGATTGACGGTATTCTTAAACGAGTCTGTCAATAACAAAACAGCTTGACTGTCGGTAAGGATGCGAATAGAGTAGTTAGTCCCTTACCCTTCTAGTAGTGATTGCATTAGCAGCCAAAATGATGCCTTGTAGTCCTTCAAAGTGCTCTTTCACGTGCTTTCGGATAGTTCCTTGTGGCACAGCGTCGTGATTCAACGGTAGATTTAAAAACTAGAGTTTTGGTTATACAAACCTAAACCAGGATAGAAAGTATTGAAATCCCTTTAAGCTTTTATAATATTGAGACTGACATTTTTACATGGAGTAAAAAAAAAAAAAAAAACCTTTATTAGCTTTCGTAGTATTGGGACTGATATTCTCATTGATCATAGGCCAAAGTTGTTGCCTATTTTTAATAGCTTTCGTGATGAATTTGTCGAGGGCATCCTTAATGCCCCGCTATCATATAGACCCTATGTAGGTATGAGTTTCGGGGACCCCAATAAAATATTTTGTTTACCAATTGTAAAAAAAAAAAGAATAATAACAGGGTAGTATGCGGAGTGCAGTGATGAACGTCTTACGGCTGATGTGATGATGATACAGGATTCATGGGCTGGAGGCTGCGAATGTCATAAGCCCCGAAGCTTTCCCTTTTTGACGGCCTTATCATGCTGGTAAAGAAAAAGGATAGCATAGAACGCAAGTGTTGATAACCGTGAAAAAAAAATGATAACAACATGCCTGAACGGAAATTGCTTCCTCTGATAGCTTGGAACATCGATTGACTTCATAGGTGGTCACTATTTAACCACGTCAGGCATAGCTAGTGGTTACATCAGGTGCATTCTTTACCTATTAAATCGAAATGACTGATTTTGTAACCTCTGTTCAAATACGTCCACGTGTCATTCGATCTACGTAATGCCCCCTTGTATTTGAACTTACGTTCATAAACGCTTTAGGCGCGTGGCAACGGTCAGGTGAATCTTAGCACGTTTAAACGTTGGTACTCTTAGTTAAGTGTCCTTTAAAATATGCTCACTTCCTTCGAGTATAGTAATGAGATTTCAATGTTACAAGTCCTTCCATGATGATCATTTGGCAGCAACCAAACTGTTGGGTTAACCGAGTTACGAAGTACAGCCTCCTGGAGTTGCTTCTAGGTACGAGTAAAGTAGCCTAACCTCTAAATGTCATGTTTGTCGATTACACACACAGGCTGTAATTTTATCTAAGTGAAGCACGACAACATACTAGTGATAATACGAAGAGTAACGCATCCTATTACAGGAGTTGTTAATCAGCTTGCTGCTGATGTGATAATAGACATGGGCCTCCCCCATGTTGGAGCGGTTTCACCAATTGTAAAAAAAAAAAAAACAAAAAAAACGCTACGCTTGGCGGGCTGTTTGGCGGTACAGTATGAGCGTGAAGGACGATGTTGATTGTCCTCAAATTTTTAGTCCCTTAGTCACTTCTTGTGAAACCCTTGGGAAGAGATGGGGTGGTGTATTGCTCTGAGGCAGCGCCACTGGCTGATTTCTAGACAAAAGCTTAGTTTCACAAGTTACCTAACTTTGTGTTGTTACAAATGGAGAAGCGTTACCTACCACTTTAGATATCAAATACCGTCAGTTATTGAGGACAGACTACGTTAAATGCCCGATAGTGACAGTATTATTGACTTGGACAGAATTGATGATGGAGAGACTGAACCTCGACCATCTACTAGTGCAGATTAAGGACTTTTGTACTTGACCGTGATTTTAACGTTCACTAGTTTGTATTTTGAACCTTAGACGTAAACAATTTTTCGCAACTGGATGACAATAGCCTCAGCCATTCGTAGACGTAGGCGTAAAACACCGAGTTGATTTTCTCGTTGCTGTGCGGCCACAACTGTGTGTGGCGTGCGTTTGGCTCGCAGGCGTATCACCGGGGAGGTGATGTTGGCAATGACCAGAAAGAGGTGATGTTTGAGATCGCCGCATGGAAGCGATAGTGTGGTTGGACACCGGAGGGAGGTGGTCCAAGAGTCGCCAGGTACGGTGACTGTGTTTTTGGGCGGACACCTGAGAGGTTGTCTGAGAGTCGCCAGGTCGAGTGACTGTGTGTTTGGGCGGGCACCGGATGGAGGTGTCTGAGAGTCGCCAGGTTGGGTGACTGTTGTTTGTTTGGGCACCGGATGAAGGTGGCCCAGAGTTGCCAAGATGGGTGACTGTTGTGGTGATACAAAATAAGGAGCGTAACCAAACCAAGTTAGATCCCAAATACCGAGGGCCGTTCAGGGTCGTAGAGGTCTTAGAAGGTGACAGATACAAATTACAAGCTTTGAATTTGAGACGAAGTTACAAGTATGCCCATGACCGTTTACGTAGTATGTCCGAAGGTTATTTGCCTCCGGATGTTGACGATGAATCTGGTGCAGAGGCGTCTACCTTTCAATGTTAATTGTATTGACAGATCGTGACTCAATCAATTGTGTACAGTTGTAATTTTTTTCTTTATCGTTTATTTTTGTGTGTAGTACTGAAGTATTCCGACATGTTTCAGCGGTAAATGAAGAGTGCTGAATGGCGCTATATGTTTGCACGAATTGGCTGCTGCTTGTTTTGTCAGACTCGTTCTGTCATGATGTGTAGCAGGTACATTCGTGTTTTTGTAAAAAAGAAGTATCCCGTTTACCGGCTGAAACTGTTGATGGTATTCCGTCGCCTGTATAGGTGATGATGGTGTTCCGTCGCCAGTATTGGTGATGATGGTGTTCCATTGCCTGGATTGGTGATGATGGTATTCCGTCGCCTGTATTGGTGATGATGGTGTTCCATTGCCTGTATTGGTGATGATGGTGTTCCATTGCCTAGATTGGTGATGATGGTATTCCGTCGCCTGTATTGGTGATGATGGTGTTCCACTGCCTAGATTGGTGGTGATGGTGTTCCGTCACCTGGACTGGTGATGATGACTGATTGGTATTCCGTCGCTTGGCGTTAGTGATGATGATTCTTTGTGGTGTCCCGCCACCCGGATGTGGTGATGTTTAGTTCTGGTGTTCCGTCGCTTGTGATTTGCGATGATGATTATGTTCCGTTCTATGTGCCCCTAAAAGTTGTAAATGGTTGTAAGGTTTCAAGCCTTGCAGCTGTGATTTACCTTGGAGACCTAAACTGATTTGAGATTGTTTGAGTTACGATGCTAATGCTGAGGTTTATTTAGTTTACGAGAGTGAAATTATTTTGGTTTTTTTTGAGACTGTTAAAATATGTCATTACCATGATTGTAATCTTGAATTAAAGCTTCACATTATTAGTGTTGCTTTTATTCCTTGAGCTGTGGACCTTCCTAATGAAGGTCAGGATTGGCCGAACGAAATGGAATCTACTGGTTACCCTTTTCTTTTTCAGGTTAGTCACCCGAGGACGTGTGACTCGCAGGATGGCCGTGTCGGAGGGTCATTGAAAACGCGACCAATACCAGCTCGAGATAAGTTTACATAGTTACACTTTGTTTGGATCAAACGTCAGGTATTAGTACCTGGGTGAAACCGGTGGTGGCGTGACGATCGCTTGTACTCGTGAGACGATCGTTTGTGGTAGCAAAGATGATTAAGATGATGTATTAACGGAAGGCTGTTTGTGCTGCCACACTGAGTTGAGAATTTATTAGATCTGTGGAGAAGCCAGATTAGCTGGACGTCAGTCTCGGAGCAGACACTTTTTGACGGAGCGTCGAGCAGAACACAAGTAGTGGTGATCTGTGAGCGAAATGGACGTGTCACGCCATCGCTGTGATCACCGCGTTTGCATCCATTGTTATCCAAGGCATCCTGTACAATTTCGATTACCAAATGATCAAGACTATTGAAGAAGGACCTCTGTGATATAGCTGCATTGTTATTTCGACGCCCAATACCGAAATAGTTAAGGACGTGAACCACGAGGCCAACCATAACCTAACCACTCACTTCCTTCGACATATACAAATTAATCACGCTGACAAAGTAGTTAAATAAAATCTTTAAAAAATATTGTTTAGGTTACCTCCCTTACATGTAGAGGGGGTGTTTTTTTAGTGGAGGTACCCTGTCGAGTGTCGTGTGCGGTATCGTTGAATAGTTCTTTTAAAACTACTGAGAGTTTGTTAAACCATTTTTCGATTCAGGGATAGATTTGTGAAGTACTAAGCTTTAACTTGTTTATTAATTTTTGTTAGTGTCAAGTGTGTGTGTGTGTGTGTGTGTGTGTGTGTGCGTGTGTCCCGCCCTACCACCTGAACCGCTATTTAAGGACATCAAGAAAATTGCAAATAGTAGGACATATAATCAATAATAACATATAATAATTCTTAGTTTAGGAGCAATAGTCGACCAACTTAAGGTGTGCAGTTGGATTAATAAAAAGTCCGTAGATTTTCCATACAAATGTTCTATTACCAACCGCAAATATTTTTTTTTTAAATATACATTTAATTTTTGAGAACACTTGGACTCGCACTTGGCCGGTTTTACCATCTTGTATTTAACTTGCAATGTTTGTATGTATAAGTTGGTCGCTTTAAAATTTGACCCACTTCCCGGTTTCCAATTGAGCTGAAATTTTGAATACACGTTTACTTAATTTGGATGACAATGCATGGTAAGCTTCATAACGTCATTCTAAGTCCAATACGGCGGACCTCAAAGATGGCGGATCTGTAATTTTTTATGTACCCCAATGATACGGGTACCAAATGATACGGGTACCAAATGAAAGGGTTTGCTGAGAAGAATACGAATTAATTAAAACCTTCAAATAAACCTTGTATGTAAGTTTATAAGTTTTTCGAAATGAGCTTGATAAGAACCCACACACGTTCCCACTGCTGGGGTGCGGGCGCGGGTGGCGCGGGGAGGCGCGAGTCTCTTTCCTAGCACGACAAGGTTAGGCCGTGCTCCACGTACGGGACCGGGAGCCAAATGCGGTTTTTTTTGAATTTTACAATCAGAGCCCTTGGCATCATTTCACCTGATAGTAAGTGACGATAATGCCGAAGATGGAAGCGGGCTGACCAAGATTCCCCAACGCAATGGAGAACTGGCTATCTTATCCTCAAGCCGGAACATATCAATGTTGTTTACACTAATGTTTGGCGGCAAGAATTAGATAAGATGGTGGTAGCTAGCCAGGCGGGCTTAGAAAATGCCCTACTACCAACCAAACCGAGTCTTTTGAGTTGACCCCACCGGGAATCGAACCCGCGACCTCCTGGTGTGAAGCGAATGGACTAACCTAACGCCACGGAGGCGAATTTTTGGAGGTAGTAGGTTGTAGTGTCATAAGTTTTTCGAGCCGCCTATAAGGCATCTGATACGGCTTAACGACTAGACTGCCATCTAGTTATACCATCCGGCACCAACGGCTCGCAAATCTCGGAAATGGTCGAGAAAAAGTCTAGTAACAGTTAAACAGCATTAAAAAAGCAATATTTTTAGTCTTACGGTCTTACGGTTACGGCCTCTATACCTCCTGTCCGGGAGGCCGTGGTTCAAATCCTGCCACGTACTATAATGTGTTTTCGAATTTTGATTTCATAATATGTACTTTTGTCCGACGCTCTTACGGTGAAGGAAAACATCGTGAGGAAACCTGCACACGCCTGCGGAGAAATTCGAAGGTTGTGTGTGAAGTCGACCAACCCGCACTGGACCCGCGTGGTCGACTAAGGCCTGATCGCCCTTATTCAGGGTAGGCTCGAGCCCCTCGGTGGGGACGTATATATGATCTGATGTGATGATTTTTAGTCTTCAAATTGGTCCTCAGTTTAGATTTTATTAGATCACTAGTTTTTTCTCACGGCGTCGCCCGCGCGTACTTAGTTTTTATGACTATTGGAGGGTGCGTGGAAATGAGTTTTCTCCAGATCCCGTGGGAATTACGTCGGGCTATACTAATTAGTAGTCTATCTTATTAGTCTATTAGTAGTATGTCTAGTCGCTTCCTTCCTCCGCATCTATTTCTGTGAAAATATCACGTCAATCCGTCGCTCCGCTGCGTACGAACGACATGCGCGAGCGTGCTAATGAGTTTTCTCGGGGAGGCAGGCTGTGCTAACTAGTAGTCTGTATCACTTATCAGCCCCTTAACTATCTCTCTGTACAAAATTACGCGTCAATAGTTTGCTTCATTGCGACTTGTACAAAATTACACGTCAATCATTTGATTCCTTGCGACGTGTACAAAATTACACGTCAATCGTTTGCTTCATTGCGATGTGTAAAAAATTACACGTCAATCGTTTGCCTCATTGCGACGTGTACAAAATTACATGGTAATCGTTCGCTTCATTGCGACGTGTACTAAAATTACACGTCAATGGTTTGCTTTATTGCGACTTGTTCAAAATTACACGTCAATCATTTGCTTCATTGCGACTTGTACAAAATTACACGTCTATCGTTTGCTTCATTGCGATGTGTACAAAATTACACGTCAATCGTTTGCTTCATTGCGACGTGTAAAAATTACACGGTAAATATATACCAAAATGAGTGACATAATGTTCCACCAAAAACCTACAATCAAAAGTAAGCCTTTGCTATCAGAAAGCTTTTTAGTTTGGACAGGAAAGAGTTAACAAACAGCTATCCCCGGGAACCACTTACGAAATTGGGATAAAAATAGCCTATGTCCTTGCCACAGACTACGTGAATGCCGAATTTGGTCATGGTTGATTAAGGCGTTGAAGCGTGAAAAGATAACAAACAAACACATTTTCACAAGTATAACTTGTAAGTATTATTCACGTACGATTCACGTATTGTATAGAGACATGTACTCGTATGAAGAGATGGCAGACAATTATTTATTCACGTAAGATTCACGTATTGTGTAGAGGCAGACTGTACTCGTATGAAGAGATGGCAGACAATTATTTATTCGCGTAAGATTCACGTATTGTGTAGAGGCAGACTGTACTCGTATGAAGAGATGGCAGACAATTATTTATTCACGTAAGATTCACGTATTGTGTAGGCAGACTCTACCCGTATAAAGAGATGGCAGGCAATTATTTATTCGCGTAAGATTCACGTATTGTGTAGGCAGACTGTACTCATATGAAGAGATGGCAGACATTTATTTATTCACGTAAGATTCACGTATTGTGTAGGCAGACTCTACCCGTATGAAGAGATGGCAGACAATTATATTTATTCACGTAAGATTCGCGTATTGTGTAGGCAGACTGTACTCGTATGAAGAGATGGCAGACATTTATTTATTCACGTAAGATTCACGTATTGTGTAGGCAGACTCTACCCGTATGAAGAGATGGCAGACATTTATTTATTCACGTAAGATTCACGTATTGTGTAAGCAGGCAGACTGTACTCATATGAAGAGATGGTAGACAATTATTTATTCACGTAAGATTCGTAAGCCGATCGCTTTGTATGAAGAGTTCAAAATTTTTTGCCAAAATCCTTTATAATAAAATACCTAAAGTTATACGTGACTCAAATAACATGAATAGTTTTAAACGACAACCTGACGACTTTTTGACCGAAAAAGCATATGATTATTATTATTTATTTTACTTTAGATAACATAATCCATATTGTGTTAGTAACAGTCTTAAAATTAATGTTAGTATAATTTAAATATATGTATATATTGAAGTATGTGATGTAATTTTAATTTCAATTCAACATCACTGAACTACAGTGAAATTAAATTAAAATGTTGATGCGATCAGGTAAACAATAAGTATTATTCACCTGACCAACATCCTAATAATCATTTTTATTATAGGAGAGGTGTGCCTCTCTGCCACAGTGATCAGGATACTGTTGGAGCTGCCCCGCACTCTGCTCAGCAGAGATGCGGCTTTTTTGCGCATGACGGCATGAAAATCATCCGTTAGTGCCTGTGCAAACATCTCTGAAGCACTGCAGAAGCGGGGCAGACCCAGCAGCACTCTAAAAGCATTATTATATTGGACGCGTAGGGCATCCAGCGCTTTTTTGGTGTAGTCGACCCATAGGCTGCTCGTATAAAAACTCTGACAGTAGGTTTTAGAAATTTTAGGTTAGGTTTACTAGGCTATGAGAATTTATTTTGACAAGATTCAAGATATTTATTCAAATCAGGTGCAAATTACACTCCCTCTGATATTCATGAAATAGTGATTACATAATACCATTTGTAAAAAATCAAGAAATAAACAATCATTAGATAATAACGTTAAAATACAATCCTTGATATTATAAAAAAAAACAAATTATGTCATTAGAACATGAAAACAATATTACACGAGAAGTTATACATACATTAAATCATTGAATGTCATGAATGCCTTTGACAAGAGTAGGCCAGTTCACACGGACAGCACCCGGTCACGAGTATAATGCGAGAGTCAGCCCTCGCTCATCGACATTAATTTATATTGCTCTCTGAAATTTTACTTCAACTTTATTTTTATTGAACCAGATTGTGTTCGATGATTTACCTAGTTTTTTAATTCTAATTTTGTACGTCATAGAGGACAGGACATAAAGCGCATTAAATTTATTTAACACCTGTATAGTATTTACTTATGATCGATCACAAATAAATCAATTTGAATTTGAATCCAAAACACCATGATGTACGTACGCGATGGTCGTTTCGGATACTAACTTACGTCACGTGATCCAATCGCGGCGCAAGGCCTGCTGGTGTTCAATTTTCACAAGGGCTTCCACCTCGTCTTCTATTTAAGATGCTGCCCTCAGCTAACTAGCGTTAAAAATAAAAAAGTAAGTGTGTGGTTTTAAGAAACTACGGTAAAAGTGAAACTTTACAAAGGACGAAACGATCATGGCTGCTCTCGCTACGGTACAGAGGACGAAATGATCACATCGTCAGACAAAAGCGACCGTCACGCGACGTGCATCACACAGACGAAAAAAATTGAGACGATGTAATAAAAGTTTCACTTTAATTACTCGCTAAGTATATAATTTAACGTCATTTTTTATTGAAGTTGAAAGGTTATTGAGAAAGTATCAACTCTGTCAAATATAGTTTGCTGTACTCGTACGCCTAGTTACAGATAGCATAAAAGGGCCTAAAGCTGCCACACAAGTGCCTAAAGCTGCCACATAAGTGCCTAAAGCTGCCACATAAGTGTCTAAAGCTGCCACATAAGTGCCTAAAGCGGCCACATAAGGTGTCTAAAGCAGCCACATTAGTGCCTAAAGCTGCCACATAAGTGCCTAAAGCTGCCACATAAGTGCCTAAAGCTGCCACTTTTAACACCTTAACCGACTTACAAAAAGGAGGTGGTTCTCAGTTCGACAGTATATAGGTTTTTTGGTATGTATGTGCGTATGTGCGATTTCTTCGCCAATTGTGAAGCGATTTTTATGATTTTTAGGGTTTGTACCTCAAAGGCTAAAAACGGAACCATTATAGGATCACTCGTGTATCTGTCAATCCGTTTGTCACAGCCAATTTGCTCAGAAACTACTAGATCGATTGAGTTGAAATTTGGTTCACATGTATGTAAGTCGGTGACCCAACGACGGATGCGTAAGGTAAATAGATTAAATTTATAGAAGGGACCAGTTTTGTGGGGTAATTTGTAAGTAAAAAAAAGGTTTTCAAAATATGTTGTGTGATATATCAAATGAAAGGGCTGGTTGTGAGAATCTCAAATATATTTTTTATAACATTAAGATAACTGGTTTTGAAGTTATCTAATTAAATAGGCAAAAGTTGATCTCGCCCCCCTTATGTCCGTAACTACTGCGCCTGAAATCTTTAAAAAAATCACAGTATATGAGGTTGAATGCATAGATTACATTACAGGTAAATATATGAGAAAATCTAAAGTCATTCCGTTCCAACAGGAAAAATGAAAATTCTAAAGTCCAGAATAAGTAGACCCCTATTTACCTAGAGCAACGTAAGTAATGGGAGTTTTTCTTTTGTTTGTAGTTAAAGTTTTGGTGCGGAACCCTGTTTGTGTGGCCCCGACTCGCTCTTGGCCGGCATTTTTTATTCGACAGCGCCTTCAGGTCGCTCCCATATAAACTTTATTAAAATTAGTCGAGAGCTTGTATATAAATTGACAATAACAAAATGTATATATTAGTTTTTAGGGTTCCGTAGCCAAACCCTTATGGATTCGTCATGTCTGTCTGTCTGTCTGTCTGTCTGTCTGTCCGTATGTCACAGCCACTTTTTTCCGAAACCATAAGAACGATACTGTTGAAACTTGGTAAGTAGATGTATTCTGTGAACCGCATTAAGATTTTCATACAAAAATAGAAAAAAAACAAAAAAATTTGGGGGTTCCCCTTATTTAGAACTGAAACTCAATTTTTTTTTATCAAACCCATACGTGTGGGGTGGGGTATCTATGGATAGGTCTTCAAAAATGATATATAATTTTGCACGAATTAAACCAGGGGCTTAAATTTTTATCATATCTAAAACATTTGATACGTAAGTAACTGTTTGCTGGTACCGACCTCCAAAAAAATTTAATTTAAATTTTACTAGCGACCCGCCCCGGCTTCGCACGGGTGCAATGCTGATACTAAATACACTACAGAAAAACTGAGAACGTGCGGCCGGCGGTACCGCCGCAAACGCTACGTCCCGCAATTTTTAAATCTGTAATATCTTCGAAAATATTCACTTAAATCATACGGTGTAACGGGCCATTCAATGTATTTAATTGGTTAAGGATTAATGCTGTATTGGTTAAAATCGCTTCGAAAATTAGCCATTATTTGTCGTAAAAAGTAAATGACAAAAAAAAGTTATTGTGGGTTATCCATAAGAGATAGACATATACCATCACGGACTTTTCTGTAGACCTTTTCAATGTGTACAATACTTAGTACATTATTTTGATAAAACTCGTAGGGTTCAGCCTGCGTTTGCAATGTAAGCGGAAAAAATGTAATTATTTACGACATCACATTAGAAACCTCAAAAATAACAGTACTTCTCCACTATTTAATGGATGTTATTATACATATAAACCTTCCTCTTGAATCACTCTATCTATTAAAAAAAACCGCATCAAAATCCGTTGCGTAGTTTCAAAGATTTAAGCATACAAAGGGACATAGGGACAGAGAAAGTGACTTTGTTTTATACTATGTAGTGATTTTAATTCGTACCCACCTTTGATTTCGTTATTGTTGGTTAATGTTGTGTATATAAGTATAATAAAATTATTTCATACTTTTAAGTGAATTTCATTTTGAAGTCGGTTTTTAGTTTTTTAAACTTTTTTTTTTCGTTATATTGTGTAGTTGTGTGGAGATGTATGGTGTTACGAAACCTTCAGAGTGCCAGGTCGACTTGCACATGGCCACCTTTTTTAATTTATAACTAATAAAAGTGTAACAAGAAATTTCTACCAAATAAAATATATAAAAACCAAACATACAAAATCTTCTTTGAGACTTTTAAAAGGGTTATATTATCTATGTGAAGAAAGGAAAGTAAATACTAGGGTGGCTTGTATCAGGAGGAGATAGATTGATAACGCATGAAGCGCAAAAGTTGTACCAACCAAAGAATAGTACATCTTCTCCAAGGAAGTTTTAATGCTTACAATACCTGATTTCCCAAGCCCTATTGTAATATTTATGGTAATTAAAAAAAAATTTACGCATGCGTTTGTGTGCCTAGCTAAAATAAGGCGCAATTTTTGTAAAACTGTAATGTGTTGTTTTAATTGTGAAAACGAAAAAATAATGAATAGTTAATATGTCACTATGTGTTATAAAACTACTCTGTCAAGAAATTACCGGGAAAAGATCAATAATACACAAAATGTTTGTTATTCATCCAAATTTATTTTATAACCTTCAAAGTATGCTCCTTCAGAAACGATATACTTACGCCAACGAATAATCCAATCATCAAAACATTTTTTAAACGCTGTTTCCGGAATTGAGTTCAGTTCTCGCCGCGAGTTCTCCTTTATGTCTTCTATCGATTGAAAACGGGTACCACGAAGTGGTAATTTGAGTTTAGGAAAAAGAAAGAAGTCGGCTGGAGCCATATCTGGTGAATATGGTGGTTGCTCGATGGTATTTGTTGAGTGTTTGGTCAACAATTCGTTCACAATGATGGCCTTGTGCGAAGGCGCATTAACGTGGTGCAAAATCTAAGAATTTTCTTTCCACAAATCTGGCCTTTTTCTTCGAATTTGCTCTCTTAAATGCCGCATAACGCGCAAATAATATTCTTTATGTACCGTTTGACCCGCCGGCAAGAATTCCGAGTGCACAACACCACGATAGTCAAAGAAAACAGTCAACATGACTTTGACTTTTGTCGACTTTGGCGTTGTTTTTTCGGTTTCGGTTCAGTTGGAAGGCGCCACTCCGTGGCTTGTTGAATAGTTTGCATGTCAAACTCGTAAACCCACGTCTCGTCACTAGTAACAATGTGTTTTAGGAATGTTGGGTCGGAATTGACTCGTTCTAACATGTCCTCAGCGACTCTCATGCGATTGAGTGTTTGGAGAAAATTCAGGTCTTTTGGGACTAACCGAGTGTCAACATGTTTCATAACCAAATGATTAGTTAAAATGGTACGGATCAACTCGTGAGATACAGAAAGTTCGGCAACTATCTCTCTCAAAGTTGAATGAGGATTTTCAGTCACTATTTCCTTCACTTTTGAGATGTTAACTTCAGTTGCAGACGTTGAGATGGCCTACCAGAGCGAGGCAAAGCTTCCATCACATCTCGACCGCTTTTGAACGCTTTGTACCACTTATAGCAAGTGTTTTTGATAAAGTCGATTCACCGTAAGCCTTCTGTAACATTTTCAGTGACTCCGAACACGAAATTGCATTGGCGATGCAAAATTTAAGACAAACTCTTTTTTCGATGTATTTGTCCATTATGAAATTCGCAATACACACTAGATATGCTATAACTAAAAACAGCACTGTATTTTATATAAATAACAGATGCAACTCAAACTCCGCGCCAATATGGAAAACAATTGTGCAAACAATCAAGCCGGAACACATCAATGTTGTTAATGCTGATTTTTGGCGGCAAGACTGATGAGATGGTGGTAGGCGGTAGCTAGCCAGGCGGACTTAGAAAATACCCTACCACCAACTAAACCGAGTCTTACAAGTTGACCCCACCGGGAATCGAACCCGCGACCTCCTGATGTGAAGCGAATGGACTAACCATTACACCACGGAAGCGGATTTCAGGTTTTATCCCAAACAACACGTCTTTTTCACAAAGATCGTTATGCGAGCCTACGTCGTGTCGTTATGATAAGTGTACGATGAATGCCGTTTGCGGTACCAACATCGGATTCAAAGTGCACTTTTAAAATGGTAAAAAATATAAACTAATTTATTATTTCAAAAACTATGAACTTACTATTTCCAAGCCGTTTCAAAGTGACGACACAATTTTATATATCTACCCTCTTTATACATTTAAGCTTAGATATAAGAAGTTTTTAATTTATTTTATTTTTGTGTATCAATTGTAATTTATGTAGCTTTGAATAAATGTATTATCTATCTATCTATCTATCTATCTATCTATCTATCTATTTAACTACTAGGAAAGTGTAAAAAGTATTCTTAAGTCACACCCTGGACACTTTATACAACGGGCCAGGATTGACCTATCAAAAAAGGAATGACGGAACAAACAAAATGGCGGCTAAATCCCATACGTTCGACAACCAAACTGTAACCAATCTGTATCAATCTGGAAGTGCAGCAGGAAGTGTCCATAAGTCCATAAGTGCTGTCTTTAGGATTCCGTACCTCAAAAGGAAAAAGAAACCCTTACAGGATCACTTCGTTGTCCGTCTGTATGTGTGTCTGTCAAGAGCCTTTTTCTCAGAAACGCGTGGAGGTAATACTTTTTTCAACGACCCTGAAATCACGTACCTATATATACCTATATCCTGTCTTCTTTTTTCGAATGAAATGCGAATATTCCACAGCGTGTGTGTGCCATGTCACTAACACTAACACTAACGTAACTATTGCAGCTGGCACTCACGCGCGTAGCTCCTGGTTACTGGTTACTGGTACACTGAAAACGTACCAAAAGGGTCGAAAATCTGATTAGTAAAATATCCAAACATCCTACACTGGACAATTGGACTAAAAGTTTCAACTCACCTATTCGGATCGGAATTTAAAACAAGAGGAAAAGTGGTCTGGGAGCTGAGCGAGCCAGCTGAGTGGATTAGAGGCGGGACCGCGGCGACCGCGGCGACCGCGCCCCGGGCTCCGGTGACCGTTGGGCGCTGCGGCCGCGGCTGCGACTCCCGAAGTTTCAAAAACTATTCGTTTTTAAACTTTTTCTAACCCAACCGAAACTCTGGATATGCTGGCAATAGACACAAAGTAGATCGGTAACTTTGTTTTACAGAGACCTTCATGCCATACATAAACAGGGAATTGCTACATACATACATTTTCTGTAAAATATTTAAAAAATATGTTAGTAGATTAAAATCTTAGAAAAATATGTTCATAGATTGGATTAGATTTGTTTATTTCACGTTGCGAAATAAACAAATCGTGGTTCGAACCCAGATGCCTACCAATGTGTTTTCGAATTTCTATTTTATTAAGTACATACGTTTATCCGACGCTCTTGCCACAGATGGGATAGGTCCTAGTTACTCCTCTTACGGTGAAGGAAAATATCGCGAGGAAACCTGCACACGCCTGCGAAGAAACTCGAAGGTTGTGTGTGAAGTCGACCAACCCGCACTGGGCCCGCGTGGTCGACTAAGGCCCGATCGCCCTAGTTCAGGGTAGGCTCGAGCCCCTCGGTGGGGACGTATATATGAGCTGATGTGATGATTTCACGTCACATATTTAAAAATTGTAAAGTAATAAAATAACTAAAACAAATAAATACTTAAAGGAAACGTCAAAATAATGTACAAAACTATGTACGAGATACAAATATTTAACTATCCAAATGTTTACTACATTTTTTTGCCTTTTTGGAGCAAAGCCCGGTCACGTACTGTAGCTTTAAGTATAACTGAAACAAAATGTCGAAAAAATCTAGCATATATAAATGAACCCTTTACAGCTTTACAGTGCACAGTCGGAGGCAGCAATAAAAACCCTTTTGGTTATGGTAATTGCAAATAAGGGTTCGATTTCTTCTTCATTATGACACCTTTTTACAAATCCGTAAAACGGAATCCTTTCGACGCCGTCCGTTTGTCTGTCTGTCCAACTTTAAATCGATCCTATCTTTTGAATCGCAACAGGTGTCTGATTGAAATATTCGCTAGTCCGACTCACACTTGACCGGTATTTTTGTTAGTTCATCGTTTTGTTAAGTTTGTATTGTTATTCAAGTTACAAAACCATAACCTGCAACGTGTCGCTTTTCATTACAGATATGGCGGAGATCAAATCGGAATCCATGGACAGCTTTGAATCGGGTGAGTTTTAATCGTTCTTATTGCTTTAACAATATTTAATTATTACAGAATTTTAAAAATTGCACGAGACAGGTTGGTTTCTTCAGAGACTGAAAAATAAAAAGTACGAAAAACGCCGTTATAATAAACCTGCAGTACCGCAAGGAGGGCTTCAAAATGATAAAATTTAGTATAAATGACAACAACGACGTAAAAGAAACTCTCATATTAATATTTGAATAGTGGGAAGTGTAAAAAGTGTCGAGTTCGGCGGAGGCAGGGCCGGAGGCAGGGCCGGCCGCGGCGTTAACGGAGCCCTGGAGGGCCTTTGGCCGAGTCCCCGTCGCAATACAGCTGAAAAGATAAAATGAACATAAAGTTGAGGAGCAGATACTCTCGCCAGAGGAATCCCAGTGTCCCTCCTGGCGGCACTAAACCCGGGACGACGCACGCAGTCGCTTGACACGCAGCCGCTTGACAATGGCGCTCAAACGCCTCAGGGAGTGTAAGAAGGTGCTTAGCTTCTCACGATTCAAAAGGACTAGAGTTATTTGCTAAATGAATATTTTGTATGGGTCAGCTGAGATCTACAGAGACGTCTAAAACTAAGTACTTACCTATTTAAAGTTTCTGTACCTAAAGCGGATTCCAAAATAGGGAAAGTAAAAAGGGATTAATTTAAAACCGAAGAGACAGCTCCAATGGAAAATGTGTAGCTAAAATTGCATTGGGAACGAAGTGTGCACCGAAGTTACAATTAAAACGGACGCCCCAAATTGTGTACAACGTTCGTCACTTAGCTCGCCACACCAACCGCGCGCATCCCTATTTAAGTACCTAGTTTTTCTAACTGCTCTACAATATTATGACTATAATTTTTAAAATAACACGAGTGATACACGTTATACTACAATTCCTTGAAAGCCTTTAGATTAAACTCCATGTCTGTAAATTAAACCCAGAGTAGTTGATCAGGTATGTATATGTCCTTCAAGGTTATTACCTACCATTTAACGTTTATGAGTTTTTAAATTTCACAATCGGTTTATTAGGGTTCCGTACAGCCAAGGGGTGACCAACGGGACCCTATTACTACGCCTCCGCTTTCTTTCCGTCTGTCAGCGGGCTGTGTTTCATGAACCGTAACAGGTAGACAGTTGAAATTTTCACTGAATATGTATTTCTGTTGCCGCTGTAACAACAAACACTAAGAATTAGAAAAATAATAAAATAAGGGGGGCTCCATACAAAAACGTTTTTATACGTCTTTAGAAGTATTTTGATTTAGCTCTATCCTGAAAACGGTAATACATAAAAGCGTGAAACTTGATGTGATTATAGTACTAAAAATATATAAAAAAAATATTTCAAAAATTTCCCTCCGCCACTGCCGGCTCTCACCACGCGATATATCGTCTATCTCCTCCACGCGGAGGAGCCAAGCATTACTTTTTCGTGAAACGTAAGTCACGTAACGCTTTTTCGTGACAGAAAAAATCCTAATACCCCCCCGTCTATATAGAAGTTTCACTTCAATATGTTATATGTATTATATTCGGTATGAATTGCGTAATTCGATGATGAATGACGGCGCACGGACAAATTCTTACGGGTTTTTGTAGCACCGGTATCACTGTGTCTTAATTTTAAGTTTTTATTGCAATAAAAAAATGGCAAAGTGTAAGTCGTACTCGCCCTAAGGGGTCCGAACTGAATGACAAAAAATCATAATATTTATGTGGCTCGCGTTGATGTCTTTTGTTTGTAATGTGAATAGGTATCATTGTCACTATACTATGTAGTTGTGTGGAGAGGTGCGGTGGTACGGGACCCTCGGAGTGCTAGTCCGACTCGCACTTGGCCGGTTACTATACTATGTGGTTGTGTGGAGAGGTGCGGTGGTACGGGACCCTCGGAGTGCTAGTCCGACTCGCACTTGTACGGTTACTATACTATGTAGTTGTGTGGAGAGGTGTGGTGGTACGGGACCCTCGGAGTGCTAGTCCGACTTGCATTTGACCGGTTTTTGTGTGACGCAGCGCATCGCAACCCTAAGGTACACGGGCTACATGGACCGCACTACTCTACTCTAAATCTTTAGCCGCGGAGAAACAATGACTGGGAACAACTCATGAAGTTTCTAGCTTACTTCCGCTTTCAGGGCGCTATCTTTTTGATCTCTGTGTATAGAGCTATAAAATATTGCCTATTTGTGACTGGGGGGCGTATTAAAGTGAATCGCGCTCTAAAATAGCCGGACAGCGCGACTTTTAGCCCGAGCATGGCTCTGCAATCAGCTGAGTTTAAAATGTGCATTTGCGATGAGGCGCGACTACGCGCGCTGCGCTGGGCGCGGACAGGAATGCATTTTCAATATAATTGAGCGTCAGACGGGTGATGGGATGGGAGGGGGGGGGGCGCATTAAAGCAATCTGCTAAACGTTCCAATTGCAATCGTCATTCAGGTGCCACGTCAGGTGAGACGTCTAATTGATTATTAAACATTTATATTGCTTGTTATAATTATAAAACTAAAAGCGTTGAAAGGGGTTTAAAAGTTATTGGCACACTAAGGATTCGCCATTTTATTTTTTTTACAAAATGGCGTCGCTTCTGTGTAGACCTGTGTATAGAGTACCTATAGAAGAACAAAAAATGACATATAACATTTTGGCCTAAAGTGTCACGTTTCTGAGATAATATTATAGAAGTTAAAAATAATCAAAATTATTATGGAATATATATATATATATATATATATATATATATATATATATATATATATTCAATTATCTCCGTAACGTGTCGTTTTAGGACACTATGTTACATGACATTTTTTGTTTGTCTATTTGTCCCCTATCCAAATATATAGGTCTCAATGTGCGACGTCATTTTGAAAAAAAATAATAATATGGCGGACTTCAGTACGCCAGTCTCCGTACAAAAATTTTCAAACCCCTTTAATATCGATTTGAGTTCTAGAGAAGTCTGAATTAAATGATACTCGTAAAGTGGTCTGAGAAAACAATCATCTTGATTGATTTCTGAATTTGTATATGGAAAAGAATAAAACATCTGAAATTATCTTTTCATCTCTCCTGTTCGGAAAGTTTAATTTTCATGAGTAGATAAACGGGCGCAACATTGCTTTTTCATCCCTAGGGAGGAAAGTACTTTCATCCCTAGGGCAGGAAAGTAATTTTTTTTAATTGTCAGCCATGGATTCGAAGATAATTGAGTTACATTATATTATTAAATTACATTAAAATAAGAGGTTTTCATAGATCTTTTTTTATTTTTTATTCACAATTGGTAAACCCTTGACAACATCTCACCTGGTGGTAAGTGACGATGCTGCCGAAGATGGAAGCGGGCTTACCAAGATTCCCCAACGCAATGGGGAACTGGCTATCTTATCTTCATGCCGGAACACACAAATGATATCAACATTGATATTTGGTGGCAAGACTTGGATAAGATGGTGGTAGCTAGCCAGGCGGGCTTAGAAAATGCCCTACCACCAACTAAACCTAGTCTAACAATTGACCCCGCCGGGAATCGAACCCGCGACCTCCTGTGTAAAGCCAGTGAACTTTGCCTCTGAGCTACGGAGCTAAATTCAACTATACATTAAACGACGTGTTTATTACGATCTATAGGTTGATATTAAATCATTTTATAGTTGGTCTAATTTTTTCACAATTACAGAAGATTAAAATTTAAAATCATTCCTCTATACTGCTGCGCGCCATAATGCACACTTTTTTTTCAATTTTCGCCATGGCCACCTAGACGCACGTCGCGACCAACTCGATTAGGTACGATCTAGTCGGCCGCGGCAAGCGGTCCTTGCGAAAAGGTTGGGGCTTGGGTATAGGTAAATTTAATTTATTGATATCTAATTATCCTTACTAATATTATAAATGTGAAAATGTGTTTGTTTGTTACCTTTTCCGCTACAATGCTTTAACCAATTTTTATGAAATAGCCTGTGTCACGGGGAAGGATATAGGCTACTTTTTATCCCGGGAAAATAGCATAATCTGATGCAGTTCCTGAGGGAACTGAAAAAATACTCGATTGTTGTGATTTTTTGCACAGAGGTGGTTGAGTAGGTTAGGTGGGAAACGACATAATTTACTAATCACCCTTAAAGACAGTCATTAAAACGTTAGTATCATATAAATAATACATTTACTCACAGTCGAAATGAAAAGTAGAGTGTTTAACTCGGGTGAAATGACCCATTCCACCCTCAAACTTTAGAGAAATATCTCGAGTGAAATGGGTCCCTTGATTAACAATCTACTATTTTAACTTTTAAATTAAATAAATACTTAGTATCGCCTAGCCAATTCAGAGGTCCTATAGATACCGTTGCAAAATGTTAATTTGGTTGTGGGTACACGTCACCACGTCACCACGTCACGTCGCGTCACGTCGCGTCACGTCGCGTCACGTCGCGTCACGGTGGCGCTCCCCAGCTTCCCAGTTGTCTGAAGGCGGAACTGCAATAAGACACGAGTACGACTAACAACGATGCAATTTGTAATTAAACATTAAACTCAAGATTCGTCTCGCTTACATGAAGCTATTTTACATTAGCGGGTAGGTAGGTATGGGTTTCCCGCAGGTAATTAGTACATTTTGGAATTGCCTATTACTATTTATCACGCTTTTATTAGCTTCAGCTGTATGTTTGTATGTATGTAACCGACTACTTTACCGAGCCATTTAAAACGGACAGATTTAATTCAAACTTTGTAGACTTATCAGCGACAATATATTGTAATTTCATAAGTTTGAACTAAGAAATAAAAAATAAATAGAGTTTAAAAAATCTAAAAAACACGCTTTTGAAGTACATCAGATTAAAAAGTAAAAAATAATTCGCTCTGTGCCATATTTTTCGTCTATCGAGCAACCCACACTTTTTCACAATAATACTAGTAATTTGTTAATTATTATTTTCAACTTATATTAAGAATTATTTTTTACTTTTTAGTCTGATGTACTTCAAAAGCGTGTTATTTAGTTTTTTTTAAAGTCTATTTATTCTACTCTAACGTATTTCCGAACATGTTGGCCATTTATTTCACTTTAAAACAACAACAACAAGAGCGAAAAAGGAAAACAAAAAGGAGTTTATCTCGGTTATTTTCTCGGGGAGATCACGTAGGCGCCATCGCCAGGCGCGCACCTCATCCGGCGCGCTCCCGGTGCGACGATAAAATTTAAAATTCAAGGCCACGTTAACGAACCGGCCTCGCGAAGAAATAGATATTCAAATGTGAGAAGATCCCATATTAACATTTATGGGAAGTTTGCGGGAGAAGACACAAAGCCGTGTCGCCGCGCGGGACCGCGCCGCCCGCACGCCCGCTACAATATGCACGCGCCCTACTCAGCAATCCCTTCAAAGGATGTTGAATAAATTTGACTACAATACAAACACACTTTTCTCGGAAATTCATTATTGCTTTTCTTGTTTTTGAAATACTGAATTATGAGAATTCCAGTGCGCAAGTTAGAATAGTGACCCAAAATAAAACGTGGGTCGCTTGTTGGATTCATAAATTTTTCCAGCACATTAATTCCCTCAACAGCAAGAGTTCAAACTATGGACAAGACAAAGACAAAGCTTCGCGCTCATCGGCTCCATTCTCTGTAGACAAATAAAAGTTTCAGAGACAACAAATCAAAATCCCAATTTGGTTGGCTGCATTATTTATGTGATATTGCTCTGGTGACTGCCGCCGCCCATCCCCTTTTCTTTTCTATCAAGTTGCTGGTGCTGGTGCTGTAATTCATGCCACCGCAACTTTTGCTATCAATACTTAAAAAGAAAAATATGGATTTTCTTTATTCTAGTCAATAAATTTGTTATCCCTGCTTGGTATTACCTATAAGGTCACCACAGAAATAGTAATTGAGATGAAAGTCCAAACCTTTTCGTGTCATTGAAGACATTTGTTCGGCACACACGTTTCATATTAATATCGGGTTGTCGGAATGGCCGAAGACGTCCCTGGCGCCCTCGCCGGGGCCCGCTCGCTCCCAAATAAAATTGCCGCTATCTAAACAAAGAGCCCTAATTATTCGGCCGTGGCGGGCGGGGTCGCTCTCTTATGGGTGTTCTGGGGCCCATTTCGCTTCTCGCATAGCGCCCCGGGGACCGGCGGGCGCCGCCTAGCCAATCGCCGGATGGAGGAGCGAGCGATCCGCAGCCTTTTTATATGCGATATCGGCGTCGGCGCCGGACTTCACCCCCCGCCCCCCGGATCTTGGGGAATTAAAAGTTGGAAGGCGCACATTTGATTACCCGAACACACATTACTCGGATCGCCAATCTCGATAAGCCACCCAAAATTTATGTGAGCTGTGATGGAGTGTGCCTTCATTTCTTTGCGGAGTCTTTTACAGTATCTAAGTTAAAGTAAAACATTTCACACGATGTTGGTTTTGTCACGTTTTGTTATTTATTTCCTGCGCGTACCGCGTACCATACTGCCACAACGTTATGGCCAATGACTAGTAACAATGAATAGGTTTTTTATACACATGAAAAAATTCACAAAGTACAAGTCGCATATACTCGCGCACGCGCACCGAGTGTCCGTACCACCACATCTCTCCACACAACTATACTTATTAATTTCAAAGGTATCTATGCCAGCGACAGGAATATGCTGTTTTTATTCAGTTCGGTCGGACTCCTTAGCTTGAGTACCACCCACACTTGGCTTTTTTAATTTTAGGATTGGTACTATCATCAGTGATCACAACACGTTTCACATTTGTAGGTATAATCATTTTTACGGTAAAGAAAAGTTTCTTGTATGGGAACCGCTCCTATACTTTTAATTTTCATCATCATCATATCAGCTCATATACGCCCCCACCGAGGGGCCCGTGCCTACCCTGAATTAGGGCTATCGGGCCTTAATCGACCACGCGGGCCCAGTTCGGGTTGGTCAACTTCACACACAACCTTCAAGTTTCTTCGCAGGCGTGTGCAGGTTTCCTTACGATGTTTTCCTTCACCGTAAGAGCGTCGGATAAACGTATACATATGAAATCGAAATTAGATAACACATTGGTTGGTACGTGTCAGGATTCGAACCACGACCTCCCGGACCGGAGGTAGCAAATTTTTAACTTTATATTTTTTTATTATTTGTTAGTGAGTACTTCGTAATAACATTTTCTGTGAAAATATCAGCTGACTACCTACCTACGAGTATCACTGTTCTAAATATACAGCCTTTTAATATAATATTACAGATAGACCGACGCGACGGACAGAGAGCGTAGGCTTACTAATACTAACAGCACACCCTGGACACTTCATACAACACACCAGAAATGACATTTCAAAAAACTAATGACGGAACAAACAAAATGGCGGCGAAATCCTATACGTTTGACGACCAAACTGTAACCAATCTGTATCAATCTGCGACAGGCAGTGTCCATACTATGTTAGTACTAATATGTATGTAAACTTCGTGAGGAAACCTGCACAGGCCTGCGAAGAAACTCGAAGGTTGTGTGTGAAGTCGACCAACCCGCACTGGGCCCGCGTGGTCGACTAAGGCCTAATCGCTCTGATTCAGGGTAGGCTAGAGCCCTCGGTGAGGACGTATATGAGCTGATATAATAATAATAATCAATATGTATATACTGTGCTAATAGGGCCCCGACCTGGTACGGAATTTTAACAAAAACGGCTAAGTGCGAGTTGGACTCGACCGAGGTTTCCGTACCACCACACCTTTTAGTACGGAACCCAACGGTAGCTCGTTATTCCAAAAAAATCAAAATAAAGTATATCCCATAAAAAAATACGTTTTTTGTGACTTTTTCTCTATGATATGTCTATTACGATTTTATTAAAACTTTGTAAATGACTAAGACTTATTAAGGCCCACTGCTCTGGGTAGTTCAATATCTAACCAATATCTAAAAATCTGAAAAAAGTACCTCCCATACAAACCCACACCATTCAGAGATATGCTATATATAAGGGGACACCATTTATATTTTTTTATCAAGTCTGATATTACATACCTTTATATTGTGCTACTTTCTTTCTTTCTTATCGTTAAGGGACGGCGGTTGCCTGGTGTTGCACTAGGCATCACCTGCGGTCACGTGTAGGGCATTTTAGATTTACACCGACGACGGACGTTTTCATACACAACTGCAATCAGATGTGCAGGTTTCCTCACGAGTAAGTGTACGTAAGTTTCGAAAACCTCATTAGTATTGACCGGCCGTCCGGATTTAAACCCGGCACCTCTGGTTAGGAGGACCGACTTGTTGCCGTTGAGCCACCGACGCTTTTAATTAACGACGCTACTAATTAAGCGTATTGTTTATTGTTGATTTGCGTATGCCCGACTACGAAAGACGGTGAAGATTTCGCGGGAAAATATGCACAGTGTGTCTGTACAATTATACTGTAATGTAAATTTAAAACTCTTCAACAGAAGGCCTGCTGCCCAAGATACTCTTCAAATCATTGTTTAAATATATTCGGTGACGTCGCCTCAACCACCTGTTCGGGTAAGGCGGTTGTAAACCGCTGGTCTCATCACCAGTACCAGCACATTTTGGTCAACTTGTGCTGGACAGTGCGCAGGTAATGCGCACCGCGAGTGTTGCACCGGCGGCGCACGGTGGCAGTCACCGCGTTTAGCGTACGAGTTTAGGTTCTCTCACTTGAATACCAAGGGGCTGGAAGTGAGAACGAGCTGACGTGTCGTCTATTGCTCTTACAAGTTTTTTTATGTAGCCTGCAGACGCGCAGCCAAACGGCCGCACACCCCCAGAACTCAATACCGTACTGTAGCAGTGAGTGCACCGACGCAAACAGTAGCATGACCACGTCACTTGGTAGAGTAGCTGAAGGCACCACTCGCCAGAGAGCGAACCATGCTCGACCGAGTTCGGCGCACATCGTGTCTATATGCGCCCTGTACGCCGTACGCGCCTGCCACCTCAGATGCCTGTCTACGTGAAAACGTGGTGAAAACCCAGGAGCACCGATGATAACTGTGCCTGTTGGAGCGCTATAATATAAAGTGCCTATATTAAGTGGCAGTATTGGTGATTCCGCCAAAATTAAATAAAGGCAGGCTCCCATACAACTGTCATTTTTGTTTGCGATTTTTAATAAATCCTCTTTTTGTTATTAATTGCCTACGCTACGAGTCATCATCATCATCATCATATCAGCCGAAGGACGTCCACTGCTGGACATAGGCCTCCCCCAATGATCTCCACGACGACCGGTTCTGCGCTGCCCTCAGCCAGCGGCTTCCCGCGACCTTCACCAGGTCATCGGTCCACCGAGTGGGAGGCCTAAAATAAAAGAGTACAAAAGCGTAATGTTTATTGCTGATTGGTAAAGGCTACGCGACAAAGTATGAACAACGGGCTGTACAATGTATTTGCTATGTTTACCTGTGCCATTTTATTGTAGATTTGAATTTGATCGTTTCCCCTCGACTAACGACAATTGGAGCGAATGAATAGACCCTTCGAACCACCAGTCGCACTCGCACTCGCACTCGCACTCGCACTCGCACACTTCAATATTATTTTAATTTGCACCCGATTTTATTTTGAGACAATATAAATGGGATATAAAGGGTTTCCGAGCGATTCTACCTCCGGGCGCATTGTCTCACCCTACTTCTTTGAGGGGCTCGCATTGTGTAGGAATTATAAAATAAAAAGGCGATATCGTGTGTCGGTCGGGCGGCGGTGCGGTGCGGTGCGGTGCGGTGCGGCGCGGTGCGGCGTGGGCGACGACATCCGACACCGCGCCGCATTGTCCGCTCTACCACCAACTCATATTCGATTGCAAAGCATTCGATTGCCCTAGTCGCCGCCGCGCTGCCTAAAGGGTTCCCTTAATATTGTTTTTTCGCATTGGTAGCCTCTCGGGCGCGGTGAGGGTATGCCCTTTGTTTCTACTGAATCGCTATCGATGAATGGGTCCCGAGCATTCACCAACTCGCATTTGGAGATTGTAAGTAGATAATGCTGGGCAGGCGGTGGGGGGCGGGTCTGGGTTGCCGTCGGACGAAACAACAGACCTCCCACCCCACACTTGTTAAGGAGTATAATTTTTTTTTAAATAACCCCCATTCTGGGCAAAAACCCCACTTTCTGGATCAATCTTTAATATTTTATTATATCAGCTCATATACGTCCCCACCGAGGAGCTCGAGCCTACCCTGAATCAGGGCGATTAGGACTTAGTCGATCACGCGGGCCCAGTGCGGGTTGGTCGACTTCACACGCAGCCTTCGAGCTTCTTCGCAGGCGTGTGCAGGTTTCCTCACGATGTTTTCCTTCACCGTTAAAGCAATCGGTAATTATAAGTACGTAAGTTATTGAAAAACTCATTGGTACATTGGCCGTCCAAATTTGAACCCGGTACCTCTGGTTAGATGGACCGAGTCGTTACCGGTTGAGCCACCGACGCTTTCTTTAATAATATAACGATAACCCATAACGTAACATAAACCTAAACTGAAGTGGCAGTGGGCAGGGCACATAGCTCGTAGAAAAGATGGCCGATGGGGTAGTAAAGTTCTCGAGTGGCGACCGCGCACCGGATAACGTAGCGTAGGCAGGCCTCCCACGCGGTGGACCGACGACCTGGTGAAGATCGCGGGAAGCCGATGGATGCGGGCAGCGCAGGAACGGTCGTCGTGGAAATCCTTGGCCTTTATCCAGCAAGTGGACAATTTTCGGCTGATGATAATGATGATGATGATGAACCCATAATGTGCCCAGTGCTGTGGCTTGAATCTTTTCTCAAACTCTTGGTGGTTAGGCCATGCTTCACACACGAGGGCTAAATTCGGTATGGTGGAAGTTATAGGACAAGTGGCACACCCCAAGTTTTTTTTTAATCTGACATGGTTTAACGACTGCCATGATAGCAACCTGCAAAAACGACCTAAAGTTAAACCCATCCGGGTAATTATCGTGCACATGGTCAGTTAACCTGCGCGATCAAAGCGACTACCTATGCAAGCCGCGCCCAGCTACGGCCACTTTTTGGATCAATCTGTGACAACTAAATAAATAATGATTAATAGGCCCGTGAGCTTGTGGACGATGGTCGATGTCCCCAGGGAAGTGAGCAATCTCGGCCGTCTCCAGGGTCACTATCGCTCTACAATTAAACTTTGACGACAAGCATCGGGCGCGCGTCCGGAGGCGGCGGCGTCGCGGGGCCCACTCGGGCCTCGGGTACCCGAGGAAGTCGAGTCCGTCACACATTGCCGTCATAATGACAATATTTAGGCATAAGGTGAACCGTTATTGAGTAGGTGTACCTACTCTCAATAGTTTTTACATAAAAGACCTTTACCGCACCCTGGACACTTCATACAACGGGCCAGAAATGACATTTCAAAAAAGGAATGACGGTACAAATATAATGGCGGCGAAATCCTATACGTTCGACAACCATTCTGTAACCAATCTGTGTCAAGCTGGGTGACGAGGGGGTGAGATCGCAATCTAGAGAGCGGCAGGGAGTGTCCATACTGGTTGTTAGTATTACTTTGCCTTTCCCCCACTTATATATTGGTACCTTATTTTATCACGCTTTTATTAGCTTCACCGGTATGTAGATACTCGTATGTTTGTAACCGACTCCTCTGCACTCGATTTTGACCCATTTCAAACGGACAGATTTAATTCAAACTTTGTACATTTATCAAGAATCAGTAGCAATACAATACATAAAAATAATAATAAATAATTAATAAATATTCTGGGACAAATCACACATGGTCATCCCTCCCCAAAGTAGGATTCCCTGTGTTATAGGAACCAGAGACTGATATACATACTTATATACGTTTAAATACATACATATATAGGTATTTAACACCAAGACACAGAGCAAACAAATCTGTATAATAATAAATAATAATAATATTTATAAGTTAATCTTATTATCCTGAAATAAAAATATAAAAATAAATATAGTTAAAAAAAACTAAAAAACCAAGCTTTTAAATCACATCAAACTAAAAATTAAAATTACTTCTTAATATCAGCTGCAAAACAATAATAAACGAAAAATACTAGTATTATTGTGAAAAAAACTGGCCATGTGCGAGTTGGACTCGCGGTGTGAGGGTTCCGCACCACCACACCTCCCCCCTCCCCCCCACACAACTGTGACAATGATACCTATTCAAATGAAAAACAAAAGACACCAACGCGAGCAACAGAAAAATACTACTAGCGCTATCTAGTGGTGTTTTAGTGAACTATTTTCCGTAAGTGAACGTATTATATAGAGTTTACCACTTTATTTTCAATTTAAAGAATTCTAATTGATTTTTTTGTAATCTACAAGCAATGAACTATAATTTGTATTTTTTTCAAAACTTTAGGCTCAGTAGTTTCGGAATAAAATCAAAACTATTTATTTTAAAATAATAACAAAAATATATTTGAGATCCTCATAAGGATCTCTTCTATTTGACATTTAAGGCAGTAAGGTTTGTAAAGCTTTATTTCTAAATTTCCTAATTTATCCTCCGATAATGACCCTTCTTTTAAAAAATATTTATTTACTTTGCAAATTTGTGTTTGGGTCATAGGATTACACTATTCAACCAAATTTCACCTAATTTGGTCCAGTAGATTCGGAGCAAACTGGCTGTGACAGATGGACGGACAGACAGACAGACGCACGAGTGATCCTAAGGCTCCGTTTTTTTTGTTGTACGGAACCCTAAAAAGCGTGGGTTTTTCGTATATCGAGCAACCCACGCTTTTTCTACAATAGTACTAGTAATTTTCGTTCATTATTGTTTTCAGCTAAGAATTATTTTTACTGTTTAGTTTTTTGTGCTTTAAAAGCGTGTTTTTTAGTTTTTTAAACTATATTATTAAATACTTTTATAGGTGTCAGAGATTTGTACAAGCATACCAAATTTCATCTTGCATCATCATCACGTACGATCAGGTGAGATGATGCCAAGGCTTAATTATTAAAAAAAAAACCGTCGAAGTGCGAGTCGGACTCGCGCAAAGTAGGGTTCCGTAGTCTTTTCAAAAAATAAATGTATATTTTAAAAAACAAAATTATATTTGCAGTTGGTAATGGAACATTTTGTATGGAAAATCTATAAACTTTTTACAAATACAACTGCACATCTCGAGTTGATCGACTATTAGTCCTAAATTAAGAATGCCTACTTAGCTGTGATAGTTTTCCTTTTCTAAATGTCCAATTATTATTTTTTTAGATGTCCTGAAATAGCGATTTAGCTGGTGGCACCCTTAACTCTAACAAAAACTAACACTTTAAAGCTTAAAATTTCACAAACAGATCTCTGAATCGAAAAATGGTTTTAGCAAACCCTCAGTGGTTTTGAAAGAGCAACGCAAAGCTACCCCACACGATAGGGTGCGTCCACAAAAAACATCACCCCCTCTTTACATTTAGGGAAGGTACAAATAAAAAAAATAAAAAGGTAAAAATATTATCAAGATTTTATTGTACTAAGTACTCTGTCATCGTGATAAGTATGTATAGTCTCTGAGCTGAGCCGGGACAGACGGACAAACAGACAGACAGACATGGGGAAACTATAAGGGTTCCTTGTTGACTACGGAACCCTAAAAAAGGCTGTGACATACAGACGGACAGATGGACGGACGTTCCTAGCTTGACCACGGGACTCTGAAAATTAATATTGAAGTAGACGAAGGATACTGATAAAAACTAAGCACCTAAGTTTAAAAGTGCAGTCCGGGCACGCAGCACGCAGCACGCGGCACGCGGCACGCGGCGCGCCCTCCTTGCCCGCGTCGATGCCTGCACGTGTGACATGAGGTAGTACAGGTAGTCTTGGAGGGCAAGGGAAGCAGGGTTCTCAATATAAAATCTCAACCAACTGTTTAAGATCTGTCAAACTCTAAATATAATCAAAACACGTTATGAAACACAGAAGAGAATAATCATCAATTAGTTTAATAAACATAAAAACACGCTTTTAGTAAACACGTTAAGTAGTTATCTTGGATGTCCGCCATATTGGATTTAAGTCACGTGACTATTTTTTTCGTATTCCTGACAGCAAACCCTTTCATTTGATACCCATATCATGGGGGTGGATTTCAAACAGCCAGTCCGCCATCTTGGGGAGGCCGCCATCTTGGGGAGGCCGCCATATTGGATTTGTAATGACGTTTCTTAGCTAGTCATGTATTGTCATCAGAACTCAGACCGTGTGCAAAATTTCATCCTAATCGAAGACCGGGAAGTGGGTCAAATTAAGATTCCAAGATAGTCTTACATACATAGTTACAAGTGAAGCTAATAAAAGCGTGTTAAAAATAGGCGAGCATAAAAAGTTGGAAACGGAATCGGAATCAAAGTCAGGATGAAAAATCTAATAACGATGCGTCAAAAACATAAAAAGTGTGCATGGCAGCTCCGACGCGCGACAGGAGTTGACTCATGATACATTTGACTCGAACAAAACGGTAAACACGTTAAAAAACCGACTTCCATCGCAACAATTTTTGCATTATTATTTTTGGTTGTTGTTAATTTTCTAATAAGGTACTGCACCGATTTTAATAAAATTTATATGGGACCACACGGTAAGCACACTAGCTTTCAAATAAAAAAAGAATCATAAAAATCGACTCGCAGACGAATTGAGAACCTCCTCCTTTTTGGAAGTCGTTTGAAAAATCAGCACTTTAAAGCTTAACATTTCGCAAACCGATGAATTTTTTATTCAAGATTTTATTATACATCTTTGTCGACGTGATTAATATGCATAACCTTGCCAAATTACAGCTTTCTAGTATGAATAGTCTCTGATCTAAGCCGCGGACAGACGGACAGACAGACATGGCAAAACTGTAAGGGTTCCTTGTTGACTACGGAACCCTAAAGGAACAAATTTAAAAAAAGATGGTATATAAACAAATTGAAAATAAACCAGTCTGATCAATTTCAATTAAGCAGTGAGCATAAATATGGAGGGAGGTATCAGTATTGTTATAAATTACCTACCTATATATCTTAACTATTGTGTTTATTGAGAGCCCTTTTGTATGGTCAGTGTTGTCAGTGTTAATTATTTCTACTAAGAATACTCTTATGATGGCGCGGCGCTTAGTTAGTAGAAGTGTGGAAAAGGGCCTCGATTAGACGGGCAACACAGTCAGTGATTATGGCATCCGGAGCGGTCGCTCTGAGTATTTCGAATTGTTTTATTAGTCTTTAGCATATTAAAATTAAGAGTCTTTAGTGTGAAACTGTGAAATATAAGTATAAATCTGTTTTATAAACTATCTAGAAGTTTTGAATTAAACTGAAGTCACCTCTGGATTAAGACACAGCGTTTCAGTATGATGGTGTACGAGTTAGGTGGGTGGTATAAACAAGCTTCTGCGCACGACTGCGCTGGACTTTCAAGTAAAGAAGTTAGCGCACCTCCAGTCCCAGGAGGATCCCTGATATTGCGTCGCCAGCGCCACCGGTGACTGGACGCCGAGCACTTAACTATGCATGGACGGAGACATCGGACTCCCATACCTAAAGCTAGCAAACTTTCACACACTCAAATCTAAAGTTGACCCGAGTGAATTGGGTAATCCTTACTTATAATAATATAATATAATATTATAAATGTGAAAATGTGTTTGTTTGTTTGTTACCTTTTCACGCTTCAACGCCTTGACCAATCTTTATGAAATTTGGCATGCAGGTAGCCTGTGTCACGGGGAAGGACATAGACTACTTTTTATCCCGGGAAAATAGCATAATCTTATGCAGTTCCTGAAGGATGTAAAAAATACTCGATTGTTGTGATTTTTTGCACAGAGATGGTTGAGTAGCTGGGAAACGACATAATTTACTAATCATCCTTAAAGACAGTCATTAAAACGATGTCCACGCGGGCGGAGCCGCGGGAAAAAGCTAGTAACAATATAAATAAACTTATTTACTACATAATAGCTAAACAGTTGCAGCGAAATTAACTGTTGGCGACTTAATGAAAAGTTTTTACTCGACTATCTCAGACACTTTTGCTTTGGCATTCAAAGTAAAATTTTTGAATCGAAATGGTATTGATAACGGTGTGGCGCGGCGTGAAGCGGCGTGAACAGCGTGAAATCACGACGGACATCGATTTTCACCATGAACGGCCACCGATTTGCGCGCAGTACATTGTTTGTTCAGGAGCGCGGCGCCGCAGCGCCACAGCGAGCTGGTCGACTGCTCACGATGCCGTGCACCGCCGCCGTGGGCAGGTGGTCTCCTGTCACCCGTCCTCCGCCACAGAGTGACAAAGGCTTCACGCTGTCATGGAAAGTTCGCGTTTGTCTTCGCCGTGGGAACCGCAAGGTCGTGCGGCGCGTTGTTTGGACGCGCGATCGGCTTCCAAGTCGCGAACGGCTTCAAATTTCATTCGCAGATGAAACGGCGAGCGGCGAGATGATGCGCTATCAGTGCTTCGATGTGAGCGCGGCGCGACGCAAAGCTCGTGTGATGCCATCGCCGCTGCTTCATCTCGCCGCGGCTACCCTCGCTAATATTACCAGATGAAAATCGCTTCATTTAAATTGTATTGCTTTATCTTTATTGCCTCTTATGTAACCCTCAGTGTGTTTTTATTAACCATGTGAAATTTACTAACCACTTTCCTCAATTAATTAAGTCATTAATTAACAATTTCCTTATCATATAAAACTGATTGTAATTAAACAGTAATACCTACTTAAATTAAGTACCCACGTAATAATATAGGCTGTCTACGAAAGAACAAAACTTGCATTAACATCATTGCCTATGAGATTCACACTTTCCTTGTGGTTTTAAAAGTCTGGAACAAATATGTATGTATATACAGGGTGCGAGGGACCAAGTGTTACTACAGAAAAACTCCACATCTCCGTCAAATGTTAATATTTCTATTTGAAATTTATGGTAATTGGAAAAATTTATCTATTTTCTAAAAGATATACTCATTTTTCGATACAACCGCCTTTAGCCTTGATTATGGCGTTGAGTCTGCCGATGAACGCATCACACGCTGCACGAATTATTCCTGCGGGATTCGCTGCCATTCTCGACGAAGACATGCCTTCAGCGTATCCAAACTATCGTGTTTCACAGTGGACACCCTAGCCTCCAAAATGATCCAAATGAAAAAATCCAGCGTGTTGGCGTCTGGTGAATAAGGGGGCCACTGTTGCGCCGAAATGAACTTTGGAATATTCTCACGAAGAAATTGTTAATTTTTTATACATTTAAAACAATTTTCTAATAACCTAAAAGCTTTTTAGGTACAAGCTTTTTACGATCAAAGTACTCGTCAATACGAATCAAACGAACCCGAACTCGATGGGGTTGTGTCGTTTTATAGCGGAGTTCCTATGGCCACCTTCCAGCTCCAGCATCAGATCAGCTCCATGTCATTATAATATTGCATTATGTCACGCGATATACATATGCATCCAAAATTTCAGCATAATCGGAAACCGGGAAGTGGGTCAAAATTAGGTTGCAAGATTTCATTCAGACACCGGGACGTAAATAAAAGCTTGTTATAATTTTCGAAAAACCTAAAAACTTTTAGGTACAAACTTTGAATATTGCATAACATATGCATACAAAATTTCAGCTCAATCGGAAACCGGGACTTCACTTGGGTCAAAATTAACTTACAAGATTTCACCCGAACAAACATACATACATTGCAAGTTAAATAAAAGCTTGTAAAGAGAAAAGCACTAGTTTGTATTACTTCTGGCTAAATAACATATTCTTTAATAACATGTCATATTGGTTTTGAAGCGTCCGCGTCCGGTGGCGCGCTCTATCGCAAGCCAAATAAAAGTAAGCGAGGGCTGCCGGCTGGCGGCTGGGCGCGCGAAGGGTGCCGGGTGGCCCAAGTTCCGCCGCGCACCCACCCAGGCAGCGGTGCCATCTAACGGAAAGTTGTGAAAACTTCACTGTACACGACTTTTCCGCAGCAGGAAACGTTTCCGTATGTCACGCAAATAAGTTTAACGTAGGTTCGTGTTCTTACTCCTGACTCCTGACACCTGACGATACGTCACTAATTTTCGGGGTCCTGGAACCAAAACAACAAAAACGGAAACAAACAAATTGTACAGCTATGCTGTGCATACTTTTCGCCGTATTATTTAACATCTGATGTGGCCAGGCATACACAAAAATAGATAGTTATCTATAAAAAAAAATCAAGTAATCTGGATTTGTGTGGGAGGTAATATAGTGTAGTAAAGGCCTAATTAAATTATTGTAATTTATTGATGTGTAACATCTTTGCTCCCGCTTTCCTGCAATTTGTGGGAGTGATTTCGTGAAATGGAACGGAAATGTGTAACAGGAAATGCGAACGTTTTTTAATTCTCGAAAACTAAGGTTGTCATAGCCATGCCGCCTAGTGTGATGGCAAAGGCAAAGATGACATACTACTATTCGAAGGGTCGGCCCGTGAATGTACGCCCGATAATTGATTCATTTCATAAGTATTTTTGTCACATGTTACACATCATATGCGAGTACTGTAGGTCTCGTTTTTTATTATTTATTTACTTGTACAAAATACACATTATCATTACAATTAACTACATAGACCCAATGCGACAACGAAGCCACTATTAAAATAATTAAATGTTGTAATTTGAAGTCGCCCTTCCCCGAACAAATAGTTAAATAGGTACTTAAATCAGAGTTAACAAAGTTTCACTAAAACAGTAAGAGCCATTTTTGAGAAAAAGTAACAACCAGCCTGAGTTTGAGTGAGAGAGACCTTAGCCAGATATTTTCTAGTATAACGAGCTACCCTGGTCAGTTGGCCGTACAAAGGTATCCCATAAAAAATGTGAAAAGGAGCCAAGTTCGATAAACAAAATGTGCAGAGATCTAAACGTATATTTCGGATCATCAGAAGGGTTTTGGCCGGATCTAAGAAATAAACTCGTCTTTGAGAAGTTTTGGAGTGTACAATCAATATTCACACACGTTTGCAACACGAGGCTTCACGATGATTCGGATGAAAACCGATTATTTTATAGACTGCGATGAGTTCGGCACGGGGCTGGCTTCCCAAGTTGACAGTTCAGCTGCTCGATCAAAAGTGCTCGTGAAATAATTGGCGCCTCTTTCGTAGCCTCTGTAGGTTGGCTGCATTGTCATTTAATGGTTCAATAATCACAACGATTCTGATTGGCTAAACACTACCAACTTCCGGGTTCCGGTCTCGCACCGACCACGCCTTGGCCAAAGATGACTTTTATTACTAACCTAGCTAACCGCTTGACGTTTCAAGATAAAACACACGGTGCTTCGACGCATGCATAGGTGGCGCCACTCCGACATGGCCATCCTGACGGCGATGCGTGCTCAGCAGCTGCCATAATCAGTAATGAGGAGTGGATGTGTGTTTAAGTTAGGTATTCAGATTACCTAACTTATCACAAATCCACTACAGATAAGTAGGCCTGCGGTGTGGCACTAGAATAGTACCACCCTATCTCTTCCCGAGGGTGTGGTAAGAGGTGACTAGTTGATACAGATTCACGGAGGATGGGCAGCAGCGTATTTTCTGCGTACCGTGCCACACACCGCGATCGCCCACCTGCCTACCAAGCGATTGCGCCTTTGTACAGCAGTGAACGTTGCCTGGCTGATGTGATGACGATGAGATGTGTAGGTATTTGAACTCCCCTTCCACAGGGCAAAGCTCACAAAAAAAGGTAGGTACTTGAACTCCCCTTCCACAGGGCAAAGCTCATAAAAATAAAGGGAATACGTAGAGGTCGATGCTGTGTGACACACAGAGGCTCTAAAATGATAAAGGTCAGGTCGATGCTGTGCTCTAGGCGCATATTTCCATATGCGCCGTGGTACACAGGGGCCCTAAAAAAAAGGAAAGGTCGATGCTGTGCTCTGGGCGGTCTTGTACGCCGTGGTACACAGGGGAAAAGGAATGACGGTAAAAATGAGAAATAGTTTGCAGTCGTCACTACAAGTATCATCAGGAAACCTGACCAAACAACACTGGCTGTAAACAAATCTACACGGAAAAGACCAAATCATACGGTCGGCACCATCTTTTTCTTTGTTATAGTTTATGGTTAGTTAGTTTATGGTCAGTTAGTCTATGATGGTTCCGAACCAAGGTGTCGTGTCGGCTCCGTGCGGACATTGAGTCGTCAGACTAAAGAGTCGGACAACCAGCTGTCGTCAGTCTGTAGCATTGTCAATGGTAGTCGTTTACCTAATCAGTGCCTCTAAACTTGCACTGACACAACAGATAATAACATATTTCTCTTTAATGAAAACTGCTCACCCGATGGAATTCCAGTATTGTGCATCAACCACGCAAAGGTCGACTCTCTTCTCCATCACTGGGGCAGCTTCGCAGGTGCTTCCCTCTTGGCTGCATTACTTCAAGCAGCTAGACATGTAGTGGCCCTGCCCCTTGCCGATATGGGTCGTAAATACACAGATCCGTAGTAGCAATCCATGCACGTGCATTCACATCCGATCTATCGGGGTTGAAATTGGGTAACCTCAATTCATGGGACGATGATGGCGTCCGCGTGGCTAGTATCAGCGTCAGAAAATTCTGATTTCGTTGTTCCAGAAGCACTTTCTATTTTGTCTTGCTCACATCACTATCTGGAACACGTGGGGCGTCCGTATCCTATCCCAATTCTGATTTCGGATCATCAGAAGGTTTTTGGCCGGATCTAAGAAATAAACTCGTCTTTGAGAAGTTTTGGAGTGTACAATCAATATTCACACACGTTTGCAACACGAGGCTTCACGATGATTCGGATGAAAACCGATTATTTTATAGACTGCGATGAGTTCGGCACGGGGCTGGCTTCCCAAGTTGACAGTTCAGCTGCTCGATCAAAAGAGCTCGTGAAATAATTGGCGCCTCTTTCGTAGCCTCTGTAGGTTGGCTGCATTGTCATTTAATGGTTCAATAATCACAACGATTCTGATTGGCTAACAAACAATTACCAACACTACCAACTTCCGGGTTCCGGTCTCGCACCGACCAAGCCTTGGCCAAAGATGACTTTTATTACTAACCTAGCTAACCGCTTGACGTTTCAAGATAAAACACACGGTGCTTCGACGCATGCATAGGTGGCGCCACGTCCTTGCGCTCCGACATATACTTAGGGTAAAATGTTCCTATTTGGCTATTTATGCAAATATAAAATCACACGATTCTTTTAATCTTTTATAACAAGTTGCCAAATACTTACCAAGTTCTATAGTGGTTTCTTAATTCAAAGCACGGGTATTTAACTTGAAATATTTATTATAAAATTCTCGCACTCGCACTTGGCCGGTTTTTGTATCGAACTTGGCTCTTTTTCGCATTGATGATTTAATGGGATATCATTACTTTTTGTAAAGTTATAATATAAACCTCTTATTTCTATTTAAGTCATAGGCATACATATTTTGTAAGCACATCATCTATACATATTCTTAAAATATGTAATAAAATGGGAGCCCTCAATGCACGAGTCTGAATCGTACTTGGCCGGTTTTAATTACTTTTACTTTTTTACACTCAATTCTACCCCAATGCCAAATTTCAAGTTCCGAAGTCACCTGGAACTAGTTTATAATTTTGATGAATTTCTGGAACCCTTGATGCGCGAGGACGACTCACACTTGGCAGTTTTCAAATTTTCTTTATGTACTCCTAATAGTCTATCTCTATGCCAAATTTCAAGTTTTAAAGTAAACTGGAAGTGGTCTATAATTTTGATGAGTGAGAGTGAGTTAACCATAAAAATATTGATTTACGGACGTCAATATTTCTGTAATGGTAAAAAATGATTATTAAAAATGGGATTCTATGTGATCAAGAGGGTCTTACTAGACATACAAAATAGTAGTACAACAACTTACGACCAGGTGAGGTGCAGCCAAACGCAATTAAAATTTCCAATAAAAAAAAATTAAGTTACGGGTAGGTCGAAAGTGGCCCGAAATGTTTCGTGTACCCACGGCTGGTGTCGCTCTGTTCCTTTACGAACTTGGCTAGGTGTTAGGTGCACAGTTTCATCAAAATCTTTAGAGCTATTTTCGAGAACATTTAACTAACTACCTGGGTTTGTATGGGAAGTTTTTACGGGTCGCGGGTTCGATTCCCGTCTTAATAGACCCACCCCCTAGTAACTTTGTAACTTTTGTAAGACTCGGTTTGGTTGATCGCGGGGAATTTCCTAAGCTCGCCTGGCTAGCTTCCACCATCTTATCTAAGTCTTGCTGCCAAACATCAATGTTAACAGCTTTGACGTGTTCCGGATTAAATATAAGATGGCCAGTTCCCCATTGCGTTGAGGAATCTTGGCAAGCCCGCTTCTATGTTCAGTATCATCGTCACTTACCTAGATGATGCCTAGCGCTTATCAATCGTGGATAAAAAAGAACCTTACTCAGATTTTTCCTAGAGTAACTAACTGCCCGGTATGTAGGTATATGTTACCGGGATATTGTGAAAACCGCGATATTACAATCTCACTGGTTAGATTATAATATAACGGTAAATTGTAAATCGAATCACAATTTCACGGCCTATTCTTGTACCTTCGAATAAAACCGATGATTTCTTCTGCTGCGAGGCATTCTGCCACCCAGAATCAATCAATCAAATCAATATCAATCAAACCTGACCGAACCTAACATCGCTCTCTTCGCGAGCTCATTTATTTAGTGTTTTTCACTTCGCTTAGTGTTATTGTAATGTCACTAGTGAGATTACAATGTCACTAGTAAAATTGTAAACAATATGTTACAGTTCACAATCTTTCGATAGTTCACAATCTCGCGAGATAAATCCCTTTTGATTATAATATAACGGAATTTACAATCTTTAGAATTTGTAAATACCACGGTGTTCCTTGGTATAACTTTGGATGTTTAACTTCAATGGGGACCACACATTGAAACTTTAGCGGGAAGGCTTAGTTCAGCTGCTTATGCCGTTAAGAAAATAAGACAGTTAACGGATGTAGATACTGCGAGACTAGTGTATTTTAGTTACTTCCATAGTATAATATCATAAGGCATATTACTGTGGGGGCATGCGGCTGATATAGAAACTATTTTCATCTTGCAGAAAAGAGCTCTCCGCGCAATCTATCAGATGCGATCACGTGTGTCGTTACAGAATAAGTTCAAAGAAATCAATATTTTAACTGTTGCTAGTCAATTTATATATGAAAACATCATGTACGTTCGTAAGAATTTGCATTGACAGGCATAATTTGAATTTAAGAAATGTAAATAAAAAAGATATAGCCTTTTCGAGACTGAGTAAGGTTAAAAAGTCATTTGTGGGGCAGTGTATAACATTCTACAATAAAATTCCAGAAAATGTAACTAGTTTGTCAGAGAATAAATTCAAGACTCATGTCAAAAAAGTTTTGTGCTCTAGAGGATATTATAAAATAATAGATTATGTAAATGACAAAGATATATATGTTGATTCTATATCAAATACCATTACCTAAGACTGTAATCTGAATCATGACATTATTTGTAATATACAGTATTTTTTTTTTTGTTTTGACTATTTAAAAGTGTGTGTAAACAAACACCTATTTGAAATAAATTGTTTTGAATTTTGAATTTTGAATTTTACGGTGACATAATATACAAAGATTAGCTATTTTTAATTAACAAACAATAAGTGTTTTAGGGTTCCATTCTAGCTAACGAGACACTTCTATTATCAAGTAACGCTGCCTGTCTGTCTGTCCGATCTTAAAAAACTGTATCCGGCTGAAGTTTTCACAGATAATTGTGTTATTTTGTCGAATTTAATAATAAATAGTAAAAAAAATAAGGGGTCCCCATACAAGAAACGTGTCTTTTTAAAGGTTATTTGTTTTTATTCTATCGTAAAAACGAGAAGCGTGTTAGTTGGGGTTATTATATTAAGTAGCAACCGGAAAGTAAAACGATCAATAGTTACAACCGGCCTAGTGGGAGTCGTGCCCGCGCTGCACGCTGCACGCTGCACGTTGCACGCTGAGGAGCCCCCGAACTAAATAAAAAGATAAACATTGTTCTGTCGCTCTCGTTGATGTCTTTTAATTGAAATGAAAAGGTATCATTGGTATAATCGTGTAAAGAGGTGTGGTGGTATGGATCCCTCGGTGCATGAGTGCGACTCGTACTTGGCCGTTTTTTTTACTAAGCTGGCACATAAGAAAGAAAGAAAGAAAGAAAGAAAATGAATTTTTTTTGAATGAAGCTGGGTTTATAAAAGTTTACCTGAAGATATTGTATCCCTAACCCAAATTGTATCTAAATCCGTACAAGACAATCGATCCCCATAAAATCTCAACTTAGTTTTTTTCCCTTTTCTTTACTTTTTTATATCTCGCTAAAGCTCGCTGCTCGTCACTCGGAAGTAAAAACCTGGCGGTATAACGTGTGGTGGCACTTCACGTCGCTATTCGGTGTTCGCGTTGTTTTCCGGCTTTGTTCGCTATATTCGTGTTGAAGTCCGATTAACAAAAACACACCGTCTACACGTCGTTCATGAACAGCGAACATGCGAATATTTCTGCTATAGTAGGTATACCGAACGCATCGAACGCAAAGATGGACGTGTTGACTGCAGCAGCGGCTTATTATTTCCACTGTGCTTATCACCTGTGCATGTTGTGCGTACATACAATCAAAGTCGTTAAAACACCATGGAGAAGACGCTTCTGTTTTTATGAGATGCTTATTGCGGGTCCCATATTATGTATGCAGGGATGCATTTGATATATGACAAGGTCATTTGTCCAATCCAGGCGCGATCGAGCTGTAAATAAACTAAGTAAACACGCCCGCCGCTGTCGCGCACCGCACACTACTGAGCGAGCGATGTGTGGACGGCGAACGAACTTCGGTATATTCGCAATCCTTTGATATGTTACAAAAGACCGACCAGCAGGCGGATACGGGTGTTCGTGTATTCGCGTGTTAGTCTTGTTCGCGAGAATAGGCAATTACAGACGAATAGAGCCACTTCACATCGTCGTATTTGGACGAATAAGACGAATACGCGAACACGAATAGCGATGTGAAGTGCCAGCAATATCCGTTTTACAAGCTTTGTATTTACTTGGCGTGTTAGTTAATTAGTGTGTCTGTTAGTTTGGGACAAACCTTGGAAGTGACATTAGAACCACTTCCCAGTTTTCGATTGAGATAAAACTTTGCATACACGATAAGCTAAGTGACGTCATTTTAAATCCAATATAGTTGACTCCCAAAGATGGCGGTTCAGTTATTTTTTATGCACTCCCGTGAAATGGGTATCAAATGAAAGGGTTTGCCAGGAAGAATACGAAAAGATTAAAATTCTTTTCAAATTAACGCTTGTACCAAATTTTTTTTAGGTTTTTCGAAAATTATTTTGCTATTATAGACCTAATATTGAAGGAAGTAAGTTATAAAGCTATGGTATAATATTATTGCAATTGGATAATAAGAAAACATATTAGTATATCTACGCTCCACTAAACTGATTAAAATTAAAAGTGCGAATTTCTCACTTTCTAACTTATCCATCCATATATACATAAAAGGTAAAAGTGATTGACTGATGTATCAACGCACAGGCCAAACCCTTAAGACTAGAAAATTGTAATTTCGCTCACGTATTCCTCATACGACGAAGGCATCCACGAAGGAAGGATTTTTCAAAATTCAACCCCCAAGCGAGTGAAATAGGGGATACAAGTTTGTATGAAACTTTTTATTTTTTAGACACATTTGCATGAAATTTCGTGTGAATTGAGTACGGGAAACATAGGAAGTTACGTATTTCAGCGTTTACTAAAATTCTGCTCCTACGAGAGTAAAATAGAGGACAAAACGCAGAGGCCTAAAGAAACTTAAAATTTCGCACACGTATTTCACTACTCAGCCTCAAAGATAGTCATAAAAACGATGTCCACGCGGGCGTAGCCGCGGGCAAAAGCTAGTTATTAATATACAGACTGAAATGTTTCTAAGATGATTGCAGTTCTAGCCAGATGTAGGTATGACAGTTCTTAAAAAGTAAAAAGAAGTTTGATCATGTCCCTACATTTTTATTTGAACCGTATTATTTGATCTATAGATGATCGTGATTTGTTATTTTTATAAATTAGTTAAATATAATAAATTCTCGTCGATAAAACATCATCGAAGAAATTAAATAAACAAGTAAGTAGGACCTACATCACTTCACAGGTGAACCTACCTGAATCTATGAGAAAGGCATAAACGAGTGATATGTACTGTTTGTTGGTTTTAATTACACATTGTATCTGTTGATGTATTTTTGTATTTTTTATATTAAAATGATAGTTCGGTGTGTTTATCTGAATGGGCGTGGGCGGGTGCCGGTGTGGGCGGGCCGCCCCGCCGCCCCGCCCGCGGCACCCACGCCGGCACCCAAGCGTCCGCCCACTCGCTACACAATGCTTTTCTCTTTTACCACAGATGAGATACTAGTTACTTCTTTTACGAGTAACTCTAGTTTAGCTACTGATTGTTGTACTCACAGATAAGATTTTTTTTAGGTGGTTGTATTCGTAGGAGAACCAAAGTAACCGACATAGCACTCAGAAGTGCTAAACTTAAGTGGCAGTGGGCGGGGCACATTGCTCGTAGAACAGATTGCCGTTGGGGCAGTAAAGTTCTCGAGTGGCGACCACGCACCGGAAAGCGTAGAGTAGGCAGGACTCCCACTCGGTGGAGCGATGATCTGGTGAAGGTCGCGGGAAGCCGCTGGATGCGGGTAGCACAGAACCGGTCGTCGTGGAGATCCTTGGGGGAGGCCTATGTCCAGCAGTGAACGTCTTTCGGCTGATGTGATGATGATGATGACTCGTATTTTCATACAGGTGATTTTCTACTTTTAGAGATTTCTTGCCATAGGTAGCTACAAAAGTAAGAAAGCCAGACAAAACTCCTAACGCAGTATCTGTCGCAAAACTGATAACGGCGGCGGGATAAAGCCTACTTTTAACCGCCTCCGTGGCGTAATGGTTACTCTATTCGCTTCACACCAGGAGGTCGCGGGTTCGAGTCCCGGTGGGGTCAACTTGTAAGACTCGATTTGGTTGATGGTAGGGCATTTTCTAAGCCCGCCTGGCTAGCTACCACCATCTTATCTAAGTCTTACCGCCAAATATCAGTGTTAACAACATTGGATGTGTTTCGGCTAGAAGGTAAAATAGCCAGTTCTCTATTGCGTTGAGGAATCTTGGTAAGCCCGCTTCCATCTTCAACATCATCGTCACTTTCCATCAGGTGAGATGATGCCAAGGGCTAACCAACTGTGAATAAAACAAATATACTGGAGAGGAAACTGCGTTTAGCGTGGGGGCGTCCCGCTAGGTAAAGTAAAAATTAGTGTTAGATATGATAGCTAGCTGATGCACGCGCTACGGACTATGTCCTGCAGAGGAGGACTATGTCCTGCAGTGGACTACGAAAGGACTGACATGGCGATGAAGTCTAGAAAAAAACAAGACCACCTCCGTAGTGTACTGGTACGGTTGAGGGGCGTAGTGTTTAGTCCGCTCGCTTCACCCGGGCGCAGGCGCAGGCGCAAGCGCAGGCGGTGGCGGATCGCTACGGTTCGATTCCCGGCTGGATCTAAATTAGTAAGACTCGGTTTGTACGGCGGTGTAACCCCGCGCCCCGTGCCCCGCCTGGCTAGCTACCGCTATCTCATGTAAAGTCTTGCCGCCAAAAATTACATATTAACAGCATTGATGGTTTTCCGGCATGAATATATAAGGCAGTTGTCCGCATTGCGTTCGGGAGTTTTGGTAAGCCCAGCGCGCTTTGAGCTGAGCCAGGACCTTTTCACTGGCCTGCCACTTACTGCAATTTTATTGTTTTTATTAGTAAGTAGCTATAAGTTAGTCTTAGTGGTGTAATCTTCATTTTTACCAACTTCAAAAAGGAGGAGGTACTAAGTTCGACTGTAATTTTTTTTTTTTGATTTATGTTCACCGATTTCCCGTCAATTGTGGACCGATTTTCAAAATTCTTTTTTCATTCGAAAGAGTATACTCCCGAGGGGGTCCCATTGTCACCAAGCCAGGATTTGATGATGGGATCCCAGGGAAATCGAGGGCAACCCTTGAAAAATAATGAAAAATTTGAATTTTAAAGGCACTAATTACGTGATTCATATGTTTTCTAAAGCTATTAATATACTTGCGTCTGTTAGTCATATTCTCATGTTGATAAGCTGATGTAGGAAGGTACAACTTCTTAACGGTTAGGAGTTGCAGGAAAATTCTTTTTAATGTTGTACATAGATACGTAGGTATGCATAAACCGATAGTTGTATTCCTTCAGGTTATCCAGATGAGCTGATGATGGACGATTTAACTCCTTAACTTTTATGCTGCTGAGATGATGATGGAAGCCACAGGACTCTGTATCTGTTAATGAAACACATGTATTATCATTTGATAACTCCTAATTTATATAGGTGATTGGATTAAACGTTGCTATATAGATAGCATTACCACTAAAAATAAAGAAAATAAAAAAAGTAAAAAAACTTAAAACCGACTTTAAAATGAAATTCATTCAAAAGTGTGAAATAATATTATTATACTAAAATACACAACATTAACCAACAATAACGAAATCAAAGGCGGGTACGAATTAAATTAGGGGCTTAAATTTTTTTTGAGGTCGGTACCAGCACACAGTTACTTACTTACGTATAAAATGGTTTAGATTCGATGGTTTGCTGACACCGACCTCAAAAAAAATTTTAAGCCTCGAATTTAATTCGTACCCACCTTTGATTTCGTTATTGTTGGTTAATGTTGTGTATTTAAGTATAATAATATTATTTCACACTTTTGAGTGAATTTCATTTTGAAGTCGGTTTTAAGTTTTTTTAAACTTTTTTTTATTTTACTTTATTGTTACCAACGTTTTACTTTTTTTTTGTGCCTGGTAGGTGAATAAACGGTTTATCTATCTATCTATCTTTCATCTTCGGCGTTATCGTGAACCACCATTAGGTGGATAATGCCAGGGTTTACCAATTGTAGATTTAAAAAATACTTTTTAGGGTTAGCCTCTGCTGTCCGTCCGTCATGTCAGCGGCGGGCTTTATTTCATGTAACTACCATAATAAACCATAATATACCATAATATACCATAATGAAGCGTCGGTGGCTCAACCGGTAACGACTCGGTCCATCTAACCAGAGGTGCCGGGTTCAAATCTGGACGGCCAATGTACCAATGAGTTTTTCAAAAAAACTTACGTACATACTTACCGATTGCTTTAACGGTGAAGGAAAACATCGTGAGGAAACCTGCACACGCCTGCGAAGAAACTCGAAGGTTGTGTGTGAAGTCGACCAACCCGCACTGGGCCCGCGTGGTCGACTAAGGCCTAATCGCCCTGATTCAGGGTAGGCTCGAGCCCCTCGGTGGGGACGTATATGAGCTGTAATGACCATAATAAAAAAAATTGCTGTCACTTAGCAATATCTCATAATAGGTATAGGCAGTTCAATTTATTACCAAGTATTTCTATTGCCGCTATAAAAAAAATAAAAAATTAAACGGAGATTCCATACAACATATTTTAACGTTAAACATATTTTTAACCTATGTCCAGTAGTGGACTTCCTTCGGCTGATATGATGATGATGATGAAACATATTTTTCAACGGCATTTTTTAACGGACGGAAAGAGGTTTCTCAATTCGACCGTATATTTTTTTTTATGTGTGTTCGCAGATAACTTCGTCGATAGTGAACCGATTTTGATGATTTTTTTTTGTTGGAAAGGAGATATCCCTATGGTGGTACCATGATAAAGAAAGTAGGATCTAATGATGGCATCCCAGATAATCGAGCGGAACCTTAGTTTCCTGTTTGAAGTCGGTTTTTTTTGTTCAAAATTATGTTTTTGTTCTTACGACAAAACGGTTAAAAATACCTACATAAAGCGTGACAATTGGAGTGACTTATTCTAAAAAATAATTAAAACTGGCCAAGTGTGAGTCGTACTCGCGCTAAGGAGTCTGAACTGGATAAATAAAAAACATATTTTTTCTGTCGCTCGCGTTGATGTCTTTTGTTTGTATTGTGAATTGGTATCATTGTCATGTTAAGTGGGTATGGAACCCTCGGAGCGCGAGTCCAAATCGCACTCGGCCAGCTTTTTTTTATATCTGAAAATCTAGGTAGGCCATATCCATAGTCCTGATTCCGGGTAGGCTCGAGCCCCTCGGTGGGGACGTATATGACCTGATATGATGAATCTAGGTAGGTATTTATTACTATTGCACACACATTGTATGAAAAGAAAAAACTGTAATGTTGTTAAACTGTACCTACCCAGCCATATTTTTTTTCTAAGCTAGTTGAATTTTCTTCTCTTTTGCTCTTATTTACCCTGTCATCATTCAACAATGTTGAGGCATAGCATTAATTTATGTCTATTTAAAAACTAATTTCTTCTGAAGCTCAAAACTATATCGATAATGATTGGCCGAATAAGCTGACCTTAAAAAGCCACGATTTGAACACATAAAAAAAATACTCTGTAGTATCTATCAAAAGAAAAAAAAACAGCAAAGTGCGAGTCGGACTCGCGTGGCAAGGATTCCGTACCATTCAGTTTTTGTGACATAGGATATTCGTTAAGGTTTTCCTGTGTAAACTGGTTTCCTTAATTTTCCTAATTTTTTGATTTTCTAGTTTCGAGGAAAAGGGGGAGGGAGAATGATTTTTTTAATTTACTACTTTCAGACAGACGGACAGACAGTCGCATGATTCATCGGATTTCATCAGGTTTTCCTGTTGTACATAAGTGAGGTTCTATATTCTGTGTTTGTTTCTAAAATTTTTGACTTGATTTCTTTACAATAAGCTATTTCATGTAATACACGTATGTCACACAGATTCATACACGTATGTCACATCATTTCATACACGTATGTCACACCATTTCATACACGTATGTCACACCATTTACACTGAGTCACGGCCCTTTTGTACTACTGCAACATACACATGTTTTTGTATTATTTTTTTATCTTTTTAAATTCATGTTTTGTTTTATATTATATAGTGTAATAATATGTGTGTGATTGCAGTGACAAATAAACGTGTTATCTATCTATCTACCATTTCATACACGTATGTCACACCGTTTAATTGGTAAAACGTTTCTAATTTTCTTCTTTACCTCCTAAAATGAACCCCTTAAATCTGAATTCGTTTACTTGACTTGCACCGTCGTGATTGGAACAGAAATTTTGTATATATACTCGTATACACAGCAAACTCTGTAAACATACCAAATTTCATCTTCTTTAGCTCAGTAGCCTCGTAGAAAATCAGATGAGACAGAAGGACAGATAGACACACGAGTGATCGTATAAAGGTCCCTTCTCATCGGATGTAGGTACGGAACCTTAAAATGCAAATTAAGTGTTCGGGTTGCTACTTACTTGATTGTTCCCACAAAAAAAGGTAAAATCTCATTAAACAGTTAATTAACGATGATCAACTCGAGTACACAGATGCTCGTATGTAAAAACACTTGCCTTGAATTCAATGATAGTTAATCGTAATCATTTTGGTTTGCATCGACTAGAATAGCTGCTGGCAGTACCTACTCAACGATGCGGCGTCATCGCCAGTGCGGAGGTCGCAACTCGCAACGCAATCATCAGTGAGCATAGGGAGTGATTCATACAGGATGTAGAGCGACTGTTTCAGGAAACGTTTTGTAAGAGAGTCCCAATTCGAGTCCTCATTGACACTCCATGCTTCTCAAAGTAAAACCAGAGTGGGATTTTGTTACTTTTTATTTTTTTATATTTTACATGAAAAATGAAAAGCAAAAAAAAAACTAAAACGTGGGGTTTACTTCGAGAAGCATTGAATCTCATGGACTCGAATCGGGACTCTCTTGATGTAGGCGACTCACATTGACCAACTGGAGCAGCAACTCTCTCAAAGAAGGACTTTCCAAATTGCGCTTTTGTAAAGTACGCTATTGCGTTGTGAGGCGGCTCGGCGCAGGCGCGGCGTTGAGAGCAAGGTTTTGGTGATTCCTCCTTACAAATTTAACATTTTAATGCCATGTTAGGTTTATACTTTTGGAATTTGTGTTCTTAGCCGTCATAATTATTACATTTTAAATATCTTCATATAGTTTATGTTAACTTCTGTGTCCTAATTTGATGAGTAGTTCAGGAGCTTCGAAGAAAAAGGTAAACATCCATACGCACATATTATATAGGGTAACTTTAAATTATTTCTTGATAGCAAAAGATATGAATGTACTCGTGTTTGCAAACAACTTTTACAAAGAAACTATGTGTTAAAAATGAAGAAAAATTTTTTGTCCTTATACGTTTTGCCGATTTGATAACTTAAATTATGTATCATGGACCAAAAATTTTCAATTGTGACTTGACATATAGTTTCTTTGGGAAAGTGTTTTGTAATCACGAGTACATGCATATCTTTTGTTATCAAGAACTAATTAAAATCAGCCTATATAGCTACATATATAAATACATAGAGTGCCATAACTCAATACCCTCGTTTTGTGCCGTAGTCGCGTAGCAAGAGTAACTGCGCGCGCACTGAAGACATCAATTGGAATAAAATTTTGCATTTGTTAATGAAATTACCCACTGACACCTCCCCACCTACCCACGTATATAAGCAGTGATACTCTTATATTGTTGAATATTATGTATTTTTGCCTGTTTATGCTATTTGTTGATTCTGCATTAAATATGAATTCAGATTTTTAACATGGAAGAATTAAAAGTAAGCATGTACCACATACTATAAGTTCATTTTTCAACACCCTGTACACTTTTTGGGTAATTGCGTCTAAAACCCGTGAAATGAACGCTCACCGACCACGACCACCCAAAACTAGGTGGAAATACGCCTCCGCTCCGACTGACAACCACTCGCACGGCGAATTAACCTCCCAATTGATATTCTAATTTTAATCCATTGATAATCAATAGTACAATATTGCTGAGGGACGAAATGACTGCCAGGTTGGTCCCATATATTTTTTTTCAAAATCTGTAAATTAACAAAAACCAAAAAGTTAACAAAATTGTACTTTGTTGTTGCTATTGAAGTCGGTTTTTACCGGTTTCAGAGTTTGCACGTATCACACGAGCTAACACGTCACATACATCTACAGGCATCACCACTCGCACACACACATCCACGAGTACAGGCATCACCACAAATGGTTTAATTCCATTGAGCAACGCGAAAGGTGGTTATTAAGGTGTCGTCCACACATCATTACCAGTAGCTGGTAACGATGCGATGGTACTAGCCTATACACTTACTCAATTTGTATGGGAGCATGTAATTGTGACAAGTTACGTGTACTTTGCGGCTGATTCCAAACGCGACGGTCACGTTTTCACGGAAAATCGCCAGATTTGACCATCATCACCATCCTCATTGTGGTGGAGATTGCCTCCACGAGTACACTCTAGGCCGCTGTTATATTCTTACCAATTCTCATTTAGATTGAATCATCTAAATTATCTGTTTGAGTTTCGTGGCGGCTTCATTATATGTACACAATTTAGGAGGGAATCTACGTACTAATCTCGATGATAGCTAATTCACGCTTGATGAAGCTGAATGAAGGTGAATTTCTCGGAATGAAAGATCTCTGTAACGATAATGTGGGTAGGTGCTAGTTATGAGTTGGCAGTGAGTCACATTCTGTGGGAATGTGCCGTCTCTTTAGAAAAATGCGACTGAACTTGTCGTTAAACGTTAGTGTAGTAGTTTATGCAACTGTCATATCAAACGGGTTCTTGAAACACGAGTGCGAGTACTGATAATAATATCACACAAGTGTTATAATATGTGCTGATATCTTTTATTTGAAATGAACAGGTATTATACGTAGTTATACTTGTGCGGAGAAGTGTGGACGGTGTGGTAGTACGTCACTCCGAGCGAATAATAAACTTGCGTAGTTGGTCTTTTGAAAAAACTCGCCAAGTGTGAAACGTTCTCGCGCTATGGAATCTAAAATAATATTTTTTTCTGTCGCTCGCGTTGTTTGTTTTTGTTTGTAATGTGAATAGGTATTATTGTCATAATTGTGTGGAGAGGTGTGGTGGTGCAGAACCCCTGGAGCGCGAATCCAACTCGTACTTGGCCGGTAAATATTTAAGTTGTCTGTGGATAAATTCGACATCATGTAGGTCATTTTTCATACATTATGACATGAGTGTCATTGGTGTCGATTCCACTGCCACTACAGTTTAGCGGTTCTGTAAGCTATATCGGTTACTTTTGGTTCTCCTGCGGATCTCATCATTTCTGATGCGTAGGGTAATTCCGAGCGTAGTTCGCTCTATTGCTCTTTGTGCATCTTTGGGTGACCTTGTGCCTTCTTATGACGCCCATAGTATGTGACCATGTGGTATGGCTCCCGACTTAGAATACAACCGTCCCATCTCTTCCAATGGGGTCGAAGGAGTCGACTAAGGGACTTAAAACCGGAGGATGGGCAGCAGCGTCCCTTCCCTGCATTGCAACACACCTGCAACCACACTGCGATCGCCAACCCGCCTGTCAAGCGTGCTGACGATTACGAAAAACCCCCCTACCTCCAATGAATTCAGATAATGACACACCCAGAAAATGACATAAGTGTAAATAAAATTTATTAATGACATTTTTAACCGCTTTATCATCTGGTACTCGTAATTGGTCACATAAGGAACTATAATAATGTTTCTACTCCTCACTTTGACCCTTTGAAACTTGACACAAGGTACATTATTGTTGGCTCTTTAAAAGCAATACGAATTTAATAATTTAAAAATACGAAGGGAATTTGCTGTCAAGACAATGGGTAGTGGGTAGATGGCTGAGGAATCAATCGCACGCATTTCGAGTTGCGCAGACAGCTGAAAATTTGCCGCAACGGCTAGCAGGTGACCGAGTCCAATAAACCAGTGACGTCTTCATCAACTCGTGCGCAACTAATCTCCTTTCGCCCCATCATTACCGCCACTCAGGGCAATTTGAATTTGGAACCAGCTATCGGGGCCCAGTAGCCATTCGCGTCCGTGTGGCAATCAAAGCTGGCTTCCGTAGTTTTTTTGTACTACTCCTAATGGGCCTCTAAATTGATGGTGTTAAATTGCGTGAGTATTTTGTGGAGTTTCCTTTTTTCCCGTTTCTGATTTAACTTTAAATGTAATTGTTTTGAACGGGTTTAAAGCGGAACAAAGGGCTTGAAATTATAAACGTTTTTCATTTAGCAATAGGAGTTCCGCCAAACATTTATTAACTTCTCCTCTCAGAGATTAACGGGAAATAAGTTTCTGTATACTTACAGGTAGACAGTTTCACGACATTACTGCAAACCACGCTTCTTTTATACGAAATTTGACAAAACCAAACTTAATTTAGTCAATTTTGTAACAGTGGTCTAACTAAACACCAAGCATTTTGCGTACAAGACATTTATTCTGAAGATAATCTTGAATGTATACAAAACTAATTCGGATACTATCCCAATGACGTTCATCGTCAAGATATTCTGGAATGTTTACCAAACTAATTCGGAGATATGCACCGTCCTTTGTTTGGTTGCTGGCTAGCCATTGTGCGTGCGAGTGCGGCGCGTTCATCTCGGTCGCTCACGCCGCTTCCTGGCCGCGGAAAGCCTTGCGTCAATCCTGCCCCGCGCTGGTGTGCCTGTGTCTATTGTGTTGTTTATCCACCATTACAGAGCTCGGGAATGTGGAAGTTATTTGTAAATCATAGTGGACTATTGCGTGCTTAGATACGCCGGAGTACCTAATAATGATTTCATGTTATTGTTTGGGATTTGTAGTGTGGTCTGATCGAAGACGTATGTTGTTGATAAGTACATACATATAATATAATATGACGTCGTGCTGAACGAATCTAATGATAATACTACGAAACCACCTTGATTTTTCACAAATGAAATTATGTGTCCTTATTATTTTATGACTACAAGAAGAGTGTAATTTACACCTATTTTGAATAAATATCTTGAATCTTCTTCATTTACAGCGTGTTAAAAAAACTGAGCACTAATACTTAAAGATGAGCATCTATTCATAAAACTGAACTACCTTTGTTCTACAACGTTGCTGAAATCACAGAAAAAAAAATAACTTTTCATATACAAATCAATTAGCTGGTTGAGCAATTTTGTATGAAGAGGCTATTTTTTTTGTTGAGAATTGACTATGTGTTTCTAGGGCAATGTTGTTCAATTTGACGAGTAGATTTCGACGTTAAGTACTTAGTTTTTTTACAAGCTGTATATAAAGAAAATATCTAAAATTGCATAGTACAGAGGCCAGCACATCACGCTATACACTCGTAGTGCGATTCTGATCCATACGCATTCTGCATAAGAACGGTACAAAGTCCAAAGTGTGTAAGTTGATGTGCTGGCCTGTCTACATAGAATTTCAGTCCCCCGCTATCAATGTATATTTTAGTACTTAGTGTTCTGAAATTTTCAAACTTTAATTTTCTATTACAGGGCTTGACAACACTAATAGTTTCAAATAGGTACCAACAATCTCACCCCATATTTCTTAAACTAGGTAAACAAAACAAACACCCAATTTGAGTGTACTGAAGTAAGCAGTTAAGAGGCGGAAGTCCATCGAGTGGCCACGTCTCGGCCCCACAGTGGCCGGCACCGGCAGCCGCCGCCCCGCTGCGCCCGCGCCGCTCCGCCGGAAGCGCGGCCGCTCCGGACTCCGGACCGTTAAGAGGGCGAGTTTTCCGGTTGCAGGGAGCACGTTCATTGTTTAGCTTTCTTCCATGCTAATTTGGGCCTTTCTTGGAGATGTACAGTTGAGGACATAACTCACTGCTATGTTCGTAACTTACATATAATTGCGAGAACGGAATGATTAATGCGACTAATTAATTCATATTTCATTAATAAGGACAATTTTTAAATGTCTTGTTATCATAAATGCGCAAGCTTCTAGAGATAATTCGTTATTATCATCATACATAATACGTATAATTGGGCCTCATTTTCCTTATATGAAACAAAACATAACTCTCTACTCTACAACACATTCTCCCACTATGAATCAAAAAATCAACTCTCTACTCTACGAAACATTCTTCCACAATGAAACAAAACATAAACTCTCTACTCTACGAAACATTCTCCCAGTATGAAACAAACATAAACTCTCTAATCTACAAAACATTCTTCCAGTATGAAACAAACATAAACTCTCTACTCTACAAAACATTCTCCCAGTATGAAACAAACAAACTCTCTACTCTACAAAACATTCTCTCACAATTAAACAAAACATAAACTCTCTACTCTACGAAACATTCTCCCAGTATGAAACAAACATAAACTATCTACTCTACAAAACATTCTCCCACAGTTAAACAAAACATAAACTCTCTACTCTACAAAACATTCTCCCAGTATGAAACAAACATAAACTCTCTACTCTACAAAACATTCTACAACAGTTAAACAAAACATAAACTCTCTACTCTACAAAACATTCTCCCACAGTTAAACAAAACATAAACTCTCTACTCTACAAAACATTCTCCCACAGTTAAACAAAACATAAACTCTCTACTCTACAAAACATTCTCCCACAGTTAAACAAAATATAAACTCTCTACTCTACAAAACATTCTCCCACAGTTAAACAAAACATAAACTCTCTACTCTACAAAACATTCTCCCAGTATGAAACAAACATAAACTCCCTCTCTACTGTGAGAAACCGTGCAATTGCGAGTTAAACTCACGTGTAGAGAGTTCCGTACTATGATTGAGGAATTTCCTATGTTACTTTAAATACTTTTTTTTTTTTTATTTTTTTATTTACCAAACACTTTTTGTACGTTTTCCTGTAATCCATCTGTAACCTTGACATTGATCATCAGATCAGCCGAAGGACGTCCGTCCACTGCTGGACAAAGGTCTCCCAAAAGGATTTCTACGGCGACCGGTTCTGCGCTGCCCGCATCCAGCGGCTTCCCGAATGATAATATGAAAAAGATCTAATCTAATCCAATAAAATCCAATTCAATCCAATCCAATCTAATCTATATGAAAAGAACCATTTTTGTATTTTCTTCAAAATTTTAGGCCTATTAGTTTTGGAGACAAGGGGAGTCAATTATCGCCTGTTCTCTTAAACAACTTAAAAACTTCTTAATTTATAATTATTATATATAATTATAAAACATTTGAAATTCTCATAACAAGCCCTTTTAAGTGATATATCACACGATGTAGTTTGCAAAACTTTTTTATTTTTTAAATTTACCCTACCAAAAGTGGCCCCATGAATAAAATTATTTTATGAACGTTATGCGTCAGCCTTAGGGTCAGTGACCTACATATATGTACCATATTTCAACTCAATTGATCTAACAGTTTTTGAGCAAATCGGGTGTGACAGACGAACAGACAGACACGCGAGATATCCTATAATGGTTCCGTTTGAGGAGCGGAACCCAAAAAAATCAGTCACTATAATTATTTAAAAGGTGTTAAACAAATCGGTTAAGTAGAACATTACACCGTGTACGGATTGATCGAAAACCGCTGTTGGAGCGTGGAGCGTGGAGCGTGGAGCGCAGGTGTCGGCGGCGGCGGCGGAGCGCGACCGCAGCATCAGGGAGTTGTTGTCCCGCACCTGCGCGCGCGCAGCCGGGACTACGTGCCGATTCGCCCGCCGCACGCGCACCGCCCGTCTGCTCCGTCTCCATCATGGTTGGCTACAACATCGCTATTGCCTACAGATAATAGGGATGACGACAGCATCAGAAATAAATCATGAACTCTTGATCACTAAATTGCCCTTCTACTTAAATTTCGGAAAACCTTACACGTTTTGTTTTCCATCATTTCTTCGATTTTTAATTGATCAAAATCAAAAAATGAGTACTTAAATGACGCTGCAAAACTATGACGTCACGACTAGGTATTTCAAACATTTTTAGAACAAAATGTCGTTTATGACAGATGATAAAAAGTAACTCAGATGACTAGCATTCGTCATCCCTATTCACTTGTTTCTTCCGAGTATCTCTTAGACCAACATTTGGCTGAGGACTCGAAGCAAAGTCACAGATGTCAGCTTAAGGGTGGCAAAACTCAAGTGGGAGTACGCTGGTCTGGTTGCCAGGATGAACAGCTCGTGGTGCAGAAGAGTTCTTGAGTGGAGACCATGGGATACGAAGAGACTTAGGAAAAGGCCATAAATGCTACGGAAGGAAGACATCAAATAGGTGGTGGGCAGCAACTGGATCCTTACACTTAAAATAAAAACAAAAGTTTAAAAAACTTACAAACCGACTTCAAAATGAAATTCACTAAGTATAATAATATTATTTCATACTTTTGAGTGAATTTCATTTTATTTTTATTTTATATATTTTTAATGATAATGCTATCTATCTAAAAACGTTATACCCAATCACCCACTCGCCAATAAGAACCATCAAATCATAATTCATAATGCATGTGTTTCATTAACAGATACAGATTCCTGTGGCTTCCATCATCATTTCAACAGCATGAAAGTTAAGGAGTTAAATATTCCATCATCAGCTCATCTGAATAACCTGAAAGAATACAGCTATCGGTCTACTTACAATTTTTAAAGAATTATCCTCCAACTCCTTACCGTTAAGGAGTTGTACCGTCCTTCATCAGCTCATCTGATGATGATGATGAGATGATGACTACCAGACGCCAAAACTTGAATAGTTTTACGAAATACATGAAACACGTAATATGTGCCTATAAAATTTGAGGGTTTGTTCTTGATTTCCCTGGGATCCCATCATCAGATCCTGACTAGGTGACAATGGGACCCCCTCGGGAGTATACTCTTTCAAATAAAAAATAATTTTGAAAATCGGTTCACAAACGGCGGAGATATCGAGTAACACACATACAAAAAAAACATACAGTCGAATTGAGAACCTCCTCCTTTTTGAAGTCGGTTAATAAGACAAAGTGGAAGGAGTTAAAGGAGGAATACACCAAACTAATGGTCGAAAAAGGCTAGAAAAAAGAAGAAAAAGAATTTACTTGTTCATTTATTGCTGCAGGATTGTTTCATTTATTGCGGCGGCGGCGTCATGGTCAGAATGTTCACGTCGCCGTCGATGGCAGCTGAACGGCGGCGGCGTCATGGTCAGAATGTTCACGTCGCCGTCGATGGCAGCTGAACGGCGGCGGCGTCATGGTCAGAATGTTCACGTCGCCGTCGATGGCAGCTGAACGGCGGCGGCGTCATGGTCAGTATGTTCACGCCGCCGTCGATGGCAGCTGAACGGTGGCAGGCTGCGGCGTCATGGTCAGAATGTTCACGTCGCCGTCGATGGCAGCTGAACGGCGGCGGCGTCATGGTCAGAATGTTCACGTCGCCGTCGATGGCAGCTGAACGGCGGCGGCGTCATGGTCAGAATGTTCACGTCGCCGTCGATGGCAGCAGAATGGCGGCGGCGTCATGGTCAGAATGTTCACGTCGCCGTCGATGGCAGCTGAACGGTGGCAGGCTGCGGCGTCACGGTGGCAGGCTGCGGCGTCATGGTCAGAATGTTCAAGTCGCCGTCGATGGCAGCTGAACGGCGGCGGCGTCATGGTCAGAATGTTCACGTCGCCGTCGATGGCAGCTGAACGGCGGCGGCGTGATGGTCAGAATGTTCACGTCGCCGTCGATGGCAGCTGAACGGCGGCGGCGTCATGGTCAGAATGTTCACGTCGCCGTCGATGGCAGCTGAACGGCGGCGGCGTCATGGTCAGAATGTTCACGTCGCCGTCGATGGCAGCTGAACGGCGGCGGCGTCATGGTCAGAATGTTCACGTCGCCGTCGATGGCAGTTGAACGGCGGCGGCGTCATGGTCAGAATTTTCACGTCGCCGTCGATGGCAGCTGAACGGTGGCAGGCTGCGGCGTCATGGTCAGAATAGAATAGAATAGAATAAATGTTTATTCAGTGATAAGTACACACAAGTGAATAATTTTGTAGCTTTTAAAATACAATAGTTTGTACCTATCACTGAAAAGGTAGCAGCTCAGCATATGCTGTCATCACAAAGATCACAGCGCTGATTTTCAGCTACTACCCCTTCAGGGAAGGGGGTGGACCTAAACGACAATGAACAGTTCAGCTGCCATCGACGGCGACGTGTCAACACATGAATGTTAATCGGTTAACGTCAAACACATCTAGCATGGTACGAGTACTAGTGATGGCATTGCACTTTGGCTGCGGTAGCTTTGGAGGTGATGTTGTTACAAATCCGCCAACCGTTAAGAGTGGTGCAACGGATATGAGTAATTTTATTCAGTCTGGAATTTCAGCGGAAACTGGTTTACAATCCGTTGAACCGTTTCAGTGCTTTTAAGTGTTTGATTTTGATTCGGTTCCTTCAATACTGTGAAGGGCAGAAACTTAGAATGGTCTTCAATCAAAGAATATTTTTTTGAAAAACCTGAAAAGTTTTGGGTACAAGCTTTAATTTAAAAATAATTCTAATTATTTGGTATTTTTCTCAGCAAACGCTTTTATTGAAATTTGATACCGATATCATGGGGTGCATAAAAAAAAACATTTGCCATCTTTGGGAGTCCGCCATATTGGATTTAGAATGACGACACTTTGCTAACCATCCATTGTTCTCAAAAACTTAACGTGTAGGCATAATTTTAGTTCAATCGGAAACGGGAAATGGTTCTAATTTAGCTTCTAAGATTTGTCCCAAATTAACTAACAGACTTTATTTTTTTATTTTATTTGTATATAAGAACACATACATTCGCATTTAAAGAATGTAGCTTAAAAATTTCATTTAAGTAGACCTGGAGGTTCCTTAATTAAGTACTTATGATAGTAACATTTGAGCACAATATTATGTTATAGTTGTTATTTTTAAATAATAATATAATATTTCAACACAATTTTTTCGCTACATGTAATATGAAAACACAATTCTTACATTAATTTTATTAAAGGGAGCTACATAAAGTACTTTAACTTACTCAAAGTTACATTTTTGAAGGGTTGTATTGAATTACAAAAAGGGTCTATGTCTTGAAATAAATTATTATATAATTTTGGAACTCGTCTAAAAACCTGTGTTGAGTATAATTTGTGCGGGCCAAGCTGACGTGGAAGAGCTCACGCTGTCGAAAGGAGGGGTGCGGAATTTTAAATAGAATCTTTTCTAGTAAATTAGGACACTTTACTAAAACAAGTATTTTATAAAAGAGAAAAACATCTAGATATAATCTTCTGTTATTTAATGATAGTAAATTTAAAAACCGTGCAGATTCAATTGTTTTTTCAAAATAAATACCAGTTCTATAGCATAATGATTAAGACTTAATAACTAACCAACACGGCAAGTTATAATAAAGCTTGCAATAAAAAGACATTTCGTATACAAGGAAACAAAAAGTACCTCTACAATTGTTAAAACAAGTAAACTCACGACGACGACGCCGAAGATTTTATGATTCCATTTAAACGTCCTTGCGTTCCATCTACTTAAGTAGACCCTAAGACCACCGGCAAGAGAAGAACCAAATGCAAAACAATTCATAGCTAACATAATAACCAAAGTAGCAATCCTCCAACCATGTCGTGTCCAGGGTCGTGCTGGCCGATCGATGCTGCATGGCCCACCACGAGGTGGCAAAAAGGTGCGTGACGCTACGGGACAATCGCACCTCACGAACCAGCCAGGGCCAGCTTAACAACTGTATTTATTTGTCGCAGATTAGATACCGATGCTATTGTGACCATGCATCAGTCATTTCAAGCACCTTTTAGTCATTGAAAGGTCTATTAGTAATTTCATTTGGACCTACTCTTGTCAAAGGTATCAATGACATTCATTAATTTTTATGTATAACTTTTCGTGTCATATTGTTTTCATGTTCTAATGACATAATCTGTTTTTTTTCAAGGATTGCATTTTGACATTATTAACTAATGATTTTTTATTTCTTGGTTTTTCACAAATTAAATAATGTTATTATTGCTTTATGAATGACTATCAGAAAGAGTGTAATTTGCACCTATTTTGAATAAATATCTTGAATCTTAATTTATTTGTGACGTAACTTATACATAAATTTGAGAATTTAATCGTTATTTTTCTTTTGATATATGTTATGTTTGATGTTAAAGTTTCCGATTCTTTTGAATTATCTATAACAATAGTAAACCGAACAATGTATATGTATACCGCAAATCAGTCATCATATCGTCTCATTTACGTCCCCGCCGAGGGGCTCGAGCCTACCCTGAATTAGGGCGATCGGGTCTTAGTCGACCACGCGGGCCCAGTCCTGTCCGGGCGGGAGGTCGTGGTTCGAATCCTGCCACGTACCAATGTGATTTCAAATTTAGATTTCATATGTACGTTTATTCGACGCTCTTACGGTGAAGGAAAACATCGCAAATCAGTAATCGATAAAAATTTCTGAGAATAGTAATAATTAAATACCACGGGATCAATTTAAGAGGAACTGATTGTGACCCTACCTGTGGCGCTGTAGGTGTGACCTCGGCGTAGGCGCTCCGCAGCTCCGCAGACTGTCACCAAGCGACCATGCTGCTTCTTTCGTTCCACTCAGCTTAGTCATGATGTCCGATTAAACAGCCTTAATGCCTTTGGCTTTCCCACGAGTAAGCGGCTTTATAAGCATTTTTATAACCTTTGCGGTCAACTCTTTGGCTCCATTAGGTGACAAAACGTTAATGTTTTGTTGACGCGATTGCTCGCCGGGAACCTACGATTACCTACCTCAAAACTCTTAAACAAATCTACACGATAACTCGTCCTTTAAAAAATCGATTTTGTAGGAAATGCAACAATATGCTCCTATCATATCAGCTCATATACGACCCCACCGAGTTTCTTCGCAGGCATGTGCAGGTTTCCTCACGATGTTTTCCTTTACTGTAAGAGCGTCGGATAAACGTTTATATGAATTCTAAATTCGAAATCACATTGGTATAAGTGGCAGGATTCGAACCACGACCTCCCGGACAGGAGGCGGCGGCCCTAGCCGTTACGCCACCGATGCTCCTACAGAAGTCATTAATGTCTTGAAACTAATGGATTATAGTAAGTATGTGTAAGACATACTTTCTGCCGTCTATCTAGGAGTATCTAACGTGTGCGTGGGGTGCTTGGGGTGCGTGAGGTGCGTGGGGTGCGGGGGGGGTGCGGCCGATCTGGTATCACGCCCGAGATAAGGGAAGTGCGTTTCCTGATCTCGCCCATTCAAATGGTGCGGAACAAAAGGTTGGAATTGTGCAATAGACTGAGGCAATAGATTGAATACACATTTTAAAAGAGCTCTGGGGTCGTTCATCTGTTTTTGTTCCTTTATTCTGCAAATTGTTCCAAAATATTTAGTGAATAGACTGTGTGTCTGGCGTTGCTTTATAAAATGTCTAGCTGGTTTATCCGGCTATGCCCGCGTTTTGCTAAGCCTTTGGTCTACTTGGAAAAAATAAACAAAATTATAATAATTAAAGTGAAACTTTTATTACATCGTCTCGAATTTTTTCGTCTGTGTGTTGCATGTCGCGAGACGGTCGCTTTGGTCTGACGGTATGATCGTTTCGTCCTCTATTGGTACCGTAGCGAGAGCAGCCATGATCGTTTCGTCCTCTGTAAAGTTTCACTTTTACCGTGGTTTCATAAAACCACACACTTACTTTTTTGTCTGCATTTAGATTAAACCCGCACTCTCTTTAGAGTCCGTTCTCCCTACCGGCTACCACGCTACTTTGGCATACTATAAGTTCATTTTTTTTAATTCACAATTGGTGAGCCTTTGACATCAGCTCACTTGAATGTAAGTGACGATGATGCCGAAGATGGATGCAGACTAAATAAAAACCTTAATATTTTTAGGTACAAGCTTTTATTTGAAAATAATTTTAACTATTTTGTATTCTTTTCGGCAAGCCCTTTCATATATCTTACGAGATACAATGAGGGTGCATAAAAAGAACTAGTCCGCCACCCTTGGCAGTCCGTTATATTGGAATTGGATTAGAAATGACGTCACTTAGCTAACCGTGCATTGTTTTCCAACTTAAACGTGTATGAAAAATTTCAGCTCAATCGGAAAACCGAAAAGTTGATGTAACTTTCTTAACATATCACATACTGACATTACAACTTAAATAACAGCTTGTAAAAATGCATCATAACATGAGTTCAGTCAGGCCTGTCGCACTCCGCGCTGTAGGCTTGAAACGCCAAACCTACATTAACGACTACGCCGCGCGGCCCCCTGAATGGGGCAAATTCGGTAGTCAGAAGAGATAATACTTACGCGATAGAAAGAGAAGCAAGTTGTAGGTGAATATAACTGTAGGTAATTAGCGCTGTGCGACCTGAATTTTCACTTTATTGTGTCGTAGCAAGAGTCGCCATTCATTCAAATGATTTTGCGGAGTTAACCTTCTTTTACGTAGTAAATATTCTTTATTCTTTGGTTCAGTTTAAATCTCGAGTAACAATGACCGCAAAAGACGTTACGTTAATATTTATTTATAAAGATTTGCGTATTAAAATATTTTATCAATAGAGTAACAATTGAATTAATAAAAAAAAACGAAAAATCCAGCTATGCAGCAGTGAAAATTTCATTTTAATTCTTCAAGTGGTTCCTGAGGTTTTCCTCAGACGGAAGGACGGACGGACGAAACAAAATGCTACATACTCTTATATAAAAGAAGATAGATAAACACAAAGACGAAAGAACATTGCTTTTGATTCCGTCATAATGTACAACTCGTTAAGAGATACTTTATCCGTATACATATATAAATAACAACAAATATCGTAAAATCATAAGATCATCTGTGAGTTGTGTCGCAGTCGTCTTAAACCTCGTCCGCGTGTACTTGGATCTCTCGCGTATCTGAATAGATCAGGCGTCACGGTCACGTGTGCCCAACACTCACTCCCACGTCTTAATTGACCCATTTCGTGTGAGATGCGACGCCCGCGCCGCTCTATCTGCGCGTGCGCCGGTACGCCGCCTCTCGGATACCATCGCCGCTCTACGTGACTGTGCAACTTACACCGGCTGAAAATGTTTTAAACGCACGACTCGCGAGGCCAGACTGGGATGGAATCCTAAGAAAATGTTATAAAAAGATAAGCTAATATCAAATCGTTGGAATAGAGGGTAGCTCAGAATTTATAAAGATGAAATGTTCCCACTCGCCCACTGCCCACTTGTCCGATAGAGATAAATAAGATTGATATTCTTTCCGCGTCTAAGGGATGTTGAAAAGGTAGAACATATTTAGATTAAACAAATAATATTAATTTCTAGCTTTACAAATTTTTAGCAGACAAGCAGAAGACAAGGGCCTTGGTGTTGCAATAAAAACTTTATAGATAGATAGATAAAACTTTATTTCACAAAAAAGGCACAATACATTTTAAAAATACCTGAATAAAACTTATTGACAAATATTACTAGTTTATGGAAACAAAATAGGAAACAGTGTCAGTGGTGCCAAGTTAGTGAAACTGGTCCAGGCTCAGCATAAATGTTGTGGGTCACAGAGTACTCACAACGCTGTTTTTCAGCCAAAACGAAGAAAAACGTGGTCAAAAAATTAATATTCGTCATTCTTATCTATTTTTATTAAAGACTATATAGATTTTGCCCGGACTTTGCTCTCGTGGGCATCGTTTTTATGACTGTCTTTGAAGTTGAGTGGTGAGCGTAGATGTAACTCATGTCATTCAGGAATAATGTAGCTTTCTATTGGTAAAATAATTGTCAAAATAGGTTGAGTCGTTCCAGAGATTACTTTCTACAAACAAACTCACAAATTCTACCTCTTTATTATATTAGCGTAGATAGTGGAGATTTTTAATTGTTCCTTAACCTATATCGGTATAAGACAATTGAGCCCTTATTTTGGTTGCACGGGTGAACCGCTTCACCACGGCGGCGGCGATGGCGCGGACCACCCCGGCGGCACTATCTGGTGACGGGATCTGCACAAAAACGTCACGCCAACGATCTGTTTGTCTTGTGTGGCCCTCATTTCACGCTTATCGGAGCGCCATGGGACGTTGTCTGGGAAAGAGAGAGAGCTGTACGTGACGTGAGCCTCATGTACCCTACGTATAGCTGATTCACGCACCTAATTGAAGTTTTATTATTTTACCAGCTTTCGCCCGCGTGGACATCGTTTTTATGACTGTCCTAGAGGGGGCGCGGTGCACGCCGCTTGCGGTTCGCGAGCGTAGACATGAAGTTTCTCCAGATCCATCGGGAACTATGTCAGGATATGCTTATTAGTAAATCATGTCATTTCCCACCCCCTCAACCATCTCTGTGCAAAAAAATCACACAATCCATTGTTCCGTTGCGATGTTAAGGAAATTCAAGACTCATGTCAAAAAAGTTTTGTGCTCTAGCTAGAGGATATTATAAAATAATAGATTATGTAAATGACAAAGATATATATGTTGATTCTATATCAAATACACCTGAGACTGTAATCTGAATCATGATATTATTTGTAATATACAGTTTTTTTTTGTTATGACTATTTAAAAGTGTGTGTAAACACCTATTTGAAATAAATTGGTTTGAATTTTGAATTAACCAAAAAAAGAGTACATTTTCAATTCCCTCAGGAACTGCATCGAGCTACGCTATTTTCACGGGATAGAAAGTAGCCTATGTCCTTCCCCGTATCACAGGCTACCTGCATGCCAAATTTCCTTAAGATTGATCAAGGCGTTGAAGCGTGAAAAGGTAACAAACAAACACATTTTCACATTTATAATATTATATATAAGTAAGCATTAAATCTGTTAAGAGAAGAGCATAAAAAATATGTCTTCCCATTTAAAACATTTCACTTGATTGAAATACGCAAATCAGGTTTTTAAAAATTTAAAATGACAAAAGCATAAATAATGTTATCTTTTACAATCCGATGAAGTTAATATTATGTTCCGAACACAAATGATGAAGGGTTCGCGCAAAAAACGGCGCGTAAGGGGAACGTGACATACTAATCCATTGAAATGACGGCTCGAAGGCTGTCCCGTTGATTTATTAGGACGGGGACTGACGTGTGCTCCCCGGGGCCACCGGGGCCGCCGGGGCCCTGGCTCCCTGGGTGCAGGTAGATGCACAAAAACATAGGTGTTTGTTGACAAAGAAAATTCGTCTCGGTCGGAAATACTAATCTTGTATACATGATGTAACAAAATTGGTGTAGCACCGGTTAACTATGACCTCCACTCGTCACACTGAACAACTTTTTCCCCAAGGAACCAATCTCAATTTTCGAAAAAAAAGTGACGCTCCATACAAAATTGCGCAGAATTGGTCAATCAGCTGATCGATTTTTATGAAGAGTTTATTTTGGAAAACATGTTCAGTATGATGAGTAGAAGCCCCAGTTACACCAACTTTGTAACTCCCTGTATGTTGGGAAGATGCTTTTTTGGTTTGAATTACGCACATGCTGTATAATAACGGGTACACTTTAAGTGCTTACCCCCAAAACTAAGTACCAAATAAAATAAAACGTTTTGCATTCTTTTCTATATTTGGATATAGTTTTACTGAAAGGAGCGAGCGAAGCGAGCGATGTAAGGTTCGGTATACAGAATTTTATTTTATTTTACCTTATTTGGAAAACAAACAGTATTTTATGACTATTTAAAAAGCTAATTAATTAACTAAATACTATTTATATGTTTTCACATGTACAAATCTACACGCTAGCTAAACTTAAAAAAATAAAGAAAAATTAGTAGAAATAAACTTAAACAAAATCTAAGAGGGAATTAAAAACATAGATGAACAACAAAAAACTATGAATTTTAACAATTAGGGAACCATATCGAACCAATGTTTAGAAAGTAGAGCTTTTACTGTATGGACCTTGGAATTACACAAATCAATTTGGGGAAAATCTGTTAATTTGTTGAATTCATTAAGAGCACGTATCAAAAAGGAGTTGCGCCTGTATCTAATTTGTGTTTGTTTTAGGTATCGATAGATAGATCGGGTGTCGGATAGTTAGACTTGATGGGACGCGAATATTAACTTTGGATAGAAGCTCGAAGGTATCAACCAAATTTTGCGAAATTTTGACTAATAATGCAATATCAGCTATTGTACGTCTGACTTGCAGTGGAAGTATGCGGTGTCCCTTACATCTCGCTCCGTAGCACGCGTCGTTTTGCCTGCACTTGTACTGAAGAAACCGCATGAAACGTTTTTGGATAGATTCTATTCTGTCAATGTAAACGTATCGCGAGGCTTTCCCCTTTGGGTAGCAAGAATGCTTCGCAGAAGAAGAAAGCAATATTATATTTGGTATTAAAAAAATGGTAACATCTATTTAGCGATAATATTAAATATTTGGTCTGAAATTAACTTTTCAATACAGTTGCTCGAAAAGTAGTCCTTTATATGCCAGTCAAGTGTGCGCAAAATTAATTTTACCGCACACGTGCTTTTACTTTACCACTTTTTTTTAATTTCTAGCTCGGAGGAACAAGACATTTCTAGCAAATAAAAAATATAATAACCGTAAGATACAAAATCTTCTTGAAGACTTTTGATAGGAGAATTTTAAGAGATAGGTTGTTCCTCCGTGAGGTTAGTAGTTAACGCTAGCTAATTAGATTCTCTTTGGGTTATATCTTTGTGAAAAAAAGAGAATAAATATGAATGAAGCGCATAGGTTACATCAAGGAATATGTCATCTTTGCCAAGGAGGTTTTATTGCTTTTAACAATATTTATACCAAGCCTTATTGTAGCATATTTATAATAATAAAAAAAAACTTACGCATGTGTACGTGTGCTAGCTAAAATATGGCGCAATTTTCGTAAATCTGAATTGAGATGTTTTAATTGTAAAAACGAATAAATAGATTACTATGAATAGGTAATTGTGTGTAATAAAAATATAGTTAGGTGTATGTATAAGAAAAAACAAAGTGAGATTACTCCCCCGACATTTAAAATGAGCCACAAGTCGCGTAAAATGAACTTTGGTTGCCGAAACCTTGATAGTTAGGTACGTACCCATTTTGTTTTTCTGTCTCGGTCGTTTTTTATTTTACCGGTTTTCTCACAACTGTATTGAAAAACGTTGTATTATGCTCGGGCTCACAAATGTCACTAGTTTGTTATTGACCTATTTACCACTCTTGTATCATAAATAACTATTACGGGGTTTACATATTTTAGTGGCATGCAATAAAAAGGAAGTTAGCTCCATTTCTACAACACTTCATGAAACACAATTAGGTGAGCACAATAACTCGAGGAAGGGGTGATTACATTGAAGTGCGCCTTTGAGTATCGACTCTCCGTCAAGTGTCCACTTTGAAATAATCTCATTAGAAGTAGCTAAGTGTAAAGACAGAGGCTACCTAATTAATGCATCGTGCCCTACAGAACCCTCGTTAACAATCTATAAAGGTCCCCACCGGTGGGGCACGGGTCGCCTCCCCAATGCGGGAAGGTAACCAGCTGACAATTTTCCCGGAGCTGTGAAATTTCAATTCTTCAAAATCAGTTTGTAAACAGATGACATAAGTGTCACTTGACGATACGCAAATATTACTTTGATTTATCCCCGATTTTACCGGTACGTGAGTTGTAGTTGTGGGTCTTCATCATCTTCTTAGTCTTTCATTTAGATCTCATTCCTGTTAGTTCCTGCGTCATTCCACACTCTTCCATATCCTTTTCAACTCCAACTAACCATCGCTTCTTTGGCTTTCATCCCTTAATGTTGTAGTTGTACTAGTTGTAGGTACCTACGAGATAGATTTTCATTTGATGATGATGAAGAGTTGCCCGATTGGTAAATTAACTTAAGGCATTAAGACGACTCAACGCGGTGGCGCGGCGGCGGTTACGTTGAGACCGAACGCGCGATTCTCAATGTTTTTTATACTTTATTCACTTTCAGTTTAAAAACTCGGTCGGGGCGCACTGCCGTTGGTTTAAAGTGAAACAATTTCAGTTTTCCTTAGGGGTGTCATCATCATCATCATACCTTTGGAAGGACGTCCACCCACTGCTGGACATAGGACTCCCTCAAGGATCTCTACGACGATCGATTCTGCGCTACCCGCATCCAGCGGCTTCCCGTGATCTTCACCAGGTCATCGGTCCATAAGCCGTTTGGATCAAAACTTGCCTCCTACCCATCTGTGAGTAAGGCGTTTTTGTCCTTGGCTAAGTCGGTCGAGTCGAATTTCTGCCGCTCGTCTTTTGCCTCCACTGGTAAAACCTGACGGATTGCTGGCTCACTCCGCTGCAGACAAGGCAAATTTATTTGCCTGTATGTTTGCTGAAAATTCGCGTCTGGACACTGCAAATAATACACCACCTCAGATACCTTCATGCGGTACTGTAATGTCCCCTTTTCGTATTCGCCAAAAAGAGGTTCTGAAATCTCTTTGCAGTCTAGATTTGAATAAGGCCAGCGGTCCTGACGTTATTCCAATCATAGTTCTAAAGAGCTGTGCACCTGAGTTTTCTCCTGTGCTGACACGCCTGTACCGCCTCTCTCTCAAAACCGGTATAGTTCTAAAGCCTTGAAAGCTTGCCATCGTGCAGCCCGCACTTAAAAAAGGTAGTGGTGCTGACCCATCCAACTATCAACCTATTGCAATCACCTCCATACTCTGTAAGATTATGGAGCGTGTATTAAACACCCGGCTCTTAGCAAATCTAGAAGACAATGACCTCCTGAATGACCGTCAGTATGGCTTTCGCCGGGGTCGGTCCACGGGAGATCTTCTAGCTAGTGTATGCTACACATGCATGGGCTGAAGTCATAAAGAAGCAGTGAAGCTTTTGCCGTATCTCTCGATACCTCCAAGACATTTAGGGATGCTAGCCTTATTGGCAAGCTACCTTCCAACGGAATACCTACTGGTTTGTGCAACTGGATATATGACTTCCTGAGGGAAAGGTTCATTCAAGTGGTCGTTGATGGCTGCATCTCTGACCTATTGGCTATTGACGCCGGGGTACCTCAGGGCCCATTTCTCTCCGCAACTTTATTTTTACGGTATGTTAACGATCTGCTGAAACCCGGCATATTTGGGTATGCAAACGACAGCACGGTTGCGGAGAGATACTTGTATAGTGCTCGAGCTAGGGGTCCAGATATATTATCCCAGGAAGAGGTCATGATTGAGCGCGTGAACCTAACACTCAAGGCCGTGTCTGACTGGGGCGATGCCAATCTTGTTAGGTGTAATGCCTCTAAAACGCAGGCGTGTCTTTTCACTGCGTAAAAAAGAAGTCCTTTTACCCTAACTCCTACTTTCCGAGATGAATCTATCCAGATCTCCGACCATCTTGAGCTCCTTGGCGTAGATTTAACATCCGATCTGAATTTCGGGAGATATGTTGAATCCAAGGCAAAAACAGCTGCCAAAAAGCTTGGTATCCTCTCGTAGGTGAGACTTTACTTCACACCAGAACAGCTTCTAATATTGTACCAAGATCAAGTTCGGTCATGTGTGGAGTACTGCTCTCACTTACGAGACGAATCGGCTCGTTACCAGCTAGATGCCTTGGATTCTATCGACCGACGCGCTGGAAGACTCATTGGCGACGAGGAACTTGTATCAAACCGGCTCCAAAGCCTCGGGCATCACCGCAAAGTCGCCTGTCTATCGGTGTTCTACAGGATTCATTTCGGAGAGTGTGCCCTGGAGCTTCACGACATCATTCCCCCCTCTCCATTTCATTATCGGACAACCAGGCGAGGAAGGCGATTCCACTCCTTTGTAGTTAACGGTCAACCTTTACGCACGAAGCGTTTTGCTTCTTCGTTCATTATGCGAACGGCCAAGGAGTGGAATTCCCTGCCGGCGTCTGTATTCCCCGATTCGTTTTACTTTGGAATCTTTAAGACGAGAGTGAATAGGCACTATTTGAGCTTGCATGTTACTTCCTCGGCTGCAAGGGCACTTACCATGAGGTGAGGTGCAGTCAAACGCACTCAAATTTTTAATAAAAACAAAAATTTGCTTGTTCCCAGATATGAGGTTGTTATACAATTGGTCGTTATATACAGCCGTTGCTTTTGAGCTTTCTGACCTGCCGCCCCGTGTTTGATTTTAAAGACGTTTCACGTTAAAACATGTTACATTAAAATGGAAGGTGTTAAGTCGCCGATTTCTGTGTGTTGGTTTCATTCAACATAAACTGTTTGTTTTCCAGAAATTTTACAAATAATATAATGTCAAAAACAGGGTCTATGGGATATTTTTTTTGGATCAAAAGTGGTAATATTTTTAAGATTGTAATCAATTAAACCGATTTTTTTTTACTTCAAGCATATAATATAAATTTTTACATCAGTGGTAGAGCTTTACGAAGTATCTCATCTTATCAGCTCATATACGTCCCCACCGAGGGTCTCTAGACTACCCTGAATTAGGGCGATCGGGCCTTAGTCGACCACGCGGGCCCAGTGCGGGTTTGTCGACTACACACACAACCTTCGAGTTTCTTCGCAGGCGTGTGCAGGTTTCCTCGCGATGTTCTCCTTCACCTTAACCTTTCCTTCACGCAGCATTTCAATAATTTGTATTGAATGTTATGATTTGACTCGTGTTACGGCCTTAACCTCTATACGAGCGAGTACGTCACGTCACTCGACTCGCACACGTGACACGAGTGTCAACTGGGACACGGACCCAACGCAACGGCACAAGCCTCATAAACTATTAACCGCATATCGGGTCGGATACGGATACGGATGGGCGACAGTCGACACTGACACTCCGCGTCACCCAAATCAAGGGTTGAACGTTATCTTCCACGGGTCGCGCGCGGGTCGCGGGTCGCGGGTCGCGGGTCGCGGGCGCGGGTCGCACTCAGAGACACTGTCACTGTCACTCGTGCGACCCCTCAATTATGCAGCCCTGCTCCTACTTCCAGTCTCGATTAAGTAGACGCATAATACTCAATTAGTAAATAAATGTGGATACATTATATTGCTTGGAATTGCTTCATAACTGGTATCTACTATATTCAGTTTACTAGCTTAAATGCCTCTTCTCATCTTATCATCTCATATACGTCCCCACCGAGGGGCTCGAGCCTACCCTGAATTATGGCGATCGGGCCTTAGTCGACCATGTTGGTCCACTTCACACACAACCTTCGAGTTTCTTCGCAGCCGTGTGCAGGTTTCCTCACGATGTTTTCCTTCACCGTAAGAGCGGCGAATAAACGTACATATTCAATCGAAATTCGAAAACACATTGGTACGTGGCAGGATTCGAACCACGACCTCCCGGATAGGAGGTAGCGGCCGTAACCGTTACGCCACCGACGCTCTAAATGCCTAAATGGATTGAAATTTTAACCGCCTAAGTGGCGTAGTAGTGGGTCTTCTCGCTTCACACCAAAGGGTCGCGTATTCGATTCCCAGCGCAATCTATCTTTATACGATATGATTCGCTTGGTTGTAGGGAATTTTTAGGGCTCCGTACCCAAAGGGTAAAAACGGGACCCATTACTAAGACTTTGCTGTCCGTCCGTCCGTCTGTCTGTCTGTCACCAGGCTGTATTTCATGAACCGTGATAGCTAGACAGTTGAAATTTTCACGGATGATGTATTTCTATTGCCGCTATAACAACAAATGCTAAAAATTTGAAAAAGTGAAAAAATAAGGGGATCCATACAAAAAAAGTGTTTTTTTAAACATGAAGAAACTAGCGCCATCTAGTATGATGGTACGGAACGGATTGTGTGCAGTTCTGTTTCGGCGTGAAGATAAGGTACGCTGTTCCTCATTGGTTGAGGAATCTTGGTGAGTCCGCTTCTATCTGTTGCGTCATCGTTACTACGTACCAAAAGGTGAGACGATGCCAAGGACTTACGTTCGCGATGAAGTATTACGTTACTTGCCACTTCTGTTATATAATTATGTAAATACTAGCTTTGCCCGCGGCTTCGCCCGCGTGGACATCGTTTTTATGACTGTCTTAGAGGGAGCGCGGTGCGCGAGTTGCAAGCGGCTCGCGAGCGTTGACATACATTTTCTCCAGATCCCTCGGAAACTATATCAGGATATGCTTAATAGTAAATCATGTCATTTCCCACTCCCTCAACCATCTCTGTGCAAATAATCACACAATCCATTGTTCCGTTGCGATTTTAAAGAAATTAACCAAAAAATAGTATATTTATTAGTGGACATCGTTTAAATGACTGTCTTTAAGGGTGATTAGTAAATTATGTCGTTTCCCACCTACTCAACCATCTCTGTGCAAAAAATCACAACAATCGAGTATTTTTTTAGTTCCCTCATCAGGAACTGCAGCAGATTATGCTATTTTCCCGAAATAAAAAGTAGCCTATGTCCTTCCCCGTGACACAGGCTACCTGCATGCCAAATTTCATAAAGATTGGTCAAGGCGTTGAAGCGTGAAAAGGTAACAAACAAACACATTTTCACATTTATAATATTATATAAGGATTAAAACAAAGTTTTTTTTTTACTTTTAAAAGATACCTATGCACGAAATAACGTACTTATTAATTTAAAAAATCATCGTTCCTCACTTTCAAAACGGAATAACTCGAAGAGTTACTAAGGCGGCTAGACGTGTTCTTCCCGTGTAGGTACCCTTCAAATGCAAACACAGTCAATACTAAATAAAATATAATTGAAAACGCTGAACACGTTAAAAAACCGACTTCCTTCGATCAATTTTGCATTATTATTTTTGGTTTTTGTTAATTTTCTATTAAAGTACTACACGGATTTTGATAATATTTGTAAGTATGACACTACACGGGAAGCACTAGCTTTCAATTAAAAAAAGAATCATCAAAATCGGTTTACCCAGTCAAAAGTTGGTATAACACATAAAAAACATACTGTCGAATTGAGAACCTCCTTTTTGGAAGTCGCTAGAAAATAATATTTATTTACTTGCTTTGAAATAGGTTAATACCGATGTTCACATTGTTTCCTCTATTCAGCTGACTTCGTTGCCGGTAGAGGCTTATTGGTTCTATCATCCTAAAATCCTTTCAGGTTTTTTTTTGTAAATTCTTATTGTATTTTGTCACAGGCATCTGCGTATCAGAGTTTATAGCAATATGCGTAGAGTGGTCCGGTCATTTGCGAAATGAAATTCAGGTATTCTGCGTAGATGGTAAATACACGTAGGTATATAAGGTGTAACAAAATTAGCTGAAACTATTTTAACTGGTGCTTCTACCCATGAAACTGAACGAGTGTCCCCATGAAACCCATAGTCAAATCTCAAAAACATTTTTGAACTTCCCATACTAAGTTGGCTGATCAGCTGATCGAATTAGTATGGGAGAGCCATTTTTTTTTTTGAGATATGACTATGGTTTTCATGGGGAAAGTTGTTCAGTTTCATGGGTAGAAGCACCAGTTAAAATAGTTTCAGCTAATTTTGTTAGACCTTTATACCTAATCATGGTCATGTGCGTATCAGGTTATTTGCTTTTCTGGCAGTACGCGTCGAAATGGTTAAAACATTTTATTGTGTAGGTACAGAGGCCAGCGCATCAAGCTAGACACTCGTAGTATACGATTCGGATGTTTACGTGCACGGCATAAGAACGGTACAAAGTCCAAGTGTATAGCTTGATGTGCTGGTCACTGTACTTAATGTTACTGTACTGTTGTGTAACACATTACTTGTGAAGAGAAACAAGAGAGTGGAAATATTTCGGACCCTCATCACCATCAGGGTCGCGCGCGGTCGCCGGCGCCGCGCAGATAAGGAGCACTTTTTCATGATATACTTTATTCAGGCGGGCCAGAGCTTCAGCAGTGACAGCCTAATCGTCCGTGTCACGCCGAGGTGCGGCTCGCTTAAGTATTAATGTTTAACCCTTTGTATCCGCTGGCGGGCGTGCGGCGGCTGGCGGCTGGCACGGACCCGCGCGGCACGGCACCGCGCGTAGGGTTACCAGGACTCTAAATCGAAAATTCGGTTGCAAGTGTTAAAAAATCCAGATTTCTGTGCAAAAATCCGGTGTTAGGTCAAAAAAAAATTATAAATTAACTACGTTTTATTAATTTTCATTTTAATATCACTTGTACTAATTGTACTATTTGTACTTATTATATTTCCGTCTATAGCAATAGCTTTATTTCCCTGTAAAATTCTTCACATGCGCAGGCGGCGCCTGTTATTTATTGGCATGACGAAAAATCTGGTCTCGAAATACTCTTAAAATCCGGTTTAGGCTGTATTTATCCGGTCAGATGGTAACCCTAGCAGCGCGCTCCCGACAACTCCTGTCAATCCGCCTTCCCTCTCACCCCCCCCCCCCCCCCCAACGAGCGCTCGCTCCTGCATCTTTTATGTTCATTAATTTGAGATACTGTAAGCTTGTTTAGTTTGATTCGAGATCAACACAGCGTGCAGCGTGAGCGGTACACACTCACTTGTTCGATTGACTGTTGTTATTGATTCCATTCCCAGTTTAGCTACAAGTTACGTACTTACCTAGTTATAATTTAAGTTCAGTGATTGATTGATCTTGCTTTGCAATAAGTATTAAAATGTAATCATTACGAAAGAGCGGTTCGCGCGATTTATGGAATGCGTTCCTGTGAGTCGCTCCGAGATAAGTTCAAAGATATTAATATAATTACTTTCCTCTGTCAGTACATTTATGATAATTTTTAACAAAAAAAAAACCCGACTTCAAACAGGAAACTAAGGTTCCCCTCGATTTCTCTAGGATGCCATCATCAGATCCTAGGTACCACCCTTGGGATATTTCCTTTCCAACAAAAAAAGAATCATTGAAATCAGTTCATAACGTCGAAGTTATCCGCGAACACATAAAAAAAAATATACGTATACGGTCGAATTGAGAAACCTCCTCCTTTTTTGAAGTCAGTTAAAATATATATTGTATGTACTTAAAAATCTGCATCTCTTTTCACTGGAAAAGTGAGTAGTGACAGGCACAGTCGTAATCTTCGGAATAGGAATAAACTTCAAGTAACTTATACCAGACTTAGCAAAATGAAAAGTCCTTTGTGGGACAATGCTCACTCATGTATAACAAATTACCCGATGCTGTCTTAAATTTGTCAGAAAAACAGTGTAAAAATTGTGTCAAAAGAACTCTTTGTAAAAAAGGTTAATAGTTATATTAAGACATCCGAATATATTTGACAAAAATGTATGGGTGGACAGTGTTTCTTTTATCAACACTACTAATCATGTTTAATAGTAATAAAATGATGCCCAACCTAAGAATTGACGTGGAAGCGATGAGACATGACAAGTCTAGTACTTCTTTTAATCAATATTTTTATCTTAGCATTGCCATGAGTGGTGCATGCTCGCTTAAATGTTCGTGCGGATGGTGGCGCATCGGGAGCCGGGTCGTTCCTTTCCCTCTAATATGGTTGATGGGAGCGATGGCTGACTCTCGCGTTATACTCGTGACCGGGTGATGTCCGTGTGAACTGGCCTACTCTTATCAAATGTATCAATGACATGCAATGATTTTTATGTATAACTTCTCGTGTCATATTGTTTTCATGTTCTAATCTGGTTTATTTCGTTGACGCTATTAACTAATAATTGTTTATTTCTTGATTTTTCACAAATGATATTATGTTTTTATTATTTTATGACATCCTTGTTTTATATATTCACAATGTTTCAATTTAATAGGTACAATGATAACTGATTAAAAACATCGATATGGTATCTAGTCAATGACCATCAATGACTATGAGAAAAAGTTTAATTTGCACCTATTTTGAATAAATACCTTGAATCTTGATTTGTGTCTATCAAATAGTCACGTTTACTTTCTTCAACACAGAAGGTTCAGAAACGGAACAAATTTTTCGTACTTTTTTTTGGGACTTAATTACAAACTAGACATTGTTGAACATTCTACTAAACTCAACTCATTTATTTAAAATACAGCCTTAGTGCTTCACGAATTGGTTCGGCACCGAAGCTACGCATCTACCAATTACAAATTTTTTGTTAGAACTGTAGTTCAATTTATGGTAATACTCAGTATACAATTCTAATCGCTGGGCGCATTCAAATACCCGCATATTTCTCAAGTTGATCCTCAAAATTACCGCGGTATGGGGCGTAATCCGCGTAATTTATTCACACACAACTAAAAGGTCGCTCTATCGGCCCCCGCGGAGCTATCCCAGCGGCGAACGCCGCGCCGGACATCGGGTGGCCTAACATTTAAACCGCATTTTGGTAAACAACTTCAAATTATATTACAACCTATTTATTTATACTTTTCCATAAAAACAGACACTCAACAGTGATTTTACTTAAACAAGTACCGGCAGCATCACGCGAAGCGTGAACATTGAGGTGGCAATAAGAAATGAACGATTATGGATGTCGTAGCAATAACAAACGAAAATAAACTCATACAAAAACTGAGCAGAAGACAAAAGTATTTGTGTGTTGGCTGTTTAGTGTAGCGTAGTGCGACGGCGAGGGGGAGTGGGGGGGCGCGGGGCCGGAGCCCATTGGACAAGCCCGCCCATGGGTGGGACGAGGAAAATCCGCGCTTTTCCGGCAACACGTTACAATTTGAAAAGCTTTTAGCCGTTGTCATGCTTGTGATTACTCGAGCGCACAAATATATTGTGCGATCTGACGCGGAAACGTGTCAGTGCTCAGACGATTGATTGCGCCTGGGATTTATTGAACTCACAATGGATTTTTTTTTCTTCATTTCCAAGAAAAATGATATATTGAATTAAAAGTGTAAATGTGTTTGCATTGAGTTTGACTTATTTTGAAAGAGTATAGACATTATGTTTTCATCAGTTAACATTCACTTAGTTTAATACATTCCTAGTGGCTCCAACATAAAATGTAAATTCAAAGTTTTCTGGAACACTTATTATAAGTACTCAAATCGCAATACTTGGACGTCTAATGCGTCCAGCGTATTTTTGATACGATAATTAATGAACACTAGCATTCACAATTTGACAGTGTGCTCAAGTTCGGTAGGCGTATGGGTGCCGGGCGCCGATGGGCGGTCCGCGGGCGGGGCGCCGGGTGCCGGCGCGCCCACCGGAGCACCGGAGCTGCGCCGCACTCGCCGCAGTCATCCGCAGTCGGGCAACACTCGCCGTCGGTCGCGCGCGGCACCACTACCACTACTGAACTCCTTAATACGTCGCGAACGAAATCTCAAGACGGCCAGTAACCATTCAGCTACCGAACTCCTTGCTACGTCTTCAAGGAAAGAGGTACAACCAGCTGAATCGTGCACTATTTATTCGAGTAAACTGTTTTATCGAGACATCTTACTAAAATTGCACGACCCAAAAATTGCCGTAAAGAAGATTAAATTAAATGAAAGGACCCAAAACACCGGAACTCAAACCTGCATGCCAAAGATGACGACCACCAATTAAGCTGATAGGCAGCAGCCACCCAAATAATTGCCGTGAAGGAAGCGTAGAAGGGCAGTCCGGGTGCCCGCAATTTGCGGCACCTGTCGGCCACGCGCCGCGCATTAATTCGCACTGGTGATAAACGCAAGCGCAAAAAAGTTCCCAAATAAACTGGAACCGATGCACCTGCGGCGCTCCTTGGGCCCGGAGCGGCGCAGTTGACCGCGGGCTGGCCGGGAGCTGGCGGTGTGGCGGTGCCCGCCGACATGATCATGTTATTCAAAGGCAACAGCAGCCGCTTGGAGCACCTCATCGAGAAGATACAGGCGAATAAGGAAAATCACGACGTCACCACTGAAGATATAAAGGGTAAGAAAGTACTTGTAAATGCCTGTCTGCTCTTTTTTTTAGGATCATGTCTTTTAAATTGAATCTTGTCCTCATTATCGAGGATCGGCACCTACTTAACCTACTTACTTGAACAATCGAGAAACTTTTCTTAGAAAAATGATTCTTTTTTTAACTATATCTGGACTGGATCATTTTGATGGTGACTTTCTGGATCACAACAATGCCTGTGCGATAAATCGATCGAATTGATTAACTAGTATAGGTAATGTTCTAATCTTAAGAATTATTTCTTCCTATTGTTACACGACTGCACACAAAAAATGAATGTACTATTTCCAGGTCTAATGTATGTATGTTTTTTCTTATTGGTAAGCCCTTAGTACTCGTATCGTCTCACCTGATGGTAAGTGACGATGATGCCGAAGATGGAAGCGGGTATGTTTATTTATTCCACGATATCTGGTAAACAGCTTTATGGATTTAAGAGTGCGAGGTGTCGTTAGATTCGTCTTGATCCCGTGAGTGACATAGTATACGTTAGATTCGTCTTGATCCCGTGAGTGACATAGTATACGTTAGATTCGTCTTGATCCCGTGAGTGACATAGTATACGTTAGATTCGTCTTGATCCCGTGAGTGACATAGTATACGTTACATTCGTCTTGATCCCGTGAGTGACATAGTATACGTTAGATTCGTCTTGATCCCGTGAGTGGCATAGTATACGTTAGATTCGTCTTGATCGCGTGAGTGACATAGTATAAGTTAGATTCGTCTTGATCCCGTGAGTGACATAGTATACGTTAGATTCGTCTTGATCCCGTGAGTGACATAGTATACGTTAGATTCATCTTGATCCCGTGAGTGACATAGTATACGTTAGATTCGTCTTGATCCCGCGAGTGGCATAGTATACGTTAGAATCGTCTTGATCCCGTGAGTGACATAGTATACGTTAGGTTCGTCTTGATCCCGTGAGTGACATAGTATACGTTAGATTTGTCTTGATCCCGTGAGTATCATAGTATACGTTAGATTCGTCTTGATCCCGTGAGTTACATAGTATACGTTAGATTCGTCTTGATCCCGTGAGTGACATAGTATACGTTAGATTCGTTTTGATCCCGTAAGAGACATAGTATACGTTCGATTCGTCTTGATCCCGTAAGTAGCATAGTATACGTTAGATTCGTCTTGATCCCGTGAGTATCATAGTATACGTTAGATTCGTCTTGATCCCTTGAGTGACAAAGTATACGTTAGATTCGTCTTGATCCCGTGAGTTACATAGTATACGTTAGATTCGTCTTGATCCCGTGAGTGACATAGTATACGTTAGATTCGTCTTGATCCCGTAAGAGACATAGTATACGTTAGATTCGTCTTGATCCCGTAAGTAGCATAGTATACGTTAGATTCGTCTTGATCCCGTGAGTATCATAGTATACGTTAGATTCGTCTTGATCCCTTGAGTGACAAAGTATACGTTAGATTCGTCTTGATCCCGCGAGTTACATAGTATACGGTAGATTCGTCTTGGTCCCGTGAGTGACATAGTACACCTAAGGTTCGTCTTGATCCCATGAGTGACATAGTATAAATTTTACCTGACTACTCAAAAATATATTTTTTTGTTAAGTTACGTTATCCTATAGATACATGAACTGCTTGGCTATTTACTTCGAGTTTAGTATTGCGACGAAGTCAATGTTTTTGTTTTATTTTCTTTTTAACTCCCGACGCAGAAAGAAAAGTTTGTAAGTTTAAAGTGTGTATCTGTATATTTGTATATCTGTGATCTATGTGTCTGTCTGTGGCATCGGAGTTCTTCCACGAATGGACCGATTTTGATTCGTTTTTTTTTAAAGCTACGCGATCGAGGTAGTTCTAAGCTATAATTTATGAAGATCTGTTCAGCCGTTTGAGGATCATTAGCTCTTATCTAGATGATAAAGAATGTAGGCAACTTATACAGGTCTGATCGATTTAAAATTTAGTGCCCTGTTACTGTAATAAATAATATTGCAAAACCATGGTAACCTTGACCTGATGCTGTAGCATCTCTTAGAATTTGCAGGATACCCAACTCCTCGCCAACTTACAGCAGAGGTAATCGTGTTTGGGCTCATTGGAATAGACTCAATGATTATGTTTTAGAAAGAACATGGTAACCTTGACCTGATGCTGCAGCATCTTTTGGAATATGCAGGATACCGAAATCTTCACCAACTTACAGCAGATGAATCGTATTTGGGCTCATTAGAATAGCCTAAATGTAAAGGTTTTAGAATTTAGATAGAACATGGTAACCTTGACCAAAGAGTAAAAAAATATTACTTTAAAAAGCCTTGACCTATACCTCAATTGGTCGTTCGCGTTGATGTCTTTAGATTGTAATTTGAATATTATGTATCATTGTTATTATACTATGTAGTTGTGTGGAGACGTTTGGTGGTATGGAACCCTCGTAGTGCTGGTCCGACTCGCACTTGGCCAGATTTTGTATGAAGTGTATTTTTTTTTAGAATTTACTACGAATTGCTTAGTTGTACCTAGATATAGTATACTAGCAGCTAATGCTTCTATTTGGACACCTATAGGCTTCAATTAGTTGAAAAGCGTACTCCACTGTAAACTTCTTTACATAATGTAACGCAATAAAAAAATTGCTATTTATATTTAAGGGTCCCCAGAAAGCTGGAGCTTCCATAAAAACCTAGTTCCGCTTTAATACAAAACCTACATGCCGGATTAAATCCAAACTTTTCGAATATATTGAGTAGACACATATCGATGTTTGTAATTAGTTTTTGATGTACTAACATAAAACGTAAATAAATATAGTTTACAAAAACTAAAACAACACGCTTTTAAAGCACATCAAACTAAAAAGTGAAAAATACTAGTACATATAATTGTGAAAAAATCGTGGGGGTTTTGTGCCATATTTTACGTATATCGAGCAACGCACGCTTTTTTCACAATAATACTAGTATTTTGTTCATTATTGTTTTCAGCGTATATTAAGAATTATTTTTTAAATTTTTAGTTTGATGTGCTTTAAAAGGATGTTATTTTAGTTTTTGTAAACTATATTTCAGTTTTTAGTTCAGGATAATGAGATAAACTTACGAAGTTATTGTATTGTCACTGATTCTTGATAAAAGTACAAAGTTTGAATTAAATCTGTCCGTTTGAAGTGGGTCGAAATCGAGTGCAGAGGAGTCGGTTACAAACATACATACATACAGGTGAAGCTAATATAAGCATGTCAAAAAATAAGAGAAGTTTCAAACTTTTAGTACAAAACTAATTTAAGCCTTCGTTTATTTATGTTTCAATTTACTACGATGAAAACTAATTTCAAACATCGATATGTGTCTACTCAATATATTCGAAAAGTTTGGATTCAATCCGGCATGCAGTTTTTGTAATAAAACGGAACTACGTTTATATGGACACTCGAGCTTCCTGATATAACCTGTTATGTGGAGTTCCCATACAAACATAGCTAGTCAGCTGATCAATTAGTATAAGATTTTTTTGGAGAATTGATCATGTGTTTGTTGTTAATTTCCTAAAGTAGAAGCTGCACTTGTTTTTTTTTGCCTTTGAGGGACGAAGGAGTAAACGAACAGGCAACAAATTTGTATCATACTATTATGACCTATGATCGTGCTCATAATTTGTAGAAAAATTGTTGAACCGATTTTGATGAAATTTTGTAGGGGAAAAATATTTAAAATTATGCAAGGGGAAAGTTTTCAAAGTTATTGTCGTCGAAAACACTTAGTAACACCTAAAATATGCCGTAATATGTGGTATACATATTACGACATATTACGGCATATAGGAAAACTTTTTAAAATGGCGCTATTTTATCAAATTTACGCAATCGAGTAAACTTAGTACTATCAGTAATATGTCTTTAGGGTATGTCCAGGAAACTCCAAAAATGGTACCTCCCATAGAAATGTAAAACAAATAGATTCTCTTCGTGCTTATGTTCTCCGTGGGGAGCTCGGTTTCTTTTAAAGGGTTTTTATCATGTCGCTGCTTAATGATTGCATGATGGCATTTACCAACCTACGTAGATATTCTTGGAATTGTTATCTATCCTGGTATTCCTGTTATCATAGACGTACCAACATCGTTAAATCGTATTTGTATGAGTTACTAGCTGACCGCGGCTTGGCCCCCGTGGACATCGTTTTTATGGCTGTCTTTGAGGGTGGCTTGCGCGAGCGTGGAAATTAGTTTTCTCCAGATGCCTATTCCAGATTGGGCTATTCTGATGAGCAGTCTATGTCACTTCCCACCCCCTCAACCAATTCTATATTAAAAAGTCTCTTCAATATACGTTGATCCGTTGTATAAGTTTTCCCCAGGTCCCTTGGGGACTATGTCAGGATATACTAATTAGTAAATTATGTAATTTCCCACCCCATAAACCATATCTGTGCAAAAAATCACAACAATCTATTGTTCCGTTCCGTGGGTTGTCCATTAAGCGGAACTGCTGGTTTGTTTACTGGCGGGGAAGCATCTCCGGCATTTGCCTGGATAGCAAGTAGAGCTACGCTAGTGTGGGAGTGAGACTGGATAGGTGCGATAAACCCCTGGAAGTGAGCGTGCCTACAGCCCTTGTACCACACTGGAGATGTGGTAGCCAGCCTCTCTGGCGTCCCGAGCAGGGATCTAACCGCCAGAGGCAAACTCCGCGGGAGGTGAGCGTGCCTACAGCTCTAGTACCTACCTGGACAGTAGGTAGTGGTTTTCTTCTTCGAGGCACTCGCCTTGCAGAGTACCAGGACAAGCGTCTTGGCGGCAAGACCTACCGCAGTTGGTCCTTGCCCTCGCCCCACGGCGTTGGCAGGAATAGCGGTCCTCACTATATGACCATGCTGTCGGTAAGTGGAGACGCTATATCATAAACCTAGTAGTCTAGCGTATCTGGTAGATGTACGAGAGGGCATGTTCCGTTGCGATGTTACAGAAGTTAATCAAAAAGTAAGTATTTTTTAAGTTCCCTCAAGAACTGCATCGGACTATGCTATGTTCACGGAAAAAAGGAAACTATGTCCTTCCCCGTGACACAGGCTACCTGCATTTCATCAAGATTGGTCAAGGTATTAAAGCGTGAAAAGGTAACAAACAAACACATTTTCACATATTTTATAATATAAGAAAGGATACTTAGTATTGGTCTTTTCACCTAATTATGGTTGTTTCTAAACCTTTTAAGATTAAACAATTAAAACCCACAAAATGAATGCAAATATAGTTAAATCTACCTTCAATTAATTAGCAGATGTTTCGTTTGGCGTCCACAAAGCGATGTCGCTATAATTGGTCCCTTGGTCGTTCTGCGCGAGTTCTGAATGACATGACATGGGTAATTAAGGTGTAAAAAACGTTAAGATTACTTGTGGTCACAACTGAGTCTCCGCACAAATATACCAAATAGGCATAATTACTGCAAACAGGTGATTACGCCTTCAGGCAGTTAAATAGTATGTTCTTTTAAAAAATATATACAATTGGTAAGCCCTTTGCATCGTCTAACTTGATGTTAAGTGACGATGATGCCAAAGATGGAAGCGGGCTTACCAAGATTTCCCAACGCAATAGGGAACTGGTAACCTTATCTTCAAGCCGGAACTCATTAATGCTGTTAATATTAATGTTTGGCGGCAAGAATTAAATGAGATGTTGGTAGCAAGCTACGCTTAATAATTTTATACAAAAAAGAATCGACTTCAATCAGGAAAATAAGGTTCCCCTCGATTTCTCTGGGATGCCATCATCAGATCCTGATTTCCTTATCATGGTACCATACCACCCTTGGGATATCCCCTTTCCAAAAAAAAAAAACAAAATCGGTTCATAAACGACGAAGTTATCCGCGAACACAAATTAAAAAAAAAACATACGGTCGAATTGAGAAACCTCCTCCTTTTTTGAAGTCGGTTAAAAATGCCCTTCCACCAACCAAACCGAGTCTTACAAAATTGGACTCCACCGGTAATCGAACCCGCGGTCTCCTGATGTGAAGCTAATGGACTAACTGTTACGCCACGGAGGCGGTTAAAAAGCGGGCATTTTTTCTTTTTTTATTGTTTTGTTCAGTGCCTATTTTTCAAAAGAAGATTTTTGTTAGTTACAGATCCTCACCCCTACCAGCTAAAAAATCTGAAAAGCATTGGAATTTAAAAGGAAAATTATCCTGGCTAGTAATAATAATAATAATAGTCAGTAACCCCTCTATCCATGGCCCAAGAGAACTGGCAGGCGCCGCGCCGGCCGTACTTAGCACTACCAAGCGAGAGGCCACCTGGAAAGAAAAAGAGCTGCACGGTAGGCTCTTCAAGGACTTTTGTGGATCCTTCGTAGATCAGGCCTCTATGCACTGGCTGCGCTTCAGATATCTTTTTGCGGAGACCGAGGGTTTTGTCTGTGGAATACAAGATCAGGTGGTCAAGACGAACAACTTTAGGAGGTTCATAATAAAAGACGGCACCTTAGACGTTTGTCGGTTGTGCCGTGAACCAGGGGAGACCCTGCGTCATATAACCTCCGGTTGTTCCATGCTTGCCATCAGGTGCTTAGCTACCGGAGGGCTAGACAGGGCAGTGCCCCGGGGCCCCCAAGCTCAGAGGGCCCCTCGGACTCTGACTTACAAACTGAACTAGTGAAAATTTCTCCCCATTTCTCCCAAATTCTCAAACTTAACCCATGTTTTGAATTTTTGCAATTCATTTTCCAATTATTCATTCCTAAAAATTATTCTGGAGTACATCGGATTAGGAACACGGCGAATACGGAACAAACAATTTTAAATAGTTTCTTGCCCTAGGGCTTTTGGTTACCTAGAGCTACGCCACTGCTTGCCATCACTGAGTATTTGCACAGGCACAACCAAGTAGCCAGGATCCTACACCAAGAGATCGCTCTAAAGCAGGGGTTCCCAAACTTTTCTTAGTCAGGGACCATTTTTATCTGATTTTTGTTAGAAGGGACCACTACGTAGGTATAATAAAAATAAACAATAATCAAACTGAAACTTTAATTAAAAACTCAATTGGAAATTACATAAAAAAATTATAATAATATTGTTCGTTAATTGTGTCCACCCCAGAACATCAAGGGTGCGTCTCGATTTAGGGAAAAACAAAGACGATTGGAAGTTGTAAAATAAGTTGGTCACTCCCTTTTGGACCAGCTAAAGAACCTCTTCTCATTCGTTGTATGGGAGGAACAAAAAAAGAATAAAGATAATTAAAGGGACTTACCAAAATTTCCGCTACAGCACACACACACAAATATCACTGCTTACTTATAAGTACTAGTACCTACCTTAGGAGCTATGTGGAGGATTATTGGGACGAATCGATTCGGAATATAAAAATAAATACATGCAGTACATAAACTTAATACGAGACGAGAGAGGGGTGCAAAAAATAGGGGTTGCGGGGATGCAAAATTCAAAATAAGAAATTAATATCGGGAGCGATATGCGTTTGCGATTTGAGGTTGATAAAAAGTGTCTGTGTTGCTATCGCAGAGAACAAAAAAGTAATTAGTAAAAGTTAACAATATTGCCACTTTTTGAGCTATATTATTACTTCGTAGTTTTAATAAACAAATATTTTAAAAATAAACTTCCGTAATATTTCATTAATGTCATTTCTAAGCTTGCATCTTCTTCACGAGTTCGGCTGTCCTAGGACTTATATTGTTACTCAAAGCTATACGCAAAACATCACTTCATTTCAAACGATGCCTGGCCTTATTTTTAATTACCAACAAAACAGAAAATCCTTGTTCACATTAATAAATTGTTGAGAAAACCTTAAAATAGTGCAAGGCGATTTCTCGAAGTTTAGTTTAAACTAAGTTAGTTAGTTTCTTAAGAAATTCCTTTTTTACACCAAAACAATTTCTTCGAATAAGCCTGATATCGTGTTGATGGATCGGGCGCAGTCAATGGTGTTTTTGGTTGATATCACTATCCCATATGATGAAAACCTCGTGCAGGCTGATGCCGATAAAAGGACCAAGTACTGGACCTGGCGCACGAGGTTACTGATATGTGGCGAGTGGAATCCACCGAAATCATCCCCGTATAGTCCTGACCGTGAACGGGCTAATTTCAGCCGAACTTGAACGTCACCTAAGGCGGCTGGATCTCCGAGGCGGACCAATAATTGCAGCAATGCAGAAAGCAGTCCTCGACAATGCCCGGATAGTCCGACGCTTTCTCTCCCCGTCGCACTGAACTCCAGCCGACTGTGCTTCCGCTGGAGGTGCTCCTGCCACTTCGCCTCGTGCCAAGTGAGCGGAGAGGCTTAAATTTTATTTATTGAAGTAATAATAAAATTATTTATTTATTCAGCCAACAAGAATCGTAGTAGTGTTACTAATTTATTTTAGGACTTAGACTAAGTACTTTCTTAGTTTCGAATTGATAGTCGACCAACATAAGTTGTGCAGATGGATTTGTAAAAAGTTCATAGATTTTCCATACAAAATGTTCAATACTAATTGAAAAATGAAGCGTCGGTGGCTCAACCGGTAACGACTCGGTTCTCCTAACCAGAGGTGCCGGGTTCAAATCCGGACGGCCAATGTACCAATGTGTTTTTCGAAACTTACCTGCATATACTCACTGATTGCTTTAACGGTGAAGGAAACACATCGTGAGAAAACCTGCACACACCTGCGAAGAAACTCGAAGGTTTTGTGTGAAGTCGACCAACCCGCACTGGGCCCGCGTGGTCGACTAAGGCCCGATCGCCCTAATTCAGGGTAGGCTCGAGCCCCTCGGTGGGGACGTATATGAGCTGATATGATGAATTGAAAAATAAGTTACAATTAAGACTACAGAACCCTACTTAGCGCGTGGTGCGACACACACTCGGCCGCTTTTTCAATTATTGACAACATGACTACTTGTGGTGTTTACAAACCGACACGGTATCGAGCAACACTTACCTCTCGAACGGCTCCGTCAGGGAAATATCAGGTGGCACAGCATGTAGGCACCAGTTGAAAGATTTCCTGTGGGAGAAGGACAAATTTTTAAAATTGAAATTTCAAATTACGTTGATACTGTAATTTTAGTGATTTATTACTTGTTCTGGGGGAGGCCTTTGTCCAGCAGTGGACGTCTTTCGGCTGATAAACTTGTTGACATTTTTACATTCATTATTACTAGGCTTGTGTCTTATTTAATTTAATTTGTAAGTACTTAGTTACGACTTTTGTTATTTTTCAGGTACCTAGTATTTTCTTTGATCACCACCTCACTATGAACATAATATATATTTTAATTTGACTGTACATTTTATGAATCTGTGACTCGTGTTAATATATCTAATGAAATATAATCTAATGATGACCAGTGTGTTACTGCTTGTTTGTTTGTAAACTCTTTATTGCATTTAAAACAAATAAAGTAAAAACTAAAGAATATAAAATATAGTAAAGGCGGACTTATGCCTTTCGGGATCTCTTCCAGTCAACCTTGTTATTATGTCTCGTGTTCCAATCCTCGGAGATAGGTAATTAAGACAGACATATTAATATATATAAAATAAATTTACACGTCATTTCATGATGACATAATATCAAATAAAACACAGTGATTTAAAATATCACTGAATAGAAAAACACAGGCGTTTTTTTTAGAACTCGAATAAGATTATAAATTTTCTTGAATTTTCCTGAAAGATTGGCAAAAAGAAAAGACCTTAGTACCTTAAAAAGAGACTACTGTTATCAATATATCCTCAGACTTTGTATTTATTGCGTTCGAAACAACGGCGAAGTTAGAGTCAGACTCGTGCATCAAGGGTTCCGTACTATTAGTATTACCACTTAACAAAATTATACACGTCTTGCAGATGACTTACAAATTTAAACTACAAATTTAGAAATTTGCACACGATAAATACTAGTAAACAATAACTAAAAACGAAAACTAAGAAGAATACAAAGGAAATCATTATTATAATTATCTTACAATTATTCAAAATGAATAAATATCCTATACCCTGCAATATTTTTCAATGGTACAATCAAATTTTGTTATTATTGTAATAATATATTATAATATAATAGACCTCCTATATAACAGTAGTCTCTTTTTTTGGTACTAAGGTCTTTTCTTTTTGCCAATTTTTCAGGAAAATTCAAGAAAATTTATAATCTTATTCGAGTTCTAAAAAAAACGCCTGTGTTTTTCTATTCAGTGATATTTTAAATCACTGTGTTTTATTTGATACACTTATACTAAGTCGTTCACGGTGCACGCAGCCCGCCTTTGGAACAGTCTGCCAGCTGACATTAGGATGTCTCCTACCCTTACCGCCTTCAAGGCCTGTCTAAAGGACAATATATGAGATCTTCCCATTTGTCTTGAGCATATATATAAATGTATATTATGTATATATTATATATTATGTATCATATTTATTTATGTTACATTTATTTTATTAAATTAGGCTACGTAGGTTTAAATGTAATATTAGTTGTATTGATGTTTTTTTAACTAGCTTGTACGTAATTACGTGTTTCTTTGTCCTACTAAGTCCTCTGTTTAATATTGCAAAGGTTGACTGGAAGAGATCCCTCTAAGGGATAAGTCCGCCTTTGTACTTAAGGTTTTTTTTAATACATTATTTTAAGTGTATATTTTGTACAATAAAGAGTTTACAAACAAACAAACCTCCTGTCTTCTAATAATCTGTAATATTCTTGTGCCCAAACTGGCTCCTTGAGTACACTCTTATTCTTTTGAGCCCAGTCTTGGTTGTTTAACGGCTAGTTTTTCCATTATGATTTGCAGTTGTTGACAATACAGCTCTGCTGTAATCGTCTTGCCAGATTTTAGGGAGCTGTAGTGGATGACACCAGCACTGGTCCACCGGACACTCACCAGTACCTTTTTCTTAGTCGACTTTCGCTTGGGGCAAGATTTTGCAGGTTCTCCTGGCTGTAAAAACTCTCGGTTGGATTAAATGATTGAGTATTGTAGGTAGGTTATCGGGCCTTAACAAAAAAAAAACGAAAAACCGGTCAAGTTCGAGTCGGACAATCATCATATCAGCTCATATAAGTCCCCACCGAGGGGCTCGATCCTACCGTGAATTATTGGTTAACAATAATAAATACTATTATCTTGTCATTGTTGATCACTGTAAATGCGTCTTCCATTTGGTCACCCTAGTGCCCTAACCCAACAGGTTACGGAGCCAGTTGAATTAAAATTATAAAAATTAACAAATGAAGTGTGTAAAGTGACCGCTTCAGTGATATACAGACTTTGATTGAACCGTTTGATGGCGACAACTTGATGTGCTAAAATCAATTGATGAAGGGATTCCAGCTCCACCAGACCAAAGTATATATATTAGTACTAACAGACAGTATGGACACTGCCTGCCACTCTCTAGATTGCGACCTCACCCCCTCGTCACCCAGATTGATACAGATTGGTTACAGTTTGGTTGTCGAACTTATAGGATTTCGCCGCCATTTTGTTTGTTCCGTCATTCCTTTTTTGAAATGTCATTTCTGACCCATTGTATGAAACGTCCATGGTGTGACCAGACTTCGACTGGTTCACAAAGGAGGAAATTGCTAAAAAAATGCTTTGTTTGAATACTTATCGGATTACTTGCTTGCACTCACAACTGTCTTCACTTGTATGAGTGAAATAGCATAGCAACACAGCTAGTTTTACGAAAAAGAAACTGGAAAAATACTCCCTCGATCAAACACTTACAAACTTGGAAGATCTGATTTGCGAACTAGGGGCTGCAGGAGCAGTGCTCGAGGAAGCCGATGAAATAACTCTTTCATGACTTTCATCATCATTATCATATCTGCCGGAAAACGTCTACTGCTGGACAAAGGCCTCCCCCAAGGATTTCCACGACGACCGGTCCTGCGCTGCCCGTACTAATTATACAAAACACAAATTTTTTTAGACGAGTTTCAAACTTCTATAATAAAAATCTTAAACATGTTGACCCTTTTCAAAATTCGTTAGGTCGTTTTAAAAAATTAGTTATCACAGAATTGTACAAAACTTTTCAATTAATCTTCAGTATCAAAAACAAATCGTAAATTGCATAAGTACTAACCTATAAATTACCTTTCATTAGTGATTAACTCTCTCGGAACATGTACTCGTAATTAAATAGTTTGAGTCTGGAAAGCACCGCAGTGCATTATGTTTATTATCTTGAATGTATCCTTTAATTTTTGTCTGTTTTAATAACAATCTTACGCCTGTAGCTCAAATGCTCAAAAACAATATTTAAAGTTTTACTTTTTTATATAAGTATTTGTCATTGTGCTCAAAACTGTAATATTTCTTTACTTTAATTTATGAACCTCCAGGTCTATTTATAACTAAATGTATATAATTAAACTATATATACATATAGACTGTTTGTGTTCTAACAAATAAATTTAAAAAAAACTGTTTCTTATAGATAAGAATAGAGCCTCAGATAAGTCCAAAGTAGGTATAAAGCTTCTAGTGGTCTTCCTTTCTTTTTTGAAATTTTAGCCAGATACGTTCAGTAGTTCTCGCGTGAAGGAGTAACAAACATCCATCCACACATACAAACTTTAGCGTTTATAATATTACTAATATGTCATTGTAACGCACTTTGTGCTCGTAACTTTGGCAGCCCTTTATCTATTGAACCAGAGTAGGTATATGGCTTTATAAGATGCTGCAAGAGGAACTTTGTGGTTTTAAAAAATAGTAACCAGCAATATGTTGTATAGCCCTAATTCAAGGTCGGCTCAAGCCCCTCGGTGGGGACGTATATGAGCTTATATGATAATGATAATAAATATGTTGTTACAGGTGCGATTCTTATTTAAGAGGATAATATGTAATAAAATGAGTGTTTAGGCATTGAGAATAACCCTACGAATCATAAGAGATAATATTGTACGTATGTAAATATGTAAATATGTATGAATGTTTTTGTCTGTTTCTTTGGCTCTATGGATTTTGGAGTGCGAGGTGTCAATCTTGATCCCCTTAGTGACGTAGTGACGTAGTGACATAGGATTTAATTATTTAGCAATACCAGGTTATAAAATATGACCGCCAAAATTTTAAATATGTCAGAATCAAATCAAGTCCCGTTTTCAATTTGTCAGTATGAAATCGTGAAAGTTTAAAGTATTATAGTTCCCGAGGGATCTAGGGAAAATTCATTTCCAGGTTCGCGCACGTCGGCGTCGCAACGGAGCAACGGATTGACGTGAGAAGTAGATAACTAATAGATCCACCATGTATCTGCTCAAGGGATCTCCTGAGAAGCAACCGATTTTTTGCATAAAAATAGTTTACTGGAATAGCCAGATATACCTAGTTCCCGAGGGATCTGGAGGAAACTTCTGCCTACGCTCGCGACCCGCTTGCGGCTCGTGCGCCACTCATTCTCGAAAACATTCATAAAAACAATGCCCACGCGAGTGACGCCGCGTTCGGGATCATCGTCGCATCAATGTTAAAAACATTAGTTAGTTAACAACAATGTTAACAACATTAGTTAGTTAACAACAATGTTAACAACATTAGTTAGTTAACAACAATGTTAACAGCATTAGTTAGTTAACAACAATGTTAACAACATTAGTTAGTTAACAACAATGTTAACAACATTAATTAGTTAACAACAATGTTAACATCATCGTCACTTACCACCAGGTAGGATGATGAAAAGGGCTTTACCAATTGTTGATAAAAAAAAAAGTTGTGACATACCCATTCTTTCTGTCTTTCTCCTATTTTACCTATTGTTTTGAATTGATCTCGTATTAAAAACGCTAAACACGTTAAAAAACCGACTTCCATCGCAATAACTTCGAACAATTTTGCATTGTTATTTTTGGTTTTTGTTAATTTTCTAATAAAGTACTACACCGATTTTTATAAAATTTATATGGGACTACACGGGAAGCACTAGCTTTCGAATACAAAAAGAATCATCAAAATCAGTTCACCCCGACAAAAGTTCTGAGGTAACACACTTAAAAAACACATGCAGGAGTCGAATTGAGAACCTCCTCCTTTTTGGAAGTCGCTTGAAAAAGAAATTCTTACATTGGAACAATATTACAACCAACTGCCCGTGGCTTCTTATGAGTCTAAATAGTATTACATACAGCTCACTTTACGTTGTTACAAGTTTGTTTTCGTCATTTTAATTATTTGCGTTCGATTAAGAGATACTACGATGAAACCGACAAAGCTCTACAACGACGGTTTCAATAAGATTAAGTTTTTCATTTATCAAATATGTATGTTTCCCAATGGTATAAAGGTGTGTCGAGAGAGCCTTGAGAGACGAGCCTTCCATGGAACTGTGTCGATCTCCTTCGGGAGGGCCTTTCTGATGTTTAACAATTTTTATTTTTAAAGAGACTGTGACAAATACGTCTTCGGCGAGAGAAGCCTAGATGTTTGCAAAGGAAATAATAGTGTTCAACCACACATCGCGGTATTTCTTGTAGCGATTAAGCGTTGATTGGCGAGGCGCCGCTTAGGTGTCTCAGACACGGTGGCAATTAGGAAGTGAGCTTCCGCCGCCCACCGCTCGGCTGCCGACGGCGCCACCGTCACCCGAGGAATTGCCACAATTAGGCTCACCACCGACACTGACCACCTACCACTTACAGCCGATCAGTGTTGAACACGCATGCCGGTCGCCGCGCCGGTGGCTAACTGGGTCATATCGTTTTCCCTAGCCTGAGATACTGAGCTGATTACCTATTCGGTCGCAGTGTGGAAGTTTTATACAAAGACTTTTTGATTTGATGTGTGTTGAGTTTGCTCCTATGTTGATTGGTATACAAAGCTGGGGCCCATTGAATGTCATTGATCACTATAAATATTTACTCCTCTGTCTGCTTACATTCTTAGTGAAGGTTTGTCCGCCATTGAAATATTTCAGTGCTTACAATAATTATCTGTTATTTTGCTAATTTAGTCTTCTGTTCAGTTTCCGTTACCTCGTCATTACGATGGCGCTCGTTTTCTAATTCCTTGAGCGCCAATATCCATCCGTAAGTGAACAAATAGTAAAAGTACCTATCTCTGGAGGCTGTGTTGCTCCAAGCATAAAAAATCTCGGCGCGCATCTCGCTCGGAGAGACCTGCCGCGTCCCGTCCGTTTCCGACATTACTCATCATTTGCGGGACGGCAAGACGCGCTCGTCATCGCGGCCCATTCAATTTGTTTATATTTCACGCCCCTCCGAGGTGCTCCCCGAGATATATCGCCTCTAACGCCGAAATATGGGGCTTTACCGATATTTATGATGGCTTTATCCCACTCGGGGCGAGCTGTCTGAGGTAATGTGCTTTACAGTCACTGTAACATTTGATTTGTCATTATTACTGACTCATTATCCGCCGCCGTCCAATGATATTTGCTGCGCGCTTATTGAATTGTTGTGATGTTTATTGGAGCTTTACTTGATTGTAATACCAACAGCTGTTTACAGAGTATCAGATATTTTTAAGCTGTTTTATAGCTTTTATTTGTTTTGTTGTGAGACAAGGTTCGACCACAGTCGAAGGAGACGACTGTAAATTTAAATTTTGAACGTGTAGATCACTTTATATAAGAACGAGACCCGAAGACACGGTTTCAAAGTGTTTGAACATAAAGGCAATATTTTTGTTAACGAAAGTGTTTTTTCTTGATTCTCCCTCTTTAACTAACTTAGTCTTTTCCCACAATTGGTAAGCCCTTGGTATCATCTCACCTGATGGTAAATGACGATGATGCTGAAGATGAAAGCGAACTTACCAAGATTCCCCAACGCAATGGGGACCAGGCTATCTTAACTTCAAGCCGGAACACATCAATGCTGTTAACGTTGATGTTTGAAGGCAAGACTAAGACAAGATGGGTGGTAGCTAGCCGGGCGGGCTTAGAAAATGCGCTTCCACCAACCAAACCAAGTCTTGCAAAGTTAGAATCCACCGGACCTGAACCCGTGACCCCCCGATGTGAAGCTAATGGACCTAACATTACGCCACGGAGGCGGTTAATATATTTGAATATTTGTACTCTTGACCGTTGTCTTCTAGAAACAACTATGCGGACGTTTTTAGAAGTTTGTTTTGTATGAAACTGGGGATCTAGTGCTTCCATATATTGTGGTCTAAGATTACCTACGTATATGTTACATATTAAAATATTCTGACAAGGTATTTAAGCTTTTGTTTTTTACTCAATTTTTGTACCGTACTCATGTCGATGGAGTAATCTCCATTAAGCTCTGTCTCTCTCCAACATCTTCACCTTCATGCGACACGACATCGACCTTCTTTGCTTCTACCACGAAGTCTAAACGCGAGTACCCTTGCCGTTGCCTTCCCACGTATTTTACCAGGATTCGATGGTATTCATGAAGTTCTCGTGTTGTAACAATGTTCATCTTATTGAAGTGAAAACTTTTTTAGGCGCATTGGACATTTTTTGAGATGGGAAAACCATTGAACTCGTTACCGTTACCGTGACCGTCACCCTGTTACCGTTACCAATTTTTTTAAGAATATATTAACGTATCTGGGTATAGGCCCTTTAATTTTTCACCTTGTTGACACTCCCGGAGTGGCTAGGTTTGGTTAGGTTATTTTACATGGTAACTCCTCTTTTGACATAATATAAAATCAATAACAATTTAAAAAATATAAAACGTAAAAAGTTACATTTTCACCATGTTGATTCTGATAAAAGATTCTCCTCTTGTATACCAGAGGCGCTGGGCAGCGTGGGCAGCGTGGGCAGCGTGGGCAGCACGGCGGGCAGCTCGTGGCCGTCGTCGACGCCGGAGCCGTCGCCGTCGCCGTCCTCGACGCCGACGTCCGCAGACGCTGGTGACGCCGACGCCGACGGCTCGTTCACGCTCGGCGCCACCGAGCGCACGCCCTACCAGTGCCAGTTCTGCGACAAGGCCTTCCCGAGGCTCTCCTACTTGAAGAAGCATGAGCAAGTAAGGACTGCGTAGCTATGAGGAACACCTGTAGCTTCTTCTAATATCACGTTACAGTATCTGCCATATATTAGAGTTTACATCATATACATCACACTGGTTTAGGCACTTGTTTTTATTACACCTCAATACATTTAGTATTAGCAAAGATGTCCATGTCTGTCTGTCTCTCCGTCTGTTTGCGGCTTAGCTCAGAGACTATTCGTACTCGAAAGCTGTAATTTGGCATGGATATGGAATACATTTAATCACGCCGGCAAAGTGTAAATAAAATCTTTAATAAATATTTTTTTAGGGTACCTTCCTTACATGTAAAGAGGGGATGAATTTTCGGTCACGAGTATAATGGGAGAGGCAGCCGCCGGCCATCGCTCCCATCAACCATATTAGAGGGAAAGGAACGACCCGGCTCCCGATGCGCCACCATCCGCACAAACGTTTAGACGAGCATGTACCACTCATGTCAATGCTAAGATAAAATGTTAATTATAAGAAGATAATTACACAAATACTAAATACATTAAAAGAAGTACATACTAGACTTGTCATGTGTTGTCGCTTCCACGTCAATTCTTAGATTGGTCATCATTTTTTTACTATTATACGTGATAGAAAAGCGTCGGTGGCGCAAGGGCAAGGGCCACTACCTCCTATCCGGGGAGGTCGTGGTTCGTGTCCTACCACGTACCAATGTGTTTTCGAATTTCGATCTCATATGTACGTTTATCCGACGCTCTTACGGTGAAGGAATACATCGTGAGGAAACCTGCACACATCTGCAAAGAAACTCGAAAGTTGTGTGTGAAGTTGAACAACCCGCACTGGGCCCGCGTGGTTGACTAAGGCCCGATCGCCTTAATTCAGGGTAGGCTCGAGCCCCTCGGTGGGGACGTATACATGAGCTGATGTGATGATACGTGATTAGTAGAGTTGATAGAAGAAACACTGTCTACCCATACATTTCTATCATTTAAATATTCGGATGTCTTATAATAACCTTTTTTTACAAAAGAGTTCTTTTGACACAATTTTTAAACTGTTTTTCTGACAAATTTAAGACATCATCGTGTAATCCTACTACTATTATAAATGTGCAAGTTTGTATGTATGGATGATTGTGACTCTTTCATCCAGAACCGCTAACGGATCTGGATGAAATTTGGTAGGTAGACAGATTAGAACCTGGACTAACATATAGACTACTTTTCTCCACGCTCGCGAGCCACTTGTGACTCGCCCACTGCGCACCCTCGAAGACAGTCATAGAAACTTTGTTTGCGCAAGCGAAGCCGCTGGCAAAAGCCAGATTGTTATACATGAATGTGCATTGTCCCACAAAGGACTTATTGATTTTGCTAAGTCTGGTATAAGTTACTTGAAGTTTATTCCTGTTCCGAAGATTACGATTGTGGCTGTCACTACGTATTCAGTGAAAAGAGATGCAGATTTTTACGTACATACATTATATTTTCATAAATGTACTGACACGGGAAAGTCATTATATTAATATCTTTGAACTTATCTCGGAGCGACTCACGAGAACGCATTCCATAAATCGAGCGAACCGCTCTCTTTTGCAGAATAAATATTGTATTTATATCAGCTGTAAGTCCCCAAAAAAGTATCCCATAAGACATAATACCACGGAAGCAGCTGAAATGTACCTGTAAGGAGCCTAATTTTTTGACTACGTATGCGGCTGAGCTAAGCCTGCCAGCTAGCGTGTCTATACGAGTATGCTGTAGTATATTGTAGCTTTGAATCTACAGTTAATCCTAGAAACACGCTTTGATTTACAAATTCTAATTCGCTACCAGGTAATGATAAATTGTTGTTTACTTCAATAACATTAGGTAATGTGAATTTAGTACATTTGGTCTTTTTGCGTTTAAGACTAAGTTGTTTATAGTAAACCAATTATATATACTTTTGAAAGAGTGTCGTTTACTTCGTCAGATGTATCGGTTTTTCTGTTAACCTAGATGTATTATCCGCAAACAAGACAATTTTCGAAAGTGATTCAACCACGAATGGTAGATCATTAGTTTATTATTAGCTTCACCGGTATGTATGTATGTATGTATGTTTGCAACCGACTCCTCTGCACTCGATTTTGACCCACTTCAAACGGACAGATTTAATTCAAACTTTGTACATTTATCAAGAATCAGTGACAATACAATAATTTCTGCTTATCTCATTATTCTGAACTAAAAATGTAAAAAAAAAATATATTTAAAAAAAACTAAAAAACACGCTTTTAAAGCACATCAAACTAAAAAGTGAAAAATAATTCTCAATATATGCTAAAAGCAATAATGAACGAAACATACTAGTATTATTGTGAAAAATCCTGGGGCGCTTTGTGCCATATTTTTCGTATATCGAGTAACTCACGCTTTTTTCACAATAATACTAGTATTTTTCGTTCATTAATATTTAAAGCTTATATTTTAAAAAAAATCACTTTTTAGTTTGATGTGCTTTAAAAGCGTGTTTTTTAGTTTATTTAAACTATATTTATCATATTTACGAGGAGGACACGTGCCGTGCGTCTGCGCACCATATTTACTTACTTTGTTTTTTATTATGGACATCCAGGGTGCGCGGTAGGCGGCCCGCAAGCGTCTCGCCGTCGATGTTACGCGGTGTGCGAAAATGTGCGCGTTGAATGTTCATACCTAGCTTCCCTCCAACTAAAACAATTTAAATGGACAATATCTCAAATAAAAAAGCTTGTTCCAGCGAGTGTTCTGAAACCAAAACAAGCCGCACATTTCAATTAGAACCGGAGAAGGGAAAGAGAGGTGATTTGCATATAGCTTGAGAAGGGAAAGAGATAAGTGATTTGGATATAGCTTGAGAAGGGAAAGTGATAGGTGATTGGATATAGCTTGAGAAAGAAAATAGATAGGTGATTTGGATAAAGCTTGAGAAGGGAAAGAGATAGGTGATTTGTATAATAGCTTGAGAAGGGAAAGATATAGGTGATTAGGATATAGCTTGAGAAGGGAAAGAGATAGGTGATTTGGATATAGCTTGATAAGGTAAAGAGATAAGTGATTTGGACATAGCTTGAGAAAGGAAAGAGATAGGCGATTTTCAATGCTTGATGACAAATCTGTGCATCAATACCTTTCATTAAAAAAAATAAGCGAATCGGTTGGACAGTCCGGTCGGGACGGACTCGAAATAGATTTGTAGAAATAAATGAAAGCAAGCTCTTTGATACAGTAAGTACAGTTAGGAAATATCAAATGTAAAGACTGACATTATTTCAGTGATAATAGCTTCAGATATACCTACAACAAGTCTATAAAGAAACTTGCTGTTATGCCAACGACAATACAGCCTATTACGACTGTCATATCTGTGAATTCACCGACCAGTTTTGCCGTGCAGCCCCGAGCTTCATTAGCAAGTAGATGCCCAAACGGGCCATTTACAGAGCCAGTGCGTAGATATGCATCTGAGTCGCCTTGCGCCGACCGGCTGTGGCTCGGCGCAGGCGGCGGCGGCGGCGGCGGCCGGGCGGGCAGGCGGCTGGGGCCTGTGATTGTGACGTGCTGCCCATTACGCCGCCGCACATCTCGGCTCCTTTGTGCTGCGCCATCTCGCCGCGTTACGATTACGACACACCGCGACAGATCTAGCTGAGATAGGGCAAAATAGAAACGTCACTTTGCATGCCGCCGCCACCGCGCCGCTCACGAACCGCCTACGCGACTACACCGATACGCATCTACATGTGCACCTAAAGTGGCAAATGCATCACTTTCAAAAATTTTAGTAGAGACCCCCGCGTGCCGCGTAGAATTTAAAGTATTCCGTTCAATTTATCGATATGCAATTGCCGAGTGGCCCGCGGCCGCGCGACGGCCGATATCGATCAACGCATGCGCGCGCGCAAGCTGCTGAGCTGGTGTGGAGCCGACAAATGTATCAGCAAGGATCGCGTTTCGCGACGCGCGCGCTGACGGCCGGAAATAGGCTTCGAGATAACTCCCTAGCCCTAGCCCGCGCGCCAAACCTTCGTCGCCACTTCGCAGCTTCGTAAAAGCAATTATTACGGGTATAAGTATAAAATAATCAAATGCTAATACACACACTAAATATAACTTACAATAGTTTACCGTTTTAGAATTTCTGGAGAGTAATATATTTATTCATCATCATCAGTCGGAAATCGTCCACTGCTGGACAAAGGCGTCCCCCAAGGATTTCCACGACGACCGGTCCTGCGCTGCCCGCATCCATCTGCTTCCCGCGATCTTCACCAGGTCGTCGGTCCACCGCGTGGGAGGGCTGCCTACGCTACATCATCGTATCAGCTCATATACGTCCCCACCGAGGGGCTCGAGCCTACCCTGATTAGGGCGATCGGGCCTCAGTCGACCACGCGGGCCCAGTGCGGGTTGGTAGACTTCACACACAACCTTCGTGTTTCTTCGCAGGTGCGTGCAGGTTTCCTCACAATGTTTTCCTTCACCGTTAAAGCAATAGGTGAGTATATGTACGTAAGTTTTGAAAAACTAATTGGTACATTGGCCGTCCGGATTTGAACCCGGGACCTCTGGTTAGGAGGACCGAGTCGTTACCGGTTGAGCCACCGACGCATGACATTATAATATAATATATTTATTTCCCTCAGGAAATTGTAAAACGGTAAACGAGAAAATATTGTGATCGCTTAGAAACAAAGAAAGACGAGTCCATTCGATTTAATTAAGACAAGAAAGTATTTGATAGGACTCAATCAAACGGCAGGCAGGCAGACGTGATCGCGCTCGTAAAGTGCGCCTCGTAGCGTGCGCCAGCCTCCCACCAGCTCCTGCATCTCATCGCCGCGCCACTTCGCGCTGCCTTGTTGAGATCCCACTTCCAATTAACTTTATCAGCGTACGTACATTACCTTACAGACACTGATCTATCTGCCGCATGTACTCGTGTGCAAGTATCTCGTAAAAACTTTAGACTGATTAATGGCACGACACTGTGATTGACTACATTTACTTTGTACAGATATCTTAATCTTAAGAGATCCTGATCGTTATCTCTGAATGAGTTTTTTACGCGCTGACCGCGAGTTTCGGGAAAGCGGCCGCACCCGGTCCCGGGCCCATCGGCGGCCATCTGACCCCGCCATCTCGTCTGTGTGAACGGGTCAGCGTGCACCGTGGGGATGTTATTGCACCACACCTGGGAAAGTCGCTCGGTAGCCGCGCGCTGCCCGTTTCCGAGCTTTTATTGGCTATCATGCGCGCCTCCAAACTAGTTTTGGAATGGATCTTGGTGCTTTACTTGGAATGATCTCACATTGAGTACGTTATAGCGGTCGGTCTCACGGTCTCACGGTCTCACGGTCTCACAGTGTATTGTAATAATAAAGCGTGATGTTATTCGCGTGTGTTGCCACTATAAGCGGAGTGCGGAGCCAGCGGCGGCCAGCGGGGCTCACAGCCTCGCACCCAGCGGCGGAGCCCCCGCTGAGCCCCGCCGCGCCGCTCGCCACGCTTATTGAATTCTCGCACGAAGCACTGCGATGACAACTACCGATATATTTTGCGATGATCTCTTCCTATTTCATGCAATTTAATTCAAAGATCTTGTTTAAGCGTGAGCAATGAAGCAAGCTATCAATGCATTAAGGATATAAACTCGTTAGTGCAGCTGGTTAGTGCGATTGGTTAGTGCAACTGGATAGTGCAAGTGTTCTTCCGATATACACGTACCTGAAAAAAAAGGGTGGCTTCAGTTTTTGAAGCTGAACGACTTTCCCCAAGGAGCCTATAATCAGTTCACAAAAAAATGTTTGCTTCCCAATCACAGTTGGCCAGTCAGCCGATAGATTTGTTTGGCAAATCCAAAATATTTTACGAATTGATCATAAATATTTTCATCTGGAAAAGTTGTTCACAATCATGGGGAGAATGTTAGAGAATGACTAAAATAAATTAGACAGCTAATAGATTAATGCGGATTGATGTATACTGCTAATCTCAATAGCTCGATCTGGGATAGGGATCTGGAGAAAACTCATAAAAACGATGTCCACGCGGCCGAAGCTAGTAAAGTTCACTTTTGTCAAATCAGAAAATCTCGTAGTTGTTTTTGGTCGATCACATAAACTGATGGGAGCGATGGCTGACTCTCGCGTCATACCTACTCGTGACCGGGTGCTGTCCGTGTGAACTGGCCTACTCTTGTTAAATGCATTCAATGATTTTATCTACTCTCATATCGTAAAGTTCGCATTATCAACTTCAAAACGAGTTTATATTGGCATACTTTATAAACACAATACCGTATTTTTATTTTAAATACAATAAAACATTATTTTGTTAGAGAAATAATGTTATAATGTAATTTTTTTTTCCATTACGATACAAGTTAAACCAAAGAGATAATATCACCAACGAAGTTCCATATCATTTTTTTTATTGGAACGCATATGCGGTTCGCGCCATTTTTACAGCGATACAAAAAGTTTTCATTCCAATTTTTACTTGTCTGTGCGCATGCGCGGTGATGGTTTTTCATTGAATTTTGTTGTAGATACTAATTTCGTGGATAATTATTGTTTAAAAATGTCTGAGATCAGTGAAAGCATTGTTTTTACCTGTCTGTGACACCGTCCGCTTCAGTGCAAGCGCGGTGATGCGCTGGGATTCAGCGCTATGACACGTTTTGTTGTAGGTACTTACTGAATTTCGTGGGATTTTTTTCTTACTTTTAACTTTGATCTTTATTTTTTTAGTTGATTCAATCCCAATGTATGAGATTAGATAAAGTAGTGTATGAAACTGCACATAATTTGGTCTTAAAACACTCGTGTAATGCTATAAAAAAACGAGCCGTAGGCGGGTCGCCTACGGCTCGTTTTTTTAACTTACACTAGTATTTTAAGGACCCTTATTATGCAACAGTTTCATAAATTACTATTTATGTATAACTCTTCGTGTCATATCGTTTTCATGTTCTAATGACATAATCTGTTTTATATCAAGGATATAATTTAGACGTTATTAACTAATTATTGTTTATTTCTTGATTCTTCACAAATCACATTGTTATTATTATTTTATGACTATAAGAAAGAGTGTAATTTGCACCTATTTTGAATAAATATATTGAATTGAATTGAAAAAACTTCTTTTGCTCCTTCGTCGCTGAAAGGTTAAAAAAATCACATAGGTGTGTCGCCAATCGCCATGCCACAGGGGTTGGTGCACTTTGTGTAGAATTTGGACGACCGTCACCTGGCTAAAAGAAAATTTTCCTATTATCTCCTTAACATAACGGAGGCACCGCTGGGCGCTGCGCTGACCGGACCACTGCCAGTGATATATATCGCGGCCGGCCGGACGATTGGATTTATTTATGCTGTCGCAGCGCCGATTGCTCCAATTAAGCGCGCCGCGTAAACAAGCCGCGGTTTGTGTTGATACTGCGCCGGCGCAGAACTCAGCTACATTTTTAGATAAGTTATTTTTTCATAGACACAGTGTAATTTTTTTAACATTTTTACCGAAATGAAAAAAAGTAAGTGTGTGGTTTTATAAAACCACGGTAAAAGTAAAACTTTACAGAGGACGAAACGATTGTGGCTGCTCTCTTTACGGTACAGAGGACGAAACGATCATACCGTCAGACGAAACCCACCGTCCCCGACATGCAACACACAGACGAAAAAAATTGAGACGATGTAATAAAAGTTTCAATTTAAAAAAAAAGAGTTATAATATACATAGTTTTTTTTAAAGTTCATTCAAATCCTAAATATTACTTTTAGATGACATTAACTACTGCATTATGATTTTAAGCTTGCAATCGCTCAGAACAAACAAAAAACAGCAAGCAATTCTTTACCTACACAAAGAACAGAAAGTTCATGCAAAAGACATCAACGAGCGCAAAAAAAATCAAAATACTTTTTACGTAAAATTATAGTTATTTTCACTTGTGACTGAATGAGACTGTGACCAATAGTATTATATCAGACTGGTCGGGAGAGTATCTCAGTCGTACTAATCACAACACGTGATTTAGATAGCACTCACGGTAGCGCGATGCGACCAGGATGTCATGCCTTATTTAATTAACGCTGCCCGGTAGCGAGTCGCTCTCAGATCCGTTGTGGTAGGTACTCGTATGGGGTGCCTCAAGTATGTATGTATGTATGGTGCGTGCAGACATGTAGATACTATGAAATGTATGTGTTAAAAAACCCTAACAAAACCAACAATATACTAACATCTCCGGCGTACTTTTTCAAGAACTACTTAATTTTAACATACATAGGCAGTGTACTTTTAAAATAAAAGGTATTTATTTGTTTCTTATAAATAAGTCCCTTACAGCAGACATTGCTTACACTGCTTCCAGTAGACGTATAAGGTCTCCGTTGATAATGCAAGTCTTTAAGTTAAAAATGAATTTCAAAAAACCCGACGACATGACAGCTTAAAATGTAATCACTCAAAGAATCAAGAAGAATCTAAAAAAACATCTCATACTCTAAAATCCATCTAGCCATTTAAGCTAAGGACTCAGCCAAAACATACACCCAAATACATTACCATCCTTCTTGGATAGTCGAGTAAAAATGAAAGTTGTTCACCCTTGAACATCGTGATTTAACTCTTGCGCTCCTGAGTTCAGCCTGAAACAATTACAAAACGCCAAATTTAATCCTTTTCCGCGTGTTGGCAAACTGTTTGCCAGCGATGCGTCACCAACATTAATATGTATGGACCTAGGTTCTGTTTGCTCTGTTGGCCGTCGCTGCGTTGCTCGTGAAAGGGTCAAATCGTTCGCTTGCTCTGCGTTGCGAAATAAATTAATAAATTGTTTTGTTTACTCCAAGAAGTCCTACAGATAGTCCTATCACAAAAATTTCTTAAATTATTTAGAAACATCTAGGTGTGTAGCCACCCATGATTTGCAGACGATTTGGTGCTTTTATGACAGGGTCAGAACTTCATTATGAGTATATGACAGAATCACTGAAGGAAGCTAGTAAACTAGTTAGCTTACAAATGAATCTCTCCAAAACAATATCGATGACCACCAGCACCAGGAGGAGGACATCTGTTGGTAGAGAACCTCTCAAGTATACAGACCGATACGTATACCTAGGTAAACAAATCAGTTTTGAGCAAAAAGAACAGGAGGCAGAGCGTAGGACTCAGCTAACGTAGAACAAGTTTAGTATTGGACCTTAAAAGAAATATTTAAAAGCAACATGCCAACAAATATTAAAATAAAGTGCTAAACTACAGCCTTTCACCGTGCCTAACATAATATTTATGCTTGCCAAACGTGGAAGTTTAAAAAAAAAACAAAATTGTTATGTACATATCAACGAACAATTGAACGCAGTACCTATGTTGAACAACAAAAAATTATACAAAAAACTAAAATTAGAACAGCTATTAAGGCAATAGATGGTCTCACATAAGCTTTAAAGTTAAAACGGCTGGTCACGTCGCACCTCTTCAAGATCAGAGATTGATCAGAAGGGTGACCAGATCGCATGGAAAGGACCACAATGGTAAGAAAAAGAGGGGGAGACCTTACGCTAGACGGGAAGATGAGATCAAAAATATAGCTCGACCAAACTGGACCCAAACAGCCCAATCAAGAGAAGACTGGCTATCATTGGAGGAGGCCTATACCCGCAGAGGGGTTCCTGCAGATTGAAACTGTTAATATTATTGAATGAAGTGTTAGGGGGGAAGGGGGCACGAAAACTGCGTACATGACGCTACGTGAACTATTATCCTCCTCATATAGGTTGCTGTGGTGAGAGTGAGATAAATGTAACGTTATTTTCGTACAATTTATAATCTGTCACTTGATTCGACTTCTCCGTTTAATTACATTTCTTCGTTGCGACTTCAAGACCTGCTATGCATCACTTTTGGCGATTTCACTTTTTTTATACCGGTTTATTTCAAACTTTGAAAATCCCCGAATGCAAAAACTATCTTGCTCATACAAAGTTGGCATTTAAAATATCTTATTTGCATGGGCACCGGCTCTCTAAGGATTATTGTTGATGTGTTCCTAATACTTCTTTTGTTTTATTACGTATATTCAACCATTGCAATGAACAAATCACTTACATTTTAGTTTCCTTATATTTTTATCAGTAGATGGTTTTAATCGATTACTTTTAAAAGATGAATTTTATATATAGGAGATCTTAGAGTCGCAACGAGGATTTATCGTCGGAGATTATAGAAACTCATTGATTACAGGCGATTTAAGCAGCATTCGGGTGGCGCCCTTTCTCGTAGCTGTATAGTAGTAGGCGATCCCACTTCCGACAAGGGAAGTCAGCGCCAGCCTGGCTGTCAGTTTGACGTTTGAACTTTGTGATGGCCAGGGAAGAAATCCAGTCGTCATGGGTTTCTCGCTGGGACTCTCTTAGACGGGTTGTGCCATTTGATAGTGCGCTCTGCAATCTTATTTCAGTTGCTGTGTTTGATATCAAAAGATGTTAAGACTTATGTTTAAAGAGAGTATCTTTGTGACAAGAATGTTTGAGCAAAGGATGATGTTCAAAGTGGCCGCCGTAGCCGAAGGTGCGCGCGCGCTGGCGGCCGGCGGAAGCGCCACCACTTAGCACAATTAGATCAGACTCTCTGATGCCCGTAATTTGTTGGCACTTGGCGGTTGGACAGATTTCCTTTCTATTTTAATGTAGCTGTAAGCTCTCGCTGTAGTTTTCGTGCGATCATTGAAATGTATGTTGGTGGTAGGGCATTTTCTAAGCCCGCCTGGCTAGCTACCACCATCTTATCTAAGTCTTGCCGCCAAATATCAATGTTGATATCTTTGGTGTCTTCCGTAATGAAGATAAGATATCCAGTTCCCCATTGCGTTGGGGAATCTTGGTAAGCCCGCTTCCATCTTCGGCAACATCGTCACTTACCATCAGGTGAGATGTTGTTAAGGGTTTACCGATTGTGCATAAAAAAAATGTACTCGAGAAAGCAGCATTTCCAAATGACTATTTGAAATCTTGTTTAAATGACTTAAACAAATTAATAAAAAAAACACTTATATTATAACCACTTACTCAGAAACCCACCAAGCCGTTTAGACCAAAACAAACATAACTGTGTTAGTGTCTGAGTCCTGAGGGTGTGCGATGCGCGGCCGCAAAATGGCTCTCGAGTCGTTTTTATGGTTCCGTAGTCAACAAGGAACCCTTACAGTCCATGTCTGTCTGTCCGTCTGTCCGCGCTTAGCTCAGAGACTATTAGTACTAGAAAGCTGTAATTTGGATGGGTATACATATTAATTTATTTACCGTCCTTCCGTAGCTCAGAGGCAAAGTTCACTGGCTTTACATAGGAGGTCGCGGGTTCGATTCCCGGCGGGGTCAATTGTAAGACTCGGTTTGGTCGGTGGTAGGGCATTTTCTAAGCCAAATATCAATGTTGATATCATTGGTGTGTTCCGGCTCGAAGATAAGATAGCCAGTTCCCCATTGCGTTGGGGATTCTTGGTAAGACCGCTTTCATCTTCGGCAACATCGTCACTTACCACTGGGTGAGATGTTGTCAAGGGTTTACCAATAGTGAATAAAAAATAAAATAAAAAAAATTACGCCAACAAAGTGGTACAATCTTATTTTTTTTGAGGGCTCCTTCCCTAATTGTAAAGAGGGGATATTTTTGTGTCGCCGACGTACCGATCCTGTTCGGTAACATTACATAGGGCTTTTAAAACTACTCACGGTTTTTATAAAACTATTTTTCGTTTCAGTGATCCGTTACCTAAATATTAAGAGTGAGTTGCAGTCAAACGCACTCAAATTTTTAATTAAAAAAAAAGAAAAAAAATAAGGTTTTGAAGTGTAAATTTTTGTGAGAGCCGAACCCCCCCCCCCCTTCCTACCAGCTGAACCGCTATTTCAGGGAATCTGAAAAAAATATTAGTAGTAAATATAATCAAGTTAAAAGGAAAACTATCACGGATTAGTAGGCTTTCTTAGTTAAGGAGCAATAGTCGACCAACTTAAGGTGTGGTGTTGGATTTGTAAAAAGTTCATAGATTTTCCATACAAAATGTTCTATTACCAACTGCAAATATATAATATTGTTTAAATATACAATTTTTTTAAAAACACTACGGAACCCTACGTCCCGTTTTTATTTTTCGATTTTTTTTAGTACTCACTTGCGTTATCTGCGGAGCTCCTGCGCAAAATAGCATTGTTCCTGACCCACCGACTCAGTCTGTGCGTTGTCTGTTAGTCGGTCAGTATTTAGTGTAGTACACTTATTAAGTCAGTATTGCTGTATTTTATTCAGCCTAAATGTGTTAATCCATGTTTTGTGTCGTTCTTAGCTTAATTGTAACGTCTGCAATGAACATTTTTATACTTCTAAGGGTCCCAATATACGTTTGACGCGCATTTGGATAGCTTAGCTTTAGAAGGGGTAGTCCATCCACTATGGCGCTAACAAATTGAGATGTGGCGCTAATGGGCCGCCCCCGCCCCCGCCCCCGCCCGCGCCCTGCCCCTGAACTTAATGGGGGCCCCACGACGCGCAGCGCACCACCACAACACTCGCTGCCGTTTTCTCACTAACACGCTGATCAATACCTGTTTGCTATGAAGATTAGGAAGCATTGGAATATGGGTTAAAGTGTTAAAATTGGGTCCATCCTAAAGAAACTTCAAGTGGAGCTTCGATTATTCTTTACTAGCTTTTGCTCGCGGCTCCGCCCTCGTGGACATCGTTTTTAGGACTGACTTAGAGGGTGCGCGGTGCGCGAGCCACAAGCGGCTCGCGAGCGTGAACATGAATTTTCTCCAGATCCCTCGGGTACTATGTCAGGATATGCTTATTAGTAAATGATGTCATTTCCCACACCCTCAACCATCTCTGTGCAAAAAATCACACAATCCATTGTTCCGTTGCAATGTTAAAGAAATTAACCAAAAAAGAGTATATTTTCAGTTCCCTCAGGAACTGCATCGGGTTATGCTATTTTCACGAGATAAAAAGTAGCCTATGTCCTTTCTCGTGACACAGTCTACCTGCATGCCAAAATTCATTAAGATAATTCAAGGCGTTGAAGCGTGAAAAGGTAACAAACAAACACTTTTTCATATTTATAATATTAAGTAAGGATTAAAGACGTCTTAAAAAGAGTAAATAAAAGCTATGATTTGGTACTCTGTGCTAATAATAGTGAGCTCTTAAACTTAATGCCATCAAATCAAACATTTTTCACAAAAATGTGTGTCACTCAAACAAGTAAGAAGGAAACAGGTTAATTTTAATTTCAAATGACTCGTACAATTTGTTTTAGAAAAATAACTTTACATGTCGAGCCTAGACTCCAGTCAATCACTGAAACGCGTATTAGCATGTCGTTGAAAGGCTGCTTAGGTGGTAAATGATTAGTAAAAGCATGAACGGTTGTCATTTTGGGAGACCATTGTGGCCCCGAGTTGTGGCTGGTGCCGCTGGTGCCACTCACCATCCGCGCGAAGGCCGACGACTCTCATTATCTCCACACCACAAATGACGCATAAGCGCTTCATTTACATCCTCATTATGAGCTTATGAATAATTCTTTGTGTTCACTAATCCGTTATTTGTAGATTCTGAAGGCTGCCTAAAATCGTCGGGATGCTATACCTATACACACATAAGTATCTAAACATGTTTCTAAGATAAGTAAATGAACGTAGGACAAATGTATCGAACTGATCGTAGTGTAGTGGTAGTGTAGCTACTTATCATAAGTTGATCTCAATAAATAGATGCAGGGCACCCAATAGAAAGTACCGTGATATCGCGATTGAATATAGTAAGACTTTAAAAATAACTTTAGTAGAACTAGCTTCTACCAGCGGCTTCGCCCGCGTGGACATTGTTTTAATGACTGTCTTAACGACTGGGTGGGCGTGGAAATTAAATAACTCCAGATCCCTTGAAAACGGTGTCCAGACTATTCTAATTAGTATATGTTACTTGCCACCCTTAACTATCTCTGTGCAAAAAACCACGTCAATTCATTGCTTTGTTAAGACACCTGCAGGTGTGAAGATGAATTTCTCCAGATCCCTCGGGAACTATGTCGGGCTATGCTAACCATGTAGTTAGGGAATGCAACTCGATCTTGCAAGATCGAGATTGCACCAACATCTCGAGTGATTTTCCAAGATTCAATCTCGAAGGCCATCAATCTCGAATTTTGAAATCCCGTTCGCGATCTCGACAAAATAGACCAAGATTGTAACAAGATTTCGTGATTTTCAGACGTAAAGTGTCGTTGCGCGTAAAGTGTCATACGTGTTCGTAAAGTGTCATACGTGTTCGTAGTGTCATACGTGTTCGTAAAGTGTCATACGTGTTCGTAAAGTGTCATACCGGTCAAGACCACCGACAGGCGAGTGGCGACTAGCTACAAAAACAGAAAGGGCCTTTTCAGCCGCGGGCTATATAGCCACTGATATACGGTGCCAATTGAATGATGACACTTTAAGTGTACTATGCTTCTTGAAAGGCCATTTTCTTCTTTTCTTTATCCCACGACGGATGTTTATCGAGAAAGCAAATTCCTAACAGTTCGACAAATATTTATTCAACAATTGATTCTGTCACAACATAAGCTTATTGATATTGCGGAAATTAATCATTTGAATTCGAGCCGAAGAAGAAAAGATAGGATATTCATGCTGTCTTGTGTTTGCACCTCTTTTGCTCAAAACTCTTAATTATTTTTAGGACCTTATTTGTACAACTTGGTTAGCAAATCGAACCCAGATTTATACACGTTGAACAGATACCAATGTAAGGACTTCTTGTATAACTGGCTGCAAAGACTTAGCTACGATGAAACAGAAAGCCTCCTAATTCCTTCTAACTAAAACATTGTATTGAAAACAGCAATTATTTATCCACTTACTTATTTATTCGATAATGGATTAGCTTGTTCATTATCAACTGACTATTCCCCATGGTATCAGGTATTACGGGCAAGCTATCATTTAAAACAAAACAAAAAAAAACTTACCATCACATATTTTTTTTATTTTTTTACATACCTATACTTATATACTTATTTACACTCGAACTCACACGTATATCACACACACATACAGAGAAAGACACATAACAGCAGAACCCAGTTACAAACCTACCCTATCCATTGAAATAAGACCATTTAAAATGTACATTGTCACTCACGATAACGTCTGCATTGTACCTAAGGCGACACAATAAGGTTTGCTGATGTCTACGACACAGGTCTTCCTAGTGTAGGCATTAGCCGTATCAATTTAACTTTTACCTGCCTATCGTACTTAATATCTTAATATTATCGTGAATTACTTAAGAAAACAAGTGTATCTCTAAAACCTTTAGTTTAAGATGCTATTGTAAATTACTTCTGTTAATAAATTTATTATTATTATTATTAACTTTAAGTGTACTATGCTTCTTGAAAGGCCATTTTCAAAATGTTTAAAAATATTTTGCTCATCATTACATAATTATATAATCCTAAAATACTGGTTACTATCAGTTTACAGTATTTGACACAAAAACAACGCCTTTTTCATTTATTCTGCTCAATCTCGAATAATCCTGATAATCTTGATTCGAGATCGAGATCTCTAACCGAATCTCTACGAGATCCCGAACTGATCAATCTTGATTCAGAAAAAAGACTCCAAGATCTCGAATAGACAATCTTGGTTCGAGATTGCATTCCCTACATGTAGTATTCTGTGTCACTTTCCACCCCCTTAAGTCGTTGCGACATGCGTGAGTGTGGACTGAGCTTTCTCCACGACCCTCGGGAACTATCTCTGGGCTATGTTAATTAGTAGTTTGTTACACTCCCCAAACTATCAACTACCTCTGTGCAAAAAAATCGTTGTTCCGTTGCGATGTGACATAAATCAACCAATAAAGAGAGTTTTGACGTGAAACCTCTTTGAAATCATATACGGTACCAGTTCAGATAACTGAAATGCAACGGTTGCAACGAAAGACACTTAGATCCGTTTCCGGTTGCACCGGCCAATTGTAAGACAAACTCATTTCTTGGAACAAGCAAACCTCATTAGTTATCCACTTACGTAGCAAAATTTAAATTGTTTCTGGTTACACCAACGGCAGTGTGCCCCGATACGGCCCTATCCGATTTTAATTTCAGTTTCCCCAGGAGTTCGTCATCCTATGCTATTTTCACGCGATAAAAAGTAGCCTAGGTCACTTCCTATCTTGTTAACTATCTCTGTGCAAAAAATCACGTTGATCCGTTGTTTGTTTGTTTGTAAACTCTATATTGTACAAAATATACACTTAAAATAATGCATTAAAAAAAACCTTAAGTACAAAGGCGGACTTATCCCTTAGAGGGATCTCTTCCAGTCAACCTTTGCAATATTAAACAGAGGACTTAGTAGGACAAAGAAACACGTAATTACGTACAAGCTAGTTAAAAAAAACATCAATACAACTAATATTACATTTAAACCTACGTAGCCTAATTTAATAAAATAAATGTAACATAAATAAATATGATACATAATATATAATATATAATATATACATTGTTTTGTCGCCACGTGAAGAAAGGACAAACAAAAAACACACTTTCACATTTACTATATTAATTAGTAAGGATTCATATATTAGCGGTTCTGGGCCGGAGAGGTGGACGGAGAGTAAGCTAAAACTATGAGACCAACATTTTTTATTTTTCAAATGTGATATTTAATATTTTGTGAAAAGGAATATGCTTTAGCACCCTATAATTCATTTTTTTTATTTAATGATAGCTTTTGCCCGCGTCTTTGTTCACAAGGGCATCGTTTTTATGACTGTCTTTGAGGGTGAGTGGTGCGCGAGCCGCAAGCGTATGTCTTTTCTACCCCTTCAACTATGTCTGTGCAAAAAACTCCAACATACTGTTGATCCGTTGCGATGTAAAACAAAACGACCAAAAAGAGTGTTTTTTCCAGTTCCCTCAGAAGCTGTATCGGACTACGTTATTTTCCCGGGATAAAAAGTATTCTATGTCCTTCCCAGTGACACAGGCTACCTGCATGTCAAATTTCGTCAAGATTAGTTGAGAAGTATGAACATATACATTCTCATTTATAGTATTAGTAAGGATTTAAGCACAAAACCTTATCTCCATCCAGTTATACATAAAGTAAAAGCCAGGAAATGAGTAAGTACCGACTTTCTGACCGAGCAATGAAGCAGCGAATGGAACAATTAAATTATCGCCTTTTAATCGGTGCGGGCGTATCGACGACTCACCCAGATGGATCCCAAGCCCAATAAATTGATATCTCATTCGATTGTCACGACCGCGACCGCCCGCGCCCTACCGCGCCCTACCGCGCCCTACCGCGCCCCACCGCGCCCTACCGTGCCGTTACATCTTACCACTATTGACACAGAACTTCCAAAGATCGTAAGCTGTCCAGCGGCGCGCGCGCAGCAGCGGTAGCGTCTCTTTGTCCGCAGACAGTTCTCACGATAGTTTTTTATCAAAGTACTCACAGATATTTCGTTTCAATCACTGCTTAAGTTATAACTTACACATTTAAATCGTTCGCAGCTCATACTTTGATGTAATATCGTAGATAACTTTTTTGATAGATCCTAGCAGCGTGGGTAGGGGGGTGGGGGGGTGGGGGGCGTTTCTTCCTATAAAGACCAAGAATGAAGGTAATGTTTTTGGGTGTATGTACGTATGTATGAATGTACAAGTGTATTTATTCGGCTGAGCCTGTAGTGGTGTAGTGTAAACAGTTTGATAGATTTTGGAGTGCGAGGTGTCTTGAGATTAGTGTTGATCCCCGGAGCCCGGAGCGGAGACAAAGTTAACATGTTTACCCCGACGCGACGACGCAAAAAGAGTTATCTGTGTATCTGTGTGGTGTCTGTCTGTGGCATCGTAGTTCTTAAACGAATGGCCCGATTTTGATGCGTTTTTTTTTGTTTGAAAGCTGACGTGATTGAGGTTGTTCTTAGCTATATTTTATGAAGATCTGTTCAGCCGTTTGAGGATCATCAGCTCTTATCTAGATGATGAAGGAATGTGTGCAACTTATACAGGTCTGTTCGATTCCAAATTTGGTGCCCTGTTACTGTAATAATATTGCAAAATCATGGTAACCTTGACCTGATGCTGCAGCATCTCCTGGAACCTGCAGGATACCCAACTCCTTACCAACTTACAGCAAAATCGTGTTTGCAATACGTAAAGTTTAATAAAATAAATATATGTCTTGGCCCTTTAAGTTTAATATAAGTTGTTACATTCTTACCTAAGAGTCGTCGCGTAAGGGGGACCGTTAAGTTATGAAATGATTAGTAATTAGTTGTTGTAAAGTAAAACATTTGTATTCTGTTTTTATTTTATTAACTTAGCGGTCCTCCTATGCGACGAGTCTTAGATCAGAATATAACTACTTATTAAACTTAAAGAGCCAAGATATATTATTATCTTATACTTTTAGCGGTTTTTTTGTTAGGGGTTTTTTAAATTTTTAATTTAAGTCTTTTTATAACTGCTAAGATAACGAGGTGTTATTTTAATGATGAGTTTTTAATTTCATCGGTTAGGTTAGTTTAGGGAAGCTTAGGTCAGTAAGTTTTTTGTCACATCTACATATTCAAAAAGATCAGATTGGTCCCTCGTAAACAGAGACCAAAATACCTTTTAAATCCCTAGGCAATTTCGAATGTGTATATTTTGAGTAAATATTTCAATCCCCAAAGATTTTGATCACGAACATTGTATGAACAAGTAACTGGCTGTATGATAATTGATAAAAGAAATCGCACGCGAACCAAAACATTTCTTTTTTTGAAAACGTAAAAAAAAAACGTGCGAAATGTATTCCGTCTTCACAATCGTTTACTCAAATTCGGATTAATGCTAATACTTTAATAAAAATGTATGTGCCTTTCTCAAGTAGTTGTAATGAAAGTATTATATTAACTCCAGATTGTAACTTCTTCTCTCCTGGCCTTATCCCTATACGGGGTCGGCCCCTCTGATATGATTTCGCCACTCTAGGCGATTTAATGCCATTTCTGGGCTGAGGTCCAACGTCATCATATCTGCAGAGACGGTTCGCATCCAAGTGGTGGGTGGACGGCCTCTACCTCTCTTACCGTCCAGTATCTCCATCACGGCCCGGGTAATGTGACTCATCGCGCCGCATCACGTGTCCGTACTAACGGAGTCGGTTTTCCCTCAACTTTAGCTCGATATCAGCGACTTTAAAGGAGCCACGAATGTGTTCATTCCTGATCTTATCCAGTCGGGTGACTCCTCCTGACCATCGGAGCATCTTCATTTCATTGACATTTAGCCGTTGCATATCCTATCTCCTCATGGGCCAGTGGGCCAGCATTCCGATCCATACAGTCATCAACAATGCAGGTTTTACCGCTGCTTTATATACCTTGCCTTTAGTCTTAACAGGCATTTTTGGGTAGTATCCCAGTCAGTGCTCTCCATTTCAACCACCCTGCTCCTATTCTGCTCTTGATGTCTTTTCGTGTCGTTTCGCTTTTGTGTCCAACACAGAGCCTATGTATTTAAATTCGTATACTCTGTTCATAGGTGTGCCATTAATGGAGACTGTACCGTCATATGAATTCCCATAGAAATTGCAGAACATGTACTCGGTTTTTTGTTTGCTGACTTTAAGGCCTCTCTTCTCTAAAGCTTCACACCTGAGTGATAGCTCAGTTTGTGCCTCTTGCACGGATTCTGCAATTAGAACTATGTCCAAATTGTTTCTAACTATCTCCAGATTATATCGGACGCTAAAAATGTAATACAAGGTGTGTTACCCACAAAATGTAATACAAAGTGTGTTACCCACAAAATGTAATACAAAGTGCGCTACCCACAAAATGCAATACAAAGTGTGTTACCCACAAAATGTAATACAAAGTGTGCTACCCACAAAATGCAATACAAAGTGTGTTACCCACAAAATGTAATACAAAGTGCGCTACCCACAAAATGCAATACAAAGTGTGTTACCTACAAAATCCGGTGAACAAAGATAATAATATAATATAATAATATGACAATTTCATCCTTTGGAAAAATGCAAAATCCTAATAAAACTGTAACGATGCACTTCCCCAAATAGATTTCTACACACGCATATGAAACAAAAACAAATAATAATTTTGAAAAGGGTTTCTAGTTGTGAAACTGAACAACTTTTGTTCCATAACTTTGCTAAAATCTTCATCCAATATAGATTTTCCATACGACGTCTTTGCTGACATATTTCTATGCTAAGTCCAAAAATTTTTGCAAAGTAATATAACAAAGTTGTTCAGTATCATGGGTAGAAGCCGTTTCAACATACTTACTTACCCATTAAAAGTTCTATTTTATCGAACACCTTGTACAGGAGTTCCACGACAGACGTGTTTAAGTATCAAACTGCCGATTGGATGGAAAAGTTCAAGATTACTATTTACATTATAAGTTATTAAATTGTCAAAAAAAATTAGCCTTTTAGAATTCAAAGGTGGTGAATGTGTTCTTTGTAATGCACAGTGGCTTCAAACCCATGAATCGCCATCTCCCTTCGCCATAAGCAAAAAATAAATATTTTTATAACTCGAGTTATCACCGCAGTGTATTCGTTACTAATATCATATTTCAGAATACCCCGCAAAGGATTTCGTCACTTTCAGGAAAATTCTGGAAAATCAACTCGTCAAAAAATTGCCCTAACTGACCACTAAGAAAACGCCTTTGTTCCATTCAATGGTACGTAGCCCCGGGGATTCCAAAATGAAATTCATCACACTAGACACTAATAAAAGAGCATAAGTAGTATCACCGTAAAAACCAGAATTAAAAACAATAATATCTGTTTTTTTGCATTAAATATTGGCATTGAACTGTAAAAACTGAACCGGCAATTTCATACTTAACCCCTGTTATTACACTCTTAACCACTTAAACGTAGATCTTGATCGTTCAGCTCTCTACTGGGTAAATATTACCTATCACTTTGGTACGAAAGGCTTTGTGAGCTCACGCTGCGCTGTCTTCAGGTACCTACCTAATATGTACTTACAAAGAGTTGTGTCCTCTTTTCGTTTGGAGATTTCTCGTTAGTAGAAGGATTTAAAATAACGAAGGTGTTATCTGTAAAGAACCATACATGATTCGTTTTAAATCACTAAAATGTTAAAATAACGAAGGCGTTATCTGAAACGAACCATACATGGTTAGTTTTAAATCACTAAAATGTTAAAATAACGAAGGTGTATCTGTAACGAACCATACATGGTTAGTTTTAAATCACTAAAATGTTAAAATAACGAAGGTGTATCTGTAACGAACCATACATGGTTAGTTTTAAATCACTAAAATGTTAAAATAACGAAGGTGTTATCTGTAACTAACCATACATGGTTAGTTTTAAATCACTAAAATGTTAAAACCGGAGTCAAATTATTAAATGTCTTTTTTAACTATCACTTTATCTCGCTTATAAATAAGAGTTGATTTTCACGTTTTTTATGCTTTTACTGAGCGTGTTTAGCCACTACGAAGAAATAGCATGGTTTTTATCTAGAAAAAGGAAAATCATCAGGTGAGTTGCAGTCAAACGCACTTAAATTTTTAATGAAAAAAAGATAAAAAAAGAAACGGATTTAAGAAAAATATGAAGGATATCTGAGTATTACCAGGCCTCCGTCACTCCATGTACTTGCGCGCTATAATAACCTACCGCCCAGCAGAGCGTTCTCGGGCCGTTTGCGGACCCAATTCAGTGCGGTTTTCACAAACGAAGCGCACGCACGTATTTTAATTTAAATCGTTTCGTTCGTTCGTACGCGTACCTACGATGCCGTCTGGTGCCTTATGTGCTGTAGCATTCAACAATGTTCAAAGCAAATATGTGCAAAGCATTCAACAAAACATCGTCTTTTTATGGAAAGTTAAAAGTACTAACAGATGCGTTTTATAATTATGTAAGAGAACTTGAGACTATGTTTATTAATAATTTTGAAAAAAATATAAAACAAAGGCCGGGTAGTATAGGTATATGAAATTTTAAATGACATACATTTTGACTCTCCCTGCCCTTGTTTCCCAAAACAATATCTAATAAAACTTTTTAGTAGATTCAGGATTTTTGCTACACTAAAATTTAATAACCGAGAATTTAGAAAGGGTAAGAAATTAATAAAAAATTATATAAAAATAAAACACATGTAACTCTTAAAGATTTTTTCATTTTACTTACACACTGACCTCTAAAATTATGTGTTATCTAGATGTATTGCACAGTCAGCACCAATTTATAAAAAAATATATATTTTTCTAGCTGTTTCCCGCGGCTTCGCCCGCGTAGAGGTATGAAAAATTGATAAGAACCTATTCTCAGACCTACCCGATATGCACACAAAATTTCATAAAAATCGGTCCAGCCGTTTCGGAGAAGTATGGTTACTAACACTGTGACACGAGAATTATATATATATATATATATATATATATATATATATATACTAGCTGTCCCGGCGAACTTCGTACCGCCTTACATTACATTACACTGCCCTGCCCTACCCTACACTACCCTACACTACACTACACTACCCTACCCTACACTACCCTAGCCTACCCTACATACACTACACTACCCTACCCTACACTACTCTACACTACCCTACACTACACTACCCTACCCTACCCTACACTACCCTACCCTACACTACCCTACCCTACCCTACCCTACCCTATCCAATCTCTCAAGTTGGATCGAACTGCACATGGTGTGCGAATTTTATTATAATCGGTTAAGTGGTTTAGGAGTCCATTGAGGACAAACATTGTGACACGAGATTTATATATATTAAGATAGCTGTCCCGGCGAACTTCGTACCGCCTAACATTACATTACACTGCCCTACCCTACACTACACTACCCTACCCTACTACATACACTACACTACACTACCCTACCCTACCCTACACTACCCTACCCTACACTACACTACCCTACACTACCCTACACTACACTACCCTACCCTACCCTACACTACCCTACCCTACCCTACACTACACTACACTACCCTACCCTACCCTACACTACCCTACCCTACATAAGAACCTTCTCCTGACAATAACGAACTCGACAAAAAAAGAATTAGCGAAATCGGTCCAGCCGTTTAGGAGGAGTTCAATGACTAACACACGGACAGAAGATTTATATGGAATAAAATCTTTTTGTACCTATCTCTATAAATACAAACAGCTGTGTCTTAAATAAAAATGTTTTTGCATTTTATAAATAAAAAATAATCAAATCTTTTTTGTCATATGGAGGTATATACAGTTTATGAAAAGAGTTTTATTATTCTCCGAAAATGATCAAATCTTCTTATATGTTTGTTTTGACAACCGATATTGTTGCCATGGCAACCGAGCGTGAAGTTTTTTTCTTCGTTACGGAATTTCTGGATTCCTAATTAAAATTGCGACTATAATTTGAGATTTAAACTATCCTATCTCTCAAGTTGGATCGAACTGCACATGGTGTGCGAATTTTATTATAATCGGTTAAGTGGTTTAGGAGTCCATTGGGGACAAACATTGTGACACGAGATTTATATATATAAGATATATATACTAGCTGTCCCGGCGAACTACGTACCGCCTTACATTACATTACACTGCCCTACCCTACCCTACCCTACACTACACTACACTACACTACCCTACACTACACTACACTACACTACCCTACACTACCCTACCCTATCCTACACTACCCTACCCTACCCTACACTACCCTACCCTACCCTACGCTACCCTACCCTACCCTACCCTGCACTACCATACCCTACACTACACTACACTACCCTACCCTACCCTACCCTACCCTACTCTACACTACCCTACTCTACACTACCCTACCCTACACTACACTACACTGCCCTACCCTACCCTACCCTACCCTACCCTACCCTACCCTACATAAGAAACTTCTCCTAATAATAACAAACTCGACAAAAAAAGAATTAGCCAAATCGGTCCAGCCGTTCTCGAGTTACGCGCTTACCAACACATTTTGCGATTCATTTTTATATTATAGATATTTAGATAAATGATACAATTTTAAACTACCACCTATAAGTCAAAATATATTTACAGTTCTCAATAACATAGACACAAAAAGTTACGTTAATTTAATTTTATCGAAGAGGCAGCCCTGCGATCGAGCGGTGTGAAGCATGTACTGCAGTTGCTGACGCGATGGAGTAGGCTATTATAGCAGTAGGTATTGGAAATTTACTACTGAGTGAAGTATCTGTTACGTAGTAACTATTTAGTAATCTGTGGTATTACTTTATAATTTGATATATAAGTGGTTTCTCTTTTTATTTCTGAACTACAACTACATGCTAAATGGATTTGAATGAGTTTTCAGTGTTGGACAGCTGACTATTCTGCAAAGTTTTACTTAGTTTTTAAAAGCTATTATTTAACTTGCAATGTACGTATATTGTTTAGCTTTAAATCTTGCGATCATTTTAGAGCGACTTCCAGGTGTCCTATTGAGCTGAAATTTGGTATGATTGAATAGATCTTTGTGGTATTTTAAAGTTGATCTGATGATAAACTACGAAGGTGGAATCAAGGTCCCAGGATCGTCTATTGTTTTTAATCTAATCATAGGTATTTTTTTTATTTTTATTTAATTGGTAAACCCTTGACAACATCTCACCTGGTGGTAAGTGCCGATGCTGCCGAAGATGGAAGCGGGCTTACCAAGAATCCCCAACGCAATGGGGAACTGGCTATCTTATTTTCATGCCGGAACACACCAATGATATCAACATTGATATTTGGCGGCAAGACTTAGATAAGATGGTGGTAGCTAGCCAGGCGGGCTTAGAAAATGCCCTACCACCAACCAAACCGAGTCTTACAATTGACCCCGCCGGGAATCGAACCCACGACCTCCTGTGTAAAGCCAGTGAACTTTGCCTCTGAGCTACGGAGACGGTTATAATACTGTACGTACCTCTCAGCCCGGCTTATTTTTATTTGTAAATTATTTACTTGATTATATTCTCATTGGGCACGCTGAACATAATTAACACATTAAAAAATAAAAATTTCCAACACAATTTTGTTTCATTATTTTGGTCTATGGAAATTTTCTAAAAAAGTACTGCACCGATTTTGATAAAATTTATATGAAACCAACTCAATAGAATGCTCTATCGAATAACAAAAGAATCATGAAAATTGGTTTACAATATGTTCAAAAAAAGTGGAATTGAAAACCTTCTCCTTTTTAGATTTTCAAATGAAAGCTTTTACCTAAAACTTTAAGGTTTTTCGAAATTAACATATTATCATATTAGCTCTTTTCGAAACTTACGTACATATACTCACCGATTGCTTTAACGGTGAAGGAAAACATCGCGAGGAAACCTGTACACACCTGCGAAGAAACTCGAAAGTTGTCTGTGAAGTCGACCAACTCGCACTGGGCCCGCGTGGTCGACTAAGGCCCGATCGCCCTTATTCAGGGTGGGCTCTAGCCCCTCGGTGGGGACGTGTATGAGCTGATATGATGACGTGGTGTTTCAAGTCTCATCTTTAGTGGCACGCACTATAGTGATTGTTTACACCCTAAACGTATAATTGTTGTTTCCAGACGCACTCCGACCAGATGCCGTTCCGCTGCGAGTTCTGCGCGCGGCTGTTCAAGCACAAGCGCTCGCGCGACCGTCACGTGAAGCTGCACACCGGCGACAGGAAGTACCGCTGTGCGCACTGCGAGTCCGCTTTCTCTAGAAGGTTAGTCCGATTCAAAAGATAGGTAAAGAAGAGGTCCCTCGAAAGTTCAAACTTATCTTTCAACAAAGGTAAAAAAAATGAGGCAGCTGTAAGTTTGTGTATTGTAGTATGTGTGGTTTCTTCGTGCTACGAGCGCTACGGCGTACTACGGGCTACGACTGGGAAAGTATTTTTTTTCATTTCATTTATTTCAAGAACAAATTACATTGTGTTTGAAAGTACACAAATAATAACAAAATATAAATTAATAATAATCGATACTTAAGAAAAATATAAAATGTCAAATTTTCTAAGAGTTAAAAAAAATAAATAAAATAAAAGCCTTTTATTCGGACAACAGATATACAGTTTTGTTTCTTATACTGTTATATATGTATTTATATGTATGTTGTTATTTATTTGTATGTATATATGTATTTTACACTATTAAAAATATTCGCATATTTGGTGCTTCTTTACTTTCTGTAAGTCCGTTTGCCAATTGGCAAAGGCCTCCTCCAACCTACTCCATTCTGATCTCTCTCTGGCTACTCTGTTCCATGTTATGCCTGCAACCTGTCTGATATCATCGTCCCATCTTTTTTGTTGTCTGCCCCTTTTCCTTTTACCTTCCCTTGGGTACCAATGTGTAATTATTTTGCTCCATTTGTCCTTTCCTCTGACCATGTGTCCCGACCATTTCCATTTTAACCTTTTTATTTTAAGGGTTACGTCCTGTATCTTGGTCTTTTTCCTAATGTTGATATTTCTTATTCTATCCCCCCTCTTTACTCCTATCATGCTTCTCTCCATTGCACGTTGGCAAGTAGCAATTTTATTGGTTGTGCTTTTTGTTATGGCCCATGTTTGGCTTCCGTACATTAAGATGGGTAGAATACAAACATTGAATAATTTGCTCTTTGTTGCTATATGAAGGTTTTTGTCTTTCATAACTTCCCTTAGGCCCCAATATCTTTTCCAACTGTTTGCTATTCTTCTTTCGATTTCTTTGTTTATGTTATCTTCAGGTGATATCAGCTGTCCAAGGTATATATATTCTTCAACATAGCTAATTTGTGACTCGCCTACGTTTATGCTGCTTTTATTTCCGTTGGTCATTACTTTTGTTTTTTCGGGATTTAATTTTAGTCCTACTTTTTCACTCTCCGAAGCTAGTTCGTTTAACATTCTGCTCAAGTCTCCTGGTGTTTTTGCGAATAACACAATATCATCGGCAAATCTTAGGTGTGTTAGTGTGTGGCCGTTTATATTTAAACCCAGATTTTCCCATTCGAAGCTTCTGAAGATCATTTCCAGAACAGCGGAGAAGAGTTTTGGCGAGAGAGGGTCTCCTTGTCTTACTCCTTTTTGTATCTTAAATGAATCTCCCTTCTTTTCTAGCTGAATGTTCGCCGAGCTATTTTCGTATACATTTCTGATCAATCTTATATATTTTTGTTCTATCCCTTGTTCTTTTAAGGCCTCCCAGATTTTTGTATGTATTAGTGAGTCAAATGCCTTGCTGTAATCGACAAATGCTAGATAGTATATGAGTTGATATTCCGCGTATTTTTCTACGATTTGCCTAACAGCATGGATATGATCAAGTACTGAGTAGTCTCTTCTAAAACCTGCCTGTTCTATTGGCTGTTGCTCATCGAGTTTTCCCTCCATTCGCTTAAGTATGATCTTTGCAAATATTTTGTACAGGTTGGACATCAAACTTATGGGCCGGTAGTTTCCAATATCGTATTGATCACCTTTTTTGTACAGAAGGATTATATTGGATTTCGTCCATTGTTGGGGAATCTTTTCTGTATTGATAATATCATTGAAGATTTCTATGAGAATAGGAATTATTGTCTGTTTCGTTTGTTTTAGTACTTCGTTGCTTATTCCGTCGGGTCCTGGAGCTTTATTGTCTCTTTGGGTTTCTATAGCGAATTCTATTTCTTCCCTTATGATGCTGGGTACGGCTGAGATTTCTAACAGCTCTGTTTTATTGTCCGCTATGGTATTTTCATATAGTTTCTTATAGTAACATGTAGCGATTCCTAATATTCCTTGCCTTCGGTTTTCCTTCAAGCTATTATTATGTTTCATCTGTACGATCCAGTCCTTTTTGTTAGTTAACTCCTTGTATGCCTTTTTTATTCCTCCTGACTGTAAAATGTGTCTCTCTATTGTTTCTAATCTTTTCTGATTTCTATCTTTTCTAATACTTTCTTTTATTTCTTTGCTGAGTTTTGAAATTTGCTTTCGATTGACGTTAGTATATTTTCCATTGATTAGGGCTGCTCTTTGATTGAGAAGGTTAGTGGTTTTGGTAGTCATCCACTTGTTAGCTATGTCTTTGCTATTAGTCCCTTGTTGAATAGTTGCTTTGATTTTTCCTTCGAACCAGTTGTATTTTTCTAGCACGTCCATGTCTGTTGTCTCTTTATTGTAATCTATAAGTTTTGTCGTTATAGAATTGGCTATTTGGGCTGTTTGGTATTTGGTAGGTTTTGTGTTCATCATATTTTTTCTCGGTCTTGGGTTTTTTGGTGGGGTTATCATCAGTTCTGCTCGAATAATTCGATGGTTGGTATTGAAGTTGAAATTGCTTATGACTTTCATATTTGAGAAGTATCTGCTTTTATTAGTCATTATGAAATCTATTTCGTTTTTTGTTTTGCCATCTGGTGATATCCAGGTCCACATCTTACTTTCCTTCCTCTTAAACATTGTGTTTAGGATTCTCAAGCCATTCTCCTGTGCAAAGTTTACCAGCCTTTCTCCGTTTTTGCTTCTGGCCTTTTTTCTATATACAAATGATCCCAGGACTGTGTCTTCTTCTGGTTGCCGTTCTCCAATTTGGCCATTGAAGTCTCCCATCACAACAAGGTTCTTGTAAGCTTGTTGGATTGTTTTATTTAGTTCTAGGTAGAATGAGTTCTACCTAGAACTTTCTAAGAGTTAAATAATAATAAAAAAAATGTCATATAACACAACGTCGTAGTAATAAAATTCACAAATACCATAAAATAACAAATAATTATTAAGGGGTGACGCAGGAAAAGACAAAGCAATCTGAGCCTGCATAATAATAATAACTGTTTTGTCCGTCAATGCTGCCCAGCAAGAGCATACCTCTACAGATATCAAATTCAAGTCAGTTTGTGTCGTCACTCGTGAGTACGTCAAGTAAGAAGACCTCAACACGAGGGCGTATTATCCTCGCCATCTGTGGTGATGTACAAAGCGAATACAAATCCTCGTAATCCTCATCATCTGAAGGCTGAGCGCGTCGGCTGAGAGGTCGCGGCGAGCGGCGAGCGGCGAGGCGCGCACTCGGAGCTCCGCTATAATAGGCGCGGAGTAAGATTGATCACCGTAAGTCACGGCGCGCACAAAGCTCCCGCGGCCGAGAGGCGACGCGTCACCTTTTTCGTCACCTCGCCGCGGTCACGTGACTAATTCCATGCAATTTGTCGGCCCAACGAACCGCCGTCGAGTGAAAAGAAATGATGCGCTGACAAATGGCTTCGAGGGTCTCACAAAAATAATATAATGGCCCGTACCTAAACCGAGCGAGCGAGCGAGCGCGCAGGCCATTAGCGGAGGTGTTGGGGCTTGGGGCGAACACCTCTCTGTTCTGTAGTTTGTGTGAAAAGACTCTTTGTTGGTTCTGTTTGGTCCGTGCTTTATGTGGGCACTTATGTCCCGTATGATAAATTGTCGTCTCTGGTCACATACAGACGATTTTAGCTCATTTAATTTTACATTCTTACACTGAGTTGTCTTTATCGTCGTCATTCGAGTATCACGGAATTTTTGTAGATTTATAATGTCATCAAGATTACCTTTTTTTGGTTTTTGACGCAGATTGAATGATCTCTTCCTACATTTTATTGTATTTTAAGCCGACTTCAAAAAAGGACAGGGCTCTCGGTTCGGTTGTATTTTTTTTAAATTAATATTTGTTACGTCAGAATTCCGTCATTTGTAAAAGAACGATTCGGAATAATATTTTTTTATTCGATAGTCTCCTATAAATTTTATGGAATTGGTTCAGTTCAATTATTAGGAAATTAACAAAAATCAAAACAATGTAGCTAAATTTTTCTCGGTTGTGACTGCGATTGAAGGCAGTTTTTTAATGTTTTCAGTGTTTCCAATTCTTACTTAATATTATAAATGTGAAAATGTGTTTGTTTGTTACCTCTTTGCGCTTCATCACCTCATCTTATCTTGACGAAATTGGGCATGGAGGTAGCTTGTGTCATGAAGAAGGACATAGGCTACTTTTTATCCCGTAAAAATAGCTTATTCCGATATAATTTCCGAGGGCATTGAACATCAAGTTTTTTATGGTTGATTTTCTTTACATTGCAACGGTGCAACAGATTGTTGCGATTTTTTGCACAAAGAGGGTTGAGGGGGTGGGAAATGGACATAGACTACTAATTACCATAGCCCGAGATAGTTTCCGGGACCTAGGGAAAACTAATTTCAAAGTTCGCGTACGTCGCGTCAGCGTCGTAAGGGGTTTTTTATGAAGAAATGGTTGAGGGGGTTGTTACTTGGTTAGTGCCATACACTGCTAACCAGAATTGCCAAATATAGTTCAGTTCCCGAGGGAATTGGAGTAAACTCCTGCCTACGCTCGTGAGCCGCTGCCTTAAGGGTGAGTGCACCCTAAAGGCAGTCATAAAAACAATATCCACGCGAGCGAAGCCGCGGGCAAAACCTAGTTATTAAATATTCTTTCGTTTAATTCATTTCCTTAGCCTCCACTAGGTACAGCTTATTATGTAACTTGCTATCCTATTAATTGTTCATTCTCCACCAGATGAGATCCACGCTGAGAGAGCACACAATAAAACAAATTAATATTTTGTCGAACATTTAAAATAAACTTTTTCGTCTCAACATTTCAGCGACCATCTCAAAATCCATATGAAGACTCACGACAATCAAAAGCCGTTCCAATGCACGGTGTGCAATCGCGGCTACAACACGGCGGCCGCTCTCACCTCGCACATGCAGGGCCACAAGCGGGACAGGGATGGCCGGGAGCCCGACAGGCGCAGGGCGTTGCGCTGCTTGCGATGCGGGGACGCCTTCCGGAGACCCGACTTGTTGCAGGTACAACCACCTCTCCGACAAGCCTTTGAACAGCTAAACTATTAACGACGGTCTTCAAAATTGCTTTGCTCTTTTTTCCAGGCTCACATGGCAAGCGCTCATGGAGTAGATGCAGCGGCTCTAACTCCGCCCCGACGAATAGCCTCTCAACCTCCACCCACACTCCTCGCTTGCATATACTGCACCCGAGACACCTTCACCAGCATGGAACAACTTCAGCTACACGTGCGTGCTGCGCATTCTGCTCTATTAAATGGAGAGACGCCGCTTCAGGTTGATCAGCCGGCGCCCACAGATCTTAGTAGAAGATCGTCCAACGATTCGGCACTGAAGCGACCGGGATCTACTTTGGAGAACTCAAATACGAAGCGAAGGCGTTCTGATTCAGCTACACCACAGATGGCATTATCTCCGAGCACATTTTTATGTAACCAGTGTGATGCGGCCTTACCAGATTTTGAAGCTTTTAGAGCTCATTTGAAAGGGCACCTGGAGGAGGGCGGTGAACTTGGAAACTCCAGTCCCGTTCCATGCTTGCACTGTGGGGCTAGCTTCGCGGATGCTGCAGCATCGGAGCGTCATCTAACTGCTCACTATTTGGCAGTCTCCTGTGAATACTCGTGTCACAGTTGCGCAAGAAGTTTTCCTGCTCCAGATGACCTGCAAAAGCATCTTCTTGACTTGCACGCACATCACTTGTACCGATGTTCGTTGTGCAAAGAAATGTTCGACTCTAAGGTTGCTATTCAGGTAAGAGCATCGATTAATCTAACTCACAATCCGTTATTTTCATCAAACTTACTTATATCGATCGTATCAGCTCATATTCGTCCCCACCGAGGGGTTCGAGCCTACCCAGAGTTAGGGCGATCGGGCCTTAGTCAACCACGCGGGCCCAGTGCGGGTTGGTCGACTTCACACACAACCTGCGAGTTTCTCCGCAGGCGTGTGCAGGTTTCCTCACGATGTTTTCCTTCACCGTAAGAGCGTCGGATAAACGTACATATGAAATCTAAATTCGAAATCACATTGGTACGTGGCAGGATTCGAACCACGACCTCCCGGAAAGCAGGCGGCGGCCCTAGCCGTTACGCCACCGACTTATATCGATACGGGATCGTTAATTGAGGTTTTATTTTGTAGGTCCATTTTGCAGTAGCACACAGTGGTGAGAACAAAGTGTGGATGTGCCGCGGTTGCGGCGCGAGCGCGGGCAGCTTGCGCTCCGAGGCGGAAGGCGCGGCCCACGTGCTCGCCCGGCACGCGGCCCGCTGCGCGTGCGGCGCTGTCCTCTCGGGCGCGCGCACGAGGAACCACCGCGCCTACAGGTGTCCAGTGCCCACTTGTACCGACACCTTCACAGTTCAGTATCTGTTGGAGAGGCACTTGCAAGCCCATCACACCGCGGCGTATCAGGTGAGACTGACTATATTTTTATATTTCAAGACCAAGTACTAGTTTTTTTTTTCAATTCAATATATTTATTCAAAATAGGTGCAAATTACACTCTTTCTGATAGTCATAAAATAATAATAACAATGTCATTTGTGAAGAATCGAGAAATAAACAATAATTACTTAATAACGTCAAAATTAAATCCTTGATATAAACAAGATTATGTCATTAGAACATGAAAACAATATGACACGAAAAGTTATACTTGTAAATAAATCATTGAATGCATTTAACAAGAGTAGGCCAGTTCACACGGACAGCACCCGGTCACGAGTATAACGCGAGAGTCGGCCATCGCTCCCATCAACCATATTAGAGGGAAAGCTCCTGCTCCCGATGCGCCACCACCCGCACGAACATTTAAGCGAGCATTTTCTTCATGTAACACTTGCGTATTATATATTTACAGGGTCTAAACGGTGATGTTACTAGACCGAAACGAGTGGAAAACAATAACGGCACAGACACCGACGGCGCTTGCTCGCCTTGCACAGCGGGCGGGGGGGACAACAACGCAACTCCCGCGCCTCCCGCCGAAGAGAGACGCCGGAAGAACGGCGCCGTAGCTCTGCAGTGCGCCTACTGCGGGGAGAGGACGAGGAGTCGCGCCGAGCTGGAGGCCCACACGAGGGCCCACTCGGGGGCCGCTGCAGCCAGACACAAGTGCCTCATTTGCGATGAAGTGTTACCGTCCGCTGGCGTCCTCGCCGAACATAAACTAACGCACTGCAAGGTACCTTTCTCTTTAAATTCAAACTTAAATGTATGATAAATATAAGGATTTAAATGGGCATTAAAAAGCCGGTCAAGTGGGAGTCGAACTCGCGTGGAGAGGATCCCGTACATTCTGTTTTCGGTAAGAACGTTGAGACTTAAGATTTGCGTTGAGGTTCTCCTGTAAACTTTATGAGAGTTCCTAAATTCTCTATTTTCTTTCTCAAAATTTTAGACTTAGTATGTATGTGTGTATTTATATATGCTTCATTGCACACAAGGAATGATTCCAGCAGTTCTTAGTTTCGTAGATAAGGAAGGATGTTCGTTATTCTTATTGTATTTTTCTTAATATCTTTTGAACAATGCGTTAAAAATATATATACATATTTGTATTGTTATATATAACCTCTTATCAGCTCATATATACGTCCCCACCGAGGGGCTCAAGCCTACCCTGAATTAGGGCGATCGGGCCCAGGCACATCATTATATACAGGGTGACTGGTAAGTAGTGCAGATTCTTTTAAGGGGATAAACTACATCTAATTTGCAATAGAGAACTTCATATAAACTGAGGGTCGGAATTTAACGGTTTTCGAGTTAAACCCCATTTAATTTTAAAATTTTGTATGAAAATTTTAAAATTAAATTGACTTCGACTTGAAAACCGTTGATTTCCGACCCTCAGTTAATATGACTTTTTCTGTTGCAAATTAGATGTAGTTTATCCCCTTAAAAGGATTTGCACTACTTACCAGTCACCCTGTATAACAAGCCCTCACATTTGATACGTCACATGATAAACTTATAAAATTCTTATTGAACTTTCTAGTTGTCCTTCAAAATTAACCCACAAAACTAAAATGATTGGGTCATCAAACCCTATATAATACCAAATTTCAACTTTTTTTATTCAGTAGGTTTGAAATAAATCGGATGTAACAGACGGACGGTTGGACAGACACACAGACACATAAGTGGTATTCTAAAGGTTCTTTTTTTCATCGGATGTACGGAACCCTAAAAAAATTGATAATCAGAATCCATAGTAGGTATATCTCTCATCTCTAATTGTCACAATATATTTTGTATTGAAGGTTGTAGCGGGGGACACGTGCGCCCGGTGCCGCGCGCGGCTGCCTTCCGAGGAGTCCTTCCTGAGCCACATGGCGCGCCACCACCCCGCCCTGCCGGCGCCGTGCGTCGTGTGCCGCCAGACGCTCGCCTCGGAGGCTGAAGCCCGCCTCCACGCTCGATTCCACCTGCGAGTCAGCGAGGACGAGCAGAGGTGCGCGATATGCTTGAGGACGCTGCCGGAGGCGGAGGCGGGGGAGGGGGCGAGGGCGTGCTCGTCCTGCTACGCTCGTCACGTGGCTCCTCGCCCCCCGCCCACTGCCGACCACGACTGTCGCTTGTGTCGACGCGCCTTGGGCTCGCCCACTCGACTTCAGGTACGTACACTCTCTCACAATATTTATTAAGCTATTGTAAAGCTTTTATCGCGGGCTTTGAGGGGACCGAATCAAGAAATTTCGTAACGAAAATAAAACCTAACACCCAAAAAAAAAAATATATATATGGTCTAGCAAAATTAGCTGAAACTATTTTAACTGGTGCTTCTACCCATGAAGCTGAACAACTTTCCCCATGAAACCCATAGTCAAATCTCAAAAAAAAATTTGAACTTCCCATACTAAGTTGGCTGATTAACTGATCGAGTTAGTATGGGAGAGCCAAATATTTTTTTGCGATTTGATATGGGTTTCATGGGGAAAATTGTTCAGTTTCATGGGTAGAAGCACCAGTTAAAATAGTTTCAGCTAATTTTGTTACACCTTATATATTGAGTTCTAAAAAACTTACAGTGCCATCTATCTATCCATCATGATGATGATGACGATGACGATGATGATGATGATTAACTTTCTTAGTGTTAATTTATTACATAAACCTCCCGCGCCCTATAAGGACTATATGGTACTGGTAAATACTGCATAAATAAACAATAAATAAATAATTATAATTGCATAAGTTGATAAAAAATGCTATGCAATAGCTTTACGTGTGGCACTCAGGGTGCCACACGTCTTTTTTTTCTACTCAATATTACTGAACCCTAAAAAAAATTAAACATTCGGTTTCCAGGCGCATTTGATCGAGCACAATTTCGCTGGTATTGGAGCCTTCACTTGCTACTTGTGCTCGGCGGTGTTCACGAGCGCCGCGGGGCTGCAGCGCCACCTGCCGGAGCACGCCGCGGCCCCGCGCCCTTACGACTGCGCTCGATGTGGACTCAAGTTTTTCTTCAGAGCGGAACTCGACAACCACGCCTTCGTCCACTTGGAGGAAGCCGAGATTGCTCAGAGAGCGTTTTACGAAGCGTACGCCAGAGGAGCCGCATCTGCTTGGGCTGCGTTAGCTCCACCTGAACCTCCGGCGGTGTCCACGCCCCCCACGATAGAGGTGCCGGTGAAGCAGGAGCCCGAGGTGAAGGAGGAACGGACCGACGAGTACATTGAAGTGTCGTCGCCGCCGCCCGCCCCCGCCCCCGCCACGCCGCCTCCACAGGTGAAACAAGAGAAACCTGATGATGAATAGCTGTTTGACAGTTTTAGTTTTTAAGGCGCAATGGTACTTAAAAATCTGTCTTCGTCTTTTTCGTTACGTGTAAAGAGGGAAGAAAATAACCACACTTTTGCACTTTTTCGATGTTTTCGTTGTTATTTTCATCATATTTATCTTAAATAAAAATCCATTAGATGTTTTCCCTTCAGTCACCTATGAACTTTATTTCAGTAAATTAATCATATTATCAAATTACTTATTTTAAGAATAAAACCGAAATTAGACGATAAAATGGCTCGAAAAGAGGTACCTTTGCGAAATTATTCTATCGAGCCAACTTTACTAAATCGTGTTTCCATTCGATATAGTCCCTCGTAACTATTCTCAATAATACCAGTATGTTTTCCTAGAATTTAAATTTACTGTTAACTACTTCAAAAATGAATTCTAAAAACCTGTTTAAGTGGATTTTTAGGTACCATTGGGCCTTAATTAAATTATACACAATTATGTAGTAATAAAAACAAGATGAGATTACTCTACATATCACTGAAAATATTAAATCTTGCAAAGTAACATTGTCGTTAGTTCTAACGTTATCGTCCCTAATGTGGATGATCTGTCCGTTGCAATATTAGATTACGTCCTGATTATTATATAATACTTATTTATAAATTTATTATTAGAACCTAATTAGGTAGCTAATCTAGCTTGTGGTTAATTAATAATTAAGTGTGTCGTTGAGTTAAAGCGAGCGTTTAGAACGCCGTTAGTATCCAGTGGGTCGGGTAACGGGTTGGCGTACGTAGGTCCGGTTAGGTAGGTGCGAGAATATGTTTTGTAATATTTACACAAGTTCAGTGTTGTACATATTGTTATCTAAATAAATTATTATGTTAAGTAAGCTTCAATTGCACTATAGTTTTATTTTTATCTTTTAAAATAGGAATCATAACAAGTAACTTATGAATAAACATAACTAATTTAATAAAAATAAATAAAAAACCGGCCAAGTGCGAGTCGGACCCTACTGTTCCGTTGTCTTTTTAAAAAATTAATATGTACATTAAAAATGAAATTGCATTTGCAGTTGGTAATAGAATATTTTGTATGGAAAATCTATAAACTTTTTTCAAATCCAACTGCACACCTTAAGTGGGTCGTCTATTACTCCTAAACTAAGAAAGCCTACTTAGGCGTGATAGTTTTCCTTTTAAATTCATTATAGGTATGTTCTATTATTGACAATTTTTTTCAGATGTCCTGAAATAGTGGTTCAGCTGATAGGGAGGGAGGGGGAGAGGGGGAGAGGGGGACACTCGACTCTGACAAACATGTGCATTGTTAAACTTTATATTTCACAACACGAACCCTACATCGAGAATGGTTGCAGTAGTTTTGAAAGACCTGTTCAACGGTAACACTCACAATAGGGTGCATCAACGAAAAAAAATCACCGCCTCTTCATATGTATGGGAGGTAAACATTTTTTTTTCAAGATTTTATTGTCCTACTTTATCGGCGTGATTAATATGTATACCCGTGCCAAATGAGAGATGTCTAGTGCTAGTAGTCTCTGAGCTGAGCCGCGGGCAGACGGACAGACCTGGCGAAACTAAGTATAAGGGTTCTTTGTTGACTTTGGAACCCTAAAAATCGGTATGTACGATAGTTTTCAATCATCATCATATCAGCCGAAAATCGTCCACTGCTGGACAAAGGCCTCCCCCAAGAATTTCCACGACGACCGGTCCCGCGCTGCCCGCATCGGCTTCCCGCGATCTTCACCAGGTCGTCGGTCCACCGCGTGGGAGGCCTGCCTACGCTACGTTTTCCTGTGCGCGGTCGCCACTCGAGAACTTTACTGCCCTATCTGCCATCTGTTCTACGAGCTATATGCCCTGCCCACTGCCACTTCAGTTTAGCGATTCTGTGAGCTATGTAGGTTACTTTAGTTTTGCTGCAGATCTCCTCGTTTTCATCGACTTACTTACCTATCTACTAAAAATATGGTACACGATAGTTCACTATTAGTCCTGTGATCGAATAATGAGGTCACGAGGCCGAAATGCCGTCACTGCATTGTACCGATGGGATACCAGCGGTCAGTGCAGTTTAGACAGCCTACCATCGCGTAGGTGCTCTCAACGATGTAACAGAAGAGTGACGCGTGTTATAGAATAGACGTGTAGTACAAAACAAAGTAGACGTATATTATAGAACAGACGTAGGTATAATATTATAGAATTTCGCCCATAAACAACGGACATCACGGGTTGGCGACTTGCTGCTGTATCCAGGGCAGCATGGCGGCTACGTTGACATAAGCAGCGGGGACGTTGGGGTTAGCGCAGCCCAGGCCCCAGGACACCAGCCCCACGACCACCCACTGCCCGTTCACGTTGCACACCAGCCCCGAGCCGCCGTCGCCCTGGGGGAAGGAGAAGTTACTTGTAGGCATTTCTTCGAAGTGCAGTGAACTATGCCGAGTAATCCTTAAAACTGTTATTCTATTATCTATAGTGTGATCATAAGGGGGTCCATAGCCCATGACGCCACCCCTGCTAGTGTACGGTGGGTCAAGTCCGGATCAGTGAAGGTTGGAGTGTGGTCCCGGACTGTACCAGGGTTCGCTTTTCGACTAGATACCTATAAATATGTTTCATTTTGCCAGGACTTGTCGATCGATCAAGTGAAAAATCTCGACCATACAAAATATATCGATACTGCATCGTTCGTTAACACCAATAAAATTGTGAGCCCACCATAGACCAAAAGTTGGTAAAGATTCTTCCTCCGATTACAAGCTTAATAGAAAAACAAATTTTCTATGATAAAAAACAATTCTAATTGGTCTACAAGTTACAATCGCTAAGCCGACTACACAGACACACGGCTTTAAATTTTGGTACCTACCTATTGAGTCCGATAATTAATTTGAAGTTCGAAATCATTTTTGATTTGAAAGGTTCCTCGAGGCAAGTTGTATAGCAGATACCGATTGACTTAGTTATAGAGACTACAGAATCACCACGAAGTAGTAAAACGACTTATGGCTTCATTAAAAATAAACATGGTTCCAAGAATTCATAAGTTAAGTCGTTCATCATCATCATATCAGCCGAAAGACTGCCACAACGACCGGTCCTGTGCTGCCCGTATCCAGCGGCTTCCTGTGACTTTCACAAGGTCGTCGGTCCACCGAAAGGAAAGCTTACTGCGCTACGTCTTCCAGTACGCAGTTGCCACTCGATAACGTTACTACTCCAACGGGCATCTTATCTACAAGCTATGTGCCTATATGTTCATCCTCCTTCTAACACTTATTAAGTTTTACCTTAGAAGCTTAAATTTACAACAACGCCTTTAGAATGTTGTTGAGGCTGCCCCACTTCTGCAGTGCTTCTGGAATGTTTGCGGATGCTCGAATTGGCTTTGCGCTATAATTCTGTTCAAAGTGCGGGCCAGCAATAACAACATTCTAAAGATAATAGCAGCAAAACAGGACTGCCCATATATTCACCACTGTGTGCAGGTGGCTATCAGATAGCCTCTCTCGACTGTCTGATGGCCATCTGGACACAGAAATTTTATTAATTTAATTTATTTATTTAAATTAATTTGCGGAGCGTCGGTGGAGCAACGGCAAGGGCAGCTCCTTTCTATCCGGGAGGTCGTGGTTCGAGTCCTGCCACGTACCAATGTGTTTTCGAATTTCGATCTCATATGTACGTTTATCCAACGCTCTTACGGTGAAGGAACACATCGTGAGGAAACCTGCACACGCCTGCGATGAAACTAGAAGGTTGTGTGTGAAGTTGACCAAGCCGCACTGGGCCCGCGTGGTCGACTAAGGCTCGATCGCCCTAATTCAGGGTAGGCTTGAACCTCCGTCGGGACGTATATAAGAGCTGATGTGATCATGTGTGAAATAACTAGAATTACTGAATAATATAAAATATCTATACATGTGCGTGAACTTGAATGTAACAACCGTTCCAACCGCATTGTGCTGCAGATTAACCCTGAACCTCTGTCGCTCCACTGTTCACTTCTAATTGCAGTGACCTGGATTTACACACACACACACACATATGATAATATTGTCATTAACTTTTAAAATGGACAATGTGATTATGGGTAAGTATCATAAAAAACTGGACAAGTGCGAGGTGGTGTCGCGCACCGAGGGTTCCGTACCGACACTCCTTTCCACAAAAATGATGCATATTAATTTCAAACAAAAGATTATTAACTAAGAGCCAACTTATTTAAATCAAGAGCTAACTTAATTTAACAAACATAGATAATTAATAAAATTAACTAAGAAGATTAACAAAAGATTAAGTAATGAGTAACTTTTTTTTTCATACAGTTTGAACACCTTAGCGCGAGGTTTTTATTATTTTTTGTTAAACTTTAGTATTAGTACTATAAATCTCACACCAAGTTACACTCTTGTATAATATTACCATTTTAAAAAAAAAAAAACTAAAAAAACTTAGTAAGCCCGGTTCCATCTTCGGCATCATCGTAACTTACCATCAGGCAAGATGATGCCAAGGCACAGGGTACGGAAGAGCCAAAAAATCGGAAATTTTCTATTTAAGGTACTTCGGGGTAATAAGACCCACTTTTTGCAAATTGAAATAAAAGCATTATTTTACAACCCTGAATGAATTTTTTTTTTACAATAAAAGCTATGTTTATTTGAGAATCTAAGCAAATGTAGCTTTTAAAGCTATAACGACAATAAGGTACTTTTTAAACATTTTTAAAAACCTCTATTTTGGGCTTTACTAAACATGGTGTGTATAATAAGGCCCGTACCCCTTTTAATTCATTTGGCGCAAAAGTAAGCAAGAAAGACCTCAAAATATTTAAATATGAAAATAGTAATTATTCATGAACTTGATAACAGCATGCAGAAACTAAAAACATCAATACATTTTTTGAAAAATAAACTTTTTTACTGTGTAAGAAAACTGCCCAGCTATCGAATTTTCAGGTGTTTAGTGTATAAATATTAGTATTTTGCTTAAAAATATCGTTATTCATGCTAGAATTAAGTATGTATTGTCAAGGTTTTTTGATTTATAATTTTCATACATTGGGCCTTATTACACATATTTGGCTTAGAAGGCCCCTATTGTGGGTTACAAGGCCCTGTAAAATTCAGTACGGAAATATAGGGTCCAAATTTATTAGTTTTCATCCTTTTAAATACAGCTTTTACTCATGACACTGAACAACTTTCCCCATGGAATCTATAATAAAATCGAAAAAAAAAGTTTTGACTTTCCATACTAGTGTAGTGTGTAAATGACTCACCTCACCCTACGTGACATATTGATTAAGCTGTAGTATATAAGATCATAATTATTACATTTAATAGTCATTATACGAGCTACCACGGAGACGTAATATTTTATTATCTACTACCCGAAGTCCCATCATCGCATGGCGACCCTGCCAGTGCTACCTAGCGTAGCTGGGGCAGCGCTGTGCAACACATAAAAAACAAGTGTGTTTTACGCAAGAGACTTCTGGTGAAATTGACTATAACAATAGTGTTTTGTCAAGAACAACAATAAGAGTACCCTACCCACTGCACTAATGGAGCCGAATGAAGGGTGAAGGAGGTTGCGCATGCCCTGGTGTCACATGCCGGAGTTGCTGCTGGGCGCTGTTGGTGTCGTGTGTCGTGTGACGGTCGACGAGACGGCTGGTATTGTTGGGTGCTGGGAGTGGTTCCTGGCCTTTTCCTGCTCTACTTCAAGATGGTTGCCGCCAGAGGGACAGTGAAGTAACGGAAGATGCGAGGAAGTAAGTTTAGTGGAATTTAATACGGACAGATTTTCTTATTTTAAATGTGACCATAGCATAATTTATTTCGATTATTATTTGTAGATTTAATGTATCTACCTACCACTACTTTATTTTTGACTGTTGACGGCTGTCGGCAACTTTTTATCTGAGGGCTAGATAGGATAATGTTATTTTTAATTATTTTTTCTTATGTTACTAGTAATTTGAAAAATAAACAGTTTTTATTGTCGAATTAATAATTAATGGAAGTAATTTAAATAATTTCTATATTAATATTGGATTTTACATATCAAATGAGTATGATGAGTAAAAGTAAAGTTAAAGTACCTATTTATGTTCAATGTAGGTAAAAAATATAAAACATAACTTTTATTTGTATTTTGTTACAAATGATAAAAGAGTTAAACAAAAATATAGTCAGTACCCTTATACGATTTAAATCGAAAGTTTAGAAAATGTTTTGAAATGAATAATGTGTTTGTAATGATATGTTTGGGTTTATTAAAATTCCCGCTAGAAGCTATTTAAGATATTTTCCTCAAAGGAACTAACATCGCATTACGTAGTTCAAAATTATATATATATTTTTTAATGTAGTTTGGAAAAATATGAATATCTAATAATTAGACTAGAACGTGATTAAACGTGTAAACGTGTGACTTCCTGATGTTAGAAACGAACGTGATACGTTAAACATTTTTGTGATGCGTGAGATACACATAGAATATGTGCAAATCAGTGCACTAAGAAGCACGTTTTAGAAAATGCATCGGAATCTGTATAAACATAAAATACAAGTGACTAGAGTACGTTTTCTTAAATTGATTGGAATATTAAATAATTAAATGAGAAAGTAATTTTATCTGACTGATTGTACATTTAATTTGAGCATATTTTTTTTATGAATTCTTGTCAGCCGAAAGGTTTTGTAGTGCATTTATCTTCTTTTGTATAGACGGACATACGATGTTTGAGATTGTTAAAATTTTTAGATAAGTAAATATTTTGTGAACATCAAAGACTAGTAAAGTTATCAAACATGTCAAGTATTGAGGGCAATTATAATGATTTTAAGAATAATGAATCTAAAAATGGATAAAATGTTATTAATTGTAGTACATACGGTTATCTAAAGTTAAAATGAAATGGTATTTTTTTTTGGAAAACTTTTCTTAGTAGAGTTTTGGGTAAAGTTGTAAAAATCTTTTGTTATCATCGAATACAATTAGGGACTTTTACTCGTAGGAATGTCTATGAAGAGTTGTGTAATTTAGATGGAATTGCATGTGTTACTAAAATATGGTTATTGTTTTGGCAATGAAAAGTATGTTAATGTAGTTTGGGAATGTTGGTTGATAAGATTTTGTTGAGCGATTGGACTGATCACCCAAAAGCTAAGCAATATTTTAGAAGTCAAAATTTCATTTGGAATGTGCTTATATGATTGGAAATATGATTGTATGAATTAGTATGTTTATTATGAGTTTGAGGATACGGTACACAGGAAATGAAGGCAAGGCACATTGAGGGTTGGATCCTTCTTCTTGAACATAGAGCGAACGAGTTTTCCTGTATGAGAGAGAGTTGGAGTCTTTTAGTACCAAGTAGTACGGAAAACCCCATAAATATAGGTTGTGCGCACAACCCCATGTTTAGACACTAAGTTTGTCAACATGATTATTTTATTTTTATATAAATTGTTATAGAGTCGACTCAGATGATAAAATGCCTGTTGTTTATATTGTTGTTGTATGTGGAAAGGACCAACGGTTCGGCGAGCTCGACGTTGAATCCCCCATATATGTTGTAATGTGTACCGTACCATTCTGAAAACAGATTATGCTGTGGAAGAGGAATACCATGAAGAAATAATGTCATTGTAAAGGGATGTAGGGTTGTATAACCGTTAATTATTTTTTTTAAAGTTATATTCTATTGTACTGATTGATTAAAATAATGAATGAGTACGTAACTGAAAATAATTACTATGTTTAGGTACAGTTGTAAAAAAAAGATTTGTTTTGTAATGTATTTTATTTGATGATATAAACATAAAAATTTTAACTTTAACCAATATAATAAGAAATTGATCTATAATATTTTAAAATAAGTATTTTGGTTTTTTAAAAAAAATATTTATATAATATGGTAAATATTTTTTTTTTTCGTCAACGGGGGAGGTGTAGTGTGTAAATGACTCACCTCACCCTACGTGACATATTGATTAAGCTGTAGTATATAAGATCATAATTATTACATTTAATAGTCATTATACGAGCTACCACGGAGACGTAATATTTTATTATCTACTACCCGAAGTCCCATCACCGCACTAGTATGGGAGACTTAGTATGGGACAGCTTTTTTTGCGATTTGACTGTTGGTTCCTTGGGTAAATTTGATCAGTATCAGGATTAGCAGCTGTGTCTAGAAGGATGACAGCTAATAAATTAGGACCATAAATAATTCCGTATTTGTTATTATTTATTCGCTTATTCTTCAACACTAAGGGGCTTTATTAGACTGCAGTAGGTTTGGAAGGCCCAGCCAAGTCTTGTAAGGCCCAAGCAGCAATTTCGTTGGGCTTTGCAACACTAGCACTTGCAAATCGATCTTTTTCGTAATAAATATTTATTAAATCGCACATGTCTATGTATATAACCAATGAAAAATGTTCAAATGAGCACAATAAACAAAAATCTACTTACAAATCTCAGTATAAACAAGTAAAAACTTACGTTTGTGGGAGCAAAACTTAACGAAAACAGTGACCGTGACCGAGGTCGGCGAACAACCGAGCGTCACTGGCAATATAGTGGCCGCACGCTGCCGACGCTGTGTTCCTGCGTTCCTATTGGTCTGTTTCATACGTACTATGAAGTTGGCGCGGATCAAATGTATTTTAAATGGTTTCCTGCGATTGGGCCTTGCAAAACGGTGGGCCTTGCAAAACGGCGGGCCTTGCAAAACGGCGGGTCTTATCACCCGGAAGTACCTCATTTCATTTTTAAATAGGCTTTATAATCATAAATACACGAGTAAAACTCCCAGGTGCACGCTCGATATAGTTCAGGAAAAAACCGTTAGCGAAAATGTTTTTTTTTGCGGTTCATTTAGTAAAAATATTACTGTGTTAAAATTTGTTACAATTATATTTGGAATTTTTAGCAGATAGAACATAGGCTTCTTTCAAACTTTAAAGCAACATAAATAAGTCAATGTGTATTAAAGGTTTTTTTTTCGGATTTCTAGACTATTTTTTTATGGCTTAGTAGCACCTAAAATTTATCCTATTATAGGTAACTGTTAGGTAACTTTCTCCCCCATTCTAGACCACAACTGTAAATGATTCTACAAATGTGATATATTTAAGAGCTAAAAGATTATCAGTCTCAGTTTTCAGTGGCATAGGGAACTATTTTAATATTTGGTTATATTAATGCAACAAATCTAGGAATACGAAAAAAAACATTTCTTATCACACATTGACTTTTTATGTTACTTTAATGTTTGAAAGAAGGCTTTATTAATTTTCTATCTAGTAAAAAATAAAAAAAATAATATTTAAATATTTTTTAAAAGACTAATTTTTTTACTAAATGACCCGCAAAAAAAATACAGATTTTTGCCAACGGTTTCTCGTTAACTAAATCGAGTATGCACCTGGGACTTTTACTCTTGTATTTATAATAAAGCCTTTATAAAATTAAATTAATAGAAAATTTTCAAGTTTTCGGCTCTCCGTACAACCCCTTTAACAATTGTAGATAAAAAAATAAAAATAATAAGAACCGACCAATTGTGAGTTACACTCGCGTTAAGGAGCCCGAAAGGAAAGAAAAACAAAATGTTTTTTTCTTCAGCTCTCGTTGATGTATTTTGATTGAAATAATATATATTTTTCTCGTACTCGTGTGGTGGTTCGGAACCCTCGGTGTGTGAGTCTGACTCGCGCTTAGCCGATTTTTCTTTTAACAAACTAGAATTTGGCAAGTAGGACGAGAACCCTGGCCGCCCTAAATTCACCTCAGATTCCCTAACTAAAAACTCATTAATATGGATGGCTCGCCCTTTTCATCAACACCAGCGATTTCTTCTCTGCGCTGTTTTAAAGGCTGGTTTGACATCTAGGTATGCAATTTTGACGGTCATTCCAGGCGATGTTTCCAACTTTGGCATTGAGCCCAAATCAAAAGTACCAAGGATTAAGACAAGGCCAGGCCCCCGTCACTCGGTCGAGCAGGCGACATAAGTACCTACACATTGGCGCAGCCTCAGCGCTAGAACGCCGTACAGTCGCCGCCGCAATTTGCGCGACGCCCGTGGACGCAGCTATAACCGCTATGTCGAGAGCCTTAATACCCATGTTTGCGTGTATCGCAAGAAGTAGGTGAATAAATGCATAGGTATTTTCGTTTTATAAGGAAGTGCAATATCTGTTACGAAGTAACTAGTATCTCATCTGTGACAATGCTTCAAAAATAGCCCTGATTCAAAGATACTCAGTTTCCTAGAAAAGGAAACCGATAGGGAATGATGATGAAGTACCTTCGCATAAAATAGAACCGTGGCGTAATGGTAACGTCCGTTAGCTTCACATCAGAAGGTCGCGGGTTCGATTCCCGACGGATTCTAACTTTGTATGACTCGGTTTGGTTGATGGAAGGGTATTTTCTAAACCCTCCTGGCTACCTACCACCATTTTATCTAAGTCTTGCCGCCAAACATTAATGTCAACAGCATTAAGTTCCCTATTGCGTTGGAGATTCTTGATAAGCCCGCTTCTATCTTCGGCATCATCGTCACTCACCATCTGGTGAGATGATGTCAAGGGCTTACCAATTGTGGATTTAAAAAAACTTACAGTACAAGCGTCCTTATTCGTCTCTCCCCCCGCGCAAATGAAGGACGTAGTATCCAATATGTAGGAGGCTCCGAGGCGCGCCGCCTGCAGCTGTGCCTGGCAGGTCGCAGGGGCCACGACTGGGACGTCCACCTTCTTTAGGATCTGCTGGTACTGGCCCTGCAAGCCGAACATGTCCTTACCCCACCCTGACACCCAGCATCTATAAAAGACGAAACATATCCTTACTTATATTATACATGTTTTCACATGTATTTATTTGCAACTCTTTCTGTTTTTATTTATTGCACCGCCCCTTAACTTATTCTATCGCTGTTTACCTACCCAAAGGTTGCCTGGAAGAATTCGCTACCTAACAATAAGGTCGCCTATTGTATAGGCTCTCTTCTATATTGTTAATTTCTTTTTTTTTATGTTGTGACGCAATAAAAAAAAATTGTATTGTATTTGTTTGTTACCTTTTCACGCTTCAACACCTTAACCAATCGTGATGAAATTTAGTATTCAGGTAGCCTGTGTCTAGGAAGGACTGTGGCTACTTTTCATTCCGTGAAAATAAAATCGGACTATTTACTATTATACTAGGGAACTGAAAAACACTCTTTTTTTGGTTAATTTGTTTAACATCGCAACGCAACAATGGATTGTTGATTTTTTTTGCACAGAGGTGGTTGAGGAGGTGGAAAATGACATAATTTACTCATTAGCATATCCTGACATAGTTCCCGAGGGATCTGGGGAAAACTCATTTCCACGCTCGCGCAATTTGGCGTCGCAACGGAGCAATTCCACGGATTGAAGTATTTTTTTTTGTAAGGAATTGGTTGAGGGGGTGGAAAGTGACACAGACTGCTAATCAGAATAGCCCGATATATTCTCGAGATCTGGATAAAACTCATGTCCACGCTCGCGTGCCGCTTGCGGCTCGCGTACCACTCACCCTCAATGACAGTTATAAAAACGATGTCCACGTGGGCGAAGCTGCGGGAAAACCGCGTGGACAATCGGGCTATTCTGATTAGCAGTCTAAGTCATTTCCCACTCCCTCAACCATCTCTGTGCAAAAAATCACAACATCTATTGTTCCGTTGCGATGTGACTACCTGCATTCCAAATTTCACCAAGATTGGTCAAGATGTTGAAGCGTAAAAAGGTAACAAACAAACAACATTTTCACATTTATAATATAAGTTAGGATTTAGTTGTTGTTGTTACGATGGATTTTCTAGGCATTCCTTACTCTTAATCGTTATTCAAATATTGTAATTTTGCTGTTAAATTCTCTTTGGATATATTTTTTAAATCGTTGCAAACTCCCAATAAGTATAATAATCAACTAAGTATAACAATCAATTATAACAATCCTACTAATATTATAATCGCGATAGTTTGTATGTATGGATGTATGGATGTTCGTTACTCTTTCACACAAAACTACTGAACATATCTGGCTGAAGTTTGGAAAGTAGACAGATAGGACCTGGATCAACATATAGGCTACTTTTATACACTGCGCACCCTCGAAGACAGTCTGACAAAATCCAGTCACAAAAATTTGATCAAAACCCCCCCCCGGAAGTGATGATTTTCGAGGCTGGTTGGTTGAACAACGACCATCTCGCGCTGATTAGCTATAAATATAAACAATGTGAATCTAATACGAGTCCGTTTGGCCGTTCTATCCAACCGATTTGATTGTTTTTTTATTGAAAGGTATCGATGCAGAGATCTGCCATCAAGCACTAGGAAACCCCGCGAGCACCCTTTACGACATCTATTACGAGTCTGCCCGGCCGTTCTTTTAAACCGACTAGCAAATTTCATGAGCAAATCCCGCGTGCCCCAATGCTCACGCGGCAAAAGCTACTCTTCTTCTTCTTCTTGCTCCTGGCCATTGTCCCAATTTATTTGGGGTCGACCTCCTAGTACTTCTGCGCCACACCGCACGGTCGTGGGTTGTCTTCTCATTTGTGCTCGTACTCTTAACGTCATTTTTTATTGTCTGCAATCAGGTCATTGGTGGTCTCCCGCGGTCTCTTTTACTCTCTTCCATGTTTATTACTTTTCTAGTCATATGGTCATCATCCCTTCTCATCACGCGGCAAAAGCTACGAGTACTATAATGATAATTTGATTGTTATCGTTGAACATTTTAAACTTACCGCTGGCCAACATAGGAGCTCGCCGACGACTGCGGCAGACACGCCCTGTTGACGGTAGGCGCCGCCCCCGGCGCGGGCGTCAGCGGCACCGCGCTGGACAGCCGCAGCAGCGTGATGTCGTATTGCAGCGTCAGGGCGTTGTACGAGGGGTGCGACACCGCCCTGCTCACGGGGTACTCCTGGAAAGGCATCGGCTCATACGTCGCCGCCGCGTCCCACTCCCCGAGGCGGACCTTCGCGTTGGGGGCCGTTCCTGAAGCTCTAATAAAGTACGCATATACGCATTTGAACTTACATGTAAGGTGCTATCCTACATGTATGTGTTACAGTCAAAACATTTGAACTTACATGTAAGGTATTATCCTATATGTTACAATCAAAACATTTGAACTTACATGTAAGGTGCTATCCTATGTGTTACAGTCAAAACGTTCCGTTGATCAATCAAAACTCCTCCGGCAATGTAATCGTTTTGTCCAGTCAAAATCAGCGCCTGAAACATACGAAGTGTTTCCATTCTCAGTAAGCCTGTTTCACCTACACAAAAGTAGTTATGCTCACCTGCCATGGAAACTCTCCATAATTGGCCTGCCCAGTAGCCGGTGCCACGGCCACAGAGGGGACCTGCTGCTGTGTACCGCACGCCACCACCTGCTGCTGCCCTGTCATCCCCGTGCAGCACAGCACTTGTCCAAAAGGACACTGTACAGAGCCGCCTCCACCGCCCTAAAATTTGGAAGCAAAAATATTCTTGCGACAAGATACTATTTTTGGCGTAATATGACTCAAAATACTGTAAATAACATATCCAATTCTTACAGGATTCACAATTCGGAGATCAATGTAGCCAGCTCCTGCAGGTGCGCCCGGGGGGCACGTTCCCGCCGCCACACATCTGCACGGTTGATATTGTCTCTTGCGAATTCTATGTCCACTGTCTTCGCTTCCTACATTCATCATGATATCCTTTAAACTCCTTCGTTGCCTGGGAAATCTGACTGCAGAGTCGAAGGAAGGAATATGTGCTGTGTAGCCCATTATCGGTGGCACCTGGTTAGCTGCCCCCGCCGCCGGTGTGGTGCCGAGTCTGGGGTCAATCATCGGAGCGCCTGTGGTGTCATCGTCAGGATTAGATATGCAAACTACATCAGGGTTGAAACAAAGAATGACTGGTAAAATGACTCCACCTGATGGTGGTGGTTGTGGTGGCGCCGCACTGGTTATAGGCGGCGGTGATGCGGCAGTAGGTGGTGCCATGGTCATTACTGGGGGTGGCATGGGTGACACGGGTGGCATGGGTGACACGGGTGGCATTGGTGACACGGGTGGCATGGGAGGCCTAACTGTGGTAGTAGTGGTGGTGGTAGTAGTCGGCGTGATTATTGGAGTCGGTAAGCCGCCGCCCGTCTGCACGATGACGAAGTTAGTCGAGGGGTTCACCGGCAACATCCCCAAGCAAGCGGTCAGTAGCCACAGACACATGGTTCACGTTTGATGCGCGCCTACTGGTGTCAAATACGATGTAAATTAAGGATTTATGATGAGCGCGTATTAATACGTCCATTAATACTCCACCCGTCAATGGTATTTCCCTAATAATTGTAGCCTTCATGGTGTAATGCTCGCGACCGACAGTCAACAGCTATAGCGACAAATTGTTGCAATCATCAAAATATGGATTACCTACGAGTACCTACTGTCAGTTAGTACTGTCACACATGTAAAGTGTTAGTTGTTGTAATCGCTGTAATCATTTATCGGAGGGCATTCAACGTTCATGTTTGAACGTTCATATTAATTGGTGAGTACAAACGGCATGCCGCACGTCGGTGTGACTAAACAAAATAGACAATAAAATGTTGTCATGTGTTGATGAGATTAGGTATAGGAAACTTTTTGAGTGTGATTTGGTTGTCATCAATGACGCCAGAATCAGGGGAATTAGGTATACAATGCAAATGGGTAGGAACCGATAACGTCTGTGACATTAATTACCTAACAATTTTAATTTATCTATATACATGTATGGAAGCCGTATTGTAGAATCCGCCGGTTTCCAAAACAGCGCGCCGAACACGCAGGATTGTAAAAGTTTTTTGCATTTCCGGATTGCAATTCGGCTGAAAGAAAGTACGTCGCATCGTATGAGGCGCCGCTTTGTGTAAAAATTACTGAGTAACACATTTTAAATAAGCGAGTGAAGCGAGCGATGTTAGGTTTCGGTAACGTTTGATTGCTTATAGTTATGATTATACAGGCTAAGGCATGGCACAGAAATGTGATCGTACTCGTACTTTTCTTCAAAAAGGGTGATAACACCCTACTGAAGAATTAAAGACCCATCTCACTTCTGAGCCATGTCTACAAGATATTTTCGAGACTCATTACGAATCGTCTCGCATGCAGGTTTGTCAACTTCCAGCCTCCCGAACAAGGTGGTTTCCGAAAAGGATTTAGTACCATAGACTACATACAGACGCCGCGGCCGATTATACAGAAGACTAAAGAGTACAATCAGCCACTATGCTTGGCGTTTGTGGACTATGAGAAAGCCTTTGATTCAGTCTCTCCAGCGGTGCCAAATTGACCATCAATACATTGAGGTGTTGAAGTGTCTGTATGAAAACGCCACCATGTCAGTTTTTCTCTAGGACCAGAACTCGAAACCTATCCAATTGAAGCGAGGAGTGAGACAGGGAGACGTTATATCTCTGAAACTCTTCACCGCCGCCCTGGAAGATATTTTCAAGATGTTTCCAAGCTTCTGGTCTGGGGTGAATTCGGCATCAATATCAACGGCTAGTACATAACCCACCTCCGATTCGCTGATGATATTGTGGTCATGGCTGAGACTATGGAAGACCTAAGCACAATGCTCGATGGCTTCAGTAAAGTCTCATATAAAATGGATTTTAAAATGAACATGGATAACACGAAAATAATGTTAAAAGTCCGTGTCGCAACCACCCCTCTAGACTCTACACTGGAAGTTGTTGACGAATATGTATACCTGGAACAAACAGTCCAGCTAGCTAGGTGCAACTTCAAGAAACTTCAATTGACGAATCCAACTCGGCTGGGCAGCGTTCGGGAAGCTTCGCAATATCTTCGCAATGTCTCAAGACTAAGGTCTTTGACTAGTGTGTGTTGCCAGTGATGACTTACGGAACTGAGACATGGTCGCTTACTATGGACCTCATAAGAAAGCTCAAGGTCACCCAAAGGGCAATGGATCGTGCCATGCTCGGAGTTTTTCTGCGTGATCGAATCAGAAACGAGGAGATCCACAGGAGAACCAAAGAAACCGATATAGCTCACAGAATCGCTAAACTGAAGTGGCAGTGGGCAGGGCACTTAGCTCGTACAAGAGATGGTCGTTGGGACAGTAAAGTTCTCGACTGACGACCGCGCACCAGAAAACGTAGCGTAGGAAGGCCTGCCACGCGGTGAACCGAAGACCTGGTGAAGATCGCGGGAAGCCGATGGATGCGGGGAGCGCAGGACCGGTCGTCGTGGAAATGTTTGGGGGAGGCTTTTGTCCAGCAGTGGACGTTTTTCGGCTGATATGATGATGATGATTATTATTATTATACAGTACTGTAGCGTTCCGTTACACGCACACACACACACTCCTTGCTGCGTAGAAAGGAACGTTGATCATCCTGCTCGCTCTCTCGCCGTTCAACAGCGAATGCGTGCAGACACTAAATTACAGTATACGAGTATTTAATAGTTAATCTTTTTGTAGTGTTTCGTGTGTCCTACAATAAACGACTTTCCACTGACATATCTTTAAGTCCATGTTGTTAAGAAACCCCGTAATACAGTCCGAGAGCTCCCCCCACCCCGTGGGTAGCAGAATGCTTCTCAGAAGAAGAAATCATCAGTGCGCCGTTTTGGAAACCGGCGGATTATACGTAACGGCTGCGACAAAGACACATATTTTTTCGAAATCTTTCGCATACGATTAAACGTATACATTTCGATACAAATAGGAGCAATAAATTAAAATTTGAATTTATTAAATTTAAAAACCCAATTGCATAAAAACTGAACTCCTCTTTTTTTAACAGTCAGGTAAAAATGTATCCTCTGTCTCTCACGGGATCAACACGAATCTAACGACACCTCGCGCTCCAAAATCCATCTTACCGTTGAGGCTGCAGGGCAGGGCTGCAGGGCAGGGCTGCAGGGCAGGGCTGCAGCGCGCCCGAGAAATAAATAAATAAACAAACATACACTCGAATAACATGTCCCTCCTTCGAGCGCAGTTGGGTAATAAGGTCTTTCATTTAGCTTTTCGACTTTTCTTTACTCCAGTCTGCAATCCCTTGAAGCTGTGAAAAAATCAAACTTCTATTATTATTATTTATTATGTAATAATATGCCATTAGAAACGATTGAACTGATACGAGACATGTCCAAGAAAAGCATTAGCCGAGTGAAACTAGATAAAACTGGCCCCGAAATAGACATCTGCAGAGGTGTAAGACAAGGCGGTTGCATTAGCAACCTTCGTTTCGCAGATGACATCGTATTGTTCTCAGAAACCGCATCATAACTTGAAGAAAAGATCAACGAACTCAACTACGTCAGTCGCAATATTGGTCTAGAACTAAATATCGAAAAAACTAAAATCATGTGTAACAAAACTCAAAGACCCATGTTTGTGGAGAGTCGACAGTTGGAATATGGTCATGAATACATATATTTAGGTAAACAAATATCTTTCTCAAAATCAGGACACCGTGACGCATTAAAGATGGAACAATTTTTAGAGCCACAAAGAAGTTCTAAAATCTGATCTTCCTTTAAGATTAAAAAAGAAAGTCCTAGACTCGTGTCTTTTACCTTGACTTGAATATGAGTCAAACCTGGATCTATAATAAGCACACGAAAGAAAGAATTGAAAAATTCTAAAGATCTAAAGAGGAAAGAAGCATTCTTAACTTGAAACTCAAAGACAAAAAACGGCACAGCGAAATAAGGGAACGGACAAAAGTTATTGATGCGTTAACCCACTGCAAGAGACTTAAATGGAAGTGGGCTGGTCACATTGCACGTTAGGATAAAGAGACATGGTCTAGAAATGTTACTACTTGGGCTGTCCCCCCCCCCCCCCCCCGAAAAAGGAAAAGAGGTCGCCTGCTGGAAAGATGGGAAGACGAACTTATAAAATTCGCAAACAACGACTGGATGAGAACAGCCCAAGATATGAAAAAGTGGAGTGAGATGGAGGAGGCTTATACTCGTCGAAAAAAATATATATTATTAATAGGCTAAATAATAATATCCTGACACAGTTCCCGAGGGCTCTAAGGAAAAATCATTTCCACGCTCTAGCACATGTCGGCGTGCGCAACGGATTAAAGTGTTTATTTTTGTAAAGAATTAGTTGAGGGGGTGGGATGTGACATAGACTGCTAATAAGAATTGCCCGATCTGGGATAGGTTTCTCCGGATGAAAATTCATGTCCACGCTCGCGAGCCGCTTGTGGCTCGCGCACCACTTACCCTCAAAGACAGTCATAAAAACGAGCGAGAACGCAATAGCTAGTAATATTATAAATGTGAAAATATGTGTGTTTGTTACCTCTTCACACTTTAACGCCTCAACCAATCTTGACGAAATTTGGCATTCACGTAGCCTATGGCATTAAGAAGGACACAGGCTATCTGTTTTTCCATATTTTAGAAAATTATTGTAGAATTTTTAGAAAAAGTTGTTGCGATGGAAGTCGGTTTATTTATCTTGTTTAGCGTTTCCAATTATTTATAACATTTATTCATTCTGTAAAAATAATGTAAAGAAATGTCATTTCATTCGAAGAAACATTTCCATAATGTCACGTGTTGCCACCTATCACTTCAGCATCATACCATACAACTTTGGTTGGTTCTTGATAAGATGTTATTTTGTTTCTCTCTCCGTCCGTAGTTAACTGCAGATGGCGCTCTGAGACAGGTCAGAGGCAGTGTTGCCGCTAGGTGGCGCTAGGTGGCGCTAGGTGGCGCTACGGCACAGCCGGCCGGCCGTCTTGCGCAAGCTGCGTGCGTCAATAATACAAACAAGAGGTCCACAATCGGACATGTTGAATATCTACATGTACAACACAATCTGACGGCGGGCGCGGCGAGTCGGCGACTGCCTGCCAGCCAGTAGTCAGTAGTGAGTAGCGCTTGACTGGCGATGGCGCGCAGCACAGAGCACAATGCTTGTGTTGTGGTTGTGTGTGATACGACGCCAACACGAGTAGTGCACAGTGCTTACTTTACACATTCACTGATTGATAATAAACTGCTTACTGCACCATACCCGCGGATTATCATAATGAGCGAGTTGTCGCATCCAACTCAGTGAGTCGGTTGAGCTTCAGTCTAGTGTTTGTACAATACTATGGTCTAGTTCAGTGAGCTAGCGAGGTTGTTAGTGCTATCGAAAGGTGTCATCGATTGTACGTTACAAGTTTATAGTTACAAGGCTTTGATAATGTGAATTCAAGTTGATGTCTCGATAATAAAAGTGTACATTGTTTTTGTTTATTTACATAAACCCGCAAATTGCGGTGCACATATCTTATCAGTCAGACCTACCTACATTATCAGTTAGATTAGTGATGATATTTGGATACTGAATTGTAATTTAATCAAGATGCCATCCCAAAGTCAAGAGATTAACGTAGACTTGAATTCGAATGAGAAAGACGTGGAAACCAAATTTGATGTGAACGAGCGAAGGACTGAAGATAGCAATGCGTCTCTGGAGCGGGCCTCTGAAGCGGCGGCGGGCAGCGCGCCGTCCGGGCTCAGCGCCGATCAGCGGCTGGCTTTTGCGCTGCGGGACTTCCTTACGCCCTCCGGCATGGCCGGCACGGTGCTAGGCGACAGGGAGGCGTCTCCCTCGTTCCTCGAGCAGACGCTGCCCTACATAGATGAGAACATAAATTCGGAAGAAGGCGTGCAGTCTGACGAGGATCAGCCTGTGTGTAGAGATACGGAAGAAGTCCTGAACAATGCGGCGTGCCGGCTGCGGCGGTGGCGCGCCGCCTCGAGGAAGCTGCGGCGCCCGCGTGCAATAGACAACTTGTGCGGGGAGAAGGAGGCGCCGGGGAAAAGCGGCGGGCTCACGGACCTGGAGGAGCGGCTGCGCAGCCTGGCGTCGGGCGGCAGCATGTCGGCGTCAGCTGGCGAGCTGCTGTCGCTGGCGCCGCCGCCGCCCGCCGCCACCGCGCCGCCCTCGCCCGGCTACCTGCTCTCGCCCTCTCTTGCCGACCAAAGCTCTGCTGAATACTTCGTAAGTTAACTCACTTTCTTCAACTAAAACAATCCATTTAATCCAGTTTAAGTGCGTACTACTACGAACCACTTCGCGCAAAGATCATTACAATGTTCTAACCGTGACGACGTCGCGACTTTAGGAGAATAAGTAAGTAGGTACCTATAAGTTACTTTGCACCAAGGTTTATACAATACTAGCTGTTTCCCGCGGCCTCACCCGCGTGGACAACGTTTCTATGACTTTTCGAGGGGGCGCAGTGCGCGAGCCGCAAGCGGCTCACGAGCAAGGGATAAAGTGGCCTGTGTGTTAATCCGAGTCCTAATCTGTCAACCTACCAAATTTCAGCCAGATCCGTTCAGTAGTTTTTGCGTGAAGAAGTAACAAACATACACACTCGCACACTCGCAAATTTTCGTCTTTATAATATTAGTGTGATTCCACAGTCCACACATGACATCCTTAAACCCAAAAGGTGACCAACGGAAGCCTATCACCAAAGTATATATATTAGTACTGACGTACTATCACTAAGCCTCCGCTGTCCGTCTGGCTGTCTCTTTGTCAGCGAGCTGTACTACCGTAAGAAACGTAATAGGCAGACAGACAGTTGAAATTTTCACAGAGTCTGTTTTTGTAATGCCGTTTTAATAACAAATTAGAAAAATTAGAAAAAGTGAAAATTAATAAAATAATTCAAACATAAAACGTGTTTTTATTTGTATTTTAGAGGTATGTTTGATTTCGCTGTATCGTACAAACGGTAATGTAGGTGTGGAAGCGTGACACTTGCTACGATTATACTCTTACTTGTAATTCTGAAGTAAAACAACAAATAATAAAAACCCGCTTATCTAAGTGCGAGTCAGAACCGCACACATAGGGTTCCGTACCATCATACTAGATGGCGCTAGTTTCATGTCTCACAAACCGGCCAAGTGCGAGTCAGAACCGCACACATAGGGTTCCGTACCATCATACTAGATGGCGCTAGTTTCTTCAAGTTAAAAAAACTCATTTTTTGTATCGAGTCATTTTATTTTATCACTTTTTCTAATTTTTAGTTTTTGTTGGTATACCGGCAACAGAAATACATCATCTGTAGAAATTTCAGCAGTCTAGCTATCATGGTTCATGAAACACAGCCTGGTGACAGACAGACAGACAGACAGACGGACGGACGGACGGACGGACGGACGGACAGTGGAGTCTTAGTGATAGGGTACCGTTTTTACCCTTTGGGTATGGAACCCTAAAAACCGGCCAAATATGAGGCGAACTTACCGCTAAGGAGTCAGAACTGAATAACAAAAAATGATTTTTCTGTCGCTCGCGTTGATTTCTTTTGTTTATAATGAATGGACTTCATTGTCGTAGATGTGTGTTGGTACGGAACCCTCGGAGCGGGAGTCCGACTTCCACTTGGCTGGTTTTTTTTGGTAGTCACCTACCCATCTACGGGTTCCTTTGCACAAAGGTTGAAGAATGTTCCACCTGTGCCGTCCCGTGCACGCGACATTTACACAATATTCACGTCGAACTCTTTTGCCCCTACACAATAAAACTGTTAACTGTTTCGGTAAGAACACAAAGGTAGGTATGCAACACAATATTGTTTACTCTTCGCACTTGAAAAACCAAACATGCATCAATCACAAAATCTGTGTAATAAGGCTTTAAAACGACTCAATCCGAGCAATTCCATCCGTGAATAAAAATAAAAGTTAAAAAAACATAAAAACCGACTTCAAAATAAAATTCATTTAAAAGTATGAAATATAATAAGTTCGCATTATCAACTTCAAAACGAGTTTATATTGGCATACTTTATAAACACAATACCGTAATTTAAAAAAAATAATACATTATAACATTATTTTGTTAGAGAAATAATGTTATAATGTAGCCCGCTTCCATCTTCGGCAACATCCTCACTTACCACCAGGTGAGATGTTGTCAAGGGTTTACCAACTGTGAATAAAAAAAAATTAAAAAAATCCATTACGATGCAAGTTAAACCAAAGAGATAATATCACCAACGACGTTCCATAATTATTTTTTTATTGGAACGCACACGCGGTTCGCGCCATTTTTACAGCAATACAAAAAGTTATCATTCCAATTTTTACTTGTCTGTGACAGCGCCCGCTTTAACGCATGCGCGGTGATGTGTTGGTTTTTCATTGAATTTTGTTGTAGATACTGAATTTCGTGGATAATTTTCATTCTTGTTTAAAAATGTCTGAGATCAGTGAAAGAATTGTTTTTACCTGTCTGTGACACCGTCCGCTTCAGTGCAAGCGCGGTGATGGGCTGGGATTCAGCGCCATGACACGTTTTGTTGTAGGTACTTACTGAATTTCGTGGGATATTTCCTTACTCTTAACTTTGATCTTTGTATTTTAGTTGATTCAATCCCAATGTATGAGATTAGATATAGTAGTGTATGAAACTGCACATTATTTGGTCTTAAGACACTCGTGTAAAGATATAAAAAAACTCGCCTACGGCTCGTTTTTTTAACTTACACTCGTATTTTAAGAACCCCTATTATGCAACAGTTTCATAAACTACTATAAATACACGACATTAACCAACAATAAAGAAATCAAAGGTGGTTACGAATGAAATTAGTGGAAAAAAAAATTTTTTTAGGCCTGTATTATTTTTACATGGAACCAACTTGGGAGCATAATACCCTATCGAATAAAAAAAGAATCATGTAAATCGGTTCACAATCTGCGAAGATACCGCGTAACCTGTGCGCGTAACAAACATACAAAAAAAACATACAGTCGAATTGAGAACCACCTCCTTTTTGAAAGTCGGTTGAAAAGTGTATATACTTTTAGAATTAATAGATTTGTTATTAATTTAATTATATATTATATATTTTATTCAATTAATTCAAAACTCTGTACCTATCTGAGCATTGAGCACCTTAAGTACGCTGGTCCACACCTCCCCAGAGTTCTGACTATGTTGTTTTAACCTATGTATATGCCATGCATACTTACCTGTAGACCTAATGAAAACCATTGTAGTTCCAATAATCAAGAACAAAACTGGGGACTCCAGTGATTTAAATAATTACAGGCCCATATCACTGGCGACAACAATTTCCAAGGTATTTGACAGCCTGCTTACGTCACAACTAAACAGTTGCATAGAACTGCATGACAATCAGTTCGGGTTTAGGCCTGGATTGTCGACAGAAAGTGCGATTTTGTGTCTAAAGCAGGCAGTCAAAAATTATACAGACCGAAAGACACCTGTATACGGGTGTTTTCTAGACCTTTCCAGGGCTTTCGATTTGGTCTCTTATGATAAGCTGTGGCTAAAACTGGAAAGTCGTAAAATACCTACTGAAATTATAAATGTGCTAAAATATTGGTATAGATCACAGATTAATCATGTACATTGGGACGGTTCACTGTCTAAAGAATACAGGCTAGAGTGCGGGGTGAGACAGGGGGGTTTGAGCTCACCAACGCTTTTCAACCTGTATGTAAACGCACTTATAGAGGAGCTCAGAGGATCTCGTGTCGGCTGCCATATCGACGGTATAAGTCTCAACAATATCAGTTACGCCGACGACATGGTTCTGCTGAGCGCTTCTGTATGTGGTTTAAGAAAATTATTAAAAATTTGTGAAATATACGCGGGCACCCATGGGTTAGTTTACAATGTCAAAAAGAGTGAATTCATTGTCTTTGGGGCCTGTGGCAAATATCCAGAAGAAGTGCCGCCAGTAAAACTTTATAACGCCCCACTGATGAGAACCTACAAGTTTAAATATCTCGGGCACTGGACAACCACGGATTTGAAGGACAATGAAGACATCGAAAGGGAACGGAGAGCGTTGTCAGTTGGGGCGAATATGTTGGCTCGCAGATTTGCTCGATGTTCCAATGAAGTGAAATTACTCTCTTTAGAGCTTACTGTACATGTTTTTACACGAGCAGTCTGTGGGCAGACTATACGCATAGGGCTTACAACGCTCTCCGGGTCCAATATAACAACGCGTTTAGGGCGTTGTTGGGGCTGCCGCGCTCTTATAGCTTTAGGCATGTTTGCGCAAGCTCGCGTCGATTGCTTTTACGCAACGATGCGAAAAAGATGCACGTCACTATTAGTGTGCAGAGTGCGGTCCAGCTCCAGCAGCGTCCTGAATATGATAGCTGATAGACTGGACTGTGTCTACGTGAATCACTGTTGTAAGGTTCACGTAGTACCAAACATATATAAACAACAAAACCCTCACCAAGGCAAACTAATTAATTTTCAAAATTTAAATTTTATTTTAATTTTTCTTTTTATTTTTAGTATGTATAGTAATAGAATGACATAATAGAATGTGACTTACAATAAATAATTTGATTAGATTTGATGTAAAATGAAGTTACCGACAACTTTTAGTATATACTCTCTGTCGACTATTAATTATTGACATAGTGTTATTTATAATTAAAAAATAATAATATTAATAACTAACATAGGCTAAGTCTTATTAACAAGTTCTGGATCGTTGTTGTCTGAAATAAATGATAATAATAATATCTGGCTGCAGTGAGGGGCGACACAAGGAGACTCCGAAACTGTTCACCGCCGCCCTGGAAGATGTTTTTAAGCTTTTAGACTGGGGTGGACTCGGCATCAATATCAACAGCGAGTACATCACCCACCTTCGATTCGCTGATGATATCGTGGTCATGGCTGAGACTATGGACGACTTAGGCACAATGCTCGATGGCCTCAGTAGAGCCTCTCAACAAGTAGGTCTTAGAATGAACGACCAAGTCAATCGTTTTCTTTTATTCACTTAGACTTGGCTCTTTAGTTGATCTCACAAATTTTTATGGCCAAGTAATTTCAAGCGCGACTTGCCACGTATCACAGAATGTTTTTGTTGGAATTTACTTCTCTATGTACGAACGTTAATTTTATCAAGACGAATTTGATTTTTAAAATTTTTTTGGACTTACTTTTTTTTGAATGTTTTTTTGTGTTTAGGTGTTTTATTGCTCATCACAGTATTTTTTTAATTTCTTTTATTTACTATCACAATGAACAACTATTTCTAAGGCTGCATTTTTTAATCTCAATTGCAATAGTTTAGCTGTTTCCTCTATGGTAATCATTATTAAAAAGAGGGATGAAATGGGTGCTCATCCTCATTTTGAAAGTTTGATTGGGTACTAAAACCTATCCCTGTACCAAATTTGAGCTCTCTAGGTATACAGGAAGTGCTAGTTCTGTTTGGAGTTCGATAGTCGGTAAATGATTCTAGAATAATTGAAAATGCCAAAACTTTAAAAACAACTTAATAATTATTAAATTGCAGCTTTAAACCGGCGACGTGTTTTTCTAGTACTTGGTACACATTGAACTGATTTTGCTAAAACTTTCACTATTATGTTTAAGCTTAGTTTGTAAGATTACTAACACAAATTGATCTTTGAGTTGGTCGTAAACATATATTATATACGTATTATTATAATTATTCTTTAATTTCAAAGATAGTTTATCCAATAAACAAATTATTGTTGCGTTTCAATTTCTAGTTTTGGTGATACCTACGCGGACAAACATTAATTGGGGGAGTGGGGGAAGCCCGCTGAGTAATACGTCTAAGGAAGCGCTCGTATTTTTATTGTGAAATTGACAAGAAAATCCAAATTTACTTACCAAAATTAGTCAATCAAAGTGAACATAACATCTAAGAGTTGTATTACAGTGTTTGCTGCACAAAAAGATGCCGATTTCAACATAATTTTCACAAGGTACGATTTACTAAAACGGTTATTTGTCACAAATTTGAATAAGCCATACTATTAACAACGAATCAACAGATCCTAAGAAATGATTGGTTATTTATCGGTCCAATGCTATTGATTGCTAACATATTGCAAACATCTCCGACCAAAACAAACATCTGTGATTGACATTCTGTGATTTTGACGTTTGATTGAAGTATGACTTAGGCTGCGTTCAAAAACTAACAAAATTTATACGGTGTCTTTATTCCATTTCTTTGAATAAACTTATTGAAGATATCACATTGTTATTATATTATTATTTTTTTATCCATAATCATCCACTTTATAAATATTTGAAAAAATGGATGAAAATAATGTTAATTGCAAAAAACGTGGAGGAAAAAACTGTTCATTAAATTTAAATGATGTGCTCAACAGTACAATGAATGACACAGACTTAGAAAGTTCTAACACACTGGATTCATCTACAAAGAGTCTTCCAATCATACAGTCATATGATTTAGAGGAAGCCAACAGTCATATATTAAAAATAAGTCAAGAATTAGAATCCGCCAATGCTGAAGTGGCTAACCAACTCGCCGAAAATTTTGAATTAAAAAAGAAAATTGATCAATTAAACAAAGTAATAACAATGTACAAAAAAATTGGAATATCAGACAATCTAGTGAGTACGATTTCATCACCGGCGGCAAAGAGAATTCGAAAATATGTAACGGAAAATAGAAATGTAGCTGATAAGATATGTCAGACTTTATATGATACGCAGGATGTAAACAATATAAGTAAAAAGATTGTGAAAAATAAAAAACTAGAAAAGAAAATAAGAAAACAAGAGAACAGAATCAAGAAACTAAACATAAAATTAAACAATGTCAAAAAAGAAAGAAAAAAACTGACAAGCTTTGCCCAAAAACGTGTAAGGAGAGTAGAAGACGAGTTAAAGGAATTATCACGTACCTTTAGCATAGAAGAAAGTATATTTAAAAGTCAGGATGATACTATTGAAAGCACAGACAAAACTATTGCGAGCTCATCTACTCAAAGGAAAGAAGAAACTGAAATAAAACAGATTGATTGTACCGATAGTAATAACATACAACTAAACCCCGTAGAAAGAACAACGCAATTACCCAAGGAAAACAAAGAAATTACAGCAAAGCTACAGAAATCTAAGGAAGTTGATGAGCAAAAGGAGGTTAAAAACTCACAAGAACTAAAGAGCCTGGAGGAAAAAGAAAAAGAAGAAGGAATAATACTATCACATAAGAAGAAGGACAGCAACAAAAATAAGAGAGTTATAATTATCGCAGATCAGCAAGGTAGGGAGCTTCGGGATAATTTACAAACTCTACTAGGTTCTGAATATACCGTAAAGTGTTACTGGTATCCTTACGCTAGAGTACAAGATATACTTGAACCTAATAAAACAGAAATAATGAGCTTATCAAAAAAAGACTATGTGATTTTGCTAGGAGGTACAAACGACACAGATCCTTACTGTTATAAATCTAGTCTTTTAGTATGGTTGCATTCAGTAGCTAATACGAATGTAATTGTTGGCGAAACGCCTCGAAATTTGCATCTAAAGGAGAGAAAACTTAACTATGAAACTAAGCTAATATGTAGTAAATTTGAATATGTTACCTATGTTGACCTTGATTACAGTAGATTTATTCCAGCTAGAAGATACTTTCCTCAATATGTATCCCGCCACATGCTCAGAGAATTGATACGTCTGAACTATAAAAGTAATCTGGAGGCCTACAACAATGAGTACCATATAAATCTTTCGGAGAAAATATGTAGCAAAGGTACTCAAACAGAGGTATTTTTAAGTGAGGACATAAACGCTGAAGCGACTGTAAATGACATTAATATCGAGACGATCAATTCAAACACATTAGTTGTATCTGACAAAAACAATACTTGTAATGATGGCGATGAAAATTTTTTTCGTGTTTAACTATCTTAATCTAATACATCAAAATATAAATGGACTAATAAATAAATCGGACATATTCACGGTGTACTTAGATGATCTAAAGAGTAGTGATAAACACCCAGACATACTTTGTTTCACAGAGCACAATATGACTTTAGATGACTTGACTGTTTTAAATATACCAAATTTTACTCTTGCATCTAGCTTTACGCGTAAAAATAGAAATGGAGGTGCCTGTATTCTAACAAGAAGTGATCTGAAGATACGAGAGATTGATGATGTGTCCCGCATGTCTGTACCGCAGGTCATAGAGGGTTGCGCTGTTGAACTTGTGGACCATAAGGTGATAATAGTATGCTTATATAGGATCCCAAAATATACCGTTAAACATATTGACATTTTTTGTGACAAACTCCATGATATTTTAAGTCTTCTATCGTACGGAAACAAAAAAATCGTTCTTTGTGGAGATTTCAATATAGATTTACTTAAGAGCAATAAAACTACAAATAAATTTTGTCAAGTTGTACAAAGCTTTGATATGAATATCTCTATAAAAGAACCGACAAGACCTAAGAGTCGCACTTGCATTGACAACATAATCCACAATTTTAGGGGTGCGAAAAGTGAAGTAGTTGAGCTGGCTCTTTCTGACCACACTGCTCAAGTTATTAAATTTCCTGTCAAAAAAACATGCAGATTTAAGTATTGGTTCTGTACCCAAAGAGACTATTCGAAGGAGAACTTGTTGAAGTTTTGGGAATGTATCTCTAAACTTAGCTATAGCGATGTATATGAAGAAACAGATCCAAATAAGTCTTTTAACATTTTCTACAATAATTTTAGGCTCTTTCATGATTTATGCTTTCCTCTTAAAAGAATAAAGATTTCAACAACAGTTCGACCCAAGTGGATCTCAAATGGTATAAGACAATGTTGTAAGCGTAAGCGTAAACTTCTGTGGAAGTATAGACTTTCTGGTACAACAGGCGACAGAACGACTTTTAAGACTTATTCCAAAAGGTTGAGTAAGATTATAAAACAAACGAAAAAATCTCAAAACAATTATCATATCAAAACATCGAAAAATAAATCAAAAGCTACGTGGAATGTAATAAATAACACTAAAACTATTGTCCCAAGAGAACTAATCAGTGAATTGCACATAGATAATAAAGTAATAACTAACCCTAAAAGTATTGCTGAGGCTTTTAATAATTTTTATGTAGATCAAGTAAAACCTATCTTGACGGTCAATAATTCTTGTAATACCTGCAAATACAGTGTTTGTGGTTCTATGTTCATGTTGCCTACAACACCTGAAGAAATGTTACGCATTATTGGTGAACTAAAAAACACAAATAGTACAGGTTTTGACGGTATAAATACAAAGGTAATAAAGTATTCATCTCCAGTCATTGCTCCTGTTCTAAGCTATTTGATGAATTTATGTATAGAAAGTGGTGTTTTCCCAAATGCATTAAAATTAACAGTCATCAAACCACTATTCAAAAAAGGAGATACGCACACAATAACTAACTATAGGCCAGTAGCTTTGATATCTATATTTTCAAAAATCTTGGAAAAGGTCATATATTCTAGGTTAAATGACTACTTTGAATATTTTCGAATTTTTGTAGACGAGCAGAAAGGATTTCGAAAAAATAAAACAATAAATAAGGCAATATACGACTTCTTAAGTAGAATTTTAGTACAAATGGATAAAAGTAAACCAGTATTAGCTTTATACATGGATATGACAAAAGCCTTCGACTACGTGGACCATAGCATTCTTTTATCAAAATTAAATACATATGGTGTAAGGGGAAACATTTTAAATCTAATATCATCATACCTTACAGATAGACAGCAAAAAACACAAATCAACAGAATAAATTTTAAAAATAAGACAAATGAAGAATTCACATCAAAGCTTAGAAATGTCCAATATGGAGTACCACAAGGCAGCGTGTTGGGGCCTTTACTGTTCCTAGTTTACATTAATGATTTCCCTAAAGCATCTCAATTCCCCATGGTACTCTTCGCTGACGACAGTACAGTTATATATGACAGTTCTGATAATTTAGAAACCGACATAAATGAAAATATTAAATGCTTAATTAGCTGGCTGCAAATTAACAATTTAAATATTAATCTAGGTAAGACAAAAATAATGAAATTTGAACAAAGACCAGCCAATAAAACTAATTTCAAAATTATGTATCAGGATACAACAATAGCAACAGCTTCTGTAACAAAATTTTTAGGGCTTTACATAGACAGCAATATGAGCTGGAGTACACAAATTGAGAAAGTTTGCAATAAACTTAATAGATACTCATACGCTCTTTATATGCTGAGTAAAGTGGTAAACCATGAAGCCTTGCTGACTGCATACCATGGTTATGTCGCATCCACTCTGAGATATGGGATAATATTTTGGGGAAACGCAACTGGTAGGGAATTAATATTTAAGGCTCAAAAAAGATGTATAAGATCTATTTGTAACATTTATCGAACTGACAGCTGCAGACCTCATTTCAAAAGACTAAAACTGTTAACTTTTCCTTGTATGTTTATCTACGAAGTAGCTGTATTTGTGAAATCTAATTTGCATCTATTTAAGACTTTAAAATCTCAAAGGCATGGTAACACTCTTTGCACAGTTCCATGTAACACAGCCCTGCTCCACAAAAGTGTATTTACATTAGGTCCTAAAATATATAATAAAGTACCTCGGGAAATCCGTGAGTTTGACGACATTACGAGTTTTAAAAACAAGTTACGTGAACTGTTACTAGAAAAGACATACTATGACATGTACGAATATTTAAATGATGACATATTGTGAAATTATTTGATTTATTTAAGTTCGACATTATACATTAAATTTATGTTCTTGAGCTCAACATTTGACATTAATAATTTAAAATTTAAAGGTATTATGCAATTTTTAATAAATTTTTTTCTATTTTTTATGTATTTTTTTTGTGTAAGCTGAAATGTATTGTATGCCTCTTTAGGCAGATTATGTGAAACTTTATGTTACTTTAAGATCTTTGTACCATAATCAACAATAAAAACTCTGATTCTGATTCTGATTCTGATTCTTAATTAATTATTAATGACCCACCTGTTTGGCAACCCACGAAGACTAACATATTCGAATATTATGCAATTCCAACACTATTGCATACATACGGGTCAAATTGAGGATCTCCTTAAAATATATACGGTAGATTTTTTTCCCGGCAAATAAATAAATAAAAATAAATAAAAGATGGCAGTGCTTGCTTTGCGCTCGACTTGGCGTGTGGTACTGCCATGCCCACAGATAGTAGACCTATAAAGTTGACTCGTTTCATTCATTCACCCAGATGTTCCTAAATCATTAAAGAAACTTTAAGATAAGACTTCTTAAAGTGAATAAACAATTTATTTATTTTTATTTATTTATTATTCAATGAATTAATGTAGATTTCAATCCTTTCTGTTTACATGCGTTCTCAGTGCGTTGTCTAATGTACGTGTCGCGCTTCTCACTAAGGTCGGGTGTAATGACTCACGTCGCGTATAGAAATGAAAGTTCAGAGCTTCAGGTGAAACTGATAACTGTATAATATCAGAAAACACAAAATATAACACGGAAAATACAAGTAGGTACAGAAATTCGGTATGCTAAGTTAGTCCATAGGAGAACGTCCGATCTGTATCGTGGCTGAGAGTTGACTCCCTTTTTGTGTGTGTCGTAACATTGAATAACGACTTGTTACCGGAGATCGGGGGTTCTCCTAGCGGTACTAAGATACAAAAGAAATACTAACAAACATTCGTGGGAAAACAGAGGTACGGTACAGCAATAACAAACAGGGATACAATACATAATAAAACTATAAAATTTAGCTAGGAAGAAACTAATAAATGTCGGCGTGTTTTTCGCACAACTTAAAACCGGGATGTACCTCAATAAAACTTTAGTTACACAAAAATATAAAATGTCCGTGTTTATGGCTTCAAAATCCAAGAACTGTTATTGGTTGTGTCTCAACAAAAAATAAAACTTTTTGGGGTTCCGTGGGACCAGGAAATGTGGTCACCACAGTACTCCCCTGCCAGTGGTTTAGACCAAACAAAAAAAATACAAGACAATAAAGACAATAACATACAGAATGGTCTAAATCACGAAACAATAATAACACAAACAAAGACACAGAAATAATACACATACTGAACCAAATTAAGAAACACGGAACAACATTAATTACACAGTGATAAACAACAATACAAGAACATTTACATACAGCATTAGTACACAATAAAAATAAGAGTTGCGAAACAATAAAAGATACACACAACGATATAACTTAATAATGCTAAAAAAAAAAATTATACAGACATATTGCACATAGAAACATATCAACATGATTACATATATTTTAAACACACAGAAAACAAAACGAACCAATAAAAACATAATTTACCACAGGAAATGACACAATTTACACAAGAAAATACTTTACACATACAGTCATACGCCTTGTAAATAATTACATATTATTATTTATTACATACTAATTATATAAACAACCTTATTCTACGAAAATCCAGCCTGATAGAACGCTGGAAAACGTACCGATCTCCCTGAGCGCCTCGGCGCGTTTTGCGGTCTTAAAATTCCTACGCGTGTACCGCCGATGGGGCTCGGTGTTGTGCAAACAGCCTGAGACGTGTTGCCGGCGTCGCTCAAATTAGGATTAGGAAAATCGTTAGTACGGCTGTTATAGCGGACTACGATGTCCTCAAAATCATCTGCGCATTCACGCGTTTGGTGAGCGGATTCGCCTAGTATATAAGCTGGCTTAAGTCGATCGATCGAAACGGTTGTTTTGCGGCCGCGTATGTTTATGACAAAGGTTTTGTCCTTCCTGTCAATTACCTCAAATGGCCCAATGAACGGTCTTTGAAGAGGTCTTTTAACGGTATCATCTCTGACGAAGACATGACTTGCCGTTGCTAACTCTTTGTATATAAACGTATTTTTACTGCCATGGCGCGTCCCGGGGACTGGCCTGAGCTTATCAAAATGACTCCGAAGCTCATTGGCAAATTCGCTATGCAGCGTCTGAGATTCCGTGCCTACTTCTAGGAACTGACCCGGGAGGCGTAAACTCTGGCCGTATATTAACTCAGCGGAAGTTGCTTTTATATCGTCCTTCCACGCTGACCTAATTCCTAGCAACACGGTTGGCAAAATACGTGTCCAGCTGGTACTTTCTGATCCATGACACATAATGGCAGCTTTTAATTGTCTATGAAATCTCTCGACCATTCCATTTGCTGCCGGATGATACGTGGTTGTCTTAAAATGGGTCGTACCTAACAGGGCGTTGAGCTCTGTGAATAGGTGCGACTCAAACTGACGGCCTCGGTCTGTCGTGACGTTGCTCGGTACTCCGAAACGAGCAATCCAATTATCGTGAAATGCACGCGCGACGGTTCCTGCCTCTTGATTTTGTATAGGGATGGCTTCCGGCCACCGTGAAAACCTGTCCACGCACGTTAAACAGTATCTACATCCCTCGCTAACTGGCATTATTATTATATCCAAGTGCACGTGTTGGAACCTAGTTGATACGGGTGCGAAATTACCAGGCGCTGTTACTACGTGCCTATTCGTCTTCGACTGTTGGCATTCTAAACACGCCTTAACCCATGTTTTGCAGTCCTTATTCATTGACGGCCAGACAAAACGTTCCGAGACTAGCCTGCTTGTGGCTCGCGCACCCGGATGGGAGTTGCGGTGCAAAATATCGAATGAAGCTTTTCTAAATGACTCGGTCAAGTACGGTCTAGCGATTCGCGTAGATAGGTCGCAATATATTGGCTGGCTGCTACCTGGCATATATGCTAGTTTTAATTGCAGCGAGGTGTTATTGTTTTTAATCATGGCGTTTAATTCTGTGTCGGTTTTTTGAGCGGCGGCAAGTTCGTCCCAGTCGATGCCTTTCGCTACTGATTCAACGCGTGATAACGTGTCGGCTGGGATATTTTGCTCGCCTTTGACAAATCGTATATCAGTACTAAACTGTCCTATAAAATCTAGATATCTAAATTGCCTAGGGGAACATTGTTGCTCTTTCTTACTGAAAGCATACGTGATAGGCTTATGATCTGTAAAAATAGTAAACTGCCGCGCCTCTAAGTAATGCCTGAAATATTTTATGGCGGCATAAATAGCTAACAGTTCGCGATCATAAGTGGAGTATTTTTGTTCGGCTTGTGTTAATTTTTTTGAAAAGAAGCCTAACGGTTGCCAATCGCCATTGTCCCATTGTTGTAAGGCTGCTCCTATTGTGTTATCAGAGGCATCGCAAAACAGTGCTATCTCCGAATTTACACCTGGGTGAATCAACAGTGTCGCTTTTGTTAAACTATCTTTACATAATTGAAAGTCCCTCTTTGTTGTGTCTGACCAAACAATTAGCGTTTTTCCTTTCTTCGCGCCGAGAAGCTCATTAAGACTAGCCTGGCTGGCAGCGGCTTTAGGTATGAATCTCCTATAGAAATTTAACATTCCTAGAAAACGTCTTAAGCCTTTAGCTGTTTCAGGCAACGGGTATTGACGCAACGCTTCGATACGGTCGGGCAGAGGTTTCGTTCCTTCGGCTGACACTAAATAACCGAGGAATTCGATTTCGGATTGGCCGAATATGCACTTCGCGGGGTTTATGACCACGCCATATTGTCTTAACCTATTAAAAACTATTTCTAAGTGTTTTAAGTGTTCATTTTCATCACTGGACGCAATTAACACATCGTCAATAAAACAGTATACAAAGTCTAATTCACTTAACACTTGATCCATAAATCGTTGGAATGTTTGTGCTGCATTGCGCAAGCCAAAAGTCATATACTTAAATTCAAATAGCCCGAATGGCGTCACTATTGCAGTCTTTGGAATGTCTTCAGGGGCAGTAGGTATTTGATTAAAAGCACTTATAAGATCAACCTTAGAAAACACTTTCTTCCCTTTTAGGCATTGTGAAAAATCCTGGATATTCCTTACGGGATACTTGTCAGGAATCGTTCGGTTATTCAAGCCGCGGTAATCTCCGCACGGCCGGTGCCTCACTACCGGTTCACGGCTGCTGGCGGGCTTCTCGACCATCACTAGCGGCGCCGCCCAGGGGCTATCCGACGGCCGCGCGATTCCCAACTTTACCATCGTGTCCGGCACACTTTATGGCCGCGTATGGCTGAATTCAATAGGGCAGATCCGGCCACCTGGCTGATATGCGCGGAGAGTTTTCTGCGAATGTCACAAATAAATGACCCTACGGAGAAGTGTTTGTACATAGTTAGCAAAATGGACTCAGTAGCACTTAAAGAAATAAGTGATTTGATTGCCGATTTATCAATAGTATCAGAACAGCGGTATGAGGAACTCAAAAGTCAAATAATTAAGAGGTTTGGTGAGTCCCAGACCATTAAGACTCAGCGATTGTTAGAAGGAGAGGAGATTGGTGACCGCACTCCATCGCAATTCCTGCGCCACTTACGGTCGTTAGCAGGCAGTGACATGTCGGACGAGGTTATACGGGTCATATGGACCAAGGGCCTACCTACCGACATGCAGGCCGCGGTAGTAGCGAAGCGGGACACGCCACTAAACACCCTTGCCGACATCGCAGACCTGGTGGCTGAAAACACTAGGCTCCGGTGCACAAGGACGACGCCCGCTCTTGCAGCCGTTACACCCGCCGACCCCGCGCACCAGCGTATTGTGCAATTAGAAGGCGAGTTGGCTGAAGTGAAGAGTAGGTACAGAAATTCGGTATGCTAAGTTAGTCCATAGGAGAACGTCCGATCTGTATCGTGGCTGAGAGTTGACTCCCTTTTTGTGTGTGTCGTAACATTGAATAACGACTTGTTACCGGAGATCGGGGGTTCTCCTAGCGGTACTAAGATACAAAAGAAATACTAACAAACATTCGTGGGAAAACAGAGGTACGGTACAGCAATAACAAACAGGGATACAATACATAATAAAACTATAAAATTTAGCTAGGAAGAAACTAATAAATGTCGGCGTGTTTTTCGCACAACTTAAAACCGGGATGTACCTCAATAAAACTTTAGTTACACAAAAATATAAAATGTCCGTGTTTATGGCTTCAAAATCCAAGAACTGTTATTGGTTGTGTCTCAACAAAAAATAAAACTTTTTGGGGTTCCGTGGGACCAGGAAATGTGGTCACCACATACGATTTGGTTTCTAAATTCTTACATGCGTTCGCAGTGTGTTGTCTAATGTACGATTTGGTTCCTAAATACTTACATGCGTTCTCAGTGCGTTGTCTAATGTACGATTTGGTTCTTGAACACTTGCATGCGTTCTCAGTGCGTTGTCTTATGTACGATTTGGTTTCTAAATACTTACATGCGTTCTCAGTGTGTTTTCTAATGTACGATTTGGTTCTTGAACACTTACATGCGTTCTTAGTGCGTTGTCTTATGTACGATTTGGTTTCTAAATACTTACATGCGTTATCATTGTGTTGTCTAATGTAAAATTAGGTTCCTGAACACTTACATGCGTTATCAATGCGTCTTCTAATGTACGATTTGGTTTCTAAATACTTAAATGCGTTCTTAGTGCGTTGTTTTATGTATGATTTGGTTTCTAAATACATGCGTTCTCAGTGTGTTTTCTTATGTAAATCTAGGTTCCTGAACACTTACATGCGTTATCAATGCGTTGTCTAATGTACGATTTGGGGTCTAAATACTTACATGCGTTCTTAGTGCGTTGTCTTATGTATGATTTGGTTTCTAAATACATGCGTTCTCAGTGTGTTGTCTAATGTACAATTAGGTTCCTGAACACTTACATGCGTTATCAATGCGTTGTCTAATGTACGATTTGGTTTCTAAATACTTACATGTGTTATCAATGCGTTGTCTAATGTACGATTTGGGGTCTAAATACTTACATGCGTTCTTAGTGCGTTGTCTTATGTATGATTTGGTTTCTAAATATATTCGTTCTCAGTGTGTTGTCTAATGTACAATTAGGTTCCTGAACACTTACATGCGTTCTAAGTGCGTTGTCTATCGTACGATTTGGTTTTCCAAATACTAAAAATAAACCTATTTTTCAAACGACTTCCAAAAAGAAGGAAGTTCTTAATTCGACTGTATGTTTTTTGTATGTTTGTTACGCGATATCTTCGCAGATTGTGAACCGGTTTTCATGATTCTTTTTTTATTAGATAGGGTATGCTCCCGAGTTGGTCCCTTATAAATTTTATGAAATTCGGTTTAGTGCTTTATTAGAAAATTAATTACAAAAACCAAAATTGTTGCAAAATAAGTCGGTTTTTAACGTGATAAGCGTTTTCAATTATTTTAAGTACAATTAATTCACATCTGGAAAATAGGATTTTTTTACAAAGGAACATAATAATTTATAAATTATCTTAATAATAAAAAGTGGAAAAGTAAAGTAGGGTTTCGTAGTCTTTTAAAAAATACATGTTTTAAAAAACAAGTTAATTTTGCAGTTGGTATAGAATATTTTGTATAGAAAATCTATAAACTTTTTACGAATCCAACTGTATAAATCCTAAGTTAGTCGACTAGGTAGGTTACTGGTAATGCTATATCTACCTAGCAACGTTAAATACAATCACCTATACTCACCAATAGGAATTATCAAATCATATTACATGTGTTTCATTAACAGATACAGAGTCCTGTGGCTTCCATCATCATCTCAGCAGCATGAAAGTTAAGGAGTTAAATCGTCCATCATCAGCTCATCTGAATAACCTGAAGGAATACAACTATCGGTCTATGCATACCTATGTATATATCTAAGTATAACATTAAAAAGAATTTTCCTGCAACTCCTATCCGTTAAGGAGTTGTTCATTCCTACATCAGCTTATCAACATGAGAATATGACTAACAGACGCAAGTATATTAATAGCTTTAGAAAACATATGAATCACGTAATTAGTGCCTTTAAAATTCAAATTTTTTATTATTTTTGAAGGGTTGCCCTCGATTTTCCTGGGATCCCATCATCAGATCCTGACTTAGTGACAATGGGACCCCCTCGGGAGTATACTCTTTCGAATGAAAAAAGAATTTTGAAAATCGGTCCACAAATGACGGAGAAATCGGTGAACATACATCAAAAAAAAAAATATACAGTCGAACTTAGTACCTCCTCCTTTTTGAAGTCGGTAATAACCGAAAATTCGATCATCGTTCATCCTAACCATCACAAATTAATAATTTATATTTATTTAATAAACTGTACTTCCTTATCGACCCATTTCGGGTCCTTTACTCTTATTATCACGCTTTTATTAGCTTCACCTGTATGTTTGTATGTAACCGACTCCTTTGGACTCGATTTTGACCCACTTAAAACGGACCGATTTATTTCAAACTTTGTAGACTTATCAAGAATCAGCGACAATATAATAATTTCATAACTAAAAAATAAATAAATAAATAGAGTTTAAAAAATTAAAAACCCGCTTTTAAAGTACATCAGACTAAAAAGTAGAAAATTATAATTAATGAAATTAATTAGTATTATTGTGAAAAAGTGTGGGTTGCTCGATAGACGAAAAATATGGCACAGAGCGCCCCACGCTTTTTCACAATAACACTAGTATTTTTTGTTGATTATTATTTTCTACATTTTAGTCTGATGTACTTTAAAAGCGTGTTTTTTAGTTTTTTTAAACGCTATTTTCTTCAATAAACTCCAATTACCTGTAGCACGCATCAGCATTTTTAAAAGAACCCACTCCCTACCTTCCCACCGACCTACCTACCTGCAGTGCGACAGTATAACCATACAAGAGTTCAGCTTTATACTGTAACTAGTCTGTTATCAAAATGGCTGCGACATACCTTACCTTACCTTTCTTTTTTTTCTTTCTTTTTAGTTTTACTACGGAACCCTAAAAATGAAGTGCTTTTCGTTGGTAAGCACAATACTTGAGAGCGGCTTCACCGATGCGGCTAGTATTCGCAATACTTGAGACCGGCTTCACCGATGCGGCTAGTATTCGCAATACTTGAGACCGGCTTCAACGATGCGGCTAGTATTCGCAATACTTGAGACCGGCTTCAACGATGCGGCTAGTATTTGCAATACTCGAGAGCCGCTTCACCGATGCGGTAATGTGTAAATTGATTATACTAAAATAGTGGTTTAGCTGGCAGGGGTAGACACTTGAATCCAACAAAAAATAGCACTTTAAAGCTTAATATTTCGCGTACCGATCTTTTTTTTTTTTTTTTTATTCACAATTGGTAAACCCTTGACAACATCTCACCTGGTGGTAAGTGACGATGTTGCCGAAGATGGAAGCGGGCTTACCAAGATTCCCCAACGCAATGGGGATCTGGCTATCTTATCTTCAAGCCGGAACACATCAATGTTGTTAACATTGATATTTGGCGGCAAGACTTAGATAAGATGGTGGTAGCTAGCCAGGCGGGCTTAGAAAATGCCCTACCACCAACCAAACCGAGTCTTACAATTGACCCCGCCGGGAATCGAACCCGCGACCTCCTGTGTAAAGTCAGTAAACTTTGCCTCTGAGCTACGGAGGCGGTTATCTCTGAATCGAAAAATAGTTTTAGCAAACCCTCAGTCGTTTTGAAAGACCTATTAAACGATTTCCCACACAAAAAAACTTCCTCTTTAAATGCAAGGGACTTACCTACCCTAAAACATTAATTATTTTTCTAAGATTTTATTGTACTTCTTTGTCGGCGTGATTAATATGTACACCCATGCCAAATTACAGCTTTCTAGTACTAATAGTCTCTGAGCTAAGCCGTGGACAGACGGACCGACACATTATGGCGAAACTATAAAAAATTCCTTGTTGACTACAGAACTATAAATATTAAAATCCGACTCCTTATATGTAGGTATCCTACGCCACTGGGAGATGAAGACGAATCTAACGACACCACACACTCCTAAATCCATTATGCAGTTTAGCAACACCGGGCAATCGCCGTCTATCCCTTGGATAGCACGGTTAACTGTACCACACGATAAGAAAACAAAGTCACAGACTCAGCCAAAGAAACAGACATACATACATACATTCTTACACCTAAAAAAATGGTTTTCTGTAAAGTCGGTTTACGGACGATAGTTTAACGGGGAAACGTCATAACAAAACATTGATGAAATGATCAATCCGTACCTTCCTAATAACGCTCTCGCTCCGATCGTAACGTTACAATGAGCGTAACGGGTCAATGAGCGTAAAGGGACAATGATTCATCCTTTTTCGTGCGTGCAGCCGGCGTCCATCGATTTATTAGACGTAGTCACGTCAAAACAATACACTCTTTCTTGGGTAAAAAATACTTTACGGACGCGTATCGTAATCGGAGTTGAGGGCGGGGGGGGGGGGGGGGGGGACGACATAACTAGGTAGGTACCTATGTCGTACCTAATATTATTGAATAATTGACACGCACATTAATACTTACAAATTTATAAATTTAATTTGTTTTCCTCAGTAAGCGTGGAGCACTCAGTTGTAATCGGACGTTGGGCACGCGAGCATGCTCGAGCTAGTTCGGTTTACAAGCGGTGCAGTTTTGCTAAACCACATACATTATTATATAAAGTAAAGTAAAACGTGGAAACATTCCTTGTTACTAATGGTGAGTTTTTTATCCACAATTGGTAAGCCCCAATTCATCATATAAGCTCATATATGTTCCCACCGAGGGGCTCGAGCCTATCCCAATTTTATTTTAAAAAAGTAACAAGCTACTACATCCGCGTGGTGTTTGTGTTCCATTTGTCAACCCGAGCTTCTCTTCCACATCTCCCTACCTCTCCTGCTCCCTGACCTCGCTGCCCTTTCAACTTAACCCTCCAGCTCCTTCATATTCTCCCTTATAGCAAATTTTCCTTACACCCCTTTCCATCCCTCCCCTTCATTCAACTTCAACCCTTCCCGCCTTCAACATTTCTTTAAAAGTATAGCCATGCTGTGCATACTTTCTCGCGTCGTGCTCCGGCTACACAACACAAATCAACAGTGAACATCACAGTTAGCCTTATTAAGTCCTAGTTATTCACAGTTTCATTAAAAATTTAAGACCCAAATTTGAGAAAATAAGTAACAAACGATAGACACCTTTTTCCAAATTTTTGTTGGACCAACAAACTACAGCGTGTTCGTAGGCCATAAAAATTAATAGTAACGTACCGAATTTTATCAAAATCATTAGAGTCATTTTTGAGTAAAACAAATATACTTGTGAATTTTTACTACAGTGACAACCCTAAAAATTATATTGCCCTAACCCAAATTTTACCCAAACCCGTTTAGTAATTTACCGGACGTACGCACGAACACAAAGACACACACACATATTTTGCTATTTGTTATTTGAATTCTATTAGTGTAAGACAATCGATCCTTATTAAAATTTCCAGTTCAATATTTTTTGCTATCACAATACTTTCTCGCTTACACTCGCTCTTCAGTCGCTCGAAAGTAAACACGGTCAAGATTAATTTTTATCTTAAATTGTTTTACTATTCACTAGTCACTAGTCACTAGTCACTAGGCCCATCTTTACACTTGCCTCGGACGACCTCGCATACATTTGAACAGTCCTAACACTCTTTCGGGATTTTTAGTACCTAACCTGATAAACTCACTTGTCATTTAGTGATTGATTTAATACGGCTAGGCGTGGCCTGGGTAGGAGATTGAAATCAGAAAACTTATCGTAAGCAATGCTATTATTGATTTTCTAAAAACTTTATCTAGAAGTTTCGGCATAACTATTTATTAAGTATACTAGTGGCTCTGGGAGCTGTACCGTAGTCCTCGCCAGTTTTTCCAAATGGCTGAACAACCCCCATATTATTTACTTTTTCAACCCCCATGGCTCTGCAATTTTGAAAAATTTTCAAAAACTAATCGCCAAAAAAAAATCCATAAAAAAATTAACACATTGGCGCGTGAAAAATTATTTTTGTTCGTTGTTCTTAAAGTAATTATTGAAGTTTTAATTTTCGCGCATTATTGTGAGAAAACTACTATACAAGCCTTGGCCACAACTAGGCATTAATGGACTTACGTTCGTCCATCAATGCCTCTTTTGCTGGCCGCTGCAGTAATGTACTATTAAGACTATTTTATCAGTTTGTCGGCGTGATTAATATGTATACCCATGCCAAATTACAGCTTTCTAGTACTAATAGTCTCTGAGCTAAGCCGCGGACAGACGGACATTGAGGAACTTTAAAGGGTTCCTTGTTGACATTGAAACTTTAAAGAGCGCCTGATGGCTTCGTCGTACAAGCTATACTTACCACACACGTCTTTAAACTCTAAGTTTCGGACATGTTGTGATAACTAAGTGCACTGAATGACGTTCTCCTTTATATGATTAAAATATAATAACAAAAAAATAATCAAATCCTTTAGAGTTAAACTTGCCTTCGTTGCACCCATGTGTGGTCGCAGCCAAAGATTTTGGAGAGGGTAATCTTGGCTCAAGGGCCAACTGTTCAGCGGTTATTTTTATAAAATATTTTCTTAGAATGTTGTTTTAGAAAATTTGTTTGTAAAAATCACGTACCTACAGTTACAGTAGAGTTCAGAGCAAGCACAGCAAGTCTGAAATAATTGAAAACGATAAACACGTTAAAAACCGACTTCCATCGCAACAACTTAGTACAATTCGTTTTGGTAAATTTTCCAAAAAAGTTCAATACCAATTTTGATATAACTTATTTGGGACTAAAATCGGTCTTCAATATAAGAAGATATCGCGTAAAAAACACACAAAAAAACATACAGTCGATATGAGAACCTCCTCTTTTTAGAAGTCGGTTGAAAATGTTTTTGCACCAGACCACAACACCAGAAGATTTTTTTATCTTACCTTCTCTATTCAGTGATTTGGATGTTTTCATTATTTATTAGCACGCACACGTACATCACAGGAGAACCTCGCGGGTAACACTACTAGTGGAAAAAGCTCATTTCGAAAAACATAAAAGTAGTTTTTATTCGAGAAGAGTTGTTACGTTCAGCGCGCCGAATGAGAATGTAGGTAATAAAGTAAATGCTTCATTCTACATTTAAAAAGCCGGGATTCTTCTCTGCTGTCGTATCGACGACAAGTCATACACATCTCTCCTGTTCAGTACGTGGCCACCCTTACGGCGGCGGCGCGATCGGTGGCGTCCATCAGCTCCTCCCGAAGGCAGGTGTCAGGGCATGTTGGACATACAATCAGATGGGCCGTTGTCTGTGGGGCACCACACCTACTCCGCAGGTCCCACCCGTCCGTGAATCCCCACCTGACCTGAACCGGGCTAAGAGATACATTGTTTCCTACGATTTGATTGAAACAATAGACGAACCTTGATTCCATCTAAGTAGTTCATCATCATATCAACTTCAAAATACCAAAAGGATCTATTGTCACCGGGAACACTGCTTTAATCCAAATTTCAGCTTAATCGGACTCCTGGAAGTCGCTCTAAATCGATCGTAAGATTTGACGCGGGCAACATACGAACATTGATAAAGAATGGCGAGCAATATCAGCGCTACAAAATTTGAGATACTAAAAAGATCGGTACCAATCATCATATCAGGTCATATACGTCCTCACCGTGGGGCTCCTAACCTGAATTAGGGCGATTGGGCTTTAGTCGAACACTCGGACGCAATGCGGGTTGGTCTACTTCACACACAACCTTCTAGTTTCTTCGCAGGCGTGTACAGTATTCCTCACGATGTTTGTCCTTCACCGTAAGAGCTTCGACTGAAATTGAAATTTAAACGCAAGGTGCGGGCAGGATTCGAACCGCGACCCCCCGCACAGGAGGCAGCGGCCGTAGCCGTTGCGCCACCGACCTAGGTGTAAGTACCAATGAAATAGTTTAATTCAATCGTAAAATCTCTCTATCGTCTGCTATGATATTAGTTCGTTCCGAATCGCTAACACTTATGGAGTAAAAAAACATCGAGTGCTCTTTTGAAAACATGGTAGAAGCGAATGTGAATTTCCCATCTGATTCTAGGAAACCCTGAGTACTGAGTATTTACGTTTTTGCAAGACATACTATCTGTGAGCCGTCGCGCAGGCCGTGACGTGCTAGTGTTTGTGTTGTGAAACCCCATGCCAGTGCTGCCACCTTAGCGCCCATTTTTACTTTATAATTCCTAGCGCCCAATATGGCGCGTTTTATTATGTTCTCGTTCCGTCACACATCTGTGCTTTTGTCACAGTCATTTTATTTTCTTTTCGTGGCAATACTATGAATTTTTTTAATTTTTAGTTTTTCGGGTTCAAATCACAACGAAAAACGAATAAGTTTTTCATTCATCAGAACCAGGGCATCGGGAATGCAATGCTAGCTGCTTCTACGGCGGTAATAGACGATAACTGTGCTTTCTCTGAAGGCGACGATGAATAATGATCATTAACTAATTAGCTGTGTAAGAATCAAAGGTTGCAAAAATGATATTTAAAAAAAAACATCCGTTTATTTTATTTTGAAAGTTCATTTTAAGACTTTAAAATTTGACGCGTAATTTAGCGCTTTTTTATAATTTGGTCATGTAGCGGAATTTAGCGCTATTTTAGATCTAATATAGCGCTCAACGATCGAACACAGGTGGCAGCCCTGCCCCACGCCATCAATATTTCGAAGAAAATTAATCCGTGCACCTTCAACTTAAGTTTATCGTAATGTATTGCCCACTAGGTTATTTATAATATTATACTTACCAAAATAACCTACGATTTTACGCGACCATCATACATACACCCCTTTAACCTGTAGATATATTCAGGACACCACGAGGTCTCAGCATGTTCTGTGCGTGCTGCTTGACGTTTGCGTACAGTAGGTAGGTAGGTAGGAAGAGATAACGTATACTCTTTCACTAACATTATATTAATCTGTGACTCTGGTACGTAGGTACATCCGAGTAGATGGACTTGGGATCATGAAACCATTAACAATGAATTATGAACGATTAATCACTAAGTAAATCAAAAAAGCATCGGTGGCTCAACCGGTAACGACTCGGTCCTTCTAACCAGAGGTACCGGGTTCAAATTTGGACGGCCAATGTACCAATGAGTTTTTCAAAACTTACGTGCACTTACCGATTGCTTTAACGGTGAAGGAAAACATCGTGAGGAAACCTGCACACGCCTGCGAAGAAACTCGAAGGTTGCGTGTGAAGTTGACCAACCCGCACTGGGCCCGCGTGGTCGACTATGGCCTGATAGCCCTAATTCAGGGTAGGCTCGAGCCCCTCGGTGGGGTCGTATATGAGCTGATGTGATAAATCACTAAGTTAGTTACAACTAAATCTTTTAAAAAACGTTGCTTTATTTTCTATCAAGTCTTCAATTTTTTATTTAATAAATAATCACAAAATAGCTCTTATAACGCTGATAAGCTGTAGATATTTCATAAATTTCCAGCAAAACTTGTCGTTATTCACTGATGATAAGAGGTCGCCATCCCTAACCGATTTCAAAAAGGAGTAGGTTCTAAATTGGGCTGTATGTTACGCAATTTTTTCGCCGATGTTTATCAGATTTTGATGATTCTTGTTTTAATTGATAGACTACGCCTCCAGGTTAGTTTTATACAAGATGTAACAAAACAACTTTCCCCCCAAAGAAACCATAATCAATTTAAACCATCACTATAAAAAATTTCACAAAATTAGTCGATTAACTGGGCGATTTGTATGAAGAGTTTTTTTGCCAATTTCAGCAAAGTTATAGAACAAAAATTGTTGAGTATGACGAGTAGAAGCTCCAGTCAACGGGACCTACAACAATTTTATTACAACCTGTATAAATTTTATCAAAATCGGTTTAACTCTTTTTTATTAAAATTTGGAAACTAAGGAAAACAAAAAATGTACCTACGAGTAGCTAGCTTGTATTCTATTGTTCAAGTCGGTTCTGGACGTGTTGAACGTTTCTAATTAACCTTTTTAAACCACGTGAGATCACAATCCTACTTCACCAAAAGATAAACGATAGCATTACATACTCCTGCCGCATGCCGCTGCCCGGTCTCCTCGTTGTCTTGATATGCTGTCCCGCACCTTTCACTGTAGCTGTAGGGCAAAACTTGGCTAATCCGTGATATGCAGCAATTCGGTGATAGTTTGTATGGGCTCTATTACCAGGTAACTGCGTGAAGATAGAGTTTAAAATTAATATAAATCGATGATGCTGTTCTTAAACTCTATAATGTACTGCAGAATAGAATAGAATAGAATACTTTTTATTTCGAATCATGAGAAATTCATATTTAAATGGGTTAGTAAAAGACACAAAAATTAAAGGTTAGTAACACTAAAGCAAATAACAGTTTTTAAAGCTTGCGGTTTGGGGCAAGATGGACAGTACACTCAAAACAAACTCCAAACACTTTTTGAGAAATTAAAAAAGCCGATGTCAATGTCAGTCTTTACTGTTAACCTCATATTATTTTGAGTCTGTGCAAGAGGTATATAAACAAATTAATATTAATTAAACTACTTAGAAAATGGTAAAACCAAGAAAGATCTCAAAAAGGTAAGAGTTAAAGACATTTTTGTTGCATTTGTGATTATGTGTGTATAAATATCAATATCTAAAACCCATAACCAAATCTATATCACACTATTACTAGAGTATCACCAAATTAACTAATTTTTGAAACTGAATAAACAAATGTATATTGTTCAATCGGTGCAGTATTTGCCATATTTTTAGATATTAGTTATCAAGGCTTCTTTTATTCATCCTAACATAGCAAATTTTAAAAACAATCTGATCAACGAATAAAATTTTATAACTCAAAAACTAAGTTATCACCGATTACCCAAAGTGTTGCCCTACTAGCTGTAGCCACCTGCACCGAGGGCACTCCGTGCAGGACGTCCAAACGTTCTTGTTGTAACATATATTTACAAATCTTCAATGTTTGTATGTATGTTAGTTTGAAATCTTGCGATCAATTTTAAAGCGACTTCTAGGGGTCCAATTGAGCTGAAATTTGGTATGAAGCCGTATTCCCGGTGACAATTGATCCTTTTGGTATTTTGAAGTTAATCTGATGATGAACTTTGGAGGTGGAATCGAGGTCCCAGGATAATCTTTTATTTTCAATAGAAATAAACGAAATACCGTGATCGCCTTGTTTGAATTTGGAAACGTGTATTTATATTGATTTGGCATTTTGAGCATATAAACTCAATCAAATAAAAACTTGTACTTAAAAGTTTTCGAAAATTATTCCATCAGACAAAATTTGTTAACTGGGGGTTCTAATTATCACACTGAACAACTTTTCCCAAGGAACCCATATTCAATTCTCAAAAAAATTTAACCCTCCATATTAAAATGCACAATATTGGTCGATCAGCTGATCGATTTGTTTAAAGAGTAATTTTAGCAAGTCGTAGAACCAAAGTTGTTCAGTATGATGAGTAATAGCCCCAGTCAACGGGACCTACACCAATGTTGTTACACTCTGTATATAGGAGTATACCATGCATATACATACCGTGGGCAAAGAGTAAAAAAATATTACTTTAGAAAGCCACGGATCATTTTAATGTAATATTATGTAATTGTCTTTTTTTTCTTTAACTGTCTTGTACTTAATTACGTGTTTCTTGCCTAGTTAAGTCCTGGAAGAGATACCTCTAAGGGATGAGTCCGCCTTTGTACATAAGTAAATTCTTTAAATTTTTATGTTATGTACAATGAAGAGTATTATATGTATTTACTTCATCACCTTTAAGGCTCTACAACAGTTTTGGGTTTACTTTATTACCTGCATACGTCACGTTACGTCACGTCACGTCACGTGACTCGTTACTTTGCTTAATTAGTCACTTTCTTTTGACGTCCCAAATGGAGCGCAAGGTGCCTTTTATGGCACTGCAGCCAGCCAGCCAGTAGTACGTACAGTTGCCGTCAGATATATCGTAGCGGGCGAGGTGTTCAAATATATCTGAGCAGTGTTGAATCTCAATAAATTATGCACACTCTGGAGTTGCTATTAGTATCTGAACATGTAAGTTGTCATAAATATCCGAGCAGCAGATTTTAAATACGTTCTTCATATACAATGACGTGAGATACATAAAAATGCTACATTTTAAAAATTTTGGTACTCAGATATTTATTATAAATTAAATGTTTACATATTAAGGGTCCCCAGGAGGCTCGTGTTTCAATACAAACGTAGTATCGCTTTTATATAAAAACTAAATGCTGGATTGAATCCAAACTTTGCAAATATATTTAGTAGACACATATCAATGTTTGTAATTAGTTTTCATCGTAGTAATTTGAAACGTAACTAAACAAAGGCTTTAACTAGTTTCGTACTAAAAGTTTGAAACCCTTTAGGACCTTAAAGTTGAATCCCCATAAAGTTGAATTCTCGAAATGTTGAATTTCCAAGAACGTTGGATCTCATAATGTTGAAATTGCACTAGGTTGAATCTTATTTGTTTTCTGTTTCATATTAGTACATCGAAAACTAATTACAAACATCGATATACATTCGCAAAGTTTGGACTCAATCCAGCATTTTGTTTTTATGTTAAAGCGGAACTACGTTTATATGGCAACTTGAGCCTCCTGGAGACCCTTAATAGCAAAATAATTTATTGAAAGAACACTGCTCAGAACGATTGAACACCTCGCCCGCTACGAGATATTATCTGATGGCGACTTTACTTCGTGCGTGCAAACGGAACACTGTGGCGACTGGCGGCTCAGCGGCTCAGCGGCTGTGACGTTCACAATATTTTCCAGTGTAAGTGTAAGTGTAAGTGTAAGTGAATCAAAAGTTCATAGAACACGCATGACTCGCAAAGACGTCAAGAAAACCTTACAAACAACAAAGTCACGTGTCAATATCGAAATATTTCCTTATTTATACAAACACAGTTCGCGACTAGCGCGACTAGCGCGACTAGCGCGACTAGCGCGACTAGCGCGACTAGCGCGACACTGTGACACTGTGACACTGTGAAGTAGTCAGCCGTTGGCGTTTTTGGCGGCTTGATCCTAAAATGCATAACTATATACTTCAATAATAGTACATCATTATGACAGATGCCAGGAAATAGCGTCGTAGCCAAGGCGAGACAATAATCATTTTAAGTGCGTTTTAATATAAATTAAATTTGAGTAAACACAAATAATTAAATAACTGTTTAGTAAGTATCACATTTCGTACAGAACATTACTAAAGTATATATATTAGTACATTACATGACTACAACATTATAATTAACATTGTCATCATATCAGCTCATATTCGTCTCCACCGAAGAACTCGAGCCTACCCTGAATCAGGGCGATCGGGCCTTAGTTACGCTAGTACTCTTTATTATACCTAGGTTACTAGATAAGTTTTGCAATACACAAATATGAAACAAAGAGGTGGCATATCATAGGTGTAACAAAATTGGTGCAGGTCCCGTTAACTGGGGCTTCTACTCATCATACTGAACAACTTTTGTTCTACGACTTTGCTGAAAATGTAAAAAAAAATGTTTACTCTTCATACAAAATGATGAATTGATCGACCGATTTTGTGTATTTTAGTATGGAGGGTCCACATTTTTTTGTGAATTGACTATGGGTTTTTTGGAGAAAGTTATTCAGTATGACGAGTAGAACCCCCAGTTAACGGGACCTACACCAATTTTGTTACACCCTGTATATTTTAAAACTATATTTCCATAGACAAAGTTTGACGGGAAAAAGTTTTCTTTTTGTATTATTTTTTTATTGAAAAAATAGATTTAATATTTAAAGATGTCGGCGTGGTCTAGAGACGACTTACGAGTTGTAATTCGTTACAACTTTGAGAGAGGTCTGTCGTTAGATGACTGTCTCAAGGAAATGCAATCTGTATTCAAACAAAACTGCCCTCATCGTACGACTGTTTACCGTTGGTATTGTGAGTTTAAACGTGGAAATTTCGAAGTTTCTGATGCACCAAGATCGGGACGACCCAGTGACGTGTGTACTCCAGATAATGTTTCCAAAATAGAAGAAATGTTAAGAGTTGATCGTCGAATGACCTATAGGCGAATAGAAGAAGCCCTGGGCATCAGTGCACCAAGTATTCACAAAATTTTGCACGAAATTCTTGTAGTAAGAAAAGTTTGCACTCTATGGTTACCTCACGACCTAACGGAGGAGCAAAAGGACTGTCGTGTATTATGGTGTAAAAAAATGTTTAAAAAATTTGAAAACGGGTCAAGTGCTTATGTTAACAGCATCGTCACTGGTGTTGAAACTTGGCTATATTATTATGATGTGCCATCTAAAAAAAAAAAAGTTAAAAAAACTTAAAACCTACTTCAAAATTAAATTCACTCAAAAGTGTGAAATAATATTATTATACTTATATACACATCATTTACCAACAATAACGAAATCAAAGGTGGGTACGAATTAAATTAGAGTTTTTAATATTTTTTTTGAGGTCGGTGTCAGCAAACCATCGAATCTAAACCATTTAATACGTATGTAACTGTGTGCTGGTACCGACCTCAAAAAAATTTTAACCCTCTAATTTAATTCGTACCCACCTTTGATTTCGTTAATGTTGGTTAATGTTGTGTATTTAAGTATATTAATATTATTTCACACTTTTGAGTGAATTTCATTTTGAAGTCGGTTTTAAGTTTTTTTAAACTTTTTATTATTTTCTTTATTTTTAGTGGTAATGCTATATCTATCTAGCGACGTTAAAACCAATCACCTATACTCACCAATAGGAATTATCAAATCATAATACATATGTTTCTTTAACAGATACAGAGTCCTGTGGCTTCAATCATCATCTCAGCAGCATGAAAGTTAAGGAGTTAAATCGTCCATCATCAGCTCATCTTAATAACCTGAAGGAATACAACTATCGGTCTATGCATACCTACGTATATATCTATGTATAACATTAAAAAAAAATCCTGCAACTCCCAACCGTTAAGGAGTTGTACCTTCCTACATCAGCTTGTCAACATGAGAATATGACTAACAGACGCAAGTATATTAATAGCTTTAGAAAACATATGAATCACGTAATTAGTGCCTTTAAAATTCAAATTTTTCATTATTTTTGAAGGGTTGCCCTCGATTTCCCTGGGATCCCATCATTAGATCCTGACTTGGTGACAATGGTATCCCCTCGGGAGTATACTCTTTCGAATGAAAAAAGAATTTTGAAAATCGGTCCACAAATGACGGAAAAATCGGTGAACATACATCAAAAAAAAATGTACAGTCGAACTTAGTACCTCCTCCTTTTTGAAGTCGGTAAAAATAAAGTTTGGCTCTTTGAAAATGAGCCTAAGCCAACACAACCCCGCAAATCAAAATCTGTTAAAAAGATAGCTGTATTTTTTACTAGCCGTGGTATAATCGATCGATTAGTTCTGGACAGTCAGCGTACTGTAACAGCTAGTACACTAATGAATGTTTACCTCAGGTGCCTGATAAACTTAAGGAAATGCGTCCCAACTCCAGACTCGGTACTTGGCATTTTCACCATGATAACGCACCGGCACATCGAGCAGCTCTCACGGTGATTTTTTTGACAACTGCTAGGATAAAAATGGTTGAGCATCCGCCATAAAGCCCCGACCTAGCCCCTTGTGACTTTGCTTTATTTCCTATTATCAAAGATAAGCTGAAAGGGCGGAAATTTACCAGCGACGAGGAACTTTTGAGAGCTTGGGATCATGAGTGTGCTGTACTTCCAGAAAACAAATGGATAGATATTTTTGATGATTGCATGACTAAATGTATTAACTGTAACGGAAATTACTTTGAGCGATTGTAAAAAATAAAGTCGTTTTGCAAAATTTATCTAGTAACCTATGGTCGACCACGCGGGCCCAGTGCGGGTTGGTCGACTTCACACACAACCTGCGAGTTTCTTCGCAGGCGTGTGCAGGTTTCCTCACGATGTTTTCCTTCACCGTAAGAGCAAAAATCAAAACTCGAAAACACATTGGTACGTGGCATAATTAGAACCACGACCTCTCGGACAGGAGGCGGCGGCCCCAGCCGTAAAGGCACCGACGCTCTCAATTAACACATTGTACGACAAATTAAATCGATCGAATCGAAATAATTAAATTATCGGATTTGTATGGGAGGTCCTCAACATGGTGGGCCAACACAACAAACTGCAACTGGTCTGGGTCCCTGGACACGTAAGACTGGAAGGCATTGAAGAAGAAGAAATGGATTGGCAGAATGGTATCACAGACAACAATGTGTGATCCAGAACCGAGGATATGACTACCAAGCAGCTGCATTATTATAAGGGCATTAAAAGAACAGGCCGAGAGAAGACTCAGAGTGACATGGCTATCTAAGGATGGACACAAACACTCTAAGCTCTTAGTGGGTGAGGTCACCACAGGGGCAACCAAGAACATGTGGAAAAGCAGGACGCGCGTTAGAGCTGTAACAGGAGCGTTGACGGGCCATTTTGCCACAAACGCACACCTGCAATAAATCGGCCTGACGAATGTTCCGACCTGCAGGGCCTGTGGTGAAAATACAGAATCAATTTTACACTTACTGTGTCACTGCGATGTCCTGGCTAGCAAGCGTATGTACCTCCTAGGTGATGGCTACCCAAAACGGGAGGACTACAAGCACCTCCCTATTCAGCAAAATTGTTGCATTGATGCAGCACATCTTCGAGTAGGTTGGGCTGCAAAGGTTATAGGGGTAGACACGAAAGATCCCATTGGGTCAAAGTGTCGCTGCAAAGATAAGATGGGAGGTACCTTAGAACATTTTTTTTGGAATAACGAACTACCGTTTCTGTTGTTCATGTAAAGTTTTTGTAACTTACCAAATTTGCATCAGAATCGAGCCATTTTTGAATAAAAAAATAATTTGTGATTTTTACTAGGTAACTCCAAAAAAACCTTTTTTTGTATCAGAAACTTTTTGTATATAGGCCCCAGGAATGGGTACAGCGAAAAGTGTCCAATTCAAACGTTGTTACTTACGATCCCCTCTATCTAATCCCACCTCAAAAAGGGGGCGTCCTCATGACATCGAAAATTATCATAAATTTTGCTGTTAAAGGAAATGTAAAAAAAAAATAACACCTGGAGATACAAAACGACTGAAGTTAAACTTAATCACCATTCGCGTAACACATTCACTAGCTTACTCACCAAGTTAAGCGTGCCGTTCGCCTCGCCCGATCACTCTTTTCGTATAACGCTAGAAATCACCGTTCGCGTAACGCATTCACCAGCTTACTCCCAAGTCGAGCGTGCGTAAACAAGTTTTACTTCAAAAATAATAATTATTACCTTATACGCTCGTACTAATATATAAGGTGTAACAAAATTAGCTGAAACTATTTTATTAACTGGTGCTTCTAACCATGAAACTGAACAACTTTCCTCATGGAACCCATAGTCAAATCGCAAAAAAAACTTGGCTCTCCCATACTAACTCGATCAGCTGATCAACCAACCTAGTATGGGAAGTTCAAATTTTTTTTTGAGATTTGACTATGGGTTTCAAGGGGAAAATTGTTCAGTTTCATGTAAAGAAGCACCAGTTAAAATAGTTTCAGCTAATTTTGTTAGACCTTATATACAGGCTGACTGGTAAGTAGTGCAAATCCTTTTAAGGGGATAAACTACATCTAATTAGCAACAGAAAAAGTCATACTAACTGGGGGTCGGAAATCAACGGTTTTCGAGTTAAAGCCTATTTAACTTTTTAATTTTGTATGAAAAAATATTTTGTTCAAATGTTTTGTGATTTTTTAACAAAAAGTTATAATACAGTTGGCATGCAAAATACGGTAAAACTTACCTCATTTTGTCACGCTTTCGAACAAAGTAAAAAAGTTAAAAATGTAAAATTAATTGCAACAAAAAACAACGATTGTTGTCAAAAAGGGGGCCTAAAATCCCATACTAATTATCCAACAAAATTCGAATTTTTTGGATGAGCATGTGAATCAAAGTTAGTCATGATGCTTGAGGGTCAGAGATGTTTGTTTAAGCGAAAAACATGATAAATTATGAAATTAAAAAAACATGAAAATAATGTTTATTTAAAATTTGATGCACCCTTTTGACAACAATCATTATTTTTTGTTGCAATCAATTTGTATATTTTAACTATTTACTTTTTTGGAATGCTGATCAAATGAGAAAGTTTTAACCGTGTTTTTCACGCCAACTTTTTGTTGTAAAATCACAAAATATTTGATGAAATGCGTTTTTCATACAAAATTTAAAAATGAAATGGGCTTTAACTCGAAAACCGTTGATTTCCGATCCCCAGTTAGTAAGACTTTTTCTGTTGCAAATGTAGTTTATCCCCTTAAAAGGATTTGGCCTACTTACCGGTCACCCTGTATACTGTGCCACGGCCGAGTTGTACCCAAATCCACCCTTTTTGAACTAGAGCACCGGACACACACACAAAACCAAAATGAAAATCACATCTTAATTTTTTGCCATCAAGATATCTTCTTGACTCCTCCGTCGCTTGAAAAATAGTCTTAATGCATATTACCGCCCAATGACATTAATTACCTGATATCACATTTGAATTTGCTGTCTAACTTAAAACTAAGTAATTAAGTTATCAGCTAAAAAAATAATGAATATATACTATTGTTATTTTAATATTTTAATGTTGGCATGGATCTCACTAAATTTTTGTACGTAATACCTTTTTTACCATATAGCAAAAACTAGAACAAAAGTATTGTTATCAATGATTGAATTTGGAGTTTTGTTTTTATCTATTTATTACTGTAATAACATTTGCATGCTGTTGTTCTATATGGCTAAACAAGAGATTCCTATTTTAATGATGAACATAATTTTACTAACTGTACCTTTTTTAAAGAAAATAAATAGTTAGGTATACTTACTTACATTACTGCCGTGTTTTTTGGGTTCAGTACCTCAAAAGGAAAAACGGAACCCTTATAGGATCACTTTGTTGTCCGTCTGTCTGTCTGTCTGTCAAGACCCTTTATCTCGGGAACGCGTAGAGGTATCGAGTTGAAATTAAAAATGTATACTCCGGTCTATAATCCCTTTAAGCTGTGAAAAAATCAAACTTCTAAGTGTACTAAAAAAAATAAGGCCGTTTATGCCGCAACAAACGTATATTTCGACACTCTCAATAGTGAATCAAAATTTATAGGGTATTTCCCGTTGACCTAGAACCATGAAATTTGGCAATTAATACCGACTTATACTAAAAGTATAGGGAAACATCTGAAAATTATACATTTGTAATTAAATTATAAAAAATAAAGTCTTAATTTAAAGTACGTAATCAATTTTGCAAGAAACGGCGGTCAAAATTGGAATTGAGTTAACCGTGTCATGTGGGGTTTTGTGTGAAAGGGCTTCATTGGTACAAGCTTAAACAGATTTTTAACTTCTTTATAGGATGTATAGTTTTCGATTTATGACGAAGAATTAAAAAAAAATCCTTTTTTTGTATGTAAGTATAGGTAGGTAGGTACCTAACAATTTTGGTGTATGTAGTACTAAACAGTGCGCTATTATGATGACCTACAAATTTGTACGGAACCCTCGGTGAGCGAGTCCGACTCGTACTTGTCCGGTTTTTTTTAAGAAACGCTCTGCACGTCGTAGTAGGTACGAGTGTATCACACGAGATTCTTCGCATGTTCCTTTTCCTACAGTACCTAAGCACCTAATGATAACATTTCCGTACATATTGTATGAGGACATTAACTATTCCATTTAAATTTTGTGCAACTTGAGAAGTTTTAAATAAATGGCAATCAAGGCGAGGCACCGGTGGAGAAGCGGAGAAACCCTTTTGTAAGATCAAATTTTTTGGGTAATTACTACTAAATATCGGTCTGGCAAAAAATATTGGACATACTTAAGGATATTGTCTGAGGAATGTGCTAATATGTTACACGATAGTGTGTACTTTACTCGATCATAAAAAATCTCAAAAACAGGCCTAAAACGTCTAAAAAAAGTCTTAAACGAATTGTTTATTAATAAAATTTCTAAATTTGCACATAGTTTTTATATGGAGATATTTCTTTTTAAGTACAGTGTAGTTTTAACTACAGAGAATCTGCTAAATTTTAGTTTTTAAATTGAAGTCTTAAGAGGAATAACAACGTAAAACATTGAAAAAGTGCAAAAGTGTGGTTATTTTCTTGACTCTTTACACGTAAAGGAAAAAACAGAGACACTGTTTTACAAATGCCTCACCTTAAGCATAGGTACAAATATTAGTGTGCGCTGCACGAATTACAGTATCTCATCTGTGGCGCGGCGCGCTGCCGTGTTCTGAGTGTTCTGAGTGAACTGAGTTGTTTGGCAAGCAAGGCTGGCTGAACTCCGACATGCTGAAGGAGTTGTTACCCGTATCTGCGAGTGTCGGTGTCGCGTCGGTGGGTCGATGCGGCCCAGAGGCGTGCGCTGGTGGGTACCTTCCGCAGCGCAGCGCCCTGGTGACCCAAATTTTCGCGATGACGTCATTGAGAGGCACCAACCTGCATGTGGGTCACAGTGTTCAGCCCGCTACCTGTGTGTGTGCCGACGTCCATATCGTAGATACTCATTCTTCCGCTAGATAAGATAACGCTATTCACTGGATGACGAATTTCTTATTTATTGTTGGTAGAATACGCTCGGCATGATAATGACGAATTGTAGGATAACCTGTCTTTTAGTACACCTGTAGATTGTATTGCACATTAAATTCTAGGAGACACCTACAAAAAAAAAGTAAATTTAAGTAAATCCTTAATAAAATAAAAATACCTTACACCTCTTTCAAGTAGGCAATGGTTTCGAAGCTAGTTACTCGCAGTAGGTGATGGATAGAACCGATGGCTACACGTTACGGGTACACACACCTTAATGCAGTTCTAGTACTTATTTCTAAGTTATTAGGCCGTAATCTTAATCACGTCGTCGTTAAGGTGGCAAATGGTTTTAATATTTAATTACTGTCTGAGCACTTTATAAAATATTAGGTCACTGTTTTAACCTTTTAAACGGATGGATACGTAATTTAAAGTAAAAAAATTGTAAAAGCTTAATGCGATTAGTAATTAGGCACATTCACAAAGGTAAGTATATAATAGTGGGATGGCGGTTGTGCTCATTACTTTAAAGAACTTTGATTGTAATCTATAAAAAACAAAATACAACCGCCACAAAGCCGAGGCCACAAATGACGTCAAACTAAATATTTAGTTCGTGCGCGACGCGGCGCGGCGCGGCGCGGCGGCACTGACTAGTTTTTTTTTCTTTTTGTCATATTTGATTCTGTAAAATAGGTTCACTTAATTATCGCTATGATGGGTGGTAAAATAATGTTATTTTGGGCAGTTCAAAAATACGATTGGGTTAATTTATTGGGTAGTAAAATGTGGACTGTTGAAAATCTTGAAATGGGCGGTAGAATATTGGGAAATCATCAGTTCATTGCATTTCATTTATTCATTGCAGTGTCACAAGTAATGATGTACAAACATAATAATATGTGTATTAGTAGGTAGGTGTTTTTAAATTAATTATGTCGCCCTATGAGGGCATAGCAATGTGTGAGGGCTTTAGTGCTTCAATTATAAGACCTAAGTAACTGTGAAATAAAGAATACATTATCTATTAGTTCAATAAATACTTGGGCGGTTTAATTAATGACTGAGTGTTAACATATAGGCACTTCGGTTAATGTGTTGGCTACCCTTCCCTTACCACAATCTTCCCCCCCCCCCCCACATTCCACCACTCTGGCCACACCTAATCTAATCCATTATCAAATTTAAGATTAGACATGCATTTCTGGAAAGTGTTGCTATGGGTGTCATTTCCAAGGGTTCTCAAGGTGCTCCTTACGATGACATCCGTTATGAGTTGCACAGGGGGAGGCATATTTGGACACAATATTGTGTTAATACTATTATATAGGGTGTCAAAAACCTCGAAAATGACACACACATCAAGATTTTTCCGAAAAATACATCTGCCATCTTGGATTTAAAAAAAGTATGTCATTTTCGTTATCAGCACCCTGACAAAGCACGAAAATATATCAATATTTTACAAGAAATACATGTTCATGATTTTGCGATCGCGATGTGCCGTGTGGTGGTACAGTATGCGGGAAGACCGCCATCCTCCGGGTTTGATTACTAAGTCGTCTCTTACGGCACCATCATCATATCAGCCACTGCTGGACAAAGACCTCCCCCAAGGATTTCCACAACGACCGGTCCTGCGCTGCCCGCATCTAGCGGCTTCCCGCGATCTTCACCAGGTCATCGGTCCATCGCGTGGGAGGCCTGCCTAAACTACGTTTTCCGGTGAACTTTACTGCCCCAAAGGCCATCTGTTCTACGAGCTATGTGCCCTCAACAAGACACCCTCGGGAAGAAATGGAGTGGTTAATTTTTCTAGGGCCGCACCGTCACCACAGGCAATATACAGGATGTAACAAAATTGATGTAGGACCCGTTAACTGGGGCTTCTACTCATCATACTGAACAACTTTCCCCAAGGAACCCGTAGTCAATTCTCAAAAAAAAATTGGACCCTCCATACTAAAATGCACAAAATTTGACGATCAGCTGATCGATTTTTATGAAGAAAAATATTTTTTTGCGATTTCAGCAAAGTCGTAAAACAAAAGTTGTTCAGTATGACGAGTAGAAGCCCCAGTTAACAGGACCTACACCAATTTTATTACACCCCGTATATGTGTTGTAGGATAACTTGAAACTGCGTGGAAGCACATTCTCTGGTCTGCACAGTAGTCTGTTCAGACCAGAGAATGTGCTTCCACGCAGCTTGAAGTTAATTGGGTCGAAGTACGGTTAAAAAGTACAATTGTATGAATGTATTGCTGCAAACTAACAATTATCAATTAGATAAAAAAAAAAAGGTAAATGCGTATTGCTTGCGCAGGGTTCGAGTCCGGAGTGCTGCGCGGACACCACCGCGCTGGGGAGCTCCGCGAAGGGGGCGCCGGCGCCGCCCCCCGGCCCGCGGTATAAGCTCGCCACCGAGGGCACCCTCCGCGTCTGCTGCTTCCAGCACAAGAGGACCGTCGTCGACAAGATACTGGCCGCCAAGTTCTTCAGGCGGTCGGAACCGCACGTCCTCTGTCTCCAAGAAGACCATATTGTTTCAAAAACGGTGAGTTTGAGGAAATTTGCGAAACATTGAGTTTTGTTTACTAAGACGTGGATCCAACTCCACTCTGTACATTTTTCCTTCCATCTTCGGATGTTAATATAAAAAAAGCTAAAAATTACAAGTTTCCTGTGGCTTAATATGTTGGTCAGCGTAACGTTAACAAATGTACTTACCTATTGATTTGTGCATGACCTTTCTAAGCATTTAGTTGACTAATTCTACAAATAAACTGTACGGCTGCCCGAGTACACTTTCTCGAAATATTTTTTTCATACAAAAATAGAATAACTTTTTTTAACAATTTTATTAAATTCATGTTGCATGACCAAATATAGGTACACTCAATCGTAACCAAATATATATGTGCTTATTCGTAATACATGACAACCATTTGTGAGTAAATCGCAAGTTTCAATTTCATTTGTAGGAGAACCATACAAACACAATTTTTCCCAGGCCAATGGGAATAGACCAATACAAGCAACAAAGAAGTGCAAAGTTTCATCAAATCGTTGGAGCTGTTTTAAAAAAAAAGCTGTTTTTGTTGTATGAAAGCTGCTCTTGGATTTGACGCTACGAAGAAACTTTTGGTAATCCCTCGATGAAATAATTTAAAACTCTCAAGTTCCCAATTCGGTTCCAATCGGACTAAAGTTTTAGCCTCCAGAGCCAAGCGTGACGGACGGACGCACGTACGCACGGACGCACGCACGCACGCACGCACGGACGGACAAAATAGAGATGTTCGATTTTTCGGTATATGTTTGAACACATTTTAACGAAAATTGGAAAACCTTTTTTTTCGCGATAACTATACTTCCTCTACCCTACGTACCGTACACGGGGTCGAGAAAGTTAAAATTGGAATAAACCATTTTTGAACATTTTTTTTAAGATTATGCGGTATGTATCTTATTGACCGCTATAGTCATTTGAATTACTTTTTATCATCTGCCAAAACCTAAATTTTGTTTAAAAAATGTTTGAAACAGCAAGGCGTGCAATGTTTGAAATAGCAATTCATACTTGTTTAGCGTTATTGCTGTACTAATTTTGTGATTTAGATTTATTAAAAATTGAAGACGTTAATGAGATTAAAAATTAAGGATGTATCCTCCAACGTAATTTTGACACATTTTAACCTAATTTTATATTAGTTTAGTTGATTTGTGCAAAACCGAATTGACACCATTGTATATCAAATATTGGTGTCGATTCTAACAAAACACTCGACTTAACTAAACTAAAATACGATTGAAATAAGTTTAGTCGTTTACATGTGCTATTCGTTTTCATGCACGAATTTTTGGTTGCCTAGTTTGACAGACCTAAACACGATCAAATTGAATTACTTACAGTTTATGTTAGAGGTGAACGAAATAATGAACAATATGATAGACGTAACCTGTTTACCGTAAGTGAAAGAGAAAACAAGATATTATTTTCTATAGCGCTGTCTCTGCTGCATAAGTCATTAATGCTACGAATATAATCTATGAAACGTTCAATAAAAACAGATTTTGTAAATATTTTTTTGGCTTGACATCAAGGATTTTTGAGTGAAGTAAGTATTTAGGAGTTTGAATTTGCCTAAAAGTGCATCGGGACATTGTGAATCGTCAGAATCTGAAGAAATTGAAGGTTTGATGATAACCAGGTTGGCAATCGATGGCTTCCTAAAACTGCCGAAGCTGAAAGTTGGAAAGCCATAAGACCAGACGTCTTCCAACCTGGTTTATTGACCTAGTCACCATCATCAGAGTCAAACCCTCAGATCAGAATTTTCTGGATCTGTGTACTAATGCATCTTGGTTTAAACGCCAAACTTCTATCTTCTATCTTATAGAGCTGTTGGCCACCAACCTGGTTATCATGAGACCCTCAGGTCAAAGGCGCAGTGTCCTGGAGTACTTATCGGGGTTTATACCATCACTTTACTTAGGTATTCATCACAGAATTTCCGCTGGATGCGAACAGCGCAGGACCGGTCGTTGTGGAAATCCTTGGAGTGGACGTCTTACGGCTGATATGATGATGATGATGACATCAAAAAACATACTGAATCTAACTAAGATTGCAACTCAATGGCTGTAAAAATAAAATCATGATCAAAACAGAAATACACTTTGTCCGACTGTCCGTCCTTCCTCACTCACTGTATTTCAGACACTTAGCTAGTGTTCATCTCCTAATCCCTTTCCTTCGTAAATAGTTTCAGTTAATCTATTCTTTTAATCTACATTCGTGCCATTTTCAGGGTTCCGTAATCAACAAGGAATCCTTTAAGTTTCGCCATGTCTGTTCGTCTGTCCGTCTGTCTGCGGCTTGGTTCAGAGACTTAGTAGAAGAGAGGTAGTTGGCCATTGGTGTAGATGTTAATCATGCCAGCAAAGTGCTAAAATAATATTTAAAATGTATATATTTTTATATAGGCCTAATCGCCCTGATTCAGGGTAGGCCCGAGCCCCTCGGTGGGGACGTATATGAGCTGTAGTGATATATTTTTTTTATTTAACCACCATACAACTAACATTACAAGCTTAGTCTAATGCGATAGTTTACAATAAACTTACAAATCTTACATTAATTTAAATTTAATTTTAATTCTTAATTTTCGTAACTAACTGTATATAATCCCACCCCCGTGAATTAACTCAGAGTGCAAACAAACAAATCAATTTGTTCATGCCATTCGGTTAAGAGTGCGCAGTGCTCGCGTTAACGGTGCCTTCTCCATGATTTTAGGTACCTCCCCTACATGTAAAGAGGGGGTGATTTTTTTTGTTGACGTAACTCTATCGTGTGGGTACCTATTTAAAACTGCTGGACTGGTGGTTTGCTGAAACCATTTTATGATACAGGGTTCCGTTTGCAGAAAATAGGCTTTAAAGTGTATCTAAACCGCTCTCCAGGATACCAGGATAACTGAATTAGCGAAAAATGAAATGTAAATAGTAGGAAATACAATCAATTTAAAAGTAAACTAAGTAAGGCTGTCTTAGTTTAAAAGTAATAGTCGACCAACTTAACATGAGCAGTTGGATTTGTAAAAAGTTCATAGGTTTTCCATAGGAAATGTTCTATCACAAAACAATGTTGTATTTAAAAAGATACATTTATTTTTTGAAAAAACTACAACACCCTACTTGTCGGGTTTTTTATATTTTATTTTACTTCAACCGTATCTGTTTAACGTATGTTCTATTTGCTTTGTTTTTAACTGTTGAAAACACTGTTTAAAACATCCTTTGAAATACATTAATTCGAACATGATTTTTTTAAATAATGTTTTAAACACTTTTTTTTACCAGCCAACCCTGCTGCGGAACCCCTAAAAACTGAAAACCCACTAAGGCTATAACTGCCCCTTCAAAATTATAACATTAATAACACACAGCCAACACGTAGCTACCTCTTAGTTAATGAATTCCTTTAATAAACTGAACCTTAAACACTTACAAAATTATATTATTTTTAGGGTTCCATACACACAAAAGGTGACCAACGGGAACCTATTACTAAGCCTCCACTGTCGGTCCGTCCGTCTGTCTGTGAGCGGACTGCATGTAATGAATAATGAACCTTAATAAATAGGTAGACCGTTGAAAATTTCACAGAGCGTGTATATCTACTGTCACTATAATAACAAAAAAAAAGTAGCGACATCTAGTAGGATCTAGTAGTAATGTTTATTATGAAGATGTTTTGCTTCGGAACCGTAAGTGCGCAAGTCCAACTCGTACATAGCCGTCTTTTTTTAATTTGAAACCAGACGAGGTACCTAACATTTTTAGAAAAAAGTTTTAAACTGCTTTCTATCTACATTCGCTACCCTTATAAAAACGGAATATAATTTGTTGTCCGTCCGTCCGTCTGTCTGTCAAAACCCTTTATCTCGGGAACGCGCGGAGGTATCGAGTTGAAATTAAAACCATATATTTCGTTCTACAGTTCCTTGAAGTTGTGAAAAAAATAAACTTCTAAGTTAACGTTAAAAAAAACGGGCGTCTATGCAGAATAAAACGTATATTTCGACACTTTCAAAGTAATAAAAGTTCATAGGGTATTTCCCGATGACCGAGAACTATGAAATTTGCAAAGTAATACGATCTTATACTACAAGTATAGGGAAAAATCTGAAAACTATTCATTCATCATAAAAAAAAACTTAGTGCTTTATACTTATGAAGCGTCAGTGGCTCAACCCGGTAACGACTCGGTCCTCCTAACCAGAGGTGCCGGGTTCAAATCCGGACGGCCAATGTACCAATGAATTTTTCGAAACTTACGAACATAATGTACTCACCGATTGCTTTGACGGTGAAGGAAAACATCTTGAGGAAACCTGCACACACCTGCAAAGAAACTCGAAGGTTGTGTGTGAAGTCGACCAACCCGCACTGGGCCCGCGTGGTCGACTAAGGCCCGATCGCCCATTAAGCGAATTATCAGGGTAGGCTCGAGTCCCTCGGTGGGGACGTATATGAGCTGATATGATGACTTAATACTTTAAATAAATATTACGCATTATAAATACTTTCAAATAAAACTAATTAGATGAACTCGTATGTTTGTCAGTCTGTTGTTTATTTTTGTTTTATCTCTGTTGATGTTGGAAGAAGCCCATGGTGATCTATGGGAAAACAATAATGACCCATGGGCCACCTGGGTGAATCACGGGAAATATTTTTTACCCATGATCCACCTGGATGGACTACGAAGGTGTACCACGGGCAATAAACGGTATAACTTAACATGGCAATACATTATATATTTTAATGAAATTCTGTGAATAACTAGGACTTTTATAAGGCCTATTGCACTAGGTAGTTCATTATTCCAGGAAAAATCCGAGTAAGGCACGTGTTCCCCCCATACAAACCGAAATTATTAGTAAATGTTTTATCAAGTCTGCTATTCTCAGTTTATGCTTCGCTACTGAGAAAGCGTAATGTTTATTGTTGACTAGCTGTCCCGGCGAACTTCGCACCACCTTACAATACACTACACTACACTATCCACCCTACCCTACCCTACACTGCACTACCCTACCTTACACTACACTACCCTACCTTAACCTACCCTACACTAAATTACACTACCCTACCCTAAATAAGAACCTTCTCCTGAAAATAACGAACACAACAAACAAAGAATTAGCTAAATCGGTCCAGCCGTTCACGCGTGATGCAATGACCAGAAGAATTAGGGGTTCATTTTTATATATATTTGTATATGGCAGACTGCGACAGACGGCTTATAAAGGCTTCGTGAAAAAGTATGCACAGCTGACTGTACAATTTATTTATTGGAATTGAGGTAAGGTAGCTGCCTGTCGCGCGTGTGCGACATCCCTGTGTTGGGGAGGACTCCGCTGCAGCTGACGCTGTACGCCGACGTCCACAGCTCTATGAGTCCGCTCGGCCGACTGCTTGGCTTGGGGGAAAGGGGAGGGGGGCGCTCCTAGTCACCCCTAACTCCATTACCTCCATTATTTCCTTTGGTTAAGTCACTATCTGCGCTTAGGAACTGAATCCATCACATTCCTGTGTATACTCTCACCATAAGAATTACAGAATATTTAAATAGCCTGTGATATTACTTTTCACCTGTACAAATATATGTAAACGTCAATCCAATCGTATTACTCACCATGTCGGGGTGATGCGTAATGCCAAAGATATTTTAATCAGCCGTGTTTTTCTGAAAATTTTACTGCATGAATAGTTTTTTCCACATTTTGCAAACACTGAAGTTAATAACAACTTGTTGTCATGAGTTAATTAAACAAAGATGTACATACTTAGGAACAAAATCAATTTTATTTAAATCCTCCCTCTCGTCTGACGTCACATCACTAATGTTTTTGGAATGACCCCAACTTAAACTCTCATTTAATTCTATTCAATTCAATTTATTTTTGGTAAAGAAAATTACAGATCAAATATTATCAGAATATATATATATAGGGTTCGTTAACGTAATTTGATTTAAATACTAACATTAGTGTTACAATATAAAATAATTAAGTACATGATTTATTTAATTATATCATATTACTTTCGAAATAGGTACCTATTTTATTCATCTTTGGGATTATGACTGTGCAACAGTTTTATGCGGAAACATTTTTTGTTTGTAAATGATTGTTGTTATGATAAAAAAACGGCCAAGTGCGAGTCGGACTAGCACTCCGAGGGTCCCGCACCACCGCACCTCCCCACACAACTACATAGTATATTGACAATGATACCTATTCACATTACAAAGAAAAGACATCAACGCAAAATATGCTTTTTTGTCATTCAGTTCGACGAAGTAAGACTCACACTTGGCCGATTTTTATTATTTGTAGATTTAAGTTCTATAATCACACAAAGTTTAACGCTTGTATGTATTACCTTTTAAAAACAAGTTTTTTGTATGGAGACCTCCCTTTATTTTAAGGTTTTGAACCGTAACAGGTAGCCGGCTATTTTCTAAAATTGACTAAAAACATCACTAAAGCTTAATTAATTTTAAAATTATTTTTTGTTTTTGCTTTATCATAAAAACGGTAGCACATACACAGGCGTGAAACTTGCTTTGATTATAAGACCTACTGATTCTAAAACAAAAAAAATAAAAAATAAAGGGCATGTCGGACCACACGCAAAGTACGGTTTCCTAGTCTTTTCAATCATCATATCAGCCGAAGGAAGTCCACTGCTGGACATAGGCCTCCCCCAAGGATCTCCACGACGACATGATGACCTGGTGAAGGTCGCGGGAAGCCGCTGGATGCGGGCAGCGCAGAACCGGTCGTCGTGGAGTCTTTTCAATTATTAAATGTATATTTAGTTTTGATGTAGATCATTTTGTATGGCAAATCTATTAACTTTTTACAAATCCACTGCAATTACTCCTGAACTAAGAAAGCCTAGTTGGACGTGATAATTTTCCTTTTAAATTGATAATACTATTGTACTATGTACTTCCAATTCTGTTCAGCAGTGTAGCTGGCGGGAGTTTGGACATGCCACTCTAACATAAATTACTACTTTGAAACTTTATACTTAGTAAATAAATTATTTTGCGGAAAAATTATCTGAGCAAAGCCTTAATAGTTCTGCAAGATCTAGTCAACGATATTCCACACAAAAAAAATAAATAAACAAAAAAAAATTCACCCCCACTTTACATGTGAGGAAGCTGCCCTAGATTATTTTTTACAAATTTGGTCACATATTTAATCCATACCAAATTTCAGCCTTATAAATAGCTATAATAGTTTTTGAGGAAAACGGCTATGACTTACAGACGGACATGGTGAAACTATAAGGGTCCCGAGTTTGACTACAGTACTCTATTGAAGCGTCGGTGGCGCAAACGGTAAGGGCCCTACCTCCTATCCGGGAGGTCGTGGTTTCTGGTCCTGCCACGTATACCAATGTGTTTTCGAATTTCGATCTCATATGTACGTTTATCCGGCGTTCTAACAGTGAAGGAAAACATCGTGAGGAAACCTGCACACATCTGCGAAGAAATTCGAAGGTTGTGTGTGAAGTTGACCAACTCGCATTGGGCCCGCGTGGTCGACTAAGGCCCGATCAGTAGTTTAGGGTAGGCTCGAGCCCCTCGGTAGGGACGTATATATGAGCTGATGTGATGATGATGACTCTATTAAAACCGGCCAAGTGTGAGTCGTACTCAAGCTTAGGAGACCGAACTGAATGAAAATAAACTCTGTCGCACTTTTTGATAGCTTTTTTTGAAAATAATAGTTATCATTGTTTCGCTCGCGTGGAGAGGATGAGGCGCTACGCCAGTGCGCCAGTGCGCCAGTGCGCCAGTGCGCCAGTGCGCCAGTGCGCCAGTGCGCCAGTGCGCCAGTGCGCCAGTGCGCCAGTGCGCCAGTGCGCCAGTGCGCCAGTGCGCCAGTGCGCCAGTGCGCCAGTGCGCCAGTGCGCCAGTGCGCCAGTGCGCCAGTGCGCCAGTGCGCCAGTGCGCCTGTGCGCCAGTGCGCCAGTGCGCCAGTGCGCCAGTGCGCCAGTGCGCCAGTGCGCCAGTGCGCCAGTGCGACTCGCACTTGACCGGTTTTTGCTAGAATATGTTGTTGTATATTAATCATACTCATGATTACTATCCAACCAAATCGATATCTGTTTTTTTGACTCCTTTTTAACACCTTTTAACTAACACATTGAACTTTTAACTATACAGGCTGTAAAAAATTGTGTAGGACCCATGTTAATTGGGGATTCTTATCATGCTGAACAACTTTCCTCAAGGAACCTGTAGTCAGTTCAAAAAAATGGACCCTCCATACAAAAATGCACAAAATTGGTCGATCAGCTGATCGATTTGTAAGAGTTATTTTGTTGCGATTTAGCAGTCATGAAACAAAAGTTGTTCAGTATTATGAGTGAAAGCCCCAGTTAACGGTTACTACACCAATCTTGTTACATCCTGTATATATATATAAAAATAAAAACTTCTTCTCTTATTATATAAAAATGAATTGCCGTTCGTTAGTCTTGTTAAAACTCGGAAACGGCTCGACCAATTATGATGAAACTTTGGTGAGTTGTAGTATGTAGCCAGGTTTGTAGAAATTGCTTGCGGCTCGCTCTTAGCGCACCCTCGAGGGCCACGCGGGCGGCACCGCAGGCATCAGCTTGTATCTCATAAAAACTTATTTGCATTGATATGTATCAGCTCGCGTAGACTCCCCCGCGGTACAGGCACGCAGCGCAGGTATAGGGGGTATTTTTATAGTGATTTAGCGCGCACTTGGAAGGTCCTACAGTAAAACAAAACAATTTAATTCTAAAATTTTAATGTGTTATTTATTATATTAGCTTACATAGTCGGCCGCTCGGTTTCAGTCGTGAATTTAACTGTCAACTGCTCACTAATGTAATGTAATGCCGTCTAATGAGGTCACCCACAGATAAGAGAGCGCTCGTGCGTCATCTCAACACTCCATATTATGTTAATAGGTACCTAGTAGCAAATATATTAGAATTATAAGTCACAATATACAATAGATTGCTAACGTTCATACTGAGCACTGCTTCCAAAAAACTTTTTTTTTTTAAATGACCTAATCAATTTAATTAAAAACCCGAGTGCATAAAACATTACGCCTCTTTTTTGGCATTCTCGTTAAACTGTATTCTATCATATATCCCAACACAAATCTAACGACACTTCGCAATCCAAAATGTATCAAGCAATTCAGGCTACAGGCGCAGCCAAAGAAACAGACACACAGACATACATACCTGAAAAACATTACCTACCCTTCCTTTTAGACAGTCGTGTAATTAGCTGGCACCGAGTAGTTTCAGGTCCACTAACTAGATGGTGCTATGAAATAATTTATATTTTGCTTAAAAATAAATAATTTCTCCTTGAAACTATCTAGTAAACTCTTTTTTACACAACTGCTCACAAAAAAAGGAATGTATTGTTTTTAGGTCTAATGTATGTACATATGTATGTATGTTTCTTTATCCTGCACTAGCTGTTCCACCTTACACTACACTACCCTACCCTACCCTATACTACCCTACACTACCCTACCACAGAATTACAATGATATTTTTTTTATTGATGAATATTATATTTTAATACTTAATATCCTATTCCGGACGAAGACAAATGCAAAAACACAATAATCATAAAAATTGGTCGAGCCCTTCTTGAGTCATAAATGGTGTAACTAACACGACTTTCAGATATATAGATTATGGATAGGCTTGATGGATTTTGGAATGCAAGGTGTGGTTAGATTGTTCTTCATCCCGCGAGTGACATACGAGTAGAATACACTTGTCTTGTACCCGACTGGCCATAAGAGAGGGGTAATTACTTTATTAGCCAGGTTTTACATTTTTAATTAATTTATGTAGTTGTTAGCAGTACCAATTTCTAATCAATCCAAGATAATTGGTTTTTAGTGAACTTCTTGCAAAGTTACGAAGAAATCGTCTGTAAACAAACACTTAAGTGTCATATCCACACTGTGTAGAAGAAATCACAACGTATTATTATGTGAGGCAATTTTTTCGCGAATCCTTGATTTTATCACTAAAGTAACAAAGAACTATATAATCTTAACAAAATAATCAGTACTTAGGTACTAAAAATAATATATCACTAGTTACAAATTACACCTACAATAAACGGAGAGAACAATCCAATAATCTGTCGTTTCAATATTCCTCTCTAGTCGTTGATAAGTTACCTGCGCAAGTCGTCTCTAGTCGCTGATAAGTTGAGTTACCTACGCAAGTAGTCTCTAGTCGCTGATAAGTTGAGTCACCTACGCAAGTCGTCTCTAGTCGTTGATAAGTCGAGTTACCTACGCAAGTAGTCTCTAGTCGCTGATAAGTTGAGTCACCTAGTTGAGTATATGACGTTATACTAAAATTACGCACCTCCATAGACCTAATTCAATTTGAATGAATTATCAATTGATTTATGAACATAATAGAAAGGAACTAATAGAACATTTTCTCAATGATTTTACTTAGGTATATTTTCGTATTTTACTAGCATTGACTAAATGACTTATGTTGTAGAAACTTTACAGTTTGTCACCAATACAGATTTTATTTATTCGTTTCTTTTTATTCGTTTTTGTTGTTTGTTTGGTTGTCACAATTAAATTTACATTATACATTGGTATATTGATTGGTATTTTCATTGAGACTCCCGGCCCCATAGATTTAGGATAAAAAAATAGGTCAAAATATTTAGAAACGCCGGGGACACACATTGTTAACAATTTTGACGGGCTATCATTATTCTCACAAACGGCACACCTGTTAAAAATATGTTTTAGGAAAAATTTCCTTATTTTAAGAACACTTAAAAAATTACAAATAGAAAAACTAAAAAATACTACTAATAAAAAACAAATTTTAATAACTTTTTTCCTTTAAAATTTAGACAAACACCTACAATAACTTTGTGCAAAACAGAGCAATGAACAACCATATAAAGGATCGGTATTGGATTACGGAACTTTAAGATATCTCTAAATTCTTTCTGAACCTACACTAACAAATAAGACGCACACTATCGTATACATATACCTACTTAATGTATAGTAGAAATAGTTACATGGGTGGACCTTAAATGTCTGAGCTTGGCTTATCAGCTAGGGCACTCACGTAATGTCGAAGTTGGTCAGAGGTCATCGAGGTAGATAGGTAGGCGCCCTACCGCTGCGTTGCAGACTACATATGGCTGGCTAAAGCAGCGATTAGACTACACGATAAATAGTGCACTAAGTCAGGACGGTGGCAGTAAGGGCGTTTTGTTTACACTGCACTAGATCGGCTCACTAACTCAGACGGAGACCAAACGTTGAACATGGTAACCGTGCTTTAAAAATATTAAAAAATTGGCATTGCCCTTGCTGCAACAGCAGGAATAATGAAAAGGAGAAAAAAAGGAAGTGTTGGGTAAATACATATTATTTAAAACTGAGAAATAATTGACAAACTTGCTCGGTAAACGCTCAATTTGTCAAACACGTTTGCCATACTCGTATTTGACAAACTTTTGACAAATTGTTTGAGCGTTTACCGAGCCTTTGATTTAAACATTTTAGATGTTCTTGAGCCAGAAGACTTATGGCATATCCTTATACATATCTAACATATTCAGTAAACCTCTTACTGTAATAAGTGCACTAGTTAAGGAGTTAGTGTGGTCGGGCTCACCCACTCTCCCTAAATCAAGACCCTAACTGCCTAAATGTGATTACATTACTGTAATAAGTGCACTAGTTAAGGAGTTGGTGTGGTCGGGCTCACCCACTCTCCCTAAATCAAGACCCTAACTGCCTAACTGCGATTACACTGCACTTTGAGTTAGGGCCCTATTTATTGTATAGTCTAATCGCTGCTTAACGTACGCTAAGAAAAGGTTAACCAGAGACTTCAAATCACTCGCACAAGTACGGTAAGGCGCCTAGTCCCTGTCCACCTCGCTACGACTTCTATTCGTGTAGACTACATGACCACCAGTCACGGCACTAACTTGTTTTACTTTTTTTTCCTATTCTGTTAAATAATTATGTGTTTTCCTATTTTGCTGAACAAATGGGTTGGAAAATTTTTGTATGGAGCCTGGCATAACTTTTACGTTTCAAAATCTTTCGCATACGAATAAACATTTATATATTGCGGTAGGAGATACAAATAACAACCGAAAATATATTGGGTTGTTTTGACCTAAAGCATGACGTTGATGAGATTTTTGGAGTTACAGGTTGTTATAGCACTAATTTCTTTCTCTACAAAAATATATGAGAATCAAATGTTGCATAGATGCGGGAAAACCCATAAAGTCCCTACATTTCCGACTACCGGCACCGGCACCGCCTCTAGATCTTGTAAAGGGGTGCGAACCTCTTTGGCATTTTTACGAAGTACACGTACAGATTTGCGTACTATCTTGGTGCTCTTGCCGAGGCGAGCCAAAGAAAACAGGCAATTTGTTATGAAAGCTACATTAGTACATAGAAAACCAACAAATAAAAACCGGCCAAGTGCGAGTCGGACTAGCGCAAAGTAGGGCTCCGAAGTCTTTTCAAAAAATAAATGTTAATTTTAAAAAACAAAATTATATATATAACTTTGTCGGCGTGACTAATATGTACACCCATGCCAAATTACAGCTTTCTAGTATTAATAGTCTCTGAGCTAAGCCGCGGACAGACAGACCGACAAACAGACATGGCGAAACTATAAGGGTTGACTTCGGAACCCTAAAAAAGAGAGAACGAAGAAAGGAACTGCTGGCATGCAAGACATACAGCCAGAAAAAATAAAAAGAATTAGGGTAGTTATTTTACAAAAAGAATATTAATCCCTCAAAAACATTTAGGTAGGTTGCCAAGACTCACAAGTTCATATCGATGAATATCGTAATCGTAGATTATTTTCATGATTATACAGAGTGTATCGGACAGGGTTACATATATTTTAATGGCGTGTAAAACACCACATTTCATCGGCGAAAAACTCCTCATAAGGGGTCGCATCCTTCTCCCCTCTAAATGGCAGCCATTTTTATTTTCAATTTTTCTTGTAGCTGGTCTTGAAAAATATGTTTTCTCTTGAATTAGCAGCAGTAGAGACTTCAAAATAGTTTCATTTGAAAGAGTAATTTAATTTCTCTGGTGAGCCGTACATAAAATTAACCAAAACATTTGAGGAAAAAAACACAAAAATGTTTAAAGAAATGCAAACAAATATAATTTTATTTTTCTTTTTTTGAACCTACTGCAAAAACGAAGTCGTTCACATGTTGTTTTTTCTTCTTAATCTATGGCTTTAAGCTAAGCTACAAAACGACGCTATATTATTTATTATTAATTACTTAGGCGATTATGTAAATTTATGGTTAGAAACCCTTGTGCGGGATTGTGACTATCCTTGAATTGTAATTTCACAACTATTTAACATTTTCACATGTTTTTAACTGAAACACTACCTACTTAAAACAATTGTTCAATCAAAGTGACTGCCTCCATTGTGCAGACACGCTGTAGCTGTCACTACAACCTGCTGTGTGGCCCGCTGACCATTTCGAAGTAACTAACCGCGAGGGTCCATAAATTGGCACACTAAGTAAGAATCTAATGGTACATAATTTGGTGTCGTTTCATAGCTTAGCTCAAAATCAATCGATTTAGATAAAGAAACAAGACCTCGTTTTTTCAGTAGATTCAAAAAAGAAAAAGAATTTATATTTTTTGCATTCTTTTTTTCGTGTTTTTTCTTCAAATGTTTTGTTTAATTTTATATGTGTATCATAAAATGAATTAAATTACCTTTCAAATCAGATGGGTCCCGACTGCTACAATTTTTCTTAAGTTAAGTGCAATGGGGTATGACGACTTTCTTGTTTTAGGGTTTTTCATTTCCAAATTACACAGAAACGCAGTCGGGTTTTTTAGTTTATTAAATTACCGTTTTTTATTTTATTCATTTTTTAGTTTTATTATTGAATGAGTTTGTATCTATATACACATGACACACATTAAGATTACGCAGATTATTAACTTATCAGTTGATAGAATAATATTCTCGTAAACGTTGAAGCTCTATAAAAGAATTCTGATCGTGTGGCCGATTCAAAAGTTTTTTAGGATCAAGTGTACAGATGACCAGTCCAGCTAATGTTTTAACTCGACTAAGAGCCGAGGTCCACAAGTGTCAAATCGAGTGTAGTACCCTGAATTTTATGGACAGTTATAGCCCAACTTAGGATTAAGAGCAACATCCTGTGTTCAATTTTTCCTTGTCCTCAAAGTGCGTCAAAATCAATCGTACATGGTTCAATCCGTATACGAACTCCTGGTTGATAATTTTTTATTGTGCGGTCGTCAACAAATACCGCTTGCTGTAATTCTCCGGAAAATCTGCTATTTTGTTTTTTTATATTTTGATATACCCAGCGTCACTCTCACAGTAAATACGTATCTAATTTGCATTCTTTTTTTCGTGTTTTTTCTTCAAATGTTTTGTTTAATTTTATATGTGTATCATAAAATAAATTAAATTACCTTTCAAATCAGATCATTTTCAAGTCTTTAATACTGTTAATTCAAGACAAAACATGTTTTTCATTAACATCTACAAAAAAAAATTGTATATAAAATGGCTGCCATTTAGAGGGAAGATGGATGCGACCCCCTAAGTGTTTTTCTTAGATAAAATGTGGTGTATTATACAGACATAAAATATCGGTAACCCTATATCCAATACAGACTGTATAATGATTTTTAACTACTTTTATTGAAATTAAATTATAGATGCAACTTTTTTTTTATTCACCATTGGTAAGCCCTTGGCATCATCTCACCTGATGGTAAGTGACGATCATGCCGAAGATGGAAGCGGGCTTAACAAGATTCCCCAATGCAATGAAGACATGGCTATCTTATCTTCAAGCCGGAACACTCTTTTCGTAACGATACCTTTAGATATCGTGTGTGTAGTGTATCCGACCGAAAACAAGTTTTATAGTGTTAGTGTCCAATCCAATTAGAGAAAGTGTCCACTTGTTACGGGATCCTTATTCTTGGATTTTAGGGACTTCCCCGCGGCATTATTTTACATATCCTATGAATGATCACAGAACTTGACAAACGATATGAACATTTTTGAATATTGGAAAGAATTCTCCGGTTTTGAGGGAAATAGTAATAAATTGGACAGCCACGCTGTGCATACTTTCTCGCGAAGCCTTCTCCGTCTGTCGTAGTTGGCAAATCCACAATACACACCCATACTTAATACTTACTTAGTAGCAAAGATTAAATTAGGTATATCGGACTTGAAGAAAAATTTACGAATAATTCGGGTTTTTATGGGAGGTACCTTACTCAGATTTTTTCTGGAATAATAAAGTAGGTACCCAATACATTAGGCCAAGTCCAAATAATTTACCAGATTTTAATAAAATCGTGACAGCCATTTTTAAGATAAACTAACAAACAACCTGGATTTGTGCAGGAGGTACCTTATTTCGATTTTTCTTGGAACGACGGACTACAGCTATAATAATATATTGATACCACCAAAACCGTTGGAGCCATTTTTGAGTAAAAAAATAATAAGCGTAGGACAATTGATCCCCATAAAAATCTCAACTTCGTTTTTTTTTGCCATCACAATACCTTCTTTACTCCATCGTCACTCGAAAGTAAAAAAAAATGCCTGAAACCATTGTCTATTGCGTCGAAAAGACTTTATTCGACGAAAAGATTTTAGTTGAAACTAAGAAATAAAGATTTTAGTTGAGTGACACCTGAAAGCAGAAATTTAAAAACAGAAATCTCGTATATTTAGGGCCGGTTTTTCAATGCCCAGATAAAGGGCTTACCAATTGTGAATTAAAAAAAAGAGAGACACTTAGCATTTATTCGAGAGACACCAAGATTTTAAATTTCTCAATAGTCGGATAAGACTTATCCGTCGAATAACTCCATTATCTGAAGAATACATCTTACTGGTGCTTTGACAACCAGACAAGTGCATTATTCGATTCATAGTTTGACGTTCAGTATGAACGCAGTAGTATGTTCTCTTTGGTTACGTAATTTTTTTAGGACTTTAAGTCTGTTTGTTTCTTCCATGCATTCTCCTTGTTTTTGCCTATTTGTCAACGCATTTTTCTTTATAATTTCAATATATATTTTTTAAATATTTTCATTACTTCTTGATACTCACGGGTAACTGAACCTCAGCAGTAGAAAAATTTTCCCAACGCTCTCTTTTTCGAGATCCCATTGCAATGAAACTAATAATTTAGTTAACGTCAAAGACGATGTACTTATTTAGTACGAGGCAACGTTATAACGTTTAATATTCCTTAATAGTCGAAAATCCCAGTTAAATCACAGTGTCTAAAGAAGGAAAACAACAAAAAAATATTGACATTGACAGGAATTGAATACAACATTCTGTCCTGCTCTAACACATAAGTATGCAATATATGTGTTTCACCTCTCTGAAGTTTGAGTTGCCAGAATTGAAATATCCGGTCAGATAGTTATTCATTGAATAAAGACAATTGAAAAATGGGCGACCAATTATCGGACACATAAACAGCTAGATAACTCTATTCGTTAGGTAGTTATTCGACCTTATAACTGAGCATTGAAAAACTGTCTTTTAAATTATTAAACAACTAAGTACTAACTGATATAAAAAAAATCGGCGAAAAGCAAGTCGGACTCGCATAAAGTACAGTTCCATAGTCTTTTCAAAAAATGAATGTATATTTTTAATAAATAGAGTTTAATAAAACAAAAAAACACGCTTTTAAAGTACATCAGACTAAAAAGTAAACTTTAAAAGCGTGTTTTTTAGTTTTTAAACTTTATTTATTTTTTAGTTCAAACTTATGAAATTATTATATTGTCGCTGATTGATTGATAAGTCTACAAAGTATGAATTAAATCTGTCCGTTTAAAGTGGGTCAAAATCGAGTCCAAAGGAGTCAGTTCCATACAAACATACAGGTGAAGCTAATAAAAGCGTTATAAAAACAAAATTATTATTGTAGTTAATTATGAACTTTTTTTTTAACTTTAGTATTACTTTTAAATTGATTATGTAGTATTTAAATATTTTTTCAGGTGTCCTGAATTAGCGGTGTAGCGACTATTACACTCGGCTCTAACAAAAATGAGCACTTTACAACTTAACGTTTTTCAAAGGGATCCTTGAATCGATAAATGGTTTTAGCAAACCCTCAGTAGTATTGAAGGAACTATTTAACGACACCACATGCGATAGCCCACCAACGAAAACTTTCTCGCCCCCTTCCTACAAAATGTGGGGAAGGTACTCACTCTAAAAATATTTTTCAAGTTTTATTATATCGGCGTGGTTAACATGTTTACCCATGCCAAGTTACAGCTTTTTAGTACCGTGAGTCTATGAGCTGAGCCGCAGACTGACGGACGGACGGACAGAGAAGCAGACGTGGCAAAACTATAAGGGGTTCCTTGTTGACTACGGCACCCTAAAATCGCGTTGTATTATATCAAAGTATATATTAGTACTAACATACAGTATGGACACGCCCCGCCCGTCTTTAGATTGCGACCTCACCCCCTCGTCACCCAGATTGATACAGTTTGGTTATCGAACGTATAGGATTTCGCCGCCATTTTGTCTGTTCCGTCATTCGTTTTTTGAAATGTCATTTCTGGCCCATTGTATGAGACGTCCAGGGTGTGATTATATGTCAGGGCTACTACCCTCACTAATACAGCTAGTTTTTTAGGGTTCCATACCCAAGGGTGCCAACGGGACTCTATTACTAATTCTCTGCTGTCTCTCCAACCGTCTATCTTTAAGCGGAAAGCAGAAATAAAAAAATCATAAAAATGAACCGTAATATGTAGACAGTTGAAATTTACACAGTGTGTGATTTGATGATTTCTATTGCCGCTATAAAAACAAATAATAAGAATGTAAATTAAAGAGGTCTCATACAAGAAACGTGATTTTTATTGTACGACATGTACGGTACCCTACGTGTGCGAGACCGACTCGCACTTGGCCGGTTTTTCTTGAAATCGATGGTTTTACTCGTCACTGGCACGGCCTATGACGTCCTAGGGCAGAACATAGGGCGGGTCCAAAAATATTTTTTTGTATTGTAAACAAATGGATATTGTATAATAGACAATATTTTGGCGTATTATAATGATTTATTATTCTATTTGCTATAGTTTAGCTGTACGAAGCTTAGACAAGTTAGAACGTAAAAAGCGTTAGAGAAAGTTTTTATGTTGAAATTTTTCTGGAGTACTCACAAAGACGTTCATCGAATGCACGTCAGACCATTTTATTAATTTTTATTTTAATCAATAATTGAATCAGAAACTAGGAGATCCGAAGGAGATCCGAAGTAACCGACAGTGCTCTCAGAATTGCTAAACTTATGTGGCAGTAGGCAGAGCACATAGCTCGTAGAACAGATGGCCGTTGGGGTAGTAAAATTCTCGAGTGGCGACCTCGCACCGGGAGTCGCAGCGTACGCAGGCCTCCCCCTAGTTGGAACGACGACCTGATAAGGGCCGCGGGAAGCCGCTGGGTGCGGGCAGAGCGGGACCGGTCGTTGTGGAAATCCTTGGTGGAGGCCTTTGTCCAGCAGTGAACGTCTTTCAGCTGATATTTTAATTAATGATTTTAATCACAAAATCTCGTAATCAATGATCATTGCGATCAATAATCGATGTCGCTAAGAAGTAATTAACCGTTTTATCACTAGTTGAACTTAAGGGATATCCTAATACTTGTCCTTGAATATTAACTTAAAGATTTTGTAACTACTGACCGACTACTCACCCACTACTCACCCACTACTAACCGACTACTCACCCACTACTCACCCACTTCACCCACTAATCACCCACTACTCACCCACTACTCACCCACTACTCACCCACTACTCACCGACTACTCACCTACTAGTCCTCTCAGCATACCTGCATCGTACTGGTTGGTTTTCTTACCTAGTTTCCTTCACCATTCATAACTGTGTTTCTTGTAAAATCTAAAAATACCTTCAGTGAGATGCAACCTATTGTCGTCAGTCTTCCATATTTTTGTACGGTGTTTACTTGTGGTACATACCTAGTACCTACTGGTACCTCACTACTCCTACTTACGAAGTAACTAGTATCTCATCTGTGCTCCTACCTCACTTAATTAGTAACATAAAAGTCTTCTGAATAAATTTTCCCTTGTTGTAAACCGTAACCACGACGTAACCACGTAACCACGTAACCACGGTGTGCGCAAGAAGGACAATGAAAAAATAACTAAGAAATCAAAACGAAAGGAAAGTAATTTAGATTTTGTTCTATTTGTGTAGAGATGAAAGAAAGAGTGGATTTACAATGATACTTACAAGCTAATAAAAATATATAATACTCGTACCTTTAGATACCTAGACACAGATGATAATAATAGCACAACCTAGACAAAAACTAAACAACAAAAATCTATACTAAGATTTACACATACAAACTAATTCTCTTAATAACTTTCGAAAAACCTAAAAACTTTTAGGTACAAGCTTTTGATATTGCATTGTCACGCGATATACATATGCATGCAAAATTTCAGCTCAATCAGAAATCGCGAAGTGAGTCAAATTGAACTTGCAAGATTTCACCCGAACAAACATACATACATCGCAAAATAATTAAAAGCTTGTAAAAATAGGTCATTTGCGAAATTAAATTCCAAATAGGTAACTAATTAATTGGTAATTAATATTACCAATACTATGATTACTGTTATTATTATTAATCGCGTCCGTGGCGTAATGGGTAGTCCATTCGCTTCACACCAGGAGGTCGCGGGTTCGATTCCCGGTGGGGTCAACTTGTAAGACTCGGTTTGGTTGGTGGTAGGGCATTTTCTAAGCCCACCTGGCTAGCTACCACCATCTTAGCTAAGTCTTGCCGCCAAAAATTCAGTGTTAACAACTTTGATGTATTCCGGCTTGAAGACAAGATAGCCAGTTCTCCGTTGCGTTAGGGTATCCTGGTAAGCCCGCTTCCATCTTCGGCATCATTGTCACTTACCATCAGGTGAGATGATGCCAAGTGCACAATTCACAATTGGTAAGCCCTATATTTGTAAAGGTATTCATGGATTTTAGAGTTTATTAAGGTCGTATACTTGATGATATGATCTATCCGACCGATTTCAGTCATGGCGACCACTTCGACTCCTAGTCGGTTTGCCGCGCGTGCGCTCGAAGATGGCTTATGTAGCCAATCTTCGCAGCGAAACTCCTCGCGCACTGAGGGCACTTAAGTATGCCACCCTCGTAATTATATGAAATGGTCGCAGGTGGTCGTATACTTAGTAATATTAATTACATTTACACATATTAAGCACATATTACGTTTAATGTTTATACGCTATAGTATTTATAAAAGGTTTCATTTTACTAACAAGTAATTAAAACAAAACTAATAAAAAGTTTGACGTCAATGTTTACTCATTAGTCATTACGAATGTCAACGGCTTCTGTTTTTACTTTCGAGCGACGAAGGAGTGCCTGCATGCATGGCAAGTTGTGCGACTGTCTTCTGAACATTATTTATTACACTTCAAGATTTTGATGAAAATATTGTATATATACTCTAGATATCAAAATACACCAAAAAAGTGGTCGAAAAAATGTAAGTGTGTGTGTGTGTATGTAGTGTCTTCATCCACCTGTTTTGCGGCGAAACTTTTGATGAAATTTTGCACATGTAGTTTTTAAATTATTGGTTGTTGTATTTTTTATTTTCAAAATATTATACCTCCTGTGCCATAAAAATTTTTGAAATGAAAACTTCTTTCGGCGTGTTGGGCATTTCTGACATGGGAAATAACCATTGAACTCGCGACACTGTGATGTAACCGACACCGTACCAGGAACACTTGCATGGTAAAATCTTTGTCAACCTAGTCGTTCGCCAGGAACACTCGGAGCCGGAGGGTCAAAATTTATAAAACTGTATAAAAAGTTTTCACTTTTCACAATTTTCTAATAAAGTACTACACCGATTTTAATAAAATTTATATGGGATCACACGGGAAGCACTAGCTTTCGAATAAAAAAAGAATCATCAAAATCTGTTCGCGCAGTCAAAAGTTCTGAGGTAACAAACATAAAAAAAACATACAGTCGAACTGAGAACCTCCTCCTTTTTGGAAGTCGCTTGAAAATGATAATTCAGAAGATCGTTGAGATACTTGTCACTATAAATGAAAGTTTGAGTTTAGGACAGGTTTTATTGATGTGTAACATCTTTGCTCTCGCTTTCCTGCAATTTGTGGGAGTGATTTCGTGAAATGGGACGGAAATGTGTAACATGGGACGGAAATGTGTAACAGGAAGTCGCGAAAGCGCGGAATTCTACTTTACGAGAGTCCGACTCGCACTTGGTCGGTTTTTTTCGTTACTGTCAGATCCGCCACCCAGGTACAATATCGTCATCAAATCTAACTAACCTAAAGTATTTTGTCACATGTTACACATCATATGCGAGTACTGTAGGTCTCGCTCGAATTTTTTATTATTCTATATATAAAATTTAAGCTACGCTGCTCATTTGGCACGAGGCAAAGTGGCAGGAGCACCTCCAGCGGAACTAGCGGAAGCACAGTCGGCTGGAGTTCAGTGGTATTATTATTATTATTATCTTTAATTCAGACTACGCCCATAATTTGTTATTACAACTTATACTTATCTGTGACTTTGTGAGAAATGAAACCTTAATCTACTTGGTGAGAATATAATACGCAATCAGTTATTGCAAGCGATATTTCTATTCATAGAAAGCACTTCCATACAGTGCTGGAGGAAATACCTTCTCGCAGGAGCATCTAACATTTTTAATTTGTTTCTGAGGTACCATTTTAAATATTATTGGAGTTTACTCCTTTTGAAATGATTTTCATTTAAGGTGCCCGGTATGAAAAAAATATGAGGAGTAAAATCTAGTGATCGAATGACCGCGTTACGTTTTTTATTTTAGAGATATCGTTTTTGGCATATTATGGGCTCTAGCAAATTCTCCAAATAGCGAAAATTTCACAAAATACATTATTTAGTGTCGATGACGAAAAATTTAAAAACATCCTTAGTGCCATTTTAAAGATTGTTTTTTTTTGTAAGAGAGATACGTATTTTGAAAAAAATTTGCACAGCTGGAAAATAGTGTGAAACGTTTACATAAAAGAAATTTCTACCAAATGGGTAGGTACTACATACATCAATTTATCTGCAAATCGAGCATATTTACCTACATACATACATACACAGGTAACATAAGTGCACACTACACTTTTTCGGTGATTTAAATGATATAAAGTGATATAAAGTGATTTTTCGTCAAAATTTTCAACTCGTTTTTTGGACGATCACATATCGACCTTCTCTTTGGTCTCTCGTAGGCATCTCGAAGGTAGAAACTAGAAATCTTTGAAAACACTGTTGAGTTTCAGTTGAGTCGCATTAACGTCGAATACGCACAAATGGCTCAGCCAACGCACTCGTCGTAGAAATACCGCAGCGGCGCCGCGCCCGCCCTCCGCCCCCGCCGCCGCCACGCCAACGTAAACAAAACAAAGTCTGCAGGAATCAGGAACACGAGTTATCTACACAAACGAAACGAAGCAAAAACTTAAATGTTCTATAGCGAAAGCCGCGGGAGGTGAGCGTGCCTACAGCTCCGGGACCTACCTGGACAGTAGTTAGTGGTTCTCTTCCACTTGGCGGCAAGACCTACCACTACTGGTCCTTGTCTTCACCTTATGGTGTTGGCAGGAATAACGGCCCTCACTGTATGCCCAAGGGTAGGTAAGTGGGGACGCTATATCATAAACGTGTATTTTAGCGTATCTGGTAGATATACGAGAGGGAATGTTCTATGCGAAGATAAAAATAACAATAATATAAAAGATAGTAATATCAGACATATAAATAAGACATGACAGTGTATATGAACCCTGCAGACCCCTGTTTGAGCAATTGAATGTGTTGCCATTACCATGCATGTACATCTATGAATTAGCTAACTTCGTTAAGACAAATAACCACTTGTTTAAAAAAACAAGAGATATACATGCACGTTCCGTTAGAGATCCCCTAGATTGGTATACGACTCAAATCCCAGAACTGATGTTTATGCCAGAAATTGTTATGTTATGTGTGTTAAAATATATAATGCGTTTCCCCATGACATTAAAGATTTACCTTTGACATCCTTTCGAGTACAACTAAAGCGCTGGTTAAAACTGAAAAAATATTATTCTGTAACCGAGTTATTTATTCGAAATTACAATAATATATGACAATTTCTTGAAAATGATTTACTTATTACTTTCTTTTTATTTTATTTGTTAATTCATTGTTATCATCATCATCATTACAGCTCATATACGTCCCCACCGAGGGGCTCGAGCCTACCCTGAATCAGGGCGAATTCATTGAATTCATTGTTATATTCTATTGATTTTTATGTAAAGTTGACATGTGTAATATAATGTAATTTAAGTGTGTAATATTTTAAATAACCTAGATTTCCGATATTCAGACTTTAAAATACTTACTTTTATTGTTATTGTATGTCACTTGTGACTAAATGTGCTGTTCTCTTTGGTTTTTAAAATATCTTTTTTGTACCACATTTATTGCAATAAAGGAATTGAATTGAATTGAAAAAAATTGTAACATAAAGGTGCACTGATACTTTAAGTTTAGCGTGTACTCGTCAAACTGAACAACTTTTGTTCTACAACTTTGCCCAAATCGAAGCGGTTACGACTCGGTCCTCCTAACCAGAGGTCTCGGATTCAAATCTCGACGGCCAATGTACCGATCAGTTTTTCGAAACTTACATACATTACTTACCGATTGCTTTAACAGTGAAGAAAAACATCGTGAGGAAACCTGCGCATCTGATTGCAGATGTGTATGAAGGTCGCGTTGCACACGTCCGTAGGTGTTAATCTGAAATGCCCTACACGTGACCGCGGGTGATGCTAAGTGCAACACCAGGCGACCGCCGTCTACCCCTTGGATATCATGGTTAATTGTGCCACACGATAAGAACAAGAAGCTCAATTCGCGATCTTTTTAAGTGAAAACTTCCGTAGGCGCGTTGGGCATTTTTGAAATGGGAAAAAAACAATTGAACTCGCGACACTGTAACCATTTAGTTGTAAAGTAACCGATACCTTACCAGGAACACTCGCAGGTTCAAAACTTATAAAACTGCAAAAAGTTCACTTCTGTCGGCATTTTTCGTACAAAACCGACCAATCAGCTGACCGATTTTTATGAAAAATCCAAAATTTTTTTTTGCGGTTTCACTAAAGTTGTAGAACAAAAGTTGTTCAGTTTGAGGAGTACAAGCCCACCTTAAAGTATCCCTGCACCTTTATGTTACACCCTTAATAATAATAAATAATAATTTATTCCATTTCAAAATGTTACACTACATGGTCACATGGTCAGCGCAACAGATACATGATTCCAATTTGCAATAATAACAAGAATTCCTATGTTATTTATGTGTCAAAAATTCATTGACTTATTAAAACATAACTTGCAATATTTAATGAAGAATAATTTGAAGTCTTACAGATTACATCTCCTATACCTGTACCAAAGTATATAATTATATTAATACTAACATACAGTATGGACACTCCCTGCCGCTCTCTAGATTGCGACCTCACCCCCTCGTCACCCAGATTCATATAGATTGGTTACAGTTTGGTTGTCGAACGTATAGGATTTCGCCGCCATTTTGTTTGTTCCGTCATTCCTTTTTTGAAATGTCATTTCTGGCAGTATGAAGTGTCCAGGGTGTGTGTGGCTATACTAAGTATTTGAAATACTTGTACTATAGATATTGAAGACACTTCCCATTTTAATAATCAGACATTGTTTTTCAAACGACTTTCAAAAAGGAGGAGGTTCTCAATTTTTATGTGTGTTACCTCCGAACTTTCGATTTTGATAATTCTTTTTTATTTGAAAGCTAGTGCTTCCCGTGTGGTCCCATATACAAAAAAAATTAACAAAAGCCAAAAATTATAATCCAAAAATGTACTAAGTTCTTGCGATGGAAGTCGGTTTTGAAACATGATAAGCGTTTTTTTACGTACCCTATTTGGGACTTTAAGACGGCCCGTCCCCATGAATGGACTGCGCCGACCTTAAGGACGACTGACGTCACCAGAGGGTCTGGCAACTCACACAGAGAACACGGCTAAGCTCCGTAACACTCCGTTGCATAAAGCATAAAGCAACGGGCATTGCCCTGTCTGCCGACGTCATACACGAATAGAGAGCTCGGTAGCTCCTAGCACGTCTTTACGTTGACATTTCCAAGACCTGTGCACTGTGCAGGGCGCCTCAGGCTCAACATAGACACTTCGCCCGGTGACCTGATTCATATCAAAAATATTTTATTTTATTGATATTTGGCGGCAAGACTTAGATAAGATGGTGGTAGCTAGCCAGGCGGGCTTAGAAACCTTCCACCAACCAAAACGAGTCTTACAATTGACCCCGCCGGGAATCGAACCCGCGACCTCCTGTGTAAAGCCAGTGAACTTTGCCGCTAGGCAACGGAGGCGGTTAAATATGCAGCATAAGTTGAAATAGGCCAGCAAAGTACGCAATTTACATTGCATTACAAAGTCTTTAAGTAGGAGGTCTATTTTTAGACGGGTTTACATTACAACGCCGCCAACGCCGTCAGAAAATTTTAAACTAATAGGTACCTCTAGTTATATGGGTTTCAGTGAACTAATTTATAAGTGTTTGACGTAGGTTGTTTAAAAATAGCATACTAACGAACCCTGATAACCAGGTACTTAACACAAATTAAAATTATGATGTATTAATTCACTTAACTGGCAGTACCTACTAATTAATGAGAAACCTACATAGCGTGATACGATAATTTTAGAAGAAGCATTTTGTAATTTATTATGACGTTAGGTGCTATCCACTTGTCATATTGAATAGAACTACCTATCTAAGGTAAATACCATGACTATAATATATGACTTGTTTTGTTGTTGCAGCCTTTTGGATTGTTGGAACGACCACTGTCATACAGCAGCATGCAGGAGGTATACTGCATTTTCCGATGGGATTCCGCTAGGAAGTACTGCCTCAGGATCGTCATGCCACAAGGATCTCTTCTATTGCAGGTAGGTAACCATTACACATGTCGCAGCCGTTACGTAGAATCTGCCGGTTTTCCAAACGGCGCGCTGAATGACGCCGGATTGTAAAACGGCGACGACGTTTTGTACGTAAAGCGGCGGATTTTGAGCCGCTTTGTAAACTAGGTACCGAGTAAAATACTCCGAATAAAACCGATGATTTCTTCTTTTGCGAAGTATTCTGCTACGCTTCGCGAGGGTGTTGACTGTATAATCAATCAAACCTGACAGAACCTAACATCGCTCGCTTATTTAAAATATGTTACTCGGTAGTTTTTACACAAAGCGGCGCATCATACGATGCGGCGTATACTTTCTTTCAGCCGAATTGCAATCCGGCTGAGCGTAGGTATTGTCGCCGCATTAAAAAACGTCGCCATTTTACAATCCTGCTTGTTCGGCGCGCTGTTTTGGAAACCGGCAGATTCTACAATACGGCTTCCATACTTGTATAGTTTTTGTTTTATAGTTTAAAACTAGCTACGGGTAGGTATAATTATTTAGGTATCGTGATAGTTTCATAGTTGCTAAACAAATAACAAAAGCACAAGTAGTTCTATCATTTTAGCTAAAAAAATGGTATAATGATAATAGTTATTTTATCTATCGGGATATGTGCGTTATAGAGCGTCGGTGGCGTAACGGCAAGGGCCGTTACCTCCTATCCGGGAGGTCGTGGTTCGAATCCTGCCACGTACCAATGTGTTCTCGAATTTCGATTTCATATCTACGTTTATCCGACGCTCTTACGGTGAAGGAAAACATCGTGAGGAAACCTGCACACGACTGCAAAGAATTCGAAGGTTGTGTGTGTGTGAAGTCGACCAACTCGCACTGGGCCTGCGTGGTCGACTTAGGTCCGATCGCCCTATTTCAGGGTAGGCTCGAGCTCCTCGGTGGGGACGTATATGAGCTGATATGATGAAACAAATTAAAGGAATGGCCCAAAAGTAGAAGCTTGGATGTCCACAAACGTTTTACGTCACTAGCATCGCTTATTAGTGTGTAGGTACCTATTCTCTAATCTATCTTTGTTGACAGGCAAACGACGCGTACACGAGGGACCAATGGTATCATTCCATTATATGGAAGGTAAGCAGTAAGCAGTAAGCTCCCTCGATCCTGCTTAATAAACTTGCGTACAAACTGTCACATACAATATTACCTATATGTATAAGTTATTTAAATGTAAACTGTTAATGAATCCAAATACTTCGTGTTGCTTTCAGAGGAACATGATAAGATACCGAAAATTTCTCACAAAATCAAACAAGAAAGAGGCCGTAATTAAAGAACTCAAGGTAAGTGAGGTATATATAACGGCCAAGTGCGAGTCGGACTAGCACTCCGAGTTCCGCAACACCACACCCACACATCTACATAGTATAATAACAATGATACATATTCACATTACAAAGAAAAGACATCAACGCGAGCGACAAAAATATACTTTTTTTTACCATTCAGTTCGGACACAGATAACTAAATAGTTACTGGTTCGGACCCCTTAGCGCGAGTACGACTCACACTTGGCGAAATTTTTAATATTTGTTTTTTTACTTCAGTATTAGTTCTATAATCACACCAAGTTTCACGCTTGTATCTATTACCGTGTTTACGATAGAGCTAAATCAAAAATACTTCTAAAACCCTATAAAAACACGTTTTTTTTGTTGGATTCCCCCTTACTTTTTCGCTTTTTCTAATTTTTAGCATTTTTGTTATAGCAGCAACAGAAATACACATTCTGTGAAAATTTCAACTGTCTACCTATTACGGTTAATGAAATACAGCCCGCTGACAGACGGACAGACAGACAGCGGAGGCTTAGTAATAGGGTCCCGTTGGTCACCCGTGCCCGTTGGGTGTACGGAACCTTAAAATAGTAGTTACTTAAACACTGTCTTTATCATCATCATCACGTTAGCGGAAAGACGTCCACTGCTGAACAAAGCCTTCCACAACGACCGGTCCTGCACTGCTCGCATCCAGCGGCTTCCCGCAACCTTCACCAGGTCGTCAGTCCACCGTCGGCCTGCCTACCCTTCGTCTTCCGGTGCACGGTCCGCCACTCAAGAACTTTACTACCCAACGGCCATCTGTTTTACGAGCTATGTGCCCTGCCCACTGCCACTTCAGTTTAGCAATTCTGAGAGCTATGTCTGTAGAACTCGTCGCTAATATTCTTTCAACTGAGGGCGGCGGGGTGATCATTCCATTTGCATCCGATGCCCTGAACGCCTGGTTGGATATCTGCCCAGATGTGCCAGATTTTCCGACCCGGCAACGTTCGTGGGATGACGCTGCCTCCAAGCTTGCTTTGAGTCAACTTATTGGCAATGCCACGGGGTCGGACTTGGCAAGGTTGAGGGCATCGTCATGCCCCGAGTCGGGAGCATGGCTTCATGCGTTTCCGTCACCTCACATTGGCACCTTACTGGACAGCGACTCATTGCGTGTGGCCGTGGCTCTCCGCCTGGGCTGCAGTGTTTGTGAAACCCACGTATGCACTTGCGGTTCAATGGTAGAGGCTAACGGTCATCACGCCCTGAGTTGCCAAAAGTGTTCAGGCAGATTTCCGCGCCATCACGCACTTAACGAAATCTTACGGCGTGCTCTGGTATCGGCTAATATTCCATGCCTACTGGAGCCGCCAGGACTTAGTCGTAGCGACGGAAAACGACCCGATGGCCTAACGCTGGTGCCATGGCAGAAGGGGAGGAGTCTTCTCTGGGATGCCACATGTTCTAGCACTTTCGCACCCTCTCACCTAGCGCATACAACAAAGGCAGCAGGTTCCGCTGCTGAGGCAGCCGCTCGGTCGAAGCATTCAAAATATGCTGCATTGGAACAAACCTACATGTTTGTTCCATTTGCCGTCGAAACGGCTGGCTCATGGGGAACCGAGGCTAAGGGTTTTGTTCGGGACATTGGGCGCCTTCTGCGGGACAAGGGATTTGACCCCCGCTCCGGGGCGTTTCTGGTGCAAAGGCTGTCTATAGCCATACAACGCGGCAACGCTGCGAGCGTTATGGGCACCTTTGCACCGGGCACGCTCAGGGGTGGGTTATTTTAGTTTTAAAAATTTTATAATTTGTATACTTATCCAACTGTTTAATCATTTTTTCTCTTATGTTGTGCAATAAAGTGTTTTTTTTTGCTATGTCTATTGTTTCTATATAAGTCTGTGGTTTCTATAATGACGTAGAACTTCTTTCATATGGCTTTTCAGTACTACGGGACTATGGGATATACGGGGTACCTACCTAAGTATCATCATCATTATATCAGCTGATATACGTCCCCACCGAAGGGCTCGAAACTACCCTGAAGAAGGTTAAATTTATTAACTACCTAAGTATAACCACACAGAAAACGATTTCAATAATTTTGTAGGATAAAAAAACCCATTAAAATCGTAAAATCGAATTCATCGTGCTGGTATTCAACTGTTATGAGTATGTGAAATAATTGGAATACCACTTGGCAGGTAGTATCTGTTTGTGTTTCAGCTTTAAAATAATTGTCGAAAAACCTAAAAACTTTTAGGTAGGTACAAGTTTTAATATACATATGCATGGACAATTTCAGCTCAATCGGAAACCGGGAGACGGGTCAAATTTAACTTGCAAGATTTCATTTTAGACACCGGGACAGGTGAAACTAAACAACAAAAGCTTGTAAAAAGAGATTTTTTACACCAATTTTGTGAATGAACAGAGCTCTTCATACAATTATCTGTGCTCTAGCTGTATGAGCTCTCGACTGATTCCATCTCACGCGGCAGTTCAAGGGCAGGCTCCGATGCAAAATTATTAGTATTCAACTTGAACGAACTCGATCAGTTGTTTTGTCAAACTCGACACACTGCAAACTCGACACACTGCAAATATGCGCGACATTTCGAAACAACCTACAACTAACCTACAACCTAACGGGTTGGAATATCCCACGAGTGTCGGTCATATTAAACAAATTGAAAGTAACATTATTTTGAAAACATTTCATATTAAATATGTAATTTCATATTATATATTAAGTAAATTTTACTTAAAATAGGGTCTGAAAACCAAAATTTAAAAGGGGAGTTCATATGGGGTATGAAATAATAAGCTTTCACAGTTATAAGCTACTTTTATTTTATTTCACACTTCGTAGTTTTTGAGCGCCCAACAAAAAGTATTTTTTTTATTCACAATTGGTAAGCCCTTGGCATCATCTCACCTGATGGTAAGTGACGATGATGCGGAAGATGGAAGCGGGCTTACCAAGATTCCCCAACGCAATGGAGAACTGGCTATCTTATCTTCAAGCCGGAATACATCAATGTTGTTAACACTGATGTTTGGCGGCAAGACTTAAATAAGATGGTGGTAGCTGGCCAGGCCGGCTTAGAAGATACCCTACCACCAGCCAAACCCGCGACCTCCTGTTGCGAAGCGAATGGACTAACCATTACACCACAGAGGCGGTTAAAATACCGCTAAATATAATTAATAAAAAACCGTGATCTCCGAAGTTTGCCAAGCAAAAAACTAAAAAAAATTGACTGATTTATGATTACGTGTATTTTACAAGAAAATTAAAGGCAACACTCAGACATTTATACTTGGTTTTTGAGAAATTGATTCATTAATTCACTTCTTCTATCGTGTCGACGACAAGTCATAATGTCTCTCCTGCCCAGTATGTGGCGCGTATATAAGGTCTAACAAAACTAGCTGAAACTATTTTAACTGGTGCTTCTACCCATGAAACTGAACAACTTTCCCCATGAAACCCATAGTCAAATCTCAAAAAAAAATTGAACTTCCCATACTAAGTTTGCTGATAAGCTGATCGAGTTAGTATGGGAGAGCCAATTTTTTTTTTGAGATTTGACTATGGGTTTCATGGGGAAAGTTGTTCAGTTTCATGGGTAGAAGCAGCAGTTAAAATAGTTTCCGCTAATTTTGTTACACCTTATAAACGCTATCGGCGGCGTCCATCAGCTCCTCCCGCGAGGTATCAGGGCACGTTGGACATACATTCACTTGTCCTCATTATACAGAACATAGTGTACAGAGTATCTTCCACACATCAAACTGAGGCTTATTGAACAACTTTTGCTGAGAAACCCATACAGCATTTTTTAAAATAAACAGTACAGAAAAACCCGTCCCCTTACACTATTCATTGTTTGCCTCTCCCTTTTTACAGAATATGGTGGATTTTGCCATGACAACACCGTTGCAAGATGAAAGTGTGACGCGGGCGCCGCTGCAGATCCTGACCACCCTGATTTCTGAGGTAAATAATAATAGATTACATAAAGAAAGTAAAAAATTGCCTATCAAAGACGGTAGTGATAGATGATTCTGGTTTAAACACCTCTAACTTTCGTGATTTTAGTAAGGTATGTAAAGTTAGAGGGGATACTACTAAAGTTAGGTAGGTACATTGAATGATGATAGAAATAAAGTATGTTTTCTATAACATACCTCACCTCCCATTTAAATTTGTTAAATTATGCATCGTACTTATCTAATTGTAAGTATAATGGTACCTCTTGACGTGACATGTATGAGAATCGTTTGGTAAGAAGAGGTGCCAAACGCGTAGTATCTATACTCGTATATTTGTAAAGCCCATTGCATTCGTGAGTCGTGTCGTTCTAGTCAACGGACCATTTCTTATGCTTTATCCGAGGCGAGGCACCGCCGCCGCCGGTAGAAAAGCGAAGAAACCCTTTTGCTACATCAAATTTTTTGAGTAATTACTACTAAATATCGGTCTGGCAAAAAATATTGGACATACTTAAAGATATTGTCAGAGGAATGTGCTAATATGTTACACGATAGTGTGTACTTTACTCGATCATAAAAAATCCCAAAAACAGGTCAAAAAAGTCTAAAACGAATTGTTTATTATTAAAATTTCTAAATTTGCACATAGTTTTTATATGGAGATTTTTTTTTAAATACTACAGAAAACCTACTAAATTTCAATTTTTTAATTGAAGTTTTAAGAGAAATAACAACGTAAAACATTGAAAAAGTGCAAAAGTGTGGTTATTGTCTTGACTCTTTACACGTAAAGAAAAAAACAAAGACAACTGTTTTACAAATGCCTCGCCTTAATTGATTTACAAGGCATTTTTCTGAAGCATCAACACAACTAAGTCGTAGGTATATTAAGGCACAAGCACACGCAGTAATTAGCTTACCATCTTCCATTACACACACACTGGCCGGTGGCCTTATGCGTGATGCGTGTGTAACAGACGATTTAGTCAGCACTCAGCAGTGTCTCGGACTCGGATACAATGTTTTACATTCACCAAAAACATTGTATATTTCAATAAAACCTCTGTTATTGCTATCGCAATTGTATTCTGGCTATTTATGATAATATTATATATTATTGTGAAGTTGCTTGTAACTAATGAATAAATGAAACAATAGGTTTGCAAACCCGAAGAAAATGGGAAAATCCGGTACCTAAAGAAATAATACCTATAATTTTTATAAGAAGCGATTAGGATTTTAGCCGGTTGTTTCGCTCGGGCAAATATTCTGACGTGCTTATATATATATATATATATATATATATATATATATATATATATATATATATATATATATTTCGTTTTAATTAGTTGGCATGTGTTATTTGCGGCCTCCAGTTTGATGGCCGTCTTGTGCCGTAACAATATTACCTTTGAGCGTGGCGGAGTAGATAGAGCAATTTTGTAGTAATTTTCTGGAAGTGAAACTACAGTTTCTATTTTTTTAAATATAAAAAGGCATTTACTTTTCCCCATGGGTACTCGTATAAGTCAGAGAAGACAGATTGATGAATTCACAATTTGTTCATGTTACATATCTCCCAAAACGAGACTCTATTTAAGTGTTTCTGCATAGGCTATAACATGTTTGAGTCAATATCGGTTTTCTACACTTAAATAACATCACTACATAATCAATTATTGAAGTCAGCAAAAGTTTGTTATGGTTATTCTATTCCAAGACGTAGACCTATCTGGCCGATTTTCATGGACGAGACTTTCAGCAATACTACAATGGTATTCCACATTTAATTGTCCATAAATTTATAAAGTCACTAAAAGCTTCTAGTTATTTGTCATATATAAGGTATAACATGGAACGCTCTCGTTGTTGTATTACTGAATGTGGAAGACGTCTCGTTCCTGGAGACCAGGCAGTAGGTCCAAGGCGAGATATAGATGTCTTGTATTTGAAGAATGAGAAGAAACTTCGCCACACAATCCTTGCTTAATTGAATACCTACCTACGTCCTTTCATTGTCTAAGGCAGGGCTGTCGAATTTGAGGGAGGGCATCACAGATATTATAATTAAATAGACTCATCTCGCTTCATGTTATGGCTCTTCAAATGCCATCTATACAGAGAACAAAGAATAATTATGTATAATATGAAATGAATGTCAAAAACTGTGGTATGTTCGTAAAAGTTTAGACACCTATCGCTACAATTTTTTTTATCTTAAACTATGAACAAACAATTTAATTATAATAATTTATCTTAGTTTTTGGTTTTTTTAAGGTAAGGCATTGTGATTTCAAGGTAGAGAATTGCCCTACAATGCCCCCCTCCCCCTAGCTACGGCCATGCAAGGAGGAGCAGTGGAAACGTTAACACATTTTTTACTTTTGTACAGAATAGTGAGTGCTCGGAGTGGGAGGAGTGGGCGGAGTGCGCCACGAACGCGGCGGCGCCTCTGCTGGCGGAGCGCTACGCGAACGGGGAGCTGTGCGCGCTGCTGGCGCGGCTGTGCGCGCGCCGGCCGCGCGCCGCCCCGCTGCCCGCGCTCGCGCCGCCCGTGCGCCGCGTGCTCACCAGGAACGTCGACTTCGCCAGGGCCCCGGAGGCGAGGCAACTAGTCAGAGATTACATTAGGTGAGAGCGACCTTCTTTCCTTATTTTATTTTGCTTTACAGTCTCTAAACAGAGAGCGACCGTCTTCTCTAACTCTTCGTCTAAGAAGTTTTAGAGTGGAAGGTTTAGATATTCAGTGAGTAATCGAGAGAAGAGCGTCGGTGGCGTAACGGCTAGGGCCGCCACTTCCTGTCCGGGAGGTCGTGGTTCGAATCCTGCCACGTACCAATGTGATTTCATATGTATGTTTATCCGAAACTCTTACGGTGAAGGAAAACATCGTGAGGAAACCTGCACACGCCTGCGAAGGAACTCGCAGGTTGTGTGTGAAGTCGACCAACCCGCACTGGGCCCGCGTGGTCGACTAAGGCCCGATCGCCCTAATTCAGGGTACGCTCGAGCCCGTCGGTGGGGACGTATACGAGCTGATATCATTAACGGAGAGAACAGAGAAACTTTAAAAAGGTAACTGCATCTAACAAACATACCTATACATAAACATACGAACGCGTTTCAGGAGATGAATGACGAAATTGAACTATAACTATAATTTCGCTTCAAACTACACATGATTTGTCCGGTGTTTTCTGTCACCTAGTTGTCTGCGCGCACGCCATGCGCCTGCGCCACATACGTAGGGTTACCAGATATTAAATTGAAAATTCCTGACAAAAAGCCTGATTTTTTTCAAAATACCTGACATTTTACTGAAAAGGCCGCGCGCGCGGTTTGACGACGCACAGTCGAAATAATAAAATACCATTTAGGATGTTCCTTTTGAGTGCCGACCGGTCTCTCGCCGACTCACAATCCGCAATAGAGGCTACTCTTACTCTCCTCACAGTGAAAAATCACCATTACATTGATGAGGACCAAAGAAACATCTAAATAATGCAAAAAATCCCGTCGGGCCGGAATCTTGACAGGAGCCAAAAAATCCAGACATGTCAGGACAAATCCTGACGTCTGGTAAGCCTACACACACGTTCCTATTTTTGCGAAACTTGTTTCAAAACCTGATCCAGGAGTAAGTACCTACCTACCTACCTACCTATACTATACGATTGCAACCTGATTTGGTTTCATCAACAAATTTAATGAAGCACTGTTCACAGTTATATTGGTATTTCATTTGCTGACGTCAATCAAATGGCAGTTTACGTAATAATGTTGATAACAAAACGAGCGATAATACGTTAGGCAAAAGTACCCAGTCGGTTTTTCATTTCTGAACCTTATTGCCTATAACTTAAGACCATTTTCAGAAACGCAGATAGTTTTATAAAGAATGCCACACCTGACTTTTATGCTGTCTTTCTTTGCATATTGAACACATTTGATAATTAATTCCTAGGTTTTAATTAGTCATCGCATGAGCTGGTCGGACGCGTGGTTTGTGATCGATCAATGTATGTTTTCGCCAGTGACTTATATATTACTGGCGTAATGACCCGGCAAACTCGCGCGACTAATGCTCCCAGCGAATTGGTGCGAAAATCAAAAGTTTCGCACACTCGCGACTCAGTCGTCTGCGAAAATTGTACAGTGCGGTAGAAAGATATTCCATATATGCCTTATTGAGTTGTTAGAGGCTGTAAAAATCATGAAAGAAAGGCTAAAAAGAAACAGGGATGTCGTATCATCGTTATGTAACCTTACATTGTATTTTTCTTGTAAACAAATTAAATAAACGAATTTTTAAACAGACAATTCTACCAAGGTTCTTATAACGCGGCACTGACGTCAACTCTCGCCCACGCTAGTTCGTACGAGTTATGTTAGATGGCGCTACTTTTTGCTTGTATCAAGAAAATCTGAGTAAAATATGGAGACGGGTGGATCTTTCTGTTCAAATCTGTGGTTTTGGCAGTGCTCTGAGCGCGCACACCTCGGGGTCGGCGCTGGTGCGGCGCTTCGTGGAGGTGACCCACGGGGGTCGGGCGTGCTGTCCCCACCCGCGGGCCGCGCCGAACCTCGCCGCGGTGGCCCTCGCAGCCCTGGACGACTTCTACCGAGACTCTCCCACCCCCCACGTCTGTGATGACAGTGAGGACGAAGTGGTGTGCTTTGCAGACATCTTAGCGCACATGTAAGAAAATAACTTTTGGTCTGTCCACCATGATCCGTAAACACAGTCGGTCAAATAATATTAGTAATCATACGTCATCATGAAACGTCGGTAGCGTAACGGCTAGAACCGCTTCCTCCTGTCTGGGAGGTCGTGGTTCGAATCGTGCCACGTACCTATGTGATTTCGAATTTCGATTTTATATGTACGTTTATCCGACGCTTTTACGGTGAAGGAAAACATCGTGAGGAAACCTGCACAGTGCACACGCCTGCGAAGAAACTTAAAGGTTGTGTGTGAAATCGACCAACCCGCACTGGGCCTACGTGGTCGAATAAGGTCCGATCGCCCTAACTCAGGGTAGGCTCGAGCCCCTTGGTGGGGACGTATATGAGCTGATATGAATGAATGAATGAAAAAATAAAATATTAATTTTCGCTACTGTATAACCAAAATTTAACCGGCAGGTGATCTTCCTAGGTCCTACAGGTTGATCTTTGCCATATAAAAACCTTATGTTATGCTTATGTACCTAGGTCTTAAGGCTTTCTTTCTAGGTGCGAGTACGAAGACTGGCTAGTCGTTGTGGGTGCGGTCCTCCAGCCAGTTCCTGTGTGCCACGGAGCCATGGCGTGCCCGCAAGTTGCGAGGCGACTTTCGGACGTGCTCGGCGCGCTCGCACGGGACGCGCGCTGCTCTGCGCACGCGTGCGTGGCGCCCGCGAGGGCAGCTCGCTCCAGTCCACCGTCTTGGCTTAGGGCTGCGGCGCCCTCGGAGCCCTTGCTGGCGTTGTCCCAAGACCAGCTGTGCCAGCTTTGGGGTGACATGGTAATTCACGTTGTTTTTAATTGGAATATATATTATCGCTTCTAGCGGAGACATATAACGCGACCGCAACGAGGTATCTGATTGTTAAGCGGCATGAGCAGTTCGTAAGCGGTTTCCCTTATAATCTGATTTCTCGTTATTTTTGAGTGAAACTTATTAATTTTTATTTTTGCATGAAACCTATTAATATTTGTTTTTACATGTTGAAACCTATTAATATATTATAAAAACTGATTATACTGATCTAGTTGTCTAATGAAATTTCCTTATTTAATCACGATTCGATTTTTTCCGCCTCCTGTCCGGGTGGTCGTGGATAGAATCCTGCCACGTACCAATGTGATTTCGAATTTCTATTTCATATGTACGTTTATCCGACGCTCTTACGGTGAAGGAAAACAACGTGAGGAAACCTGCACACGCCTGCGGAGAAACTCGCAGGTTGTGTGTGAAGTCTACCAACCCGCACTGGGCCCGCGTGGTCGCCTAAGGCCCGATGGCCTTAATTCAGAATAGGCTCGAGAACCTCAGTGGGGAGGTTTATGAGCTGATATCATCAGTCCTTCACCAGTCTTATGGTACAGATTGTCAGGTATCAGAACAATTAAGGTGCCCCTTTTTACCCACGATGGAACGGAGAGAGGGTATGCGTTTAGTTAGGGTATGAGAGGTTGTTAGTTTGTGTGTTTGTTTAGTTTGGTTTAGTTTAGTTTATTTCACGTCACAAATTCATAATTATACGTGTCAATAGTGATTTGATCGTCAAAGAAAGCAATACAGAGATTAAACTAAGTAAATAAACAAAATGTCAACATAAATAAACAAAATGTCAACATAAATAAACAAAATGTCAACATAAATAAACAAAATGTCAACATAAAGTAGAAAACTATATTAACACAGTAACAAAATAAAAAAAAAACATACTTATTGGTAACTCAAGTTACTAAATTTAAAATGTCACAAATAGTATTAAATTTTTTCAAAGTAAATAATGTAGTTTTTGATTAATATGCTATACCTAATAATTAAACTGAAATTTGTTTTTTTTTTAATATTTCCATCTAGTCGGGGGACTTTCAAAAAAGTTATTTAATCCTTTTTCAATAACGATCTAACACCCGACGTGTACTTTTTCAAAATTTTGAATTTAGCTTTCGTAAACTTCAGTCGGCCATCACAGTTTTAAATAAATAATTATTTTCGTATAAAATTAATTATTAACATTCATTTCTATGGTTTCAGATGTTAAGTTTGCTGAACTGCTGCTCTAAAAGGAAGAGCTTTCTTCAAAGCATGAGTAAACAGCTGCCTGACTTCCTTCTAGTCGCTCTTAAGGAACACGTAAGTTTCCACTTTGAGTATATGGAGTACCTAAAACCTTTCTGATTCTTTCTGTTTCTTTATTTTAATTGACCGACGCTCATTCACTTGTAGCCGGCGGCACTAGAAGCGCTTTGCCTGATGCTGGAGTGGGAGGTGGCCAGCGGAGAACAGACTCAGCTCGAAATAATAGCTACACTGCAAGGGACCACTTTAGGATTGAACTATTACAAAGATTTGTGTGAAAGACAGAAAAACCTTCAGCGGTTGGTGAGTCATCATAAATCTATGTTAGATAATGGTTATATTTATTTATTTATATTCTTTATTGTTGTTAATCGTTAACTAGCTTTTACCCGCTTTATTCTTATTATTCTTTTACTAGCTTTTACTCGCGGCTTCGCCCGCTTGGACATCATTTTTATAAATGTCTTTAAGGGTGAGTGGCTCGCGAGCGTGAACTTTAGTTTTCTCTAGATCCCTATTCCAGATCAGGCTATTCGGATTAGCAGTCTATGTCATTTACCACTCCCTCAACCATCTCTGTGCAAAAAATTACAACAACCCATTGTTCTGTTGTGATCTTAAAGAAATGAATCAAATTTTCAATTCCCTAAGGAACTGCATCTTACTATGCTATTTTCACTGGATAAAGAGTAGCCTATGTCCTTCCCCGTGACACAGGCTACCTGCATGCCAAATTTTATTAAGATTGGTCAAGGCGTTGAAGCGTGAAAAGGTAACAAACAAACAAACACATTTTCACATTTATAATATTATTAAGTAAGGATGGTTTCTTTCGTTTGCAACCGGCTTAGATCTTTTAACTGCGTCCGTGGCGTAGTAGTTAATCAACTCAATTACGAGGAGGTCGCGGGTTCTATTCCCGTCGGGGTCAAACTGTCTAAGACATGGTTTGATTGGTGGTAGGGCATTTTCCAAGCGCGACTGGCTTAGCACAAGCATCTCATCTAATTCTTGCCGCCAATCATCAATGTAAACAGCATGCACGAATAAAACCAGTTCCTAAGGGAACTGGCGTTGAGGTATCTATACCTATTGGTAAGCCCGCTTCCATCTTCGGCATTATCGTCACTTTACCATCAGCTTAGATGTTAACAGCCAAGTAGTCTATAAATCAAAAATTTAATCAAAACACGACTGCATAAAAACATTCTAGCTATTTTTTGGGAAGTTGGGTATTGAATACTACGTCGCTCAGGGATCCAGACGAATCTAACGAACTCGCACTCTAAAATCCATGGAGCCGTAAACGAAAAAGAAAAAAAGCCGTAAAAGAAGATATCATGGAATAAGGAAATGTACATACATACACATACCTACATTAGACTTGAAAACAATACTCTTTTTTTGTGTGCAGTCGTGTCAATAAAAATTGTAAACGACACTGTTCGCCAAGAAAACGGGTCGGTTATAAAAAATGCGATATCTTTTAAAATATTTAGCAATCCTTTCAAAATAAAAACTAAATTAACTTTATTTCATTACGAATAAATGGAAAGAAGTAAAACCTTATTATTTCTTGTGAGTGTATAAAATTCTTTCAAATTAAAAACTAAATTAAAGTTTATTTCATTACGAATAAACCTTAGCAAACCTTATTATTTCTTGTGGGTGTATTAAAACCATAAATAAAAAATAAACGATTTTCAGAATTTGCACATCAAATATTGAACCATTTGTTTTACTTTTGTTTCTGTTCTGTCATATAAATAGGGTATTTCTTGTGCAGAAATTCATTATTGATTAAATTCAGTTAAAAACATGTCACTAACCCCTGAAGAGTGTACCAGAATTCTGACAATGCTTGAAGACGGGCGCAGTCAGTGTTATACAGCGAGAACTGTTGGTGTGTCGCTATCAACAGTTCAAAGAGTGCTCCAGCGATTTGAAGAGGCTGGATCCAATATTCGCAGATCAGGAACAGGGCGAACACAACAGCGCGGGAGGATCGATATATGGTGTCAACAACATTGAGATATCGATTTCAAATGACTGTTGAAGTCAAAAATCACCTTCCACGTGCTGGAGGGAAGAATCCGAGCACGTGTACAGTGAGGTGGCGTCTTGCTGAAGCAAACTTGAAGCCATTTAAACCCGTCAATGGTCCATAACTCGAAAGGCAGCATCGAAATTCAAGGCTGAGTTACGCTAAAGAACACATGAATTGGACTCTCAATCAACAGTTATATTTTCGGAAGAGTCGAGGTCCATGCTATACAAGCACAATGGGAGGCAAAGAGTCTACAGAAGACGAGGAGAACGCTATTACCAAGCTTGCATTGGAGAGAAAGTTTCAGATGGTGGAGGCTCCATACACTTGTGGGCTGGAATTTCTTCCGAAAACCGCACCGAGCTAGTGGTGATAGAAAATGGAACATTAACTGCAGAGAGTTATGTGAATTAAATCTTAAATCAGTATGTTGGCCCATTTTTAGTAAACATGGATGAGAACGCCATCTTTATGCAAGATAACGCTCGTCCCCATACAGCTCGGAAAGTGTTTGACTACCTTGATGTCGCTATCACACGCATGGAGTGACTCGCTATCACACGCATGGAGTGGCCGGCACGCAGCCCAGACTTGAACCCCATCAAGCATGCCTACGATGAACTGGGATGACGTGTACGGCAGCGAAATTTCCCTCCAATCACGCTTCATAAACTAAAAGAAGCACTGATAGAGGAATGGGAGAACATTCCTCAGCATCGGCTCAGAAATCTGGTGGAAAGCATGCCAAACCGTGTGACAGCTGTTTCAATAGTTCGTGCTGGTAATACAAAATACTGAAGTGTGTGAAAATTGCACATGAGACACCGTAGCAAACTTTTCGAAATCTAATGAAAAACTGTCATTTTTACTTAGCAACTACTTTAATTAAAAACTAGCTGTCCCGGCGAACTACGTACCGCCTCACATTACATTACACTGCCCTACCCTACCCTACCCTACACTACACTACGCTACCCTACCCTACACTACACTACCCTACCCTACACTACTCTACCCTACACTACACTACCCTACCCTACACTACTCTACCCCACTACTCTACCCTACCCTACATACACTACACTACACTACCCTACACTACACTACACTACCCTACACTACACTACCCTACCCTACCCTACACTAGCCTACCCTACACTACCCTACCCTACACTAGACTACACTACCCTACCCTACCCTACTCTACATAAGAACCTTCTCCTGACAATAACGAACTCGACAAAAAAAGAATTAGCGAAATCGGTCCAGCCGTTCTCGAGTTATGCGCTTACCAACACATTTTGCGATTCATTTTTATATATTAGATAAACATTATAATCTTGAACTTTTATGACTTAATTTTATTTAAGCACTATAAAATTGTCTGTAACACAATCTTTATTTCATAAAGCTTGTTAAAATATTTGGAAGTTTCAAGTTTTTGTTACCGACCCGTTTTGTTAGCAATACGCATTATTACTTGACTGACCGCCACAATGAGTCAAAATACATATTACTGTTGCGGCAAAATCAATGGCTGCGGCATTAAATCAACTCAATCAGTAAAGACGTTGCAACTTTGCTTTTATCAAAGAAATCTTTTTGTATAATATTATTTATATAGCAAAAAAATGACATTAATGTTGCATAGCAAGCCTGTAAAATGTCCTCGTGCAAGCAATTTCTGTTCACATTTTAATCATTTTAACCGCCTCCGTGGCGTAATGGTTAGTCCATTCGCTTCACACCAGGAGATCGCGGGTTCGATTCCCAGCGGGGTCAACTTTGTAAGACTCGGTTTGGTTTGTGGTAGGACATTTTCATAGCCCGCCTGGCTAGCTACCACCATCTTATCTAAGTCTTGCCGCCAAAAAATCAGTGTTAACAGCATTGATGTGTTCCGGCTTGAAGATAAGATAGCCAGATCCCCATTGCATTGGGGAATCTTGGTAAGCCCGCTTTCATCTTCGGCATCATCGTCACTTACCTTCAGGTGAGATGATGCCAAGGGCTTACCAATTGTGAATAAAAAAAAGTCGGTTTACTTAATATTTTGGAAAATAGTCCATATTTTTAAAAGGTCCTTCTTCTCAACTACACAACTTTTGATCTGCAACTGTTGCTGAAATCGAAAAATTTAGATTAGATGTCCTATAAAACGTTATAGAACAAAAGCTGATTCGTTTCTTAGGTAGATAAAAAAATATCTGTTACATTACACTCCATAATAACCTTTTAACTTACATACATACATGGGTATGACATTAAAAGGGTGAGTGACAAGAATAAGGTGGCTAATCTAATTCTAAAAGTTATTGGTGCATCTGCAGCAATCGGAGGGCGGGCCGCGACGGCTTGCGCTGCCCGTCCGGGCGACCGACGCCGACGTGGCTGCCCTGTTGGAGGCCGGCGCGCTGGGCAACCTCGAGTGCCTGTCGCTCGCATTCACCAGCGTCACCAGCGCTTGCGCACACCACCTTATCAAGGTATACTTACGTCAGCTGTTGTAGTTGCCGTAGATAGGGATTTCTGACGTTGACTTGACCACACCGATCGCGGACACCTAAGTAACTACCTACTTTATTAACCGCCTCCGTTAAGCAATGAATAGTCCATTCGCTTCACACCAGGAGGTCGCGGGTTCGATTCCCGGTAGGGTCAACTTGTGAGACTCGGTTTGGTTGGTGGTAGGGCATTTTCTAAGCCCACCTGGCTAGCTACCACCATGTTATCTAAGTCTTGCCACCAAACATCAGTGTTAACAACATTGATGTGTTCCGGCTTGAAGATAAGATAGCCAGTTCTTCATTGCGTTGGGGAATCTTGGTAAGCCCGCTTCCATCTTCGGCATCATCGTTACTTACATCAGGTGAGATGATGTCAAGGACTTACTAATTGTGAATAAAAAAACTCCCTAGGTACTCTGTTACTTTAAACGATATTGACTTAGCCTTACAAAAATATTTATTAATACTTACAAGATCGCGAAGTTGGTAAACTGTCTTTGACTCCCACAGGACAGGCTTCGCCTAGTGTGGGGGTCGCAAGTAAACTTATCTTGTGTATTTATTTTTGGCAAATAAACTTTTTATTCTTTTTTTATTCTTTTCCTTACTCCACCGAATTTCACCAAACATCCTTCACGTAAATGTAGCGCGCTATTGGACATGAAGCTTAGCAAACGCGACATTATATATTTTTTGATATTATTTTTTTATTTAAACACCTTATTATAATCACAGTTACAATTTTACACTAATGTTTTATATATAATCGATAGATTTTGACGAGAGCTGACGATTGAAACTTGAATGAACGTCGTAGCTTCACCGAGTCGAAAGTTATACTAAATGGAAATCTCGATACGCAGCAAAATGACCTTCAAAATGGCGGGGCTGCCCCCTCCCCCGCGCGCGATGTGTTACAGTCCTTACTTAGCGTAATAAATTCTTTGATTCTTTAGCTATCAAGTGGTGTAAACGAAATTTGGATGGAGATGATAGATATGTAGCTACAACACTAAACTGTATCCCCCGATTTTGTTATAATTCGTTTTTTTGGATTGCATCCCTATGGAGGTAATTTTAAAGACGTATTCACGTCAAAAAACAAAAACGTTAAGCCTAGCTTTTATTCTAACTGAAAACCTATCAAAAATTGGTCCAAATCGGTTAACATTTAGGAGGTGAAAATCGTCAACGCTGTTTGTATGAAAAGTAGCAGCTTTACAATCGTCTAAACTTTAAAGTTAAGGCTTTTAACCAATTACAACTCGCGCCAAACTTAATTAACGCTCTGAAGTTGTCGCAAGACACGTCGCAGTTGCAAATTTTGGGCATAAGTATGACGTAAAGGCACCTGCTACTCGGCTATACCGGCGCAGTAAGCACTCGCATCACAGTTCAGATCAGTAGGTAATAAAGTTTGACTCGACCTATAACTGAGCTGCAAATAAATTTTAATCGCCTCCGTAGCTTAGAGGCAAAGTTCACTGGGTTTACACAGGAGGTCGCGGGTTCGATTCCCGGCGGGGTCAATTGTAAGACTCGGTTTGGTTGGTGGTAGGGCATTTTCTAAGCCCGCCTGGCTAGCTACCACCATCTTATCTAAGTCTTGCCGCCAAATATCAATGTTGATATCATTGGTGTGTTCCGGCATGCAGATAAGATAGCCAGTTCCCCATTGCATTGGGGAATCTTGGTAAGCCCGCTTCCATCTTCGGCAACATCTTCACTTACCACCAGGTGAGATGTTGTCAAGGGTTTACCAATTGTGAATAAAAAAAAAAAATTGTTAATTTTACTCAAAAATGCATGTAATTTGCTCATTATTTTGACAAACTTGTTTGAGCAAAATCGACCTTGCCGTTCTGTTTCAAGGAGCGGCCGGCAAAGTTTTGCTGGCCGCTCTAACAGGCCGGCCAAACATTGCCAGCCGCTATTTTGACGTTTCAACCTTCGTAGGTTTCAACGTTTTAAAAAATCAAATGCAAAAAGATTTTATTTAAAACACAGCAAGATTTTATTCCATATTTGGCTGTATAGTTCCAACTACCATTGCTTAAGAAAACAAAGAAGTAATCAAACTATTAGTAATATCAAACCGGGAAAGTCGGTGTTGAATTTTAGTTACTGTACTTTTCATAATTGTCATATTAATTAAATTTCTAGTTAATTAATATAATATTTTTTATTTAAATTACTTGCTGGTTTTATTTAGATAAAGTACTTGCATTTTTGAGTAAAGCACTATACAAGCCTTGACCCACAATGACTGCTTCGCTGGTCACGCTATGATTGCCTCGAGCTAGCCTAGCAACGCTCTAGGCCTTCCAGCTTGGCCATCATTGCAGCCCTTGCTGCACGCTGACCGCGCTGTGTCGGCCTGGAGCTGTCTGTCGGCCATCATCAGCGCGACCAGCAAAGTAGTCATTATAGGCCGCGGCAGTATTGTACTATTTGTGTTGTTCCTCACCAGCTCCCATCGCTACGCTACTTGAATCTGTGGGCGACTAAGTTCGGCGATAGCGGCGTGCAGCTGATAGCCGAGCACCTCACGCGGCTGCAGGTGCTCAACCTGTGCGAGACGCCCGTCTCCGACAAGGGCATCGAAGCTCTGTCAGGTGAGACTATACAGGGTGTAAAAAAATTGTGTAGGAACCGATGAGTAGCCGAGGCCTACCTACCAAATAATCAACTTTCCATGAGGAACGTGTAGTCAATTTTAAAGGTGCAGTATAAAGGCAGCCTCGGGCTGATACAGGTGGATACATGGTTTTCATACCGCCCAATCACCACCAATGTTTATCCAGCAGTCTTAGGCGCTTTGCACCCGACCGGGCGGGGCAGTCTTTTTGACCGCGAAGCAATAAAGACCGCGTCTACCCGTCGATGCCCGCGGCTCCCCTCGCCGCTTACACAAAGCACACGATGGGCAGAGGGTCAGTTCAGTACTTTCGTTCAAGTGAAGCGTGGCGCGGACTGAGCTATCCGCCCCGCGCCGCCGTCTGCGTTACTGCATACAAACTGGTTTGTGTGAGCCATGGCGGGCAGCCACGGGTAGCGTCGCCAGTGGCCGCCGGGCACCTGCGGCGCGCTCTTTTTGTCCTCCATGTGCGTTGGTAGTATAGGATTCCCTTTGTGCTATCGTTGGCGGCGAAATTGACCGGCCCGCCCCGCCCTGTCGTGTGCAAAGCGCCTTACTGTTCAGCCCTTGGAAGCAGCGGCACCCTCCGCATTCCTAATTCCTTCCCCCTCAAGAAAAACTCCTGCCTGGACACCCATAGCAATGGTCAATATGGAAGTCTCTCAACAGACACCGCACCCGAGTTGGCCGCTGCAGATCCAACTTGTGCAGGGACCTTGATCGCGAGCAATGCGGCTGTGGCGAGCCCGTCCAGTCTTTAACACAGCGTCACCTTAAGATTGACCGCAAATCTAACCACCAAATCTAACCATTGCCTCGATAGAAGAAGAAGGATGCCTCTGTACATTTGTTCAAATGTGGACGCGCTAAGTCCGAGGCATGCCTCAACACGCACAGTCGCACATGCCTCCCCACGCACATGCCTCGCCACGCACATGCCTCGCCCCGAGCGAAGTACGTTGCTGCACAGTTCGTCTAAATCGCACTTGCCGCGAGCTGTGCGATACAAGGCTGCACACCCCGAGGCTTTCTAGTCTATACGCACCTTCAGAAAAAAAATTGTATGGACTCTTCAATCTACGACAGGTATAAACCCTTGGCAACATCTCAACTCATAGTGAAGGAGGGCAAATCAGATCGAAGTGATTACGCAAGGGGATTACGCAAGGGGGAACAGGCTGTAACGGCATACGATGTCACTTACTGTATCTACCTAATCTTATATCTAATGTAATATGTAAGCATTTTTAGGTATAGCCAGTTCGGACTCGGCCACCGCCATTTGTACACGCGTCAAGATAATATACATAATAGCCCAATTTCGGAGTTTCCTTCAACCCTAAATATATATATAGGACACGCCTATACACACTGGTGACCTCCCGATGTACCGGTCCAACTCGCTCAGATTTCGCGTGTAACAAACAATTTTTTTTTTAGACATAGTATTGTGAAAATGGCGGAAAATAATAATAACAACGAAATCATTGAAGTGCCGAAAAATATTGCTCAAATAACAGTGACATCGTATGCCGTTACAAGGCTTTTATGATTTTTTTTATCAAAAAATCTGATTTCCTTGCAGGTTTATCAAGCCTTAGGCGGCTCAACCTCAACAGCACGAAACTGTCAGCGGAGGCGTTCGCGATCCTGCGCCAGAAGCTGCCTCACCTGCAGGACTACGACGTGCGCTACACGGAGGCGTGGTGACGGCCCCACCCCCGCGTTCACACACCACGCACGATCTCAACTCACCAAATAATCTAGCTCCTAAGATCACGTCAAAATTGTGTGTGTTTCCATGTGTTTGTGTGTGAGTGAACTGATGCCGGGGTCTACAAGTACTGGCACTATTTAGACTGGGGCTTCTCCACAGATTTGGACAGAAGGATCCGCCCGTCTCCATATTTTACTCAGATTTTCTTCATAAATGGAAAAAGTAGCGCCATCTGACAAAACTCGTACGAACTACCATGAGCGAGAGTTGACGTCAATGCTACGCTAAAAGTACCTTGGTAGAATTATCGCTTTAAAAATACGTTTATTTAATTTGTTTACAAAAAAAAATACAAAGTAAAGTTATTTAATGATGATACGATAGCCCATGTTTCTTTTTAGCCTTTTTTTCGTGATTTTTACAGCCTCTTATAACACAATAAGGCATTTTTATATGGAATATCTTTCCACCGCACTCTGCGATTTCCCGCAGACGACCGAGTCGCGAGTGTGCGAAACTTTCAATTTTCGCACCAATTCGCTGGGAGCATTAGTCGCGCGCGTTGGCCGGGTACTTACGCCAGTACCTAATATAGAAGTCATTGGCTTCTCTTCTCATGAAATGGCAAGGAAATCGGAATATTCCTATACAAAATTGGCCAATCAAGTCGTAACATTTTATTTTCGATCATGCGAATTAGCTGTTGAGTTTTATGAGTTAAGCTTTTGAGTTTTATGAGTCGAGCTGTTGAGTTTTATGAGTTGAGCTTTTGAGTTTTATGAGTACCTACCTACTTAAATGGTGTCTATACAATAACATAAATTTCTTGTCCGATGGATTGTGAGTGTTCTGGTGCGAAAGAAATCATCAATTAAATAAAATCTATGGTAAGTGTAAAAATAAACCTTATAAATAATACAATTATACGGTTTGAAAATAAGTGTATGTCAAATGTCATGTTGTGTGTGTATGACTTGTATTGTATGGTCACACAGGTCTACTAGGTAGATACAGAAAACTGATGTCAAATAGAGAGTTTCAAGTATAATCCATTTGCTAAATCAGCTGCACCTTTGACGACTCGCGTCGTTGTCGCGGCCTACGTTGTTGGCGCCGAGATTAACCACAGGGCGGGCGGCCCCTTTGACGGAGTGTTCGACCGAGACGGCAGTGGCGAGCGGCATTTATCAATGCTGCAGCTAATTCAGCAAACGAGGCCAGAAATACTTTAAGTAACCATTGGTTTTTCTGATTTTGGCCAGTTTAGATATCCTACTAGCCATACTCTCCCGTTTTGTTCAATAATAATTTCTCGTAAATAGTAGTTAGTCAATTTTATAAATGTACACAAAAGTTTATCTTATTAAAATTACGCTTAAATACTAGTATTGTCGTTGTAATTGTAGATTTAAGTATTTATTTATGATTTCCACAAAGTTGCTTCTGTTGTTTACCAGTCTTTATAGTTATCAACTGTATTTGTTCATGTAAACTGGGGGCTCGTCTTGGAAGGAGCACCCTTATAGTAATCAACTGTATCTGTTCATGTACACTGGGGTCTCGTCTTGGAAGGAGCACCCTTATAGTAATCAACTGTATCTGTTCATGTAAACTGGGGTCTCGTCTTGGAAGGAGCACCCTTATAGTAATCAACTGTATCTGTTCATGTAAACTGGGGTCTCGTCTTGGAAGGAGCACTTTTATAGTAATCAACTGTATCTGTTCATGTAAACTGGGGTCTCGTCTTGGAAGGAGCACCCTTACAGTTATCAACTGTATCTGTTCATGAAAACTGGGGGCTCGTCTTGGAAGGAGCACCCTTATAGTAATCAACTGTATCTGTTCATGTAAACTGGGGTCTCGTCTTGGAAGGAGCACCCTTATAGTAATCAACTGTATCTGTTCATGTAAACTGGGGTCTCGTCTTGGAAGGAGCACCCTTACAGTTATCAACTGTATCTGTTCATGTAAACTGGGGTCTCGTCTTGGAAGGAGCACCCTTATAGTAATCAACTGTATCTGTTCATGTACACTGGGGTCTCGTCTTGGAAGGAGCACCCTTATAGTAATCAACTGTATCTGTTCATGTAAACTGGGGTCTCGTCTTGGAAGGAGCACCCTTATAGTAATCAACTGTATCTGTTCATGTAAACTGGGGTCTCGTCTTGGAAGGAGCACCCTTACAGTTATCAACTGTATCTGTTCATGAAAACTGGGGGCTCGTCTTGGAAGGAGCACCCTTATAGTAATCAACTGTATCTGTTCATGAAAACTGGGAGCTCGTCTTGGAAGGAGCACCCTTATAGTAATCAACTGTATCTGTTCATGAAAACTGGGGTCTCGTCTTGGAAGGAGCACCCTTATAAAATGCAACAGAAGTACCTCTGTGGGCCTATCTCAATTTAACTATTTAAGTAATGGGGCTGTGAGAAAAAGAACCAATGTTTGACTGTAATTAATTTTGTGGTGTGCGTCGGTGTGCGTTCGTGAAACCGCAGTGAAATGAAACAAGTAACCTACCCTACATTGAACTACATTTTGTTTGCAAAAGATCATAATTCTATCCATTTAATAGTTGTATAATGTTTTAAATGCATATTTTTCCCTGGTAGCTTTAAAAATCTACCGCGGCAGTATTGCACTAAAACGATAACTTAGTTTAAATTATTTAGCCGGCAATTCAAGATAACCACTGAATAGGGATGACGAATGCTAGTTATCTGAGTTATACTTTTTATCATCTGTCAAAACGACACTTTTTGACGCGTGACGTCATAGTTTAGCAGCGTCATATTTGTACTCATTTTGTGATTTTGGTGAATTAAAAATCGAAGACTTGATGGAAAACTAAACAAATAAGGTTTTCCGAAGTTTAAGTAGGAGGGCAATTTAGTGATCAAGAGTTCATAATTTTTATCTGTGATGGTGTCGTCATCCCTATTGTAAGTGTAGAGCGCCGTAGTTTGAGTTCGCATTTTACTTTACCCTTGGGCTTATACGACTATGTACAGCGTTCTGAACCATCATATTATGATATTGTTATTTAATAAGTGTTCTAAAGAGATATAAGACTTAGCCACTGTGTGAAGAGTGCAAGTTTTTAATAAAAAAAATCATCAAATTTTACTGTATTTCATTTCAAACTACAATTTTAACGCGCCTAAAAATGTGCCTACACCAAACGCAGTAAGTATGGTTTAGGTTGCCAGGTATTATTTCAGGAACTTGGGGACATTTTATGTACCTACCTACTAGAAATTAATTTGAATAAAACCGGCCAATGAAATAAAAAGCAGTTTGCTGTCGCTCGCGTCGATGTCTATTGTTTGTATAGTGAGTAGGTATAATTTTCATAGTTGTGTGGAGAGGTGTGACGGTACGGAACTACGGAACCCTCGGAGCGCGCGTCCGACTTGCACTTGGTCGGTTTTTATTTCCGCAGTCAACAAGGAGCCCTTATAGTTTCGCCAAATATGTCTGTATGTCCGTCTGTCCGTGACTTAGCTCAGAGGATATTACTATTAGAGAGCTGTAATTTAGCAAGGGTTAAGAGCGTCGGTGGCGTAATGGCTAGGGCCGCCGCCTCCTGTCCGAGAGGTCGTGGTTCGAACCTGCCACGTACCGATGTGATTTCATATGTAAGTTTATCCGAAGCTCTTACGGTGAAGGAAAACATCGTGAGGAAACCTGCACACGCCTGCGAAGGAACTCGCAGGTTGTGTGTGAAGTCGACCAACCCGCACTGGGTCCGCGTGGTTGATGACTAAGGCCCGATCGCCCTAATTCAGGGTAGGCTCGAGCCCCTCGGTAGGGACGTATACGAGCCGATATGAATAAATGAATTTAGCAAGGGTATACATATTAATTGATGGGGTGGGGGATCACCGGTAAGTTTACGGATTTTGGTCCAAGCATGTTTGCTGTCGTGTGTTAAGACTATACAAGTCACCTTGGTCAACCATTTTTAGGAATGTGCTTCGACGACCTGAGACAGCAACTCCTCACACCTCCGGTTAGTTTCTTCTGAGAAGAGGTCATTGGTAAAAATTGGTCGTACTGATTGGGAAGGTCTGCGGGTTCACGTGTCAGCCCTGCAGCCCTGGGATATGTGATGCACGACATCCTCGTGCAATATACTCGCGTGATATTGATGCAGTAACCTGTACAAACTCCACGTAGTTTTCCGTATTTGGTGATATATTTAGCGGGGACTCGTCTATGGTCTTAGCATATTGTTCCCAGTTGGCTTTTGACTAGTTCAAGCGGCGTTTGAATCGAACTATTACATGATGAACTGCAGAAAGAATGGAGCACATTATTGGTCTGTGTTGCGTTCTTGGAATGTGTTGACACAAGATATTGACACACAGTTGAGAAATGCTTGAGCTATAGAAGGCAAGATTCGGGTTGTAGCCAAGTCGCCACGTCGCCACGTCGCCATCGGCCACAATTGAATGCGGCCGGTAACTTGGCATTGTAAAAGTTACAGCACATTGAAAATGGGTAAAACACAGTTTTTGGCAAAGTTGGAAAAAAAATCTGTTTTTTGGATCCCCATAAAAAACGAACTACGAGACCAATTTTACATTTTTTTTAATCGACGCGAAATTTTGTAGTCTTTAATTTACTATAGCACAGTTTTTTTAATAAAATATGGAATGGTTTCGAGTTCTGAAATTTCTAAAACTGGAAAAAGTTCTAAAATTTTTAAGGTTTTCGCCCACCCAAAGTTCCCCCGCCCCCACTTTCGAGGTCGCCAAGTTTAGATTTGGCATACCCACACGATACTAAACGATCCTAGAAACCTAATTTCTATTTATTTTTTTTATTTTTATAATTATTGCATGTGATTTTTGATCGTTCTACTAGCATAAAAAAATATTTAAAAAATTGGGTGTTATAACGCCCGTATCTGCGTTATAAGCTAAAACCCTCTATATATTGGGCTATAGCACAAAATATCGTATTTAACAGTTGACAAAAAATTACTCAAATGATCAGTAGTCAAATACCGGATTGCCCCAAAAGCCAAGCCATAACTGTTTCCGCGTCTTGGCGATGTGCAACAACTGCAGCAACTCCATGTCGAGTGAAAGACCAGATTCTGTAATTTGACTTCTATCGAAAATTATTTTTCGTCAGAAAATCGATATGTATTCTAATTTAAAGTTGCGGAGAGTAAGCAAACGACACATTTCAAGAGGAACTGTTTTGTCTTTGTCCATTGCGCATTTTTGAGTTTATATTTTTCTCATATTGATATTTTTCTCACCTTAGTTTGCGGTTTTCTGGCTAATAATGTGTCGTCAGTTCCTAGCCGGTCTAACAGTCCTTTCCCAGGACGGTCTCCGAAGTTGCCCAACTCATTAGCACTTAATCGAAGAAACTAACTGACGACTTACGCCAAGAATGTGCTTTTCTCACACTGCTTTTTTCCACGCTCCTGCAGAGCAACTATGACTCCACGTTGCACTGATATCCTTACTAATAAGTATTATAAATGTGAAAATGTGTATGTTTGTTTGTTACCTTTTCACGCTTCAACGCCTTGACCAATCTTAATGTTTGGCATGTAGGTAGCCTGTGTCACAAGGAAGGACATAGGCTACTTTTTATCCCGTGAAAATATAGCACAGCCCCGATAGCCCGATACAGTTCCCGGGGAACCTGAAAATATACTCTTTTTTGGTTAATTTCTTTAACATCGCAACGGAACAATGGATTGTGTGATTTTTTGCACCGAGATGGTTGAGGTGGTGGGAAATGACACGATTTACTTATAAGCATACCCTAACATAGTTCCCGAGAATCTGGAGCTCGCGCACCGCGCACTCTCTAAGTCAGTCACAAAAACGATGTCCACGCGGGCGAAGCCGCGGGCAAAAGCTAGTAGTAAAATAAAGTAAAATAAATATATTTTGAGAACTTTTGACGTGATAACGTCTTGTAAATCGATGAACGCCGGCTGCACTCACGAAAAAGCATAAGTCATTGTCACGTCCCGCCTGAGCCGAGCGTGCAAGCGAGAGCGCGGAACAAGCGACTGAGAGGCACGATCGGCCTAATAGTTAGGGAGGCGAATAGGGGAATTTTCGGTAATACTCGAGCGTGGCAGTTTAAGATATGAGAGATACCTTAGACCTAATAGAACAACCTTCTTCTTCTTTGCGTGTCGATGACAAATTAAATCATTCCGGCCCAGAACTTAGCCACTTCGACTGCACTATTTGTAATAGAACAACCTTGTAAAGTATTTAGCTCTATATGTAGTGACGCGCGCCTAGGATAGACGATCAGATTAGTAAAAAAAAATCGATAGTCTGAAATACTCGAGCGCGTCAGATTAAGATATTGGGGGTTGATTTAAGTGTTTTAAGACTAAATTTAACTAATCTGACGATAAGTCCTTGACGCCGCCGAGTTATAGGGTCGCGAACTTGTAAAAAAAAAACGTTAATCCAGCATTCTCGAGCGCGATTTTTTTTTTTGAAGAATATAATCTAAAACTTACTAAAAATACAAAATCTGCCGGTTTCCGCATGACCGGAAGTGTGGAGGAGCCATTTCGTCTTCCGAAAAACGCGTTGCGGCATATAAGTCGCGAACGATACATTTTACAAAAAAAACATGAAAAATCTACAATTACGTTGGTTGTATCTATCGCTTTATTGTCATTCTTAAATTCCCCGTTTTATCAAGGAGAAAGAAAGGAAAAAAAGAAACCAAAAAACCAAATAACCTTTTTCGGTCAGATTAAGAGAACCCACCAACATTTTTGTCAGATTAAGAAAATATGCTTTCAGGATACCGAGATAAACCTCCCCTATGAAAATCTGACGCGCTCGAGTATTTCAAAAAAACTTTTTTTTTTGCATTTTCAAAAATTCATCGTAACTTATCGTCACGCCGAAATCGTCAGTTTTTTTAAAGGGAGCTTCCTTGGGGCCTACTTAACACCCCTTCCGAAAATCTGACGCGCTCGAGAATATTTTTTTTTTTACATTTTTGACTACTTTATATGCCTACCCCCACCACGCAAACCGGCATATTAGTATACCGTTGTTATCAGAGGCACTTGGGGCATACGTAGTATGAATATCTGACGCGCTCGAGAACGCCCAAGTAACTGTTTTTTTTAACATTTTTGAAAAACCGTACACGCCAAACCCACCGCTAAAATGGTTTTTGCCATACGAGCTTTTCTTTTCGAAATTATTTTATCTTTCGATTTTGATAGGTCTCGACGGCGCCGTTGAATGACGCCATTTAGCTACCTGCCTCCCTAACTATAAGCGTTTGGCTTATTACAAGTTATCACGTTAAATTATCGTCCGTAAACGGACTTTACAACTAGTTTTTTTTAGGGTTCCGTTGTCAACTAGGAACCCTTATAGTTTCGCCGTATCCCTACGTCCACCTGCCCGCGGTTTCACTCAGAGACTCTTAGTACTAGAAGGCTGTAATTTGGTATAGGCATAAGGATTTGTAAAAAGTTCATACATTTTAATTACGTCGACAAAGTGGTAAAATAAAATCTCGAAAAAAATGGGTTATATGGTAATTTTTGTTAAAGTCAAGTGTCCCGCTAAACCGCTATTTTTAAACTGTCACGGCTGGGTAGGCTTCCTTAGTTTAGGAGTAATAGTCGACCAACTTAAGATGTGCGGTTGGATTTGTAAAAAGTTCATAAATTTTGCATGCAAAGTAATTTTGTTGTTTAAAACATATACAATATTAATTTTTTGATAAGGCTACGGAACCCTACTTTACGCGTGGTCCGATACGCAGATGTCGAAATGACACCAAGTAATCAAAACCATTAAAGAAAAACAAAAGAAAATGCAGACCATTTTTAATTTTGTCAAGCTTACTCTGGGCCACTGTGTAAAGTTACTCTGGGCCACTGTGTAAAGTTACTCTGGGCCACTGTGTAAAGTTACTCTGGGCCACTGTGTTAAGCTAAATATTAGTAGAACTTATAATTCAATTACGTTTTTTGTTATCTCTGATAAAAATTGAGGAGGAAGTTGTAAAACACAACCGAAGCGGGAAGTTGGATGATGATAATTGATAACTCATGAAAATCATTTACTAGTGAATATATTTAGAGTTATTTTAATATTATGTGTATGATACATATTTTTTATATTATTTTTATACAATTTCATCACTTGGAATTACTTATTTAAAATTTCTCAGTAAGAGGCATCTTCAAGATTTAGAAGCTAAATAAAATAATTTTAACATAATACTTAATAATAAACTTATTTTCTGCAAACAATAAAATTTTGATAGATTTAAGGCATCCAATAAATGTATCAACTAAAGATTTTAAGGAACTTCAATTGTTGCGAACGCGATGACAGAGAAAATTAAAATTATACTAGAAAAATGTAACCCTACGATTTTTTTACTTTTCCTATTTAATAATATACCCCTGTCTTATGTTGATGACACTACAAAATGCCTTTCTTAATTGTTTAAAATGAACCTTACTGTCTAGTTCATAAAGTAAATTAACGAGTACCTATCTATACAATAGACTACAAAACTTCAGCAAACTAGTTGTAAATAGGTAATGATAAATAATAATAATGGAGATCATAAATCCCATACAAACTTAGTATTTGATTAATTTGATAACCAAACAACCGATTTTGAAATAATTATATATCGATAATCGGATGACTTATATCTGTGTCTGTACCGCATTACTTTTTTGAAAAACGAAACAGGAATCCATTTAATACGAATAAACTTGTTCTCCGTCTTTTACCTTAAAAAAAAATTATAAAAAACTGAAAAACGATTTCAAAATGAAATTTACTTAAAGTATGAATTAATATTATTATACTTACATACACGACATTAATCAACAATAACGAAATCAAAGGTGGGTACGAATTAAATTAGGGCCTTAAATTTTTTTGAGGTCGGTGTCAGCACACAACTACTTACGTATCAAAAGTTTTAGATTCAATGGTTTATGACACCGACCTCAAAAAAAATTTAAGGCCCTAATTTAATTCGTACTCACCTTTGATTTCGTTATTGTTGGTTAATTTCATGTATTTAAGTATAATAATATTATTTCATACTTTTAAGTAAATTTCATTTTGAAGTCGTTTTTCAGTTTTTTTTATTATTATTTTTTCTTTATTTTTAGTGATAATGCTATCTATCTAACAACGTTAAACCCAATCACCTACTCGCCAATAGGAATCATCAAATCATAATGTATGTGTTTCATTAAAAGATACAGAGTCCTGTTGCTTCCATCATCATCTCAACAGCATAAAAGTAAAGGAGTTAAATCTTCCATCATCAGCTCATCTGAATAACCTGAAAGAATACAACTATCGGTCTATCCTTGATATCCGTACCTAAGTATCTATCTATATCCTCTTATTCATAACCGTTAATGAGTTGTACCTTTCTTCATCAGCTCATCATCACGAGATGATGACTGCCAGACGCAAATACCTTAATAGCTTTAGAAAACATATGAAACACGTAATATGTGCCTATAAAATTTGAGTGTTGCCTTCGATTTGCCTAGGATTCCATTATCAGATTCTGGTTTTCTTGTCCTGGTACCACCCTTGGGATATCTTCTTTCCAACAAAAAAAGAATCATCCAAATCGGTTCACAAAAGACGAAGTTATCCGCGAACAAACATAAATATATATATATATATATATACGGTCGAATTGAGAAACCTCCTCCTTTTTTGAAGTCCTTTAAAAACAAGTTTATTGATTAATAACGGATTCCTGTTTCGTTTTTCAAAAAAGAAATGCGGTACAGACACAGATACACGTCTTCGTCCGATTATCGATATATAATTATTTCTAAATGGGTTGTTTGCTTAACAAATGAATCAAATACTACGTTTGTATGGGATTTATAAACTCCAGCGGGCTCTTAAGGCTGGACTCAAACGGGCGTAATGTCGCGAGTCGCTTATTCTCGGTCGGTTCTCGTAAACTGACGACTCCACAAACTGAACCTATAAAATACAATGATATTACGCTCGTCTGGTTGGACTCACTCTTCGGCTTCGGGACAAACAGTAATTATACATATCTGTGCCTCTGAGCGAAGGGGTCGGATATCTATTTAAGCTACTCTTTTTACTGGCAGAAACAAATTAATTGTATTTTTAATACTTATTTTTAATCGGGTCAGGCTTTAGAAATTATGTTAAGAAATAGATTGAAAATACTTTTACTTAAATTATAGTGACCTTTAGTTAGTTAGTTATTAAAAAAAGTTATTTATAACTTCAGCAAGGGTGCACCATCCTATACGATTTTTCATATTATCATCATATCAGCTCATATACGTGTCCCCACCGAGGGGCTCGAGCCTTTCCTGAATCAGGGCGATTTATTTTCATATTATAGCCCTTTAAAAGTACTGATCAAGAAATATCATAATATTTACTTTACCATATTTATTTTACATGCTAATAGGTTTAAAACAAATAAAATACAATTCGTTATATTTACCGCCGTTTCAGTTCAGCCGGTTCGCCCGCGCTGCAGATTTCTGAGGAATTCTCAGTATTTTTGTATAAAACCTGTAAAAACTAATTACCTATCCAGAAAGCTAATAAAATTTACTTCCAAACTATATTTATTATACATGTATTAAATAAGAATTAAATAAAATAAAAGACTTTTCAATGAGCGCGCCAGTTCCGGTGTATATAGGCACTCGACCCGCATGAGCGATGTTAATTATCGTTGCCCCGGAGGCACTCGTCCCGCTTGAAATGATAATACAATTTACTCATAATTTACTGTTGACAGGTAAACATCCAACCTTTTTTCTCAGAAAACATAATTGATGCCATAGCTGCTTCTCAAGGAGCTGACTAGTCGGTTATACACATGTGGCATAGGTGATATCTGACACTTCGCACTGGCTAACTTGGCAAACAAACAATAATTTTGTATAGATGGTCTGAAAGAGGAGACAGAATAGGAAAAAACAAATTGCAATAATTAAAAAAATCGAATGAGCTCTTCGCTCTAAAGGTACAGATATTCAGTATAGGCCACAGGGTATTCAAGTAATCTCTTCCATGTCGATGTAATTCTACTCTCCGAAACCTCATTACTTCACTTTATATAATTAATAAATATTTAACTAAAATAAAATATCCAGTCACAAAATTCTATTAGGGTTCCGTAAATCTGACGAAAAAAGGAACCCTAATAAGATCAATGTGCATGTTTCTCGGAATCTATGAGAAAAAAAGTGGAAATTCGGTGCATATACCTATTGAATTTGATGACCCAATCACGGACGTATAGCGTTAAAGTATGAATTCGGAGTTAATCGTGGGGGACAAATTAGAGTTTAAAAAAAATTCAAGTGCATCATGTTACATATCAAAATTGTTGTTTTACAACAATTGCATATTGTAAAGGATGTTAAGAACAATATATGAAGTTCCCTCCCCCCCCTCCCCCCCCCCCCCCCCCCGCCCTTCCCTTATCTCCAAACTACTTAGTCTAAAATTTTGAAGAAGAAACATATAGGGCCTCTGGGAAAACCCCAAGTCTTAACATTCTTACGGAAAGCGGAATGGCACGGAACCCTCTCCACAAACGGGGATCAAGTCCGAGTTAGTGGAGGTTGTAGGGCTAGCCGCTAGAGGCGAACCTTGGGAAGGTTAAGCCATATTCCACAAACGGGGATCAAGTCCGAGTTAGTGGAGGTTGTAGGGCTAGAGGCGAACCTTGGGAAGGTTAAGCCATATTCCACAAACGGGGATCAAGTCCGAGTTAGTGGAGGTTGTAGGGCTAGAGGCGAACCTTGGGAAGGTTAAGCCATATTCCACAAACGGGGATCAAGTCCGAGTTAGTGGAGGTTGTAGGGCTAGCCGCTAGAGGCGAACCTTGGGAAGGTTAAGCCATATTCCACAAACGGGGATAAGTCCGAGTTAGTGGAGGTTGTAGGGCTAGAGGCGAACCTTGGGAAGGTTAAGCCATATTCCACAAACGGGGATAAGTCCGAGTTAGTGGAGGTTGTAGGGCTAGAGGCGAACCTTGGGAAGGTTAAGCCATATTCCACAAACGGGGATCAAGTCCGAGTTAGTGGAGGTTGTAGGGCTAGAGGCGAACCTTGGGAAGGTTAAGCCATATTCCACAAACGGGGATAAGTCCGAGTTAGTGGAGGTTGTAGGGCTAGAGGCGAACCTTGGGAAGGTTAAGCCATATTCCACAAACGGGGATCAAGTCCGAGTTAGTGGAGGTTGTAGGGCTAGAGGCGAACCTTGGGAAGGTTAAGCCATATTCCACAAACGGGGATAAGTCCGAGTTAGTGGAGGTTGTAGGGCTAGAGGCGAACCTTGGGAAGGTTAAGCCATATTCCACAAACGGGGATCAAGTCCGAGTTAGTGGAGGTTGTAGGGCTAGAGGCGAACCTTGGGAAGGTTAAGCCATATTCCACAAACGGGGATCAAGTCCGAGTTAGTGGAGGTTGTAGGGCTAGAGGCGAACCTTGGGAAGGTTAAGCCATATTCCACAAACGGGGATAAGTCCGAGTTAGTGGAGGTTGTAGGGCTAGAGGCGAACCTTGGGAAGGTTAAGCCATATTCCACAAACGGGGATCAAGTCCGAGTTAGTGGAGGTTGTAGGGCTAGAGGCGAACCTTGGGAAGGTTAAGCCATATTCCACAAACGGGGATCAAGTCCGAGTTAGTGGAGGTTGTAGGGCTAGAGGCGAACCTTGGGAAGGTTAAGCCATATTCCACAAACGGGGATAAGTCCGAGTTAGTGGAGGTTGTAGGGCTAGAGGCGAACCTTGGGAAGGTTAAGCCATATTCCACAAACGGGGATCAAGTCCGAGTTAGTGGAGGTTGTAGGGCTAGAGGCGAACCTTGGGAAGGTTAAGCCATATTCCACAAACGGGGATCAAGTCTTGACCGGTTTTTTTTATTATTACATTTCATGTCTTGATAAATTTGAAACGATGCAGCGGTCACTTTATTAATTTTAATGCAGTTTAAAAAACATTACCATCTCAGGTAAACAGCAAAAAAAAACATAGATGATTAGAGTATTCGATCCCTTGAACTGGCTTGTGTGGCAGTGTCCTGTGGTGTATTGTGATATTATGCATATTAGTAGGTAACAACAATTTTGTGCCTTGCAGGTTGTATTGTAATCAAAAAACTAAGTAAGATAAACAAAAAATAGTGTATTTAAAAAAAAAAGTGTTTAATACTGAAGTATGAATAAATAAAAAGAGATTTACATTATGTTTTCCTGTAGCTCTTTACATGCTGATGCTACTCGTCTTTCGTACTAAAATATATTGAAAGTATATGTATAATATATCTGAAACGATCATGATTTCATTGGCGTAGGTTTAGTTAGATTCTCAAACAAATATTTGGTTTTGTTTTACAAACCATTATCAGATTGTGGTCGAGTGGGTTGACATTGTGAATTACCGCTATTTTGTGAACGCAGCGAAGACGGCCCACATGATTTCGCAGGCGTCGGGCCGCGTCGCCTCGGCCTCGAAGTCCAGGTCCAGCAGCGCGCGCACGCGCCGCGTGGCCAGCTCGTAGTCTTCGTCCGAGAGCGGCGCGAACGCGTTCTCCAGCACGTCACCCGAGTGCGCCAGCATCAGCAGCGCCAGCGACCGCTTGTCGGCGTGCCCCACGTCCGTGATCGAGCGCCGCAGCGCTGCCTCCTGCACCTGTCGAGTGATGGCCACTGGCACTCCATTAACCATTCAGTGCTTATTACTTATCTCTATCTTTCATACACCCCGGTGGCAAGTTCCGAAGGGGGCAGATGGGAATAAACGGTGCCATCGACCACCGGGGTGATAAACGCCAACTAATTAGTGCCAACCGCCACCCCGGTGGCAGGCTCCGAAGGGGGCAGATGGGAATAAACGGTGCCATCACCGGGGGGATGAACGCCAACTAATTAGTGCCAACCGCCACCCCGGTGGCAAGCTCCGAAGGGAGCAGATGGGAATATACGCTCAAAAGAGGTCCACTGCTGGACATAGGCCTCCCAAGTTAAGGGGGTTTTGCCGTAATCGCCACACTTGGTGGGCAGCTTGGCGCCCGCAGTGTGCAGTGCGATTGCACAGTACGCGGAAAGGCAGTGTTGGCCATTCTCCGGTTTTTGATCCCTTAGTCGCCGCTTATCTAAACGTGCTAAAAGCACTTACTACACTACTATGAACTGAGAACGTTACGAAAAGGACAAATGTATCTGTTACACTAGATGTTGTAAGCATGGCCTTTACAAAGTAAATTATAAGTTTTCACATTTTATTTACAGATTCTATGGATGTTAGGCGTGGTTTTCAATAAACAATAGCTAGTGTCATTGAAATTTGAAACACCAATTTTAAGAATGTCGTGTTTTACTTTTTATGAACGAATGGCTGTAGTTGTCATGGGAGCTGGCAGAATAATTTGCAGAGGGCTTCTATATAAAGTAGAGTATGGATCCTGGATTGATGGCTGATTAAACAAATAAGTCTCCCTGCTGGAGCTGGACCCATTAATGGGACAAAGTGGGAGGAGAAAACATGGTTCCCCATATTGACAAATTGAAAACGGGACTTGACGTGATTTTGATGTTTTTACCTCAACGTTTCGACTGTGCTTCGATAGCCGCGGTCGCGTCGCGAGTAGACTACGAATAATCTAAGTATGAATAAAATAATGAATAATAGTGAAAGATTAAAGTGTTATGTTTCGCATGTTGACCATGGATACGTTAGTACTAATATATATACTGTGCCATGGATCACAGATATCTGAAGCGACGCTCAAAGGCTTCTGAGCTCGTCATTGCTAGTTTCCTGGTGTTTCAGTCAGTAGCATCCAAAGTGGGCAGTTCTATCTCGCGGTGAAGAGTTTCATACATAACTGGAGCAACGCTTGGTGAAAGGTAGGCTACATCAAAGCGCAAAGTAAGTACTTATGCTCTTAATTTCTCAACAGGTGGTCCTAGGCCCGTTGGTCGGATATTATGATGGGAGTTATTTCGAAGAGTTTGATGGTCAGTGACCACTCTTTCTTTTGACCATTTCTGGGTTTGTCAATTCTTGTTAAGTCTACTTATAAATATGTCCATTTCTGGATTCATCATCATCATCATCATATCAGCCACAAATCGTCCACTGCTGGACAAAGGCCTCCCCTGGATTACTTTAATTTAATTTTTTTTTTGATATGTTGATCTGTTTACAAAATTTCATTACTATAGGTATAATAGTGGCAGAGAAAATTGACTGTGACATACGGGCGGATGGACAGACAGACTTAAAATTATAAAGGTTCGGTTTTTTGCCATTTTGGATCCGAAACCCTAAAAATGTTGTAGGTAGTTGAAAACGATAACATTTTCACACATGAGTCTGCCTGAAGTTTCATGTGGAATTAGTGTAGATATATACCAATATGTGTGATATAATGTTCCACCAGCAACCTACAATCAATAGTACCAACTATCGATAACATTTTCGGTAAAAACTTAATCAATGTAACAATTCATAACAGCTACAAATTATTTGGATTTTAAAATCCAGTTCAGTTCTGTATCCAAATCAATCCTGAATATGAGAATTTTCTATAACTTACCTTTTTGACTAAGCGACATTTGACGACGTTGTCTGTGAGCGGATGTGTTGTCATATCAAATAATAAGAAGTTCTGTTTCTCAGTCGTCAGCACCCCTTTTTCTACAAGATTTTTTGCCAACCTCTCCCGCACATTTTTCAGTTGATATTTGAGCTTCATGGGGTTCCATGTCTCACCTAAAAAAAAAAACAATTATCCTACTAATATTATAAATGTGAAAGTTTGTATGTATGGATGTTTGTTACTCTTTCATTCAAAAACTACTGAACGTATCTGGATGAAATTTGGTAGGTAGACAGATTAGGACCTGGATTAACATATAGGCTACTTGTAGCTCGCGCACTGCGCATCCCGGAGACAGGTTATAGAAACTATGTCCACGCGGGCGGAGCCGCGGGCATCAACTATTATCTTAATATATATAAATCTCGTGTCACAGTGTTTGTCCTCAATGGACTCCTAAACCAATTAACCGATTATAATAAAATTCGCACACCATGTGCAGTTCGATCCAACTTGAGAGATAGGATAGGGTAGGGTAGGGTAGGGTAGGGTAGAGTAGTGTAGGGTAGGGTAGTGTAGTGTAGGGTAGGGTAGTGTAGTGTAGTGTATGTAGGGTAGTGTAGGGTAGGGTAGTGTAGTGTAGTGTAGGGTAGGGCAGGGCAGTGTAATGTAATGTAAGGCGGTACGAAGTTCGCCGGGACAGCTAGTTGTTATATAAGGTGTAACAAAATTAGCTGAAACTATTTTAACTGGTGCTTCTCCCAATGAAACTGAACAACTTTCCCCATGGAACCCATAGTCAAATCGCAAAAAAAAATTGGCTCTCACATACTAACTCGATCAGCTGATCAGCCAACTTAGTAATGGGAAGTTCAATTTTTTTTAAGAGATTTGTCTATGGGTTTCATGGGGAAAGTTTAGTTTCATGGGTAGAAGCACCAGTAAAAATAGTTTCAGCTAATTTAGTTACACCTTATATATATAATTATATTTAATATGTATAACTATAAGTGTAACAAAGTCAACGCTTTGGTTTAGACTGCAGGTTCATATTTGTAAATTATAATAAACTAGCTGTTGCCCGAAACTTCGTTGGCGTTATAATGGATAAAAAGTAGCATATATGTTAATCCAGGTCCTAATTTGTCCACATATCAAATTTCATCCAAATCCATCTAGCTGTTTAGGAGCAAAGAAAGAGGTAACAAACACACATACACAATCTTTCACAATTATAATATGAGAAATAATAACCTTGCATCTAAAGTTTGAATCGCCTTCTTTTGAATAGCAGTTTTTGTCTTCTAAATAAGTTTTTTTTTTAATAAAAATTATTTATTTGGAACTTAAACTATGGAAACAAATTTGATGCGTACGATAGCAACTGCATTAGTCGAGGACTGCATAGCAGTAACGCCTTTAGTTGTCCTCTAAATTACTAGGTCAGCAACTATTTTCCCGGATTTGAACACAGGACCCGTGATTAGGAGGACCGGGTCATAAACGGTTGAGCCACTGACATTTAATTATAACTTATCTTGATAATTACAAAATTGATTGCAAAAAAAAAACAGTTAAAAGTTATTTTGTTATTTTTCTACATAATATTTTTGTATTTTCATTTTTATCAAAAAAGAAGAGTCAAAAATAAGAATGAACACTGATTGTTATTGATAATATGTTAATTATTAAAGAAAATAATTATCTTGATAATTTCGAAAAACCTCAATATTAATACCTATTTTCAACCCTCGATAACTGCAATTAAATCATTTTTTTGCCATTGATTAGACACATTATAGTTAATGGTTGCGATTTTTTAGATTTTATTTCCTTCTAAAGCTTCTTACGGTCAACATATTTTTTTAACCTCTGTTATGTAAAACCCCTGAAATTATGTCTTTAAACATCTCTTTAACTTCAACATTCAAAATGTGAAAAACTCAATATTTTTCATTTCCCTTGCATTAAACCTTTTTAAGATTCAACTTTAAAATGAAATATTTTTCTATTGTAAAAAAGGTTTTTTTTTATACTGTATGACTGAATCACTGCAGGAGACTGGCCAGATTTTCCTACTAAGAATTATTATGATGCTCCATACGAACCACTTAAATATTCTATCCAGTTTTGCACTGTCTCCGGGGGTTCAGTGTCCTTCATGTGTTTGAGGGCTTCATCTAGCAGCACATCACCAGTTGGTGTATCTACAAACATAGCATCATTTTTAGTCTTTCTTCACCATTTAGTTATATTTACACTTTGCATATCAAACAATAACTCATAACAATCATAGTACCTAATAAAATTAAATGTTTATGCTTGGCTGCTTTACCAAATTTCATATGATCATTATCAGCTCGACTAATTATTATTAACTAGTTCTTGTGTATCACGACTTTAACTAGTGTATTAAACAGTTTCACAGGGTCACATCATCTTTACGGAGTAAAAAGTAAAACATAACTCATGAAGAAAACATCCTCAGGATATCCAAACACCTTGGATTTTTTGTATAGTAGATTTACATTATTAGGGATCCACATATTCCTTGCCCACTTCCTAAATCCACCTAAATAATGATTATTGCATAATTGCATACGAACCCTTGCAACTCCACAAACACATGGCAGTCTAATAATACATGGCACTGGTGTTGATTCTGTGTAACATGTTATAACTTAATTGACAGGACTTAACTAAATTTAAGCATTCTGCCCTTATCATTTCGATACAGTAAGAAAAAATGGATTGCCTGTAAAGTCAGTTTACGGAGGATAGTTTACCGTGACGTCATAATGTTACGGGGAAATGAGCGTAACAGGACAATTAGTCATCCTTTTTCGTGCATGCAGCCGGCGTCCATCAATGTATTAGACGTTGTCACGTCAAAAGACACAATGCGTAAATTTAGTTTAGTCCTGTCAAATGAGTTAACTTGTTTTACATCAAATCAACACCCATAGTCTGTCTTTGTTGGGTTACTGATTTTGTATTAAAAGACAAGAAGCACTGATGACTAGAGTAGTCTACGACCAAACAATCAGTAACACAGATAGCAATAACTCTCTTACCTGATTTTACAATTACTTTTCTAGATAGCAGTCCTTTTCTTCGCATGCCAGCTCTCTCAAGTTCAACGCGTCCCCTCAGGCCTAGCTCTATGAGAATGCACCCTCTCAAACCACTTGATATGCAGTCATTCCAAAACGATGTGTAACCCTGAAATACCACAACATTCACATGAGAGCTGTCACCTACGGCTTCAGGGCCGCAGCTGCAGGGGCATGACGCCAGCCACATCAGCAACAACACTTACTTCTTTGTCTTTGAGTCCTAACAGTAACACTTCTTCCATTAGAGTCAAACGAGTTTCTTTCGAGTCCCCGTCATCGTAACTTTTATCATTTTTCTTATCGTCGACGTCGTTATTTTCCTTTAGTGCTGGATCGGTATTGTCCTTTACGACGTTTCTTCGCTGCACCAAACCATCAGTTCGGTTCATTTTAACATTTAACAAGGATTTGATTGATCACAATATTGTATTTGTAAAATCAACAATAAGTACAAATTTTTGGAAATTACTATCGAATGTTGACGTTTTCTATTGCTACAAAACGTAGGAAAGTAAAAACATGGCGCGCGGATGATGATAAATATAACGTTCCGTTTCGCATAAAATTTTGTGATTTAAAAAAATAAAAGTTAAAAAAAACTAAAATCCGACTGCACTGAAAATTATGAAATAATGTTTTATAGAAATACCCGAAATTAACCAACAATAACTAAAATAATTCGTGTATATTTATAAAAAAATATAATTTCATAATTTTGAATGAATTTCTTTTCGACGTGAATACATCTTTAAAATTGCTTACATAGGGACGAAATTAAAAAAAACGAACGATAACAATATCGGGGGATACAGTTTGGTGTTGCAGCTACATATCTATCATCTCCATCTAAATTTCAATAACACCACTGGATAGCTAAAGAATCAAAGAATTTATTACGCTAAGTAAGGACTGCGTGCGCGGCGGAGTGGGAAGCGCCGCCATTTCAGGTCATTCTGCTGCTTAATCGAGATTTCCACATTTAATTTAGTATAACTTTCGACTCGGTGAAGCTACGACGTTGCTCGAAGTTTCAATCGTCATCTCTCGTCAAAATCTATTGATTAGTATAAAACATTAGTGTCGAATTGTGACTGTGTACATATTGGAAAGGGCATCTCAGAAGCAATCAAATGGTACCAATAAAACACCTTAAGACCTTATAATTTTTTTTTATTTTTTATGTATTCACGTATAACAAACGGCCGTGTTCATGACACAGCCACACCCCACTTTTTTTAAGTCGGTTTTTACTTTTTTTTTTGCGATAATGCTATCTAAGAACGTTAAACCCAATCACTGACTTGCCAAGTGGATATCATCAAATCATCATAGTGTTTCATTAATACCGATACAGAGACCTGTGGCTTCCATCATCATCTCAACAGAGTGTCAGTTAAGGAGACAAACCTTCCATCGTCAGCGCACCTGAATAACCCGAAAGAATACAATTGTTTTTCTATACTTCTTATCAGCGGAAAGACTCCGCTGCTGGACAAAGGCTTCCTTCAAGGATTTCCACGACGACCAGTCCAGACCAGGTTGTGTCAAAGGGACTATCCTGTGTTCAACTGCGCTGCCGCCGACGTTACACCCGCAGAGGGTCGGGCGAATCTTGTTTCGTCTCTGATTGAAGGCGACGATCCTGAAGATACTTCGTCCACCAGTAAAAGTGGATAAATAGTAATTTAAATTAACGATTAATTCTAAAATATATAGAAATAACTAAGTGTTTAATTTTATTTATTTTGTTTTTTTTTCCTTCAATACATTTCCAGATCTCCGTTCGGGTGTACTGTAGCTAATTTCCCGAACGTAGTATATACCCTTCCAAACAGAATATTTTTTTCAAAGCTCTCCAGGCATCTTCGAGTAATCGGGGAACATACATAAATAAATAAAAGATTTCAACGAATTGAGAACCTTCTCCTTTTCTGAAGTCGGTTAAAAGCTAATTGCCTAATCCGTAGCTCACTGAACTACAGGAAAGATGACCTATTATTACTAGCCTTTGAGTATACGTATAGATTCTGTAGGTACTCGTAATACTCAAAATCACTAGCGTACTAAAGCTAGTAATAATGGGTCATCTTTGAATAAAGTGTTATGTCGACACTATTCATATAAAATATTGTAAATGGAGCCTAACGCCACACCTACGACACTCCGTACTTTGAACCAGAGATAAGTATTTGGTCAAGACTTAGATAAGATGGTGGTAGCTAGCCAGGTGGGCTTAGAAACGAGCTGGCCAGGAGAGGGTCAAGGTTTACTGCTTTTGGACCAGAGCCCATAATACCCCTCCCATCTAGATGGCTACGATCCACCCTGAGGCTACGCACAAAAAAATAACATAATTTGAATTTCTCTGGTACGGAAACCTGCAGGTAAGCGAGGTTGACCCTGCCGGCAACCGACCCTGGCCTATCTAGGAAGCTTCTGAGACATGGGAGATCTCAGCCCTGCAAGGTAAGAGCTGCTGACTGCTGCTACTAACACGATCATTTTTATAAACACCTATTCGATCTAGATATCACGCAAGCTCACTAGGCGGAGCGTGCATAGAGGCTGAGGAGACTGCTGCCTACATTCTACTGGATTGCAAGGAGCTAGCATTGTACAGGATCGTGCACCTCAGTGACCCGAGGTCGCTCCATGAAGTCGTCGGCAACCCGAGGTTACTACTAGACTTTCTGCAGAAGCTGGATTGGCGGTGACGCTGACCAACTTACGCAAAATGGGCGCAGTCGCCTGGTTTCGGAAACCAGCCCGCACCTAACTGTTACTATATGAATACTAAGTGAAGATGACGCCGGATATGGAAGCAGGCTTTACAAGATTTCCCAACGTAATATATAACTGCTTATCTTATTTGCAGGCCTGTGACCATATTTAAAATATTACTAGCGCGTCTGTGTATATTATCAGCTTGAGGATTTTCGGAACGTTAACGTTCCAGATCACGCCAGAGAGGGCGCCACATTGAACTCAAACTCAAACACTTTGGTGGGTCCCGTTCTTATATCCAGTCCTATAAATGTTAAATTCTTTGAGTATACATGTAAGGTTAAATTTAAATATGGAGCCATAATCCAAAGATGACCTATTATTTATATTATTTTTTGTCCAACCTTCTACCAAATATAACCTAGACCGGCCCTATCCATACATGAATCTCATAAAAAATGAGTCAATTATAATTACACGCAATCACTTATTCACTCCGCTGTAGTCTAAATTTCATTCACATATAAATAATGACAGAGATAGCGAGACGTCACTCGGACAGTAGCACGAATGACGGAAGAGTTAATAAGTTTTACTCACTCCGATTTGGGAAATACCCGCGTACAACCGGTATTACGCGGGTGTTCCTCGAGCTGAGCCCCCTTGTAAGGTACGGTCAACAAATAAATTAGAAGAAAATTAAATAATTAAAAAATTAAATAAAGAAAAGATAAATCAACTGACTATAGTCTAGTGACTAGACTATAGTCAGTTGATTTAGACTCTAGTCATTAATGCTCCTATTAGTCGTGGGTTCGATAATTTTTGTGAAAACAGGTTTATTTGCTTGTTTGTTGATTTCTAACTTTTATTTAAAAATATCTTCACATCAGCTCATATACGTCTCCACCGAGGGGCTCGAACTTACTCTCAATTGATCAGGTCAACTACGCGGGCCCAGTGCGGGTTGGTCGACTTCACACACAACCTTCGAGTTTCTTCGCAGGCGTGTGCAGGTTTCCTCACGATGTTTTCCTTCACCGTTAAAGCAATCGGTAAGTATGTACGTAAGTTATATTATATACATAAGGTATATATTGTTAAAATAATACAAACTCTTCACTGCACTTAGTTTATTGTTCACTCCGTTATCAAAAGTATGAATGACTACCTGCTCGGGTCTTCTCTTGTCGCCTCACGGCGACCGAGGAGTCCGGTTCGGGACCAGGTCCCCTGCCGGAGGGATCTTCCGCGGCTCGCGACTACGAGCCGGCAGCTGTGGTGGGCCTAGGCCCCGTTCCGTCGCTCCCTGCTGGCTGCATGCATGATGCCTCCTACGGTGCGTCCTGGAATTGGTGTCGGTCGGCTAACTCCCGGGGGAGCGCTCTTCTTTCCAGCAGCTTTGCTTGGGCCGGTGCCAAGTCCCTGATGTGCTCGAAGCCAGAGAGGTCGGCACGATGGAACATTTGATACGCCAGGCGGGCGACGAACGACTCTATCGTCTCTACCCGGAGGTCTCGTCTGAGAACCTCGTTCCTGACGTATCTGTGGGCGTCTGCTGCCCATCTGAGGGAGATGTTCTGCTGGGCTTCGAGCTTCTTCTTGCTGGTGGAGGATATCAGCTGGTACCAAGCTGGGGCTGCGTAGGTGAAGATCGGTCGCAGGTAGATCTTGTATATCCCCAGCTTGACGCGCAGTGGTAGCGAGGACTTGGCAACCGGCTTCAGTAGGGCTCTGGCTGCTCTTGTCCGGGACACGATGGACTTGACGTGTTGGGCCAGGTTCATCCTCCGGTCGATGGTGACACCGAGGTATTTCACCGTCGGTGCCCACTCGATGTCCTGGCCGAGGAGTCGGAGTTTATTGGGCAGAGGCGATGCACCCATGACGATCGCTTGAGTCTTCGCGACGTTGACAGATAAGCGCCACTTGGACAGCCACGCGGGGAGCTCGTCGAGTGTACGCTGCATCTTCACGGCTGCATGTTTTGCGTTCAGGGAGGATGTTATGTAGGCCGCGTCGTCGGCGTACAACGCGAGCGTGGCCTCTCCTGGAGCAGGGATGTCATCCGTAAATGCAGCGTAGCACAGCGGTGACAGGCAGCTGCCTTGCGGGACGCCGGCCAGGATCGGTCTTCTGGAGGAGAGGGTGCCTTCCACTCTCACTCGGAAACACCTGTCCGTGAGGAAGCTCCGGATGATTTCCAGCAGTTGATGGGGCAGGAGAGCAGCAAGCTTGAAGAGGAGCCCCTCGTGCCACACTCTGTCGAAGGCCTTCTCCATGTCGAGGAAGGTGGCGACGGAGACTCTCTTCAAGTTGAAGTTGGTGGCCGCCAGGTGGAGCACTCGGGCAAGTTGGAGCGTGGTGCTGTGCTCCGACCTGAAGCCGAACTGCTCGGGCCGTGGGGTGATGAGTGGCGTCATATGTCTCAGGATGAGCACCTCGAAGAGCTTGGATATTGCAGGCAGCAGGGTGATGGGGCGGTAGCTCTCCGGCAGCAGCACATTCTTCCCCTGTTTGGGCAGCAGGATGACGACGCCCTCCTTCCAGGTGTTCGGGAAGTGACCCGTACGCAGGATGCCATTGAACAGCCTGGTGATGGTGACAATGGCGCGTTTGGGGGCGTGTCGCAGCGCTTGGTTTGTCACGCCGTCGGCGCCTGGGGCCTTCTTCAATTTCAGGCGGCGGATCGCCCTCTCAACCTGGACTGGCGAGAGGAAGATGGAGTAGGTTCCGTGGAGCTCCTCTGGGATGGGTCGCACGAAGACTTCCGCCAGCCTTCCATTGACTAGGCGCTCGTGGTCCGGGGCCGTGGCTGGGTTGGGCGTGAACTGGCGCTGAAGAGAATCCGCGAAGATCTCGGCTCTGTCATCCGCTCTGTACCGCATGGAGCCGTCGGCGTGCTTGAGTATTTGGTAATAAATATATTTGTATTTGTATTTGTATTTGTATTTGAGTGGGCGGATCGGGGCTGGCTTCCCCTTCAGCTGTCGACAGAGGCGGTGGATGGAGTTCCAGTCCCCTTCGATGCTGGCGAGGTGGCTCACCCAGCCTTGGGTGCGGTGCTCCTCCAGGGCGGACTTGACGCGAGCAGTATAAGCATTCAGCTCCTGCTTGCATCGAGGGCATCTGCTGTGCTGTTACATGACGCGGAGCTTCCTCTTCTCCGCGAGCATGAGGCGGATCTTCTGCGGTAGAGGCTTCATGGTTGCGCTGCCAGAGGAGGTGGAGGTAGCTTGTTCTGCAGCGTGTTGGAAGGCCTTGGAGATGTCTTGCGCCAGCTCTTCCACTTCGAGGTGAGAGTGGACCGGGTAGGTGGGGATGGTCGAGTCCAGGGTTCTCTCGAACAGGCTCCAGTCGATCCTCTTCCTCGAAGACGGTGGAGATGGCGCGCCTCGGGTGTTCGCCAGCACGGCCAGCACTGGTTGGTGATCTGATTGGACCTCGTCGTCCAGCACCTCCAGAGTTATGGGGGACTCGACGTTAGTCACGACCAAGTCCAGAACGTCTGGGGTTTGGTCCGTTCCAGGTGGAGGGTATCTAGTTGGGGCTTCTGGTCCGAGCACATCATAGCCGTGGGCCTCTGCGTCGTCGAAGAGCTTCTGACCGTTGGGGCAGGTCTTGGTAGAGTTCCAGGCCGGGTTCTTGGAGTTCCAGTCTCCTGCCAGGATGGTCGAGCAGGGACTGGAATTGAGCAGCTCTCTGACCTCCTGGACGTCGATTCTGCTCGTCGGCGGCTTGTAGATCGAGAAGAAGTGGATTGGAGAGCCTTCTGTGCCGATCTCTACCCCAAAGGCGTCGAAGCTCTTCGTATCCAGGAGCGGGAGCGGTTGGTGGGCGATGCTGTTCTTCACGGCGATCATGAGGCCTCTGTATGCCCTGGTTCCGGTTCTCTGGGTGCGGTGGTATGTGTGGTACCCTGGGACTTTGAAGCTGGTGTTCTCCGGCAGCATGGTCTCACTGACCAGAAGTATGGAGACGTCCTGGTCAGTGAGTATGGGCTTCAAGAGCGGCATCTTCTTCCTTAGGTCCCCCTGCGCGTTCCAGTAGAGGAACCTAAGTGGTTTGCCCGAGGTGCTGCCGGAGGAGTTGCAGGAGCGGCTCCTCAAGTTGTTTGAGGAGTCGGGCAGCGGCTGCATCTGGGTTGGCCTGCTTGGGCTTTGGGGCCTCTGCTGCGCTCTTCCGGGCTGCGGGCTTCCCTGAGCTTGCGGCGGGGTTGCGGTGGTTGTGGTTGCTGCGGAGACAGCTGGAGGGTTTGCGGCAGGAGGTTGGTCGCTTCTCTTCCGTTTTTTGCTGCGCCTGGTTTTCCTCTTACGTGCAGAGGAGGAGTCTGTGCTGGCGGGATCAGCTACGGTGGTGAAGGCGAGGGTGCCCGCTCTCTTGTTCCTCGCCTCTCGCCGAAATGTCGGGCAGGAGCGGTGGTTGGCTGGATGAGGGCCGCTGCAGTTGGCGCACGTGGGCAGGTCTTCCCGGGGGCGAGGGCATTCGCCGGCGAAGTGCGCTTCTCCGCAGCGGACGCACGCAGGTGGGCGGTGGCAGTTTTGGCTCGAGTGCCTGAAGCCCTGGCACCTGTGGCACTGGGAGGGTCCTTTTTTGGAACGCCATGCTTCCACTGTGATGCCAGGGATGCACAGGAGCTCCTGGATGCCGTAGATCTCCGGGATGGTATTCGGTGTGGGCCTCAGCTCAACGAAGAAAATGCAGCCCGGTCTGCCCTTTCGACCGTTGATGTGGCGGGCGTAAGTCGGCTCGAACCCGTGGGCGGACAGCTCCTCCACGATGTTCTGCGGGTCCGTGTCGGCCGGGAGTCCCCTCACCGCCACCTTCACATTGCGCTCGGTGGGCAGGGAGTATGAAAACCAAACTAGGTTTTCGGTGGCTTCCAGTTCACTCAGGTATCTTTGGATCACCCGAAACTCGTCCTCGTCCTCGGGCGAAAAACGGAGGCCTTGTCCGTAGGGGCGGGCGTTTGGTGCGCGGCCGAGCGTCTCCTTCAGCTGGCGCAGATGAATCTTCCAGTTTGGGAAGGTCTCCACTACCAGCGGGGGGAGCCTCGGCTTCTTGGCTTCCGCGGCTGCAGCTGCGGGCGCGGAGGTGGTGGCGGCGGTGGCGGGGCGCGCAGGTTGCTGGGAGCGCGTGGTGGAGCGCGGTGTTGTGCGCTGGGGTAGCGCGCTCGCGGGTGGCGGGACGCGCGCGGCAGCGTGGGCGTACAGGGGCGCGGCTTGGGTCGCGGCAGGCGGGGGCTGCGCGGTGGTCGCCGCGGCGCTCGCGTACGAGGGGCGCGGCGGGGGGCGCGGCGCGGGGCGCGGCGGAGGGCGCGGCGGGGGGCGCGGCGGGGGACGCGGCGGCTGGCACGGCGGGGGGCGCAGCGGCTGGCGCGGCGGGGGGCGCTACTAGCCCGGTAGGCGCGCTGAACGTGGCGGGCGCGGCCAGTGGGAAGCGCGCGGCAGGCAGGTCGCTCACGGCAGGCTGGTCGTTCATGGCGGGCGTGGCGGCGGTGGGCTGCAACTGCTGGTAGGCTGCAGAGCTCAGCCTCGGGTCCCTCGGCTCGCCTGGAGGTGGTAGATGCGGAGCTGGCATCTCGCCGCTCACGCGCGTGTTCCGTCGCTTCAAGTCGTTCTCCGGCTCGGAGTCCGTCCCGGGGCTGAACAGTCGCCGCTTCGGGGCCATAGAGAAACCTGGAAGCGCCTCCCTGACGGCCGCTTCACAGAGTTCCGGGTTCGCCTCGATGGACTGGAGCTTCGAGTCCGCGGCCCAGATGCATGAGGCGGCGAAGCTCTCCTCGGCGAAGGATGCAGGTGCGGTAGCGTTGAGGCGGCTCTCCCTCTCCATAATGTTGGCCGCCATCGCCTGCAGCAGCTCCCCCGACCCTATCCGCGATTTGCACATTCGTGCTAAAATCTCCAATGCGGATCGGGGAGAGGGGGGCTGCTGTTGGTGAGTCTTGCCCTCCGGAGTGGTGAAGTCGTCCTCTACGCGGGCAGCGGGGTTGGCTTCGGTTGTTTTATCCGGGGTTGTTGTTGTAGATCCGCTCACGGAGCTGGAGCTTTCGGAGCTGGATGACATGATGCAGAAGTTGAAATCGCGACGCGGATGTTAATTGCGAACGCGCGGGCAGCGGTGTGGAGTACTGCGGTGCGATCCCAGGAGAGTCGGTACGAGTCGGGCAACCCCGTTTTCTCTGAGTAGACCCGTTGGGGAAAACTCAGATTCGGGGGTATTCCAACTTTTCTCGACTCTCCGGCTCGACTAACGTAGGCAGTCCCCTCCGCGCGGGTATTTGCGCGCGGGCGCAACTACCCTCAGCTACATTAAAATAGTGAGGGTAGTTTACTAAAACTGGGTGGGTGGATCCGTGCACTTGTGGGTAGTTCCGATTGCAGTAAGGCCGATCCGAATGACTACCTAGGCTGTGCGTTTCCTTTTTATTACAAAAACAATTGGTGGGATAAAATTACGTGAATATATCGAACAGCCAATCAGAGCTTAGTATTTTATGTTGGTAGACAGCCTCCATTTAGTATCAAAACTTAATCATTATTTAAAAAATTACACTTAATAACTTATCTCTATATTTATCATTATTAAATAAACTAATTGTATTTATTTGTAACTTTAACTATATTACTTATATCAAAACGAATAATTAAAATAAACATTATCTAAAAAAACATTCTGGACATATTGGTACTACAGACAACTGTCAAATAATGATTCTATCGAAAGACAAGTAATGTTTTTGTTAAATTTTACCACCAATAATTTCATTACTAATTTATTTTAAAAAGTTTTCTAAAAACAAGATATAAAAACAGTGTTCTAAAGTAAATAACTCTAACAATATGTATAAATAAATATGCACAGGCCTAAGACCGCACTACCCACTAAACTCCCCCCTAAGGCTTATGTAGCATAGGCCACCTTAAAAGCCCATCGGACCGACCCATACCCTTAGGGAAGGGTGTGGGTGCGTAAGTAGAGAGGGGTTGCACCAAACGCACCGTGTAGATAGCCGGCGCGCCCAATGCAGGGGCCCCACCCATGGGAATGTGCCATACGGGGATGGCACAAGAACTGAGAGGTGAGAGCGAGATTGAAAAAGGCGGCCCGAAACTAGTAAGCGCCGCAGACCGATGTATAGCTCCCCGACGAAGGATCCGCGACTTGGCCGAGTTACGACGCCTGTAGAGTATACTCTTACGTCGCGACCAATACCCACGAAAATCCAACGCCGAGGTACACTACACGAAGCACGCGGCACTACGGTATCGATCGTCCGAGGCTGGCCGGGCCGCGCGCGACGCGTATGGCTACGTTGGCTTCCCGACGATAGAGACGTGCACGGTGATCGAGTTACGCTCGCTTCATGTCGACTAACGCCCCGGGGGAGAGGGAACGGTTCGAGTTTCACGGCTGCGATCCTGCGTGCTTCTCTATCGCCGCGATACACCTCCGAAGCATACGACGACCCGCGATGACGATGAATTGATCGTAAAGACTTTGAAAAGGCGGCCCCGAAACTAGTATGGACTCGGCGCACACGTCCACAGCGGGCGGCGAACACGTCGCGAGTCCTCGATCCCAATACCTCCACTCCGCCTACCATGTAGCTCGGCCGAGCGTAACGTAACGTTACTGCGTTCTAAAAACTTACAGTGCCATCTATTAGCGATTTGCGGTACTAAAAGGACTTAGTAAATTTTACTAGTGTAACTTTCTTAGTGTTAATTTATTACATAAACATCCCGCGCCCCAAGGACTATATGGTACTGGTAAATACTGCATAAATAAAAAAATAATTTTACTGGTGTAACTTTCTAAGTGATAATTTATTACTTACATAAACATCCCGCGCCCCAAGGACTATATGGTACTAGTAAATACTGCATAAATAAAAAAATAAATAATAATAATAATAATGACAAAATAAATAAAATTACTTACCTCATAGATATCGCAGTTCCCAACACCCATAACATTCAAAAAACAATAGCTGAAAAGACAAACAAATACGCAGACCTCAAAGAAGAAGTGACCCGAATCTGGAAACAAAACAAAGTTTACATCGTCCCCATAGTAATTTCAACCACCGTAGTTGTACCAAAAACCCTAAATCAATACCTATGAACAATAGATTTAAAAGAAAACGTAATACACACCTTACAAAAAGCCGCTATCCTAAATACCTGTAGTTTGGTGAGAAAATTCCTGCAGTTTAACGAAATTAGCTATAGCTAATATAATATCACTCACGCCCTGTAATTACTTGGCATAGCCCGTAATTACAGGCTTAACCAGCAAAAAGCTGAGAAAAAAAACTTACCATAAAAATAATAATAATAAATCTTTATTTCAGGCAAAAATTGCATATGTTGATAAAAAATGCTATGCAATAGCTCTACCGCGGCAGTCCCCGAGTGCCACACGCTTTTATTTATTCTTCTTCTTCTTCTTTGCGTGTCGATGACAAATTAAATCATTCCGGTCCAGAACTTAGCCACTTCGACTGCACTATTTGTGGCGTACATTAAGTCCTGCTGCGAACAGGTGACAGGGCAGGCAGGACAGGAAACTAAATGAGCCATGGACTGCACCGCTCCACATACACAGTCCAAATTTGGGTTTTCCGAGAGTCCCCACCTGAACATGTTCTCCTTGCTCCGGCCTTTATTTAGAAACTTATTTATGTATTAAATATAAAAAATACAATTATACTAATAAAAATAAAGAAAAGTTGACAAAAAGGTGCACTTGTCCCTAATCGGACTTATTCCAGTCAATCTTAGTACAATGAAATCTTATTTTTTTTGCTCATAAGATGAATATTAACCCCCTTATACGTTAGTACTAATATATATACTGTGCCCTTACTACGGAAATTACTTTTTTTTATTGAATTGCATGTGATTTGTTTTCGTTCTACTAGCTTAGAAAATAAAAACATTAAAAAAAGAAAATTTCCGGTGTTTTAACAGCTGGTAGGCGTATCTGAGTTAATATTATAAGAAACCTAAATTGATAGATAAAATTACCTAAAATATTTTATAAGCCTTTTTAAAGTGCAGAACTTAACACTGATGTTATAAATAAATTTAAAAAATCAATAAAAAAAATAATGCAATGATTTTTTTTTTTCAGTCTGTGCCGAACCTTTGTGTGAAACTAACAGTAGGTACTTCCCGGCTCTTTCATACTCAACACAATGTCATGTTACGGTCTCACATGAAAGCATGCGAAATTTTGAATAGTATTTTACTTAGTTTACATAGGAATCAAATGTGATGTCAAAACCCTTATTCGAATTTTCTGATTATTTCTACACTTCGAATAATCACAGCCGGGTACTGTGTCAAAGTCCGTGATTATCGGAATAGTACGAGCATGTAACCTCTTGGCTTCAGTAAAACCGACTAAGGCGGAATTAGCGACTTCGCTCATTCTGTAGTCATCAAAACCGTTGTTCGCGTGGGCCGGTCCATAACTTATATTGGTCGAAGTCGAAGTTCTAACACAAATGTCTAACATAAAAAAACGCAGTAATTAAAATGTTCTTTCTGTCTAACATAAAACGACAGCGCCCATTAACAAACATTCGCTTTTCACGTATTTCGTCGCTCTTTAGTAGTTACTGTCGATAAATATTTGAGTATACATCCTAACTTCCTACTAATATAAACGCGAAAGTTTGTAAGAATGTATGGATGTATGTTTGTTACTCTTTCACGCAAAAACTACTGAACGGATCTGGCTGAAATTTGGTAGGTAGACAGCGCCACCGCCAATCCAGCTTCTGCAGAAAGTCTAGTAGTGACCTCGGGTTGCCGACGACTTCCTGGAGCGACCTGGGGTCACCGAGTTACACCATCCTGTACAATGCTAGCTCCTTGTAATCCAGTAGGATCTGGGCAGCAGTCTCCTCAGCCTCCATGCACGCCCCGCCACGAAGTAACTATTTAGTAATCTGTGGCCCCGCTTAGTGAGCTGTCCGTAATACCTAGAACGAATAGGTTTTTTTACAAAAATGACCATGTTAGCAATAGCAGTCAGCAGCTGTTACCTTGCGGAGCTGAGATATCCCTGGATAGCCTCAGGGTCAGCTGCTGTCTTTTTTTTATATTAAAAATTTGAGTGCGTTTGGCTGCACCTCACCTGATGGTAAGTGCCGATGCAGCCGAGGATGTAACACCCAAGCTCAAATAGTGCATATTCACTCTCATCTTGAAGATTCCTAAATTATACGAATAGGGGAATACAGACGCCGGAAGGAAATTCCACTGCTTGGCCGTCGCATGATGAACGAAGAAGCAAAACGCTTCGTGCGAAAAGGTGGAACATTGACGACAAAGGGGTGGAACCGCTCTCCGCGCCTGGTCGTCTGATGATGAAATGGAGAGAGGGAATGAGGTTGTGAAGCTCTGGGGCACACTCTCCGAAATGAATCCTGTTGAACACCGATAGACAGGCGACTTTACGGCGATGCTCGAGGCTTTGGAGCCTGTTTGATACAAGTTCCTCGTTGCCAATGAGTCTCCTAGCGCGTCGGTCGATAGAATCCAAGGCATCTAGCTGATAACGAGCCGATCCGTCCCATAAGTGAGAGCAGTACTCCATACATGACCGAACTTGAGCTTGGTATAATAATAGAAGCTGCTCTAGTGTGAAGTAAAGTCTCACCTTCGAGAGGATACCAATCTTTTTGGCAGTCGTTTTTGCCTTGGATTCAATGTATCTCCCGAAATTCAGATCGGATGTTAAATCGACGCCAAGGAGCTCGAGATGGTCGGAGATCTGGATAGATTCATCTTGGAAAGTAGGAGTCAGGGTAATAGGACTCAACCAACCTCAACTAAGCCAACCTCGCTTACTTGCAGGTTTCCGAACCGGACCAATTCATTATGTTATTTTTTGTGCGTAGCCTCAGGGTGGATCGTAGCCATCCAGATGGGAGTGGTATTATGGGCTCCGGTCCCACAGCATAAGGCTTGACCCTATCCTGGCAAGCTAGTTCGCCGCATCCAATATTAATTAGATTTCTATGGGCTTACCAATTGAGGATTTAAAAAAATTGCTGTGGTATCTCTCTCTCGTAGCGTGCGACACAATTAACTGTGCTATCCAAGAACTGTGGTAGGTACAGGTAAACGTAACGTAACGTATCACCACTAATCGAATGACAACATCTTGGAGCTCAAGGCAGCGGTTAGTTACTTACTACCTACCCGCTCGTCAGATACATCCACGTCAAGTTATAAAGGACTTCTGAAATATACACTACTGTAAAGGTTTTTGTTGCTGGTTTGTTATTTCGCGACTGATATTTGAAATGTTTATGTTAATTAGGGATGTTAACGCTGTCACTGTTAACAAAGTTTTGTCAAAATCCGTATTGTGGTTTTTGCGTGATGGGCGTTCAAACAGAGAAACGAACAACCAAACAAACATTTTAAAAATGTTCTTGTAGTACTTGTTTTAAGTCACCCTGCTTGGGATTATCCGAATCCGAATCCCAAGATAACCAAATCTTGGTAAGCCCGCTTCCATCTTCGGCATCATCGTCACTTACCGTCAGGTGAGATGATGCCAAGGGCTTACCAATTGTGAATAAAAATATTATATTCAGATTTTCCTTTACGATTTTATGTATTTTTAGCTGTATTTTCGCTCGTTACCGAGATACTAGTACAGTCCTGTGAAATTGTTAAATTTTATATATTTAAATACTTTTTTTTTCTACTTTGGCTTTACATTTCATGACATCTATGTTTAACATACAATATATCTTCTTAAATTTAATCTGCGAAAAATTATCATCAGCTTCTAGTTAAATAAAGTTTATTTATCATTATTGTGTAATAGCAGTAAGTTTTCCAAATATAATAAAATAAAAATAAATAATAAAATAAAGCAGCGTCACGGAAGCCCCTTGTATTTTCGCTCGCTATCGAGATACAGCAGCGTCACGGGAGCCCCTTGTATTTTCGCTCGTTACCGAGATACAGCAGCGTCACGGGAGCCCCTTGTATTTTCGCTCGCTATCGAGATACAGCAGCGTCACGGGAGCCCCTTGTATTTTCGCTCGCTACCGAGATACAGCAGCGTCACGAGAGCCCCTTGTATTTTCGCTCGTTACCGAGATACAGCAGCGTCACGGGAGCCTCTTGTATTTTTGCTCCTTACCGAGATACAGCAGCGTCACGGGAGCCCCTTGTATTTTCGCTCGCTACCGAGATACAGCAGCGTCACGGGAGCCCCTTGTATTTTCGCTCGTTACCGAGATACAGCAGCGTCACGGGAGCCTCTTGTATTTTTGCTCATTACCGATATACAGCAGCGTCACGGGAGCCTCTTGTATTTTTGCTCGTTACCGAGATACAGCAGCGTCACGGGAGCCCCTTGTATTTTTGCTCGTTACCGATATACAGCAGCGTCACGGGAGCCTCTTGTATATTTGCTCGTTACCGATATACAGCAGCGTCACGGGAGCCTCTTGTATTTTTGCTCGTTACCGATATACAGCAGCGTCACGGGAGCCTCTTGTATTTTTGCTCGTTACCGATATACAGCAGCGTCACGGGAGCCTCTTGTATTTTTGCTCGTTACCGAGATACAGCAACGTCACGAGAGCCTCTTGTATTTTTGCTCGTTACCGAGATACAGCAGCGTCACGGGAGCCTCTTGTATTTTTGCTCGTTACCGAGATACAGCAGCGTCACGGGAGCCTCTTGTATTTTTGCTCGTTACCGAGATACAGCAGCGTCACGGGAGCCTCTTGTATTTTTGCTCGTTACCGATATACAGCAGCGTCACGGAAGCCCCTTGTATTTTTGCTCGTTACCGAGATACAGCAGCGTCACGGGAGCCTCTTGTATTTTTGCTCGTTACCGATATACAGCAGCGTCACGGGAGCCTCTTGTATTTTTGCTCGTTACCGATATACAGCAGCGTCACGGGAGCCTCTTGTATTTTTGCTCGTTACCGAGATACAGCAGCGTCACGGGAGCCTCTTGTATTTTTGCTCGTTACCGAGATACAGCAGCGTCACGGGAGCCTCTTGTATTTTTGCTCGTTACCGAGATACAGCAGCGTCACGGGAGCCCCTTTTACTTTTAAAAACAGAGGGGCGAAAAAATCTAAATATTTTTCTTCGTTATGGCGAGGCATTGATGCAAACAGTTGTCTCTGTGTTTTTCTTTACGTGTAAAGAGTAAAGAAAATAACCACACTTTTGCACTTTTTTGAAATTTTTCGTTTCAATATAAAACTATATACCGTTAATTTTAAAAAATCCAACTGGCAACGTGTTAAGACTAATCGACTAAGAAAATTTAGAGGTTGAAATCGATCTGGTTTACCTGTAAAATGCAAATCTATCATATAGAAGAGGTCTTTTTGATATATATTTTTCTCTTATGTATGAAAGTTGGCCGTATGGCTCCCGGCTTCGAATAGGGCCATCCTATTTCATCCAATAGGTGTCGTAAGAGCCGACTAAGGGACTCAAACCGGAGGATGGGCAGCAGCGTCTTTCCGTGACTTGCAGCCAATCTGCAACACTGCGATCGCCAACCCGCCTGCCAAGCGTGGCGATTACGGCAACACCCCCCAAATGACCGACACAAATAAAAAACGGCCCCTAGTCCCCGGCGGCCCCGCTATTCCTGGCTCCGGTAGCGGTCAAGGTAACGGCGGGGCATGGGGTGCGAAGAATCCCCGGCAGATGCCAGGCTACCAAAATAAAAGACCTCTGGCCCTGGCAACCTACAACACGCGCACACTGCGAACCGACGTAAAGTTAACAGAACTCGAGGAAGCATTGAGCAGGTTACAATGGGACATTGTAGGATTGTGTGAAGTCCGAAGAGAGGGGGAGGACACCATAATCCTTAAATCCGGAAACCTGCTCTATTTCCGGGAGGGCGACCAACTGTCCGAGGGTGGTGTCGGGTTTCTAGTCCACAAGTCCCTCATTAACAATGTGGTCCGGATCGAGAGTGTTTCGACGAGGGTAGCGTACCTTATTCTCCGAATTACCAAACGGTATTCGCTGAAAGTTATTCAGGTTTATGCACCGACCGCGCAACACTCCGACGACGAAGTGGAGCTCCTATATGAGGATATCTCTAGAGCTCTACATAACAGCTCCCGGACTCAATACACCATTGTTATGGGGGACTTTAACGCGAAACTGGGCAAACGAAGTGATGGTGAGCTGAGAGTGGGGCAATTTGGATATGGAGAGAGAAATGTACGTGGCCAGCTGCTGGCCGACTTTATGGAGAAGGAGGGCCTCTTTATGATGAACTCCTTCTTCAAAAAGCCTAAACAGCGAAAGTGGACATGGTTGCATCCCAATGGCGTAACGAAGAACGAGATCGACTTCATCTTGTCGACAAGAAGGCAAATATTCAATGATGTCTCTGTGATCAACTCAGTCAAAACAGGAAGCGATCACCAAATGGTAAGAGGCACATTGAATCTAAAGACCAAGCTAGAAAGATGTCGACTGATGAAGTCCACACTCCGACCAGCGCCCATCCAGTTCCAAAACCCCGAAAACTTTCAGCTCGAGTTGCACAATCGCTTCGAATGCCTAGGAGACTGCGAGAATGTGGACGATTATAACGACAGGTTCGTGGAAATTGTCCAAACGGTCGGGTCTAAGATTTTCAAAACTCGCCGTTCAAACAACAGAACCAAAAAAATCTCTGACTTGACCAGCAACCTCATGGAAGAAAGACGAAGATTAGTTTTGCAGTCCTCTGAAGACGCTACTCAGTATCGGCAACTAAACAGGCAGATCTCTAAGTCTCTAACTCGCGATTTGCGCCACTATAATACAAATTGTATTAAAGAGGCGATTGAGAACAACAAAGGCTCAAAAGTGTTCGCGAGAGATCTGTCTGTTGGTCAAAGTCAACTGACCAAGCTGAAGACTGAGGACGGCAGGATCATATCGTCTAAGACTGAGTTGCTGGAAGAAGTGGAGAAGTTCTACGGACAATTGTACACGACCACACGTCTGCCTGTCAGCGATCTGGCTAAAGACCCAAGAGCTAGACTTACCCGACACTATACCGAAGATATCCCGGACGTCAGCCTGTACGAGATTAGAATGGCTCTTAAACAGCTTAAAAACAATAAGGCACCGGGTGATGATGGAATTACGGCTGAACTTCTGAAAGCAGGTGGAACACCGGTACTTAAAGCTCTTCAGAAATTATTTAATTCCGTTATACTTGAAGGACAAACGCCTAAGGCATGGCACAGAAGTGTGGTCGTGCTTTTCTTCAAAAAGGGCGACAATACCCTGCTGAAGAACTACAGACCCATCTCACTTCTGAGCCATGTCTACAAACTGTTTTCGAGGGTCATTACGAATCGTCTCGCACGCAGGTTTGACGACTTCCAGCCTCCCGAACAAGCCGGTTTCCGAAAAGGATTTAGTACCATAGACCACATACATACGCTGCGGCAGATTATACAGAAGACCGAAGAGTACAATCAGCCACTATGCTTGGCGTTCGTGGACTATGAGAAAGCCTTCGATTCGGTCGAAACCTGGGCTGTGTTACAGTCTCTCCAGAGGTGCCAAATTGACTATCGATACATCGAAGTGCTGAAGTGTTTGTATGAAAACGCCACCATGTCGGTTCGCCTCCAGGATCAAAACTCGGAACCTATCCAGCTGCAGCGAGGGGTGAGACAGGGAGACGTTATATCTCCGAAACTGTTCACCGCCGCCCTGGAAGATGTTTTTAAGCTTTTGGACTGGGGTGGACTCGGCATCAATATCAACGGCGAGTACATCACCCACATTCGATTCGCTGACGATATCGTGGTCATGGCTGAGACTATGGACGACTTAGGCACAATGCTCGATGGCCTCAGTAGAGCCTCTCAACAAGACGAAAATTATGTCAAACGTCCGTGTCATACCTACTCCTCTGAAGGTTGGAGGCTCTACACTCGAAGTTGTTACCGAATATGTATACCTGGGACAAACAGTCCAGTTAGGTAGGTCCAACTTCGAGAAAGAGATCAATCGTCGAATCCAACTCGGCTGGGCAGCGTTCGGGAAGCTTCGCAATATCTTTACGTCCCAGATACCGCAGTGTCTTAAGACCAAGGTCTTCGACCAATGTGTGTTGCCAGTGATGACGTACGGAACTGAGACATGGTCGCTTACTATGGGCCTCATAAGAAGGCTCAAGGTCACCCAAAGGGCAATGGAGCGTGCTATGCTCGGAGTTTCTCTGCGTGATCGAATCAGAAACGAGGAGATCCGTAAGAGAACCAAAGTAACCGACATAGCTCTCAGAATTGCTAAACTTAAGTGGCAGTGGGCGGGGCACATTGCTCGTAGAACAGATGGCCGTTGGGGCAGTAAAGTTCTCGAGTGGCGACCACGCACCGGAAAGCGTAGTGTAGGCAGGCCTCCCACTCGGTGGACCGATGACCTGGTGAAGGTCGCGGGAAGCCGCTGGATGCGGGCAGCGCAGAACCGGTCGTCGTGGAGATCCTTGGGGGAGGCCTATGTCCAGCAGTGGACTTCCTTCGGCTGATATGATGATGATGATGAAAGTGAACGAATCGTGTTCGTGACACTGACAAAATGAAGAAATTGAAAGGAAGAATCAGGTTATAAAATATTACTTTCATATTTTTTGTAATTGCTGAGAAAAATCGAGATCCCTGCGACCAAATTTTCCAATGCGTCGCCATTACAGTAAAGAAATTATAACTATAATCTATATACTACCTAATCCACTCGTAAATCGGAGATCGCCGCCGCCGCCGCCGCCGCCGTGGAGGTGCCGTGGAAACGATACATTTCCAAGCCCAGACCCTTTTACTAATATATTACTTTGCTTTTACGACGTCTGTCCGCCTGTAGGTACCAATGTGGTTTTCTTGTTGAGGTACTTTACTGAGGCCATCGAGCATTGTGCTTAGGACCTAAGCCTTAGGTCTTCCATAGTCTCAGCCACGACCACGATATCGTGGGTTATGTACTCGCACCGATTGAGTATTAATGGGACCCATCGGCCCCGGTAACAACACGCGACCTTATGCTCTAAAGTAAGCAAATATAAGTAAAACTGTGTTGAAACTGCCTTAGGTTGATTTATGTACTTACGTCGTTATTAAATTCAGCTTCTTGTGCCATACGCAGTTTGATATAAAATCATAGACAAATTTTCTTGTCAATTTTCTTGTCATTTTCCGCCATTTTGGAAAATGACGGGTCCGCCTGAAGGAAGGGAACGTCAATATTCAAGGTCGGCCTGGATGGTTAACCTAAATAACTAGCCCCTTTAAATTTTTAACCGACTTCAAAAAAGGATTCAACCGTATATATAGGGCGTAACAAAATTGGTGAAGGACCCGTTAACTGGGGATTCTACTCGACATACTGAACAACTTTTGTTCTACGACTTTGCTAAAAACGTAAAAAAAATGTTTTACTCTTCATACAAATCGATCAGCTGATCGACCGATTTTGTGCATTTTAGTATGGAGGCTCCAATTTTTTTGTTGAGAATTGACCATGGGTTCCTTGGAGAAAATTGTTCAGTGTGACGAGTAGAACCCCCAGTTAACGGGACCTACACCAATTTTGTTACACCTGTGTATTATTTTTTTATGTGTGTTCGCGGATAACTTCGTGGTTTATAAACCGATTTTAATAATTCTTTTTTTGTGGAAAGGAGATATCCCAAGGGTGGTACCATGATTAGAAAACCAGAGAAATCGAGGGGAACCTTAGTTTCATGTTTGAAGTTGTTTTTTTTTGTTCAAAATTATTATTTTCACACCATTTAACTTTGGCCTACTCTATCACGAAAAAAAATGTAATGTTTAGGTACACGGTGTGCGAGCTGCTAGCTGCTATGATAGTAGACCGGGCGGGGGGCGGGCGCCCGGAGGAGTTCCGTAGCAGAATATGATGCGGACCGCATTCTGACTTCAGATAATTATGACGTTTTGTTTTCATTTGGAGCATCGGTGGCGTAATGGCAATGGCCGCTACCTCCTGTCTGGAAGGTCGTGGTTCAATCCTGCCACGTACCAATGTGTTTTCGAATTTCGATTTCATATGTACGTTTATCCGACGCTCTTAACGGTGAAGGAAAACATCGTGAGGAAACCTGCATACGCCTGCGAAGAAACTCGAATGTGTGTGTGAAGTCGACCAACCCGCACTGGGCCCGCGTGGTCGACTAAGGCCCGATCGCCCTAATTCAGGGTAAGCTCGAGCCACTCGGTGGGGACGTATGTGAGCTGATGTGATGTGATGATGATGTCCATTTTGACATCGCACTACACCGATTCCGTTGGTCTTATTTGTTTTTTGTGTTAACTTTTTTGTTTTTCTTCTGTTTCTATGTGTTTTACTTCTTTTTTATGTTGTGTAATCGGTGTGTGTTTGTGTCAAATAAAAATCTGTCTATTGTCTATTGTCTATGTAGTCATCCCAAATTTCGATATGACTGATGTTGCCACTGAGGATCTTGGCCAGAAAAGCGTAACGTTGTTGTCGTACTCACGCTACGGATCCTGCACTGAATGAAAAGAAAAAATCACTTTTCTGTCGCTCTCGTTGATACCCTTCGATTGAAATGAATAGATATCATTGTGGTACTCGTGTGGAGAGGCACGGTAGTGCTGAACCTTCGGCAAAGTATATATATTAACACTAACATACAGTATGGCCACTCCCTGCCGCTCTCTAGATTGCGACCTCACCCTCGTCACCCAGATTGGTTACAGTTTGGTTGTCTAACGTATAGGATTTCGCCGCCATTTTGTTTGTTCCGTCTATAGTTTTTATAATGTTATTTCTGGCCCGTTGTATGAAGTGTCCAGCCTTCGGCCTGGCCGGATTTTTCAAGCAACTTACGATAAATTGTCTACCCAATTAATAAAAGCGTGTATAATGTAAATAAATCTGTGTGTCGCACTGTGGCATAATAGGTACCCTGCTTGCAACAAATCGGTCAAGAGCGGGTTGGACTCGCGGATCTTGAGATTCTGACTTTTATTTAGGAACTTTTGCCTTTTACCCGGGGCGGGCTAGTATAATATTTTTTTTATGATTTTATTTTATAGTAGAAAAAGTTTGTAGTGCTTGGTACCGTCTCGCCACTTGCGCAGTTTATTTTATATTCCCATTTTTAATTGAGTCTCAAGTGCGCAACTCAAGCCAGTCGATACCTACTTACCTAGATAAGGAGCTTATCATGGCCTTATATTCTCTACATGAATGTAAACCACAAACAGTGCAAATGCTCACTCGTGTGGTGACGATACCGCGGACAGGCGGACAGGCGGACAGGCGGGAGCTATAGTTCGCTATCATCGCATCATATCAGTGCAGAAAGTGTAATCCTTGGCTGCGTGGTGTCGCCGTCAGTGGCGTGCATTCAACGCGACTAGCGGGCTGTGCAGGTGCGGAGTGCGGATCGCCACGCGCGCGAAGAGTGGTACCGGTACCCAGCAGTCCAGCACCGTAGCCATGGAAGTGGAACCGGTTCATCACGATACGGTACGTGCATCACTCTTTCACGTAACGCTCACGCTAATTTCTACTTTATGTAATTCATGCAACATTACAGAGCGGTAGGCCGGCGACAAAGTCTAGGAACTAGTTTTTTTTTATTATTATTATTCACAATTGGTAAACCCTTGACAACATCTCATCTGGTGGTAAGTGATGATGTTATCGAAGATGGAAGCGGGCTTACCAAGATTCCCCAATGCAATGGGGAACTGGCTATCTTATCTTCATGCCGGAACACAACAATGATATTTGGCGGCAAGACTTAGATAAGATGGTGGTAGCTAGCCAGGCGGGCTTAGAAAATGCCCTTACACCAACCAAAGCGAGTCTTACAAAAGTAATAGTTAGGTAGTTAATAAGTTGCTGAGTTTTATAAAAATAGGGACGGACTAGGAAGCTCGTGTTCTGGTGTTTATCTCAGTGGGTGAACTTTAAACCGCGCACGATGACGGCAGGGCAGGCAGGGCACCGCGCCAGTTGGCCACCGCACTCGCATCGCCGCGGCTGCACGCGCCGCACCTGCACGCGCCGCACTTTCCGCGCGCGATCGCGACGACCTATACAGGGTCACTGGTCGGTTAGTTAGAAAAGTTCTCAATAGTACTTATCCTTTCATTAAACTTAGTTCAATTTCTTAATTGAAGTGTGATAAAAACAAAGTGATCTGTGAAGTGAATATGAAAAACTCTTGCCTTTGATTAAAAACTGAACTGGTCGCGTGGAGTAAGGTTGTTACCTATTTGTTTACTTCGACTAAAAACGGTTTACTCAAACAATACAGTGAAACCACAATCAGCTGGTATTTTCCTCCTCATTCGGTTTGATGGTAGAACCCCACCTGTTAGTTGCTATTAAGTAGGTACACTTGCGACTTATTGCTTTCTTAAAATAAATGTAGGGCGCAGATCATTTTAATCTATTTGACGTGTATCAAGGATAGGTAATTTATTATACAATTACATAATTATCCCAATTTTAATCATGTACGAGTAAGTTAAGAAACTGAAAACTTTCCATTAGGAACCTACAAAAATCATAGAAAAAAAACTGACTTTCCATGCAACGATCGATGGCTAATCGGCTAATTATATGATAACGCAATAATTGATTCCCTTGGGGAAACTTGCTTAGTTTCCACACATCTCTGACTTCAGTTTTAACTAGCAATTACATTAGATTTCTGATTATCGTTACTTGCTAAAATTAGCTGACTACCTATCTTTATGCAATGTTAATAGAGTCGAAAGTCGTGCCGGTCCGTTACATTCGGGCGGGCCCGTTATTTGACCGTCTAGCCGAAATAAACAGTATCGTAAGTTTCGTAAAATGACGTTTGACGTAGGGTTGCCGCGCCTCTTTAAATATTACAACAAAAACTGAGTAATACTTTCATGTAATATCTCCTGTTTCCTTTAATATCTGCCTACTTACTACAAATCTAGGTAATGAAATAAACTTGCTTCTGTAGATATACATGTTATTATTTCGGTTCTGGTCTCGAGTCTCGATCAACGGAGACGCAAGTTCTTAAACGTCGTTTCTGTTTATATTTACATTTTACTTGTTTTTTGTTTAAGCCTAAGGAATTTACATTTAATTTGTTCGTTTATTCTTTATAGTAGACTAGCTTTTGCTTATGACAGTCTTTAAGGGTGATTAGTAAATTATGTCTTTTCCCACCTAGGTACTCAACCATCTATGTGCAAAAAATCACAACAATCCATTTTTCCGTTGCGATATAAAAGTTATTAGCCATAAAAAGAGTATTTTTTTAGTTCCCTCAGGAGCTGCATCAGACTATGCTATTTTCCCGGGATAAAAAGTAGCCTATGTCCTTCCCTGTAACACAGGCTACCCGCATGCAAAATTTTGTCAAGATTGGTTGAGTTGTAGAAGCGTGAAAAGGTAACAAACAAACAAACACATTTTCACATTTATAATATTAGTAAGGATACAATGTACGAGTACTTACACTTTAAAGAAATTAAAAAAAAATACACATGTGCCAAGTCACTTACTGTATTTTTTGACTTTTTCTTTACTTTTTCCTTTTTTCGTTAATTAATATCGTTAACAAACATACTTAATCGAATAAGGAAACTACAGCATGACATAATGTCCCAGATATCGGAAAAAAATTATCAACTATAGTGAGAAAGAAAAAGATAAGCCAAGTAAAAGTTTGTCATCATATCACAAGAACAGGTGATACAAGGGTGATACTAACAAAGACCCTCCCCCCCCCCCACACACACACACATTATCATTTAATAAGTACCTAGGTACATAATTGGTTGGTGTTAAATGCAACTGAATTTGCATATAATTTATCAAAATTTATTATCCTTAAGTATGCCGGATTATATGTCATAATCACAATGTTCTTTATCATTATCATATCAGCCGAAAAACGACCACTGCTGGACAAAGGCAAATATATTACACTTATCTCTAAATAATATAACATATACTAAATAACTTTCATAAAGTTAATCCTTATTTTCCGTTTGTACTGCAAGCCCCCCCCCCCCCCCCCCAGTCCCGCGGAGTACCTTGTGCAAAGTACATCAGGTGTAACAAAAGTGGTGCAGGTCCCGTTGACTGGGGCTTCTCCTCATCATACTGAACAACTTTTGTTCTACGACTTTACTGAAAACGCATTTTTTAAACTCTTCATACAAATCGATCAGCTGATCGACCAATTTTTTGCATTTTTGTATGGAGGGTCCATTTTTTTTGGAGAATTGACTATGGGTTCCTTGAGGAAAATGTTCAGTATGATGAAAACCCAGTTAACGGGTCCTACGCCAATTTTGTTATACCCTGTACATGCAGACCGCATTCTGACTTCTGAAGACTTCAATATGACAAACGTTGCCAGGCTGTGCTGAGAACAATATTTTTGGGGAACCTCGAAGTTTGATACTCCCTTGTGTGTGTGTATCGTGGGATAGGTATTTTTAAATAACATACTTACTTGTGTGTACTGTTTCCTCTCTACATATTTTATCGGGTGTACCATTTGCAAGTCGTGTTCCTCCAGCTGTCAATCTGGCGATTCTAAACTACTTAACCTAGACTCTAGAAATCAACTATGTAAGTAGGCCTCAGTAGAAGCCTTTTATTTAAATTATCCGGGTGTCCTGAGATAAAAATCTTTTGAGGTATGCATTATATATCATTTTTTTCACAATTTCATCTGCGTTGATGCGTCTCCCGTGAAAACTAATAAAGTTTCCCGAAACAAAACTACATTATGAACGAAACTTTTCGTGTCATATTGTTTTCATTATGTCCAGGTCCAGACTTACGTGACAAATTTCATCAAAATCGGTTCAGCTGTTTTTGCGTTAACTCGCGTTTATAATTAACCTAGACTAAAGAAAAGACTGGACTTTCGTTGTGTTTGTAATGAACATCGACGATAGATGGTTATGAAAATTACTTTTGAATCGGGATAATTTATTCGTTCCCACGGAGGCATCCACGTAGACTAAATCCCGGAAAACTGATATTTACTTCATAACTCGAAAACATGACATTCGGATATTTGACATGCATAGCACCTACCGAGTACCGAGGCCCACTAACATAAAGAATTTCAAATTTGTAGGTCAAGCAGTAGAGGGCTTTCTTCGTTGTTATTAACTTTGGAGGTCTGTACCGGGGATGTTAGGGAGCTCCGTAACCGCAACCGAAACTATCGGATATCCGATATAAAATAATATCCATAACCGTTACCGAATCCGTAACAAAAGTTTCGGATAATATCGGATAGGGGCGGAGCCTAATTGCGACACGTTATGACAGGTTGTTTTGTTGACTGGCCGGGCAGCGGTCGACACACGCGCGCATTGTTTGTTTTCTTCTGTTGTCGTCTTATCATACGTCTTATATTTATATTTTACTTCTGAAATTCCTTAAAAATCTAATATCTTTATCCGAAACTAACGGATAATCCGAAATAATTTCATGTCCGTATCCGTATCCGGTATAATAATTATTTATATATCCGTATCCAATCCGTATCCGAAATTTCATATCCATAACATCCCTGGTCTGTAAGTGCCTGTACCTTGCAAATGGTACACCCGATAAACTATGTTTTACAAAAACAATAAGGGTGGGTTGCTCACGTAAATGTTTGTGCTGATGGTGGCGCATCGGGAGCCGGGTCGTTCCTTTCCCTCTAATATGGTTGATGGAAGCGATTTCCTGTAATCATTTACTTTATCTCAATATTATTTTTCTTGACATGCAATTTTTTTTTCTGACATTTATTTATACATTGTCTTTTTTTTATTTTTACTTATACTTACTTTATTTTGCATTTTATAATATTTTCAATTTGAATTAGGACATGAATTGAACTGACAAATTTGCGTAATCTCAATGTTGCTATCATATTTGTATTTTTTTTATGTACTTAATTACATTTAAATTATTGTCATTTCAAATACAATGTAAATTGTTTGTGAATAAAATGATTGATTGATTGATGGCTGACTCTCGTGTTATACTCGTGACTGGGTGCTATCCGTGTGAACTGGCCTACTCTTGTCAAAGGTATCAATGACATTCAAAGATTTTTATGTATATAACTTTTCGTGTCATATTGTTTTCATGTTCTAATGACATAATCTGGTTTATTTCAAAGATTGAATTTTGATCAACTAATTATTGTTTATTTCTTGATTTTTCACAAATGAAATTATGTAAGTAATTATTATTTTATGACTATCAAAAAGAGTGTAATTTGCACATATTTAGAATAAATACCTTGAATCTTGAAAACCATGTAAATATAACGATAGCCAGACCGTTATAGTTTTCTTTTAGTTTTTATTAGTGTTTTCAATAACAGTGTACTCTTTTATGAATTAAGTACTTATAATGTTTTATCTCCATCGCTTGTTTGCTGTATGGTGCTTTTTTGCTAGAAAAATAAATGAGTTATCTATCTATCTATCTATCTAATACCGTAGCCGGTATTTGACCATAACAAAGAATCGAACATAGAGGAAGCGCGGTCTAAAGAATAGGTATTTGAATAAAATGTTGCTGTCTCCCTCCCCCAAACCTCTCCGTTATATAGCAAGAAAGGGAGAACAGCAGCGCAGACCGAAAAAAAAATTGACCAAAACAGCATTTCCTAGTCCCCTATTTCCTCATCCAAAACTTGAGCAATAATAATATTTATTTCAAAAATAATTAAAAGAATCGCTTTACCTATGCCTCTATGTTTTCATTTTATCGTTAATATGCGTAATATTTTTTGGTGGGTCTCTGAAAATCACGTTTCAATTGGGCGATTTTCTCACTTTTTGTAGGCTCTTACTTCCTATTATATAATTAGAATATGGGAAAAAAACAAAACGCAGGAGCGTGGCCATGGTAGATATAGGTTTGATGGAAAAAACAATTTTGCTCTAATGTCATTATCCAGGGAGGAAACAGGGGACTACGTTTGTATGAAAAAAATGGCGCCCACGTTTCCTCTTAAGCTACGACGTCATTTTAACCGATGTTAAAATGGTGCAACCCATATATAACCGGCGATTTGGCGGCTGGTTACGGTTTGATTATCGTTATAGTTACATGGTGCAGCCCACCGACCGTCTCCATGGCGTAATGGTTAAGTCCATTAGGTTCAAATCAGGAGGTCGCGTGTTCGATACCCGCGAAATCTAACCGCGGAGCCCGCCTGGCTTGTTATCACCATCTTATCTAAGTCTTGCCGCCAAACTTCAAAGTTAACAACATTAATGTGTTCCGGCTTGAAGATAAGATAGCCAGTTCCTCATTGCGTTTACATCACAGGTGAGATGATGCAAAGGGCTTACAAATTGTGGATTAAAAAAAACATTTAACAATACCTTACTAACGATACCCCCCACTAGGGGCTAGTTACACAATAATTGAAAACGCAAAACACGTTAAAAAACCGACTTCCATCGCAACAACTTAGTACATTTTTGCATTACTATTTTTGGTTTTTGTTAATTTTCGAATAAAGTTCTACACCGATTTTGATAAAATTTATATGGGACCACACGGGAAGCACTAGCTTTCAAATAAAAAAAAAAATCATAAAGATCGGTTCATCCAGTCCAAAGTTATGAGGTAACAAACATTTAAAAAAAACATACAGACGAATTGAGAACCTCCTCCTTTTTGGAAGTCGCTTGAAAAATAGTCCTCATCACATTTTTTCACCATCATCATATCAGCCGAAAATCGTTCACTGCTGGACAAAGGCCTCCCCCAAGGATTTCCACGACGACCGGTCCTGCACTGCCCGCATCCATCGGCTTCCCGCGATCTTCACCAGGTCGTCGGTCCACCGCTTGGGAGGCCTGCCTACGCTACGTTTTCCGGTGCGCGGTCACCACTCGAAAACTTCCCTATCGGCCATCTGTTCTACGAGCTATGTGCCCTGCCCACTGCCACTTCAGATTAGCGATTCTTTGAGCTAGCTATGTCGGTTACTTTGGTTCTCCTGCGGATCTCCTCGTTTATTACTTACCTCCAAAAATATATTTACCACAGCACCCACCCCCCCGGCAAAATCAGTAAATAGGTATCAGAAGTCAGACTTCGCTTAGTTTGAGCAAAACTATTGGGTCTTTGGGTCTTTCTTTGTCTTTCTTTCTCCTGATATATTTTGCAGCCATCTGGTTAAATCTGCCATTTGATTGAAAGGCTAGCCCGCTGATTGAATGGAGACTTATTTGATTTATTGATTGAATCAGTCAACATTTAGAAACCAACTCGAACACACCTAGCTATGTGTGTGTGTACTATAGTGGGTACACTTACCTAGTTTTATTTTGTTCCCCATTTCGGAGGGTGGGAGGATTGAAAAATGCTTTACGCATACCAGACAACCGGTCCTAGGTCTGGTTATGTGGGGCTCACCTAGTGCATACCCACTGAAAAACCTCCCTGGATTACAAGTTTGCTAAGACTTATGAACCCTTCATCTGAGCGACTCCCCCCCTAGGGAGGGGGGAAGTGCAAAAAGAAGCACTCAGTGACTGCGCGAGGAGCTCCTGAAGGGAGTTATCGCTTTTTGAACTACACCTTTATGTGCTAGTGAGGGGGGGCTGTGTCATTCATTTAGTGACACTATCGGTTCCTCCCTGAGCTGCCAGGAGACAGTTCAGGTCGGCTGAAATTTGATCAGGAGGATCAGACAGAACGTGTCTTGGTCTACGGACCATATTACTAGATAGTTCGAGTGGCGGGGTATAGTCCGCTGCCTCTCGAATTGACGGATGGGGTGCGACTCCGAGGACTTGAAGAAGTTCTCGGAGAGGCCTTTAACGAACTGTTGGATGGTTTGTATGTCCACGTACATACCTAGCTATGTGTGTGTACTATATACGAGTCGGTACCCCTGAAATAAATAATATTGCCAAGTTTATCATGTTAATCTTAACAACGACCCGGCGTGCCTATAAATAAGTATTTTTTTGCAGGTACGTTCAATAAATATTTATAAAACTGTTTACTCGTAAATAGTCAACTATCTGTAAACTCATAAACATATTATTATTATCGCACAATAGTAGATAGGTATTTAAAAAATATTACCCAGTTATTCAAAAATTTATGGGATTGGATAAAGTTAATCCTAATAATAACAGACCTATCTGTTATCGTATCGATTACAGAGCAGTAAAACTGTAAACACGTTAAAAAAACCGACTTCTTACAATTTTGCATTATTATTTTTTGTATGTTTCTAAAAAAAGTACTACACCGATTTTGTTAAAATTTATATGGAAACAACATGGCAGCATACTCTATGGAATAAAAAAAGAATCACTAAAATCAGTTCACAACCTGCAAAGACATCGCGTAACGAACATAAAAATACAGTCGAATTTACCCCTTTTTAAACGTTCTTCAAAAAAAGGAGGTTTCTCAATTCGACCGTATATTTTTTTTTATGTTTGTTCGCGGATAACATTGTCATGTTTTTAACGACTACGAAAAAAGGACGGTTATGTTTTGACGACTACGAAAAAAGGAGGGATATGTTTTTGACGACTACGAAAAAAGGACGGTTATGTTTTTGACGACTACGAAAAAAGGAGGGATATGTTTTGACGACTACGAAAAAAGGAGGGTTATGTTTTTGACAGTATAAACATGTACGTATGTATGCATGTATTATGTATGTGTGGATGTTCATCTCTTCCTTCGTGTTTCCTGATCTTGGCAAATATGGTGTCTTTGGATTTGTACCAACACTCCGCGTGTCATAGGATATATAGAATTTAAAAAAATCAAGATGGCGGGTTTTATAGGTGAAATAAACAACCAAAAACACGCAAAAACTATAGGTACTTAAAATCTTTTAATCATTTTTTTAGTTTTTCCTTCTTAGATACCTACATTACTAGTCCTTATCCAAAAATATATCACCCGCAAGCCGCTTGCAGCTCGCGCACCATGCAACCTCGAAAACGGGCAACAGCTAGTTACATAAATAAAATTTAATAGGTAACAAGTTGGGTAGGTAGGTATAGTAGGAACCGCTGAACGGATCTGGATGGAATTCGGTAGAGAGACATAAATGGGACATAAATAGGCTACTTTTTATCCCTGATTGTGATTTTATTGTGATTGTGATTCCCGTGGGATAGCTTTTAACTCTCTTTTTCACTTTGGAGTGAAGAAGGTATTGTGATGGTAAAAAAAATCGAAGTGAGATTTAGATGGAGATTGATTGTATTACCACAGATGAGATACTAGTTACTTGTATTACACAAATAGTCAAAAAAAAGTGTGAATGTGTGTGTGTGTGTGTGTCTGTATGTCTGTATGTCTGCGCTCTAGTTCTCAAACTACTGAACGGATTTGGGTGAAATTCGGGTAAGGGCAATATTTTTTTATTTTCCCTATCTTGATTTTTTAGGGTTGCCGCCATTTAAAAAAATCACTAGTTATTGTTTTACTTAAAAATGGCTCTAACAATTTTGATGACACTCGGTATGTTACTATAACACGAAGTAACTTGTATCTCATGTGTGCTATAACTGTATTTGGCCTACAGTACGCGGTAGCCTGTTGTCCCTACCAAAATCCATATATATATCTACACTAACTCCACATAAAACAAATAAAACTGCGTTTATAATTTGTCAGTGACTGTTTTCGAACACCATCTTCAGGCAGACTATTTATTTACACAAATAAATAAATAGTGGTGTAAATAAATAGTCTGCCTGAAGATGGTGTTCGAAACCGGTCGCTGACAAATTATAAACGCTGTTTTATTTCTTTCATGTGGAATTAGAGTAGTTATATACCAATATGTGTGATATAAAGTTCCACCAAGAACCTACAATCAAAAGTATCAAGGTTGGTTGTTACTTTTATGAAAAATGGCTATAACGATTTTAATAAAACTTTGTGACTAATTAGGACTTGATAAGTCCTACTGCACTGAGTACTTCATTATTCCAAGAAAAATCTGAGTAAGGCACCTCCCATACAAACCCATATTATATTTGTAAATTTTTCAAAAAGTCTGATATACATAGCTTTATTCTTTGCTATTAGGTAAGTGTAATGTTTATTGTTTATTTGTGTATGTATGCCCGACTACGATGGAAAGTGAAGGCTTTGCGAGAAAGTATGCACAGCCTGGCTGTACAATTGGTTGTACATTTCTGTCACGTCGCAACGAAGCGAAGGATATTATGAATTCATGAAGTTGCTAGACACACTTTCGTTATAATATGTGAGATACAATTATATGTTTTTAACCGCCTCCGAGGCGTAATGGTTAGTCCTAACGATCTACTTCAACATCAGGAGCTCCCGCGTTCGATTCTCGGCGGATTCTAACTTAGTAAGACTTTGTTTGGTTGTTGGAAGGGCATTTTCTAAACCCACCTGGCTAGCTACCATCATCTTATCTAAGTCTTGCCACCAAACATCAATGTTAACATCATGATGTGTTCCGGCTTGAAGTTAAATAGGGTTTGGGAATCTTAGTAAGCCCGCTTCCACCTTCGGCATCATCGCCACTTACCATCAGTTGACATGATGCCAAGGGCTTACCAATTGTGTGTGTTTTTTTTAAACCGGCTAAGTGCGACTCGGGGTGACGCAAACAGGGTTCCGCAACAAAACTTTAACTACCAACAGAATAAGACCCCTCACTACATACTTTGCTCTAGGTAAATAGGGGTCTACTTATTCTGGACTCTAAATATTTTATTTTTCGTATTTTCATTTGGAAACGGAAGGACTTATTTTCGCATAGATTTTTCTATAATTTATGCATTCAACCTCGTATACTGTGATTTTATAAGATTTTAGGCCTAGTAGTTTCGGAGTTAAGGCGAGGCATTTGTAAAACAGTTGTCTGTGTTTTCCTTTACGTGTAAAGAGTCCAGACAATAACCACACTTTTGCACTTTTTCTTAAGACTTCAATTTAAAAACTAAAATTTAGCAGGTTCTCTGGTAGTACTTATTAGGAAATATCTCCATATAAAGACTATGTGCAAATTTAGAAATTTTATTAACAAACACATCGTTTTAGACATCTTTTTAGACGTTTTAGACGTGTTTTTGGGATTTTATAAGATCGAGTAAAGTACACACTATCGTGTAACATATTAACACATTCCTCAGACAATATCCTTAAGTATGTCCAATATTTTTTGCAAGACCGATATTTAGTAGTAATTACCCAAAAAATTTGATCTAGCAAAAGGGTTTCTCCGCTTCTCCACCGGTGCCTCGCTTTAAGGGTGGGGGAATAGTCAACTTTAAAAAAAGGCTAAGCTGACAGGTACGTATTGAACAAAGCTTGACAGTCACTACTTGTTCATTATTGCTAACGTGTTTCTATCACAATCATTGACTGTTCACAATGCGATTGATGACATGATTTATTATAATTGTCAGTTTTGCAATATTTCTATCGCATATTATATGAAATTGTTTTAATGTGTTTTCAAAGACTCTCGGAGCGTGAGCGTCGGTGGCGTAATGGAAAGGGCCGCTACCTCATGTCCGGGAGGTATTGGTTTGAATCCTGCCACGCCACGTACCAATGTGTTGTCGAATTGAGGTTTCATATGTACGTTTATCCGACGCTCTTACGGTGAAGGAAACCTGCACACGCCTGCAAAGACACTTGAAGGTTGTGTTTGCAGTCGACCAACCCGCACTGGGCCCGCGTGGTCGACCAAGACCCGATCGCCATAATTCAGGGTAGGATCGAGCCTCTCGTAGGGGACTTATATTAGCTGATATGATGATGATGAAAAGGCTCTCACAGTACTAGAGTAAAAACCAGACAGACACTTCCGGATTTATAAAGTAATTAATTAAGAAGTTTAACAAATTATTATGCGTGCTACGATTAAGTATAACTTGTGCGCAAAACTAGCCGTTAGTGTGTTGTTAGCCGCAGTTAAGTGCCTGCAAGAGGTGCAGAAGTTTCCTTGTACTGCTGACGTTGCACTCTTGATGTTATTAACTTGCATTACAATGGCCATTTATCTACAACTCGAAGTCACGCCATGATCTGTAGAAATAATGTTTTACTGCCAAGATGAGAGGAAGAACGCACAGTAGATACTTAGTTATAAAAAGAGGAAACTAATGGCGATGACGAATGCTAGTCACCTGAGTTACTTTTTATCGTCTGTCAAAAACGACATTTTGTTCTAAAAATCATAGTTTTGCAGCGTATTGTTTTTACGTACTCATTTTGTGTTTTGGTGAGTTAAAAATGGAACACTTGATGGAAAACAAAACGAGTTAGGTTTTGCGAAGTTTAAGTAGGAGGGCAATTTAGTGATCAAGAGTTCATAATGTTTTTCTGATGCTGTAGTCATCCCTATTAAACTCTATATTAAGATAGGTGGTACTTAGCTACTAAGCTACAGCAACTAGAATAGATATACAGATGTTCAAAACATCACTGAAACAATAGCTTGTGTTATCTCTATGATGGGTTTAATGGAGAGAATTGATAACTTCTAAAGCCAAATGCACGGCAAATTTACTGATGAAATTAGCAAATCGAACGTCTCAATCCGTTCTGGTTAACGTTTGAAGGGCGCAGTCTACATTTTTGAAGGTATTTTCTATTTAAGTATTCACAAAATTGTTTCCTATACTAACATGAACCTTTATACACGTAAGCAAGGCGCGAAATTCTAGTTTGTGGATAGACAAAATTTTCTAAAAAGCAATTAAAAAAAAGCCCGCATTGGGTGTAAAAACGTAAATAAAGCTGCAGCTTCACCTGATTGTCTACGGCTGTAAAAAAACATGTCTAGGATTGCTCTGAATAAACTAAGCAATTAATAAAAATAAAATACGAGTGTGCCTTAGACCACACGACTGAAGTAAAACTTCTTTAGCTCCATCTATATGTATGTATAATGGCAGCCTCCAGAACCAAAATGGGTGGTGGGCTTTGTGTATACATACTAAGGTGACCGGGGGTTAAGTCTCGAACCCTTATAATAAATCTTTTGGATCGAATTTGGTGGAATAGGTCATCTATGGTCCCACATAATACAATACCTAAGATATATTAAAAATTATATTTTTTTTGTTTTTACAGTTTATTCTATTGATATAACTGTTCGCAGGCGTTCAATACAAAGTTGTAGGACTTTTTGGCGGAAATTGGAACTGTGAAAGAAAAAATTCGAGCGAGACCTACAGTACTCGCATATGATGTGTAACATGTGACAAAATACTTTATAAAAGGACGGCAAAGATACGGCAGACTAGGCTGTATGGTCATAGATACCTTTGCCTTTTCCGTGCTTTTAAAGCCTGAAAAAACGCGACTTCCTGTTACAATGGGACACATTTCCGTCCCATTTCACGAAATCACTGCCACAAATTGCAGGAAAGCGAGAGCAAAGATGTTTAAAGCCTGAAAAAAGGACGGCAAAGATACGGCATACTAGGCTGTATGGTCATAGATACCTTTGCCTTTTCCGCGCTTTTAAAGCCTGAAAAAACGTGACTTCCTGTTACAATGGGACACATTTCCGTCCCATTTCACGAAATCACTCCCACAAATTGCAGGAAAGCGAGAGCAAAGATGTTACACATCAAAAATGTGAAGTCGTAAACTAATACTACTGAAAAAAATATGTCTGAAGACAAGGCAATATGGCGAATGAGCCTCGGCAAGTCCCGACTCTTAAAAACGTAGTTTGTAATATTTCTTTGTAATGGCGCGTATTAGTAGAGAGAAAAAAGGAACGCTGCATATGACGCTACGATGCCAGCAACTAGTATGCTCAATTGCTCAGACTAAAAAAGACTCAAAAAATATTTTTTAGTCTGAGCTAGTATGAGATTACACAACACTCACCTTTGTGATTCATTATCAGTTTGTTGGATTTCACTAGGTTTAAATCTTGCCTTGAATATGTTGTCACACATTTTTTTGCACGATTTCCGTACTAATTTCTTCTTAGTTGATGGTCCTGAAGCACCGCTTTCATATTCAGAGTCTGTGTCACTTCCTGCCATAATTTTATTCACCCGAAAATTCACATATTAATTTATAAAAATGTTCAAGAACGAAATGAATTACGGAAAAATCATAGTTCGCTGCAAATCGCAAATGAGAGGAAGAGAGAAAGAAAGTGTGCGCACGCACTGCTCTCTCTTGCTCCTACAGTAATATACGAAACGAAAATCTCTCTCGTTCTATCTTCACTAACATATATCTCCCTCTCAACTTCTGTTCGCCTCGCCCGACGACACTTTTTCTAACGTTGACGTAACTTTCCGTAACGCTCTCGTCACGCATTCACCGCTTACTGCCCAAGTCAAGCGTGCGTAAAGAAATTTTACTTCAAAAAACAGACTAAAAAAACATTACCTCACTGAGAATCAACCGCATTGGAACGCCTCTTGTAAGATCCTGGAAATTACTTTTAATCCGTGACACACAGATACGTGTTTTCCTCACAGAGAATCGACCGCAATGGAACACTTCTTGTAAGATCCTCGAAGCCTAGTACTTTTAATCCACTGACACACTTGTATGACGGGTTGTCCGTCCGTCCAAGTCCAAGTCCATGTCCATGTCGAAGTACTAGTACAAGTACAAGTACAACTCTCGCTTTCACGCTCGACTCTGGCGTAACGCGACAATGACGTCACACTGGCGTAACGCGACAATGGGCGTAATGTGACAATAACGTCTCACTGGCGTAACGTTATGATGACGTTACACTGGCTTAACGTGATAATGAGGTCACACTTTTTAAAGTAAAACTTCTTTACGCACGCTTGACTTAAGTAAGCGTTACGGAAGTGTCGGGCGAGGCGAACGGAAGTTGAGAGGGATATATAAATAAGTGAAGATAGAAAGAGAGATATTATTTATTTTTGTTTACCAACAATATCGGTTGCCAAGGCAACAATGTCGGTTTTTTTTTTGTTTTTTTTTTATTTACAGTTGGTAAACCCTTGACAACATCTCACCTGGTGGTAAGATTGTCAAAACAATCAAAACAAACATATAAGATAAAAAAGATTTATTCATTTTTAGTGGATAATAAAACTCTTTTCATAAACTGTCTATACCTCCATATGACAATAAGGCGCTTTGCACACGACGGGGCGGGGCGGGCGGGGCCGGGCCGGTCAATTTCGCCGCCAACGATAGCACAAAGGAAATCCTATACTACCAACGCACATGGAGGCGGCGCGGTCAGCGCGGTCTTTTTGTCCTCCATGTGCTTCGGTAGTATAGGATTTCCTTTGTGCTATCGTTGGCGGCGAAATTGACCGGCCCGCCCCGCCCCGTCGTGTGCAAAGCGCCTAAAGATTTGATTACCTATTTTCTGAAGACTAAGTTTTTACTTTCATACATATAGATGGAGCTAGAGAAGTTTTACTTTAGTCGTGTGGTCTAAAGCACACTAGGGTTTTTTTGTGAATGCGGTCCGTTTCATCAATTTATAAGACGTTATAACACAAAAAAACCTCGAGGAAATTGGTCCAGTAGTTTTGCGAGATAAATGGTAACATGAGCGCCAACCATCCTGACTGCTGCAGTGCTCTCTGGTGGTCTACCGCCATAAAACATGTCTAAGAACACACAAACAAACACAAAAACCAACAACCTCTCACCGTAAACGCATACCCCTTGTCCGTTCCGTCGTGGGTGTAAATAAGGACTAGTTTAGCACGACCAGTTTAAGTAGGTACATCAACTCAAATAAGCTGACCGCTTTAGAAATTTTGTTCAGCATCGAATGGCATCGATGCTTTGAGATAATTAAAATTATACAATGATAAGATAAGATAAATATCCTTTATTGCACACCAAATATACAAACAATGATCGAATATTAATACACAATACTTACTTGAAGTTTCAAAGTATTAAGTTTAAGTATCCAAATATTTTATTACAAGACCAAAGAGGGCCAGGGTTATAATTATAGTCCTTAAAAGCGTTTTTTTTGTATTTTTATGAATATTGTTTTCTCGTCACTATTGTATGAAAGTTGAAAAAAACTAATGAGCTCAAATTTGTACAGAGAATATTTGTGTACACGACACGAGGTGTTTTTTTTGCCTATTTTAGTTATTCCTACTTGCCCCAAATCAGTTTTTGTAATTTTTTTTATTATATTTTTTTATTATTATAACAGCTCATATACGTCCCCACCGAGGGGCTCGAGCTTACCCTGAATCAGGGCGATTAGGCCTTAGTCGACCACGCGGGCCCAGTGCGGGTTGGTCGACTTCACACACAACCTTCGAGTTTCTTCGCAGGCGTGTGCAGGTTTCCTCACGTAGTTTTCCTTCACCGTTAAAGCAATCGGTAAGTATATGTACGTAAGTTTTTGAAAAACTCATTGGCACATTGGCCGTCCAGATTTGAACGCGGTACCTCTCGTTAGATGGACCGAGTCGTTACCGGTTGAGCCACCGACGCTTGTTTTAAATCATTATATTTGGAGACAAGTGTCAGCCCTATTAATAATAATATCAAAAATCTAATCAGCAGCTATTTGTATATTAGAATAGCTCGCATATAATTATTTTTTATTCTACCCTACTTGGTCAAAAACGTGCGCAAACATACGTGAACATTATCAAAGGCTAGACTGCAGCCAAAAGGCCTCTCAAAGTTAGACTGGTGAGTTGCAGTCAAACGCACTCAAATATTTAAAAAAAAATAATAATAAAAAAGACTTTTATTATTTTATAAATATTAAAAAATATTAAAAAAAAGTAAGTGTGTGGTTTTATGAAACCACGGTAAAAGTGAAACTTTACAGAGGACGAAACGATCATGGCTGCTCTCGCTACGGTACAGAGGACGAAACGAGCATACCGTAAGACGGAAGCGACCGTCACGCGACATGCAACACACAGACGGGAAAAATTTAGACGATGTAACAAAACTTTTACTTTAAAAATTTCAGTGCGTTTGGCTGCACCTCACCTGATGTTCTTTTTAGCAGTCTTTTGAAAACAATTCCACTTCCAAAGTTCATTATTTTAAGAGGGAAGAATAGCACGCACTCTCCATACAAAAACAAAACAATTTTCCACGTCAGAGTCGCAACGGAGCAACGGATTGAAGTGCTTTTTGTATAGAATTGGTTGAGGGGGTGGGAAGTGACATAGCTGCTAATCAGAATAGTCCGATACAGTTCCTGAGGGATCTGCAGAGAACTCATTACCACGCTCGCGAGCGGCTCGGTGCGGCTCGCGCATCACTCAGCCTCAAAGACAGTCATAAAAACCATGTCCACGCGGGCGAAGCCTCGGGCAAAAGCTAGTACCTAAATAAATAAATTGTACATACACGCTTTGCATGCTCTCTCGCGAAGCGTTCAGCCTTCGGGAAGTAACTATTTAGTAATCTGTGCTTCGGGCATAAACAAATCAACAATAAACGTTACTACGTTTACTTAGTAGCACTTGCACTTGTAGCACCGTTAATTTAATTATATAGTTAATTATCAGACTTGAAAAACAATTTACAAATAATTTTGGTTTGTATGGGAGGTAGGTACCATAAACAAATGTTTCCTGGAATATTGAATTAACCAGTGTCTTAATAAGCCCTAGTTATTTACAGAGCTGCATTAAAATCGTAATAGCCATTTTAAGAAAAAGTCCTGCATTTGTATGGATTGGTACCTTATCCTGGTTGACGTCCGTTGGCTGATGTGATGAAAGAACTACTGCGTGTAGTTGGTCATATGAAATAACTAGCTGTTTCCCGTGGCTTCACTCGCGTGTATAACGTTTCTATGACTTTTCGAGAGTGCGCAGTGCGCGAGCCGCAAGCGGGTCGCGAACGTGGAAAACAGTAGCCTTTGTGTTAATCCAGGTCCTAATCTGTCGACCTACCAAATTTCAGCCAGATCCGTACAGTAGTTTCTAAACTAACATTACCATTTTTAGGAAAAATATTTTTTTAGTAGGTACGGCGGCATCCCTAAAAAGTCAAAACAAAAAAGTTAAAAAAACGACTTTGTGTCCGGATGTTAAATAATATCTTCCCAAACAAAATTTCATCCAAATCCGTCCAGTACTTAAGGCATTTGAGCACCGGACGGACGCAAATACACCCATATTTATAGTTTATATAGTTTATTTATAGTTTTTTGGAATCTTAGTTTATGACAATCGATCCCCATTAAAATCTCAACATCGATTTTTTGCCAACACAATTTTACCTTCTCCACTGTGTCGTCGCTCGAAAGTTACAAACGAATAAACTCGTCATTAATTAAGTGAAAAGCTAGTAATAAAAACATCAACAAGTACCTACAACAATGATACCAATTAATTTCAATCAAAAGACATAACGAGAGTGACATAAAAATATTTATTTTTATTCAGTTTCGGATCCTTGGCACGAGTACGACTCACACTTGGCCGATTCTTGTTATTTGTTGTTTTACTTTGAGGTTTGTAATACAATCACACCAAGTTTAACACTTTCATTATATTTCCGTTTTTACGATAGAGCAAGAACAAAAAACTTTTTTTTTAGCCGTAATAACAGGTAATAACACATAAACAAGTACGAATATTCTGTGAATATTACAAACTATTACTGTTAAAAAAAATTAACCTTATATGGATCGGACGGACAGACAGCGTATAGTCTTAATAATAGTGTCCTGTTGTTAGTAGCCTACGGTCCGGAACTATAATAGTTATTTATTATGATACGAGGGTGGTAAAAAGGTTAATAACGTAAGCAATAAAAGTAAGCCAGAGCTGCAGGCGAGGGTTTACCATCGTCACGAGTTTGTTAATTCCTTTTAAACCCATACTTTTTACGACATTTTTCAAAACAGTTGTGAGAAAACTGGAAAAAATAAAATACGACCGTAACAGAAAAATAAAATACATGTTAAATACCAATCAACGTTTCGGCAACCAAAGTTCATTTTACGCGACTAAATTTGCGGGGAGTAATCTCACTTTGTTTCTTCGTAATACATACACAAAAGTACATTTTCTATTACACTTATATTAACTATTACATACTTTTATTTGTATTCACATCACAACTAAAACAACTAAATTCAATTTTAAATATTTAATTTAGCTATGCATAGTACGCATGCGTAAGTTTTTTTTAAATATTACCATAAAAAGGTTAAGAGCGTCGGTGGCGTAACGGCTAGGGCCGCCGCCTCCTGTCCGGGAGGTTGTGGTTCGAATCCTGCCACGTACCAATGTGATTTCGAATTTTGATTTCATATGTACGTTTATCCGACGCTCTTACGGTGAAGGAAAACATCGCGAGGAAACCTGCACACGCCTGCGGAGAAACTCGCAGGTTGTGTGTGAAGTCGACCAACCCGCACTGGGCCCGCGTGGTCGACTAAGGCCCGATCGCCCTAATTCAGGGTAGGCTCGAACCCCTCGGTGGGGACGTATATGAGCTGATATGATGATGATTATGAAAAAGGTTAGAATAAGGCTTGGGATATAAACAACACTATATCGTTCTCCCTCAAGATCTTACCACACTTGTTCCATTTCAAAATAAAATTTAATTTAATTGGGTGATGTGTAATTTACAACTAAGAGGCAAAGATGACTAGCGTACAAGTCAAATTATGTGTATAATTGAACTTGAAATTAAGCCAGCTAGTGAAGTTAGGCCTATTGTAAAGACTGAAAATATTGACAGCCAGAGATAAGAATGTAGTCTAGAAATTTAAAAAAAGAGGTAAAGTAAAAGGTAAAATCAATTTTGCGCACACTTGACTGACATATTTTTCGAGCTACTGTATTAAAAAAAATACTTAACTTCTTTGTGGCGTAGCGAAAGTGTATGTTATATAGTCACAATATTATTATATCATTTCCAGAACGGGAGCACCACCGTTATAGTGGAGAACGGCGAGGAAATCGTGAAGGTGAACAAAATGGACAACGTCAAGGTGGCTAACGGACAAACGGACAAGGTTCACATGTCCAACGGCTTCACCAACGCATCTAAGATGAACGGTAACATATGTTTCACTCCACTACTATTTCTTCCGCTTCTTTCAATGTCAATGGCTCCACATCAATGAAAATTTCAGATAAAGTTATTTAAATATAGCCCGGCGCTCAACAAGGGTCATCTCCATCATCTCAGTTTATTATTTACTGTATGTCTCACGTACGCAAGTACTTATCTTAATGTTTCTCTACTCTTGGTCAACTGATAATGTTTGTTTCCTTCGTGATAAACATAATTTTAACCGCCTCCGTGGCGTAATGGTCATGGCGAGTCCCGGCGGGGTCAACTTTGTAAGATTCGGTTGGGTTGGTGGCAGGGCATTTTCATAGCCTGCCTGGCTAGCTACCACCATCTTATCTAAGCCTTGCCGCGAATAAGTGTTAACAGCATTGATGTGTTCCGGTTTGAGGATGAGATAGCTAGATCCCCATTGCGTTGGGGAATCTTCGGCAACATTTTCATTACCATCAGGTGAGATGATGCCAAGGGCTTATCAATTGTGGATTAAAAAATAATAATTTCATAAACACTTTTCAACGCCACCTTATGTAAATCAAACGAGCCGTCACCTACAATTTATCTTCAAACAATGATCGTGAAATGAGGCTGTTATAGTAAACATTCCTTTGTTATGGTACAGAGGCCAGCACATCAAGCTATACACTCGTAGTGCGAATTTAAACCATACGCATTCGGCATAAGAACGGTACAAAGTCCAAAGCGTGTACCTTGATTTGCTGGCCTGTGTACCAAACAGCGTCACCCCTTATGAGTGCTCGTAGCGATCAAACATAAAATTAACACTGCTCGAATCGATGTTAACTTCCAGGTCCAGATCAAGTGTTGCCGGCGGACTCGTTCGTGTGTTGCACGCCGGGGGGTCACGTGAAGCTGCGGTTGAGCTCCAGGGGAGTCTCCGCAGAACCGCCGATATCTGTCCCTGGCCTGCTCACAAGGACTACCGCCAGATACCCGGATGGCATAGCTCTAGCATCCAAGAAATCTGACGGGAAATGGCATAAAATTACTTACACGTAAGCGGAGTTCGTTGCTCTATGTCCAAATACATAAACGATGACGTCCCGTTGAATAATTGCGTTGTCTGTCGCCAATTCGTTTCATCCAAAACCGGTTACACTTTAACATGTCTTTCTTTAAAAGAACGACAAATTGGTTTGAACCTCCCTTTACCACAGCGTGTTCTCGAGTGGAGACCACTGCAGGTGGAGCGACCATTTGTAGAAGTGGTGCGCACTGGGAGAGGCCTATATCGCACATGAAATCCTTGGGGGGCTGAGGAAGGTTTTTGTCCACCAGTCTTTCGGTTGATATAATGATGATGACTTCTCAGTCATGTGTGCTACATTGGACTTACACGATAACTTTACCTCTCAGGACGGTGGAGGTAACTTTACCTCTCTTATCCCTTGTGTTTGTTGCAGGCAATACAAACAGGAAGTCCGCACCGTAGCAAAAGCATTCTTGAAGTTGGGTCTAGAGCGTTACCATTCCGTGTGCATCCTGGGGTTCAACTCCGAGCAGTGGTTCGTCGCCGACCTCGCAGCTATCCATGCCGGGTTCGTACCAAAGAGACTTTATCTTCGATTGATTATTGTTTAACGTTCAAAATACTAAAACTGCGTGTGTCAGGACTTGCTTTTCAAGTAGCATACCGGTTCAGTGGCATGTACGATGATAAATGAGTAAAAGTTTGAATTACGCAAGTAACTAGATAAGCATGTGCAAGTAGGTACTCGTATGTAATGAAAGGCACTAATTGATTAGTGAGCTAGTGGCTATGTGAAAGGAATTGATTGGGTGCCCGAGCAAAAACACGTTGACTCATTGGCATAAACCATTTGGAGATATTTCAATTTTGTGCCTCGAAATGTCAATGACTAAATTCATTTCATAATTGACAAATTAAATTAACACTGAGACTGTGTTCAATAGTGCTTGCACCTATGACGTCATCAATTTTCATAATAGAAAAACCATAAAAAATGTGTTTGAAAATTAAATATTTATATCAGTTTCTTAAAATATTTAGTTTATATTTACATATAAACTAGCTTTTGCCCGCGGCTTCGCCCACGTGGACATCGTTTTTATGACTGTCTTAGAGGGTGAGCGGTGCGCTAGCCGCAAGAAGCTCGCGAGCGTGGACATGTATTTTCTCCAGATCCCTCGGAAACTATGTCAGGATATGCTTATTAGTAAATTATGTCATTTCCCACCCCCTCAACCATATCTGTGCAAAAATCACACAATCCATTGTTGCGTTGCGATGTCAAAGAAATTAACCAAAAAAGAGTAAGTTTCAGTTCCCTCAGGAACTGCATCGGGCTATGCTATTTTCACAGGATAAAAAGTAGCCAATGTCCTAAATGTCCTCGTGACACAGGCTACCTGCATGCCAAATTTCATTAAGATTGGTCAAGGCGTTGAAGCGTGAAAAGGCAACAAATAGACAAACCAACATATTTTTACATTTACAATATTAAGTAAGGATTTTTTAGGTTACCTCTCGCCGTCCTCTTCTTGTGGGTGATAAAAGTGTTAACACACGAAGCGTTGCGATGTGAGTACTCCTATACAAGCGCTCCTATACAAGAGGACACTCACGCTCACAGATTCAGACTGCTCACTGCTATATACATACAACAAAAAATATATTTTGAGCTTTCGAAAATTCCGCACAATTTAAGTGTAAGTTTTGAATTGTTCATTATTCAAGCAGTTTATTATCTAGTCATATTTTTAAGAGATTTGATTTAGTGAGATAAAGCGATACCAATGAATGCAATCAGTTAATCAGATGAATGTGTCAAAGCGGGCACTGACTAATTAAACGAATGACGAATTTTATGCGTAATTTTCTGATTAATTGTAAAGATAGGTCTTTTCCATAAACAGCCTGATTAGGTTGTAAGTAAGTTCTTTGCAAAGAAGTAGGTATCAAAACTCGTGAGTCCAAACTTCAATTCGAAATCATAAAGGTATTTAACCCCTCTAAAGGTTGGTGACTCTACACTGGAAGTTGTTGACGAATATGTATATCTGGGACAAACAGTGCAGCTAGGCAGGTCCAACTTCAAGAAAGAGATCAATGGCAGCATTCGGGAAGCTTCGCAATATCTTCACGTCCCAAATACCGCAGTGTCTCAAGACTAAGGTCTTTGGCCAGTGTGTGTTGCCAGTGATGACTTACGGAACTGAGACATGGCCGCTTACTACGGACTTCATAAGAAGGCTCAAGGTCACCCAATGACAATGGAGCGTGGAAAATGGCAATGGAGCGTGCTATGCTCGCAGTTTCTCTGCGTGATCGAATCAGAAACGAGGAGATCCGTAGGAGAACCAATGTAACCGACATAGCTTACAAAATCGATAAACTGAAGTAGCAGTAGGCAGGGCACATAGCTCGTAGAACGTTGGGGCAGTAAAGTTCTAGAGTGGCGACCGCGCACCGGAAAACGTGGCGTAGGCAGGCCTCCCACGCGGTGGACCGACGAATTGGTGAAAATCGCGGGAAGCCGATGGATGCGGGCGGCGCAGGAGGACTTTGTCCAGCAGTGGACGTTTTTCAGCTGATATGATGATGAAGTATATTTTAGGACACTTCTATTTCAACTTACAGAGGTTACGCAGCGGGAATATACACGACCAACTCGGCGGACGCGTGCTACCACTGCCTCGAGTCGTCCAGGGCGAACATCTGCGCCGTCCAGGATAAGAAGCAGCTCGACAAGATCCTGTCCATCCGCGACCGGCTGAAGCACCTTAAGGCCATCGTGCAGTGGGAGGGACCCGTGGACACGAGCGTGCCCGGTGTTTACAGCGTAAGTAAGCAAACTCACGAGCGTACTTAGAAACAACAGCAAACAAGTTAACGCTCTGCTGTGATAAAGCGACCTTGAACTGTGTACTCGTACTTGGCTAATGTGATTTAAACAATGTGAATATCTTCGCAGTTTATATTTTACTAGCTTTTTCCCGCGGCTCCGCCCGCGTGGACATCGTTTTTATGACAGTCTTTAAGGGTGATTAGTAAATTATGGCGTTACCCACCTACTCAACCATCTCTGTGCAAAAAATCACAACAATCGACTATTTTTGTAGTTCCCTCAGGAACTGCATGAGATTATGCTATTTTCCCGGGATAAAAAGTAGCCTATGTCCTTCCCCGTGACACAGGCTACCTGCATGCCAAATTTCATAAAGATTGGTCAAGGCGTTGAAGCGTGTAAAGGTAACAAAGTAACAAAGAAACAAACACATTTTCACATTTATAATATTAAGTAAGGATTTGTTTTTTTAATAATTATTATTTAAGTGTTAGATCTTAGTGTGAAGTTTTTATTAAAACAACAAATTGGCATTTTATTAAATAGCAAGTCTAAATTTCCGAATTTAATTTCAGTGGGACCAGATAGTAGAGCTCGGCAACAAGGAGCCCGACACACGTTTGGACCAGGTGCTGAAGAGTTTGTCTGTCAACGAGTGCTGCACCCTCGTGTACACCGTAAGTATCCTAAATGAATACCTGGGGGGGGGGGAGGGGATATAGGTTATTTTCGTTCCGCAGCGTTGTGTGCAGCCTGCATACTTTCTCGCGAAGCCTTTACGTCGCAGGCATACTGTATAATTTGTCATTATACACGGTCAGACAAAAGTCAGGCAAATTATATTATAGATAGATAGATAATTCATTTATTCATAGACAGTTTAATGGCCAGGGCGAGGAGGCTCTTTGACTGTTAAATCAATCAAACCTAACCGAACCTAACGTCGCTCGCTTCATTTACAATTTGCCATACGGCATTTTGACAATTTGCCTGACTCGGTTTTGACCATTTATATACGGACGAATTATTACAGTTTGCCTGGCTCGGCATTTTACAATCTGCGTACAGAATTTTACATTTTGCCTGACCGTTTATATACGGTCGAATTATTACAAATTGCTTGAATCGGCGTACAGCATTTTACATTTTGCCTGACCGTTTACATACGGACGAATTATACAATTTGCAAAACGCCTAATCATACAATTTGCCTGCCACATATACAAGTATACACAACAAGAATAAATATTACGCTTATCAATAAATAGAGGTGTATTATACTTGATAAAAGTTTTACAAACATGTCAAGACTAACAAGGAAGGGTACCCAACTGTCCCGACTCCGATTTGATTTATTTTGATATCTGGTATAGAGTAGTCTAAAATAACGAACACGTATTTTTTTTAGCTGCCCAAACTCAACCTGTTAGGAGAAAATGGCCTTCAAAGTACTGAAAATTGACCAAACCTTTTAATTCCTGAGAAGGGATTTGTTAAAAAAAATGATAATTAATTACTGGTTTCGTTATATGTTGGAGAACATGAATAAAGAATGGGGACGTGTTTTGTCATTTCACCACAAACTCTTTTTTTACATAATTTTTTTTATATACAAACTCATTTTTTATATAAAAAAAATTATTCCTTGTAAGTATAGGAAGAACAGCTTCTTGGTCCGAACTGCTATAACCACGAAAAAAATTGGTTTCCGTAATAAAAACAATATAGATCTCATCTGCAGTAGCTCTAACTCTGTCGGACGTTTCTTCCTTTGGAATATTTCAACAGCACCGAAAGCGTATAGGCAAGCGTAGCGTGTACTTTATTATTGTAAGTATTCATTTGTAAATTTTTGGAAACACATTTTTTTTTGCTTTAGTTACATTTCATACATACACGAGTATATACATCAAAATTCATATATGGAGGTTTATACATTAGCTCATAGTTAATTTTGTAATGTTATCATAAAGATTGTACTTAAGCTATAAACATCCCTAAACAAAAAAAAACAATATAAAATAAATACAACTTGAGTTTGTATGGGGGGTAGTCGGAGGTACTTATTTCAGATTGTTTCTGGAATAATGAACTACCCAGTGCAGTAGGCTTTCGTAAGTCCTTGTTATTCAAAAATGTCATAAAATCGTTAGAGCAATTTTTAAGAAAAAAAAAACCTGGAGTTGTATGGGAGAGGAGGTACCTTATTCCGATTTTGTCCAACATAACAAAATACAGTGTATAGTAGGCTATTAATAGTTAAGGTCGCAGGAACGCGGGCAGCGCACGACCGGTTTTCTTTTCTTATAATGTATAGTGATAAAGTTATTATAACGTAAGAGTTTCATCCAAATCGAAGAGGCCATTATTGAGAAATAAAAATAGTGTTTATTTAATATGGCGCAACCCTAAAAAACCAAGAGAGGGTAAATTTGTAAAAAAAAAACGACGGTAGATACAAAAATGATATTGTCCTCACGAGGTCAAAGAAGACGATGTCGAGGACAGAGCGAAGTGGAGGAGAACATTCGTAAAGCTGAGCCCACCGCCACGTGGGAAACATAGCTAGGAAGAAAGGGAGGAATTGTCCTCACTCAAATTTTACTCAAATCCGTCTAGTAGTACGGGAACTTGAGCACCGGACAGACGCACAGACACACACATATTTTTTTAGATCTTATTAGTTTAAGGCAATCGATCCAAATAAAAATTTTAACTTCGATATTTTTTGTCATTACAATGTATTCTTCACTCCTTCGTCGCTCTAGAGTAAAAAGTTTGTTTTAAAATAGCCATTAAAAAAAAATTCGAGATTCCATTTAAAAACAAGTTTATTCGAACAGTGCATTTTCTATGGCGTCCATTTTTTTACTTTTACTTTACTTTAAATATTTGTTCTATCTGTTTTTTTAATGTCCTTAATAGCACAAACAAAATTTTTAGGGAAAGACATATTTACAAAGTTGCCCTTGCCCGTAAAATTGGGAAATTTGGAAACACTAAAATAGCTTTTTCTACGGGATTTTAATATGACCTCAAGGCCTTTAAACCCTCGATTACCGCCGCAGCAAAAAGATCCGATTTTGTTTTAAAAATATTTCTATATGTTTACCAAACATTCTTACGCGGAGGCAACTTGGTCGTGAGACGCTTGACACGCCACCCCACCACCAAGTCGCTTCCCAGCCCGTCACGTCATCGTGCTGTTTACACAATGTCACACCGGACCAACATGAGCGTCGTGAGAAAATTTGGCTGTTACTTTTGTCGTCAAATTTTTTAAAACATTCTCTCGTGACACAGAAGCGTGGGGTGAGTAGCGTGGTTGGATCGCTCACGTAGGTCATTTCCTGGATGAGTTTGACTGTTAGCGGCGTTTTTCTCAACGATTTCCGTGCTTCGGCACCGATTTTTCCCCAATGATAAGCCGTTGCTGTCATTAGATGGCAGTCATTAAGCCGCGTCAGATGCCTTAGAGGCGGGTTGGAAAACATTTTTTTTTAATTTACAATTGGTAAACCCTTGGCATCATCTCACCTGATAGTAAATGACGATGATGCCGAAGATGAAAGCGGGCTTACCAAGATTCCCCAACGAAATGGGGATCTGGCTATCTCATCTTCAAGCCGGAACACATTCATGCTGTTAACACTGATGTTTAGCGGCAAGACTTAGATAAGATGGTGGTAGCTAGCCAGGCGGGCTATGAAAATTCCCTACCACCAACCAAATCGAGTCTTACAATGTTGACCCCGTCGGGAATCGAACCCGCGACCTCCTGGTGTGAAGCGAATGGACTATCCATTACGCCACGGAGGCGGTTAAAACAGCGGTTATGACAGTGGGTTTGCCACTCGCCGTACAAGCTCCACCAACCCGGACTGTGTGCGGAGTATAGCCTGAGCTTCCCGAGGTGGGGAAGAAACTCCTGCCCCAAAACCCGTTTATGAGTTGGTCACGAGACGAGATAATGATCATTTAACTTCTTTACTCAAACACACACACGCTCACACGCACACATACAATCCTGATTTGCCCTTTTTTGTCTTCTGTTCTTTTGTTTCTTATATTGTTTTAATTTAAATATTTTCTTTTTTAACACGCTTTTATTAGCTTCACTTGTAACTATGTAAGAAAATCTTGTAATCTTAATTTGACCCACTTCCCGGTCTCCGATTAGGATGAAATTTTGCACGAGCTCTGAGTTCTGATGACAATACATGACTAGCTAAGAAACGTCATTACAAATCCAATATGGCGGCCTCCCCAAGATGGTGGACTGGCTGTTTGAAATCCACCCCCATGATATGGGTATCAAATGAAAGGGTTTGCTGTCAGGAATACGAAAAAATAGTCACGTGACTTAAATCCAACATGGCGGACATCCAAGATGACTACTCAACGTGTTTACTAAAAGCGTGTTTTTTAGTTTTTTAAACTAATTGATGATTATTATGATTGTACTAATAACGTTGAACCAGACTATGCTCTCCACGCTAGTTTTGCACAATATGTTAAAGTAATTTAGGGAAACCTGTAATTTGCTCATGATCTGTTGCCATTACTTTTTCAATGCTATGTTATTTTAAGTAGCTGTTGGTTTTCTTAATAAATGAAAATAAATAAAATAATAAAAATTTAATGCGTTGCGCTTGTAACGAGTAGGCTATGTAATAATAAATAAATAAATAAATTTTCTGGGACAAATCACACATGGTCATCAGGCCCCAAAGTAGGATTCCCTGTGTTATGGGAACCAGAGACTGATATACTTACTTATATAAGTTTAAATACATACATATATAGATATTTAACACCCAGACGCAGAGCAAATAAATCTGCTCTTCACAAAAATATTTGCCCTGGGTGGGGATCGAACCCACAACTCTCGGATCAGCAGTCAAGAGCACTAACCACTGAGCCACCGAGTCAGTCTATGTGTGTGTCATGTTGCAGTCCGGCACTGTGGGACAGCCGAAAGCGGTGATGCTCTCCCACGACAGCCTCACGTGGGACGCGTTCGCGATCACAGAGCGCGTGGGGGACCTGCAGCCCGCGGACGAGCGACTGGTCTCCTTCTTGCCACTCAGCCATGTCGCTGCGCAGGTAATCCATAACTAAACGTTTTTAAAGTTAAACTTTTATTACATCGTCTCAAACTTTTTCGTCTGTGTGATGCATGTCGCGTGACGGTCGGCCGCGGAGTAGGGATAAAGTGAAAGGCGCTCGTCAGAGCAGCCAAGATCGTTTCGTCCTCTGTACCGTAGCACAAAGACGAGAGCAGCCATGATCGTTTCGTCCTCTGTAAATGTCTATAATGTGAAAAAAGGTTTCACTTTTACCGTGGTTTTATAAAACCACACAATCCTTTTTTTGTACTTATGTGTCGGCCGCAAATCGTAACCATCCAGCAGATCACGATCTGCCCAGGATATTCCCAGGCAGATTTCACCACCGGGCTCCAAAGAATAGTAAGAATAAGTCGGAGTCCCGCGCGGTGCTCCTTTCTACGGTAGCACAAGATGATGAAATGCCTGGGCCTTTCACGATCTGCCTGGGAACATGTTGCCAGATCGTAATCTGCCGGATTCTTACTGTACCAGTATTTTTGGAAACTTTTTCCAACAATGCTGGGTTTGAACAAGTGAATAATAGACAATCAGGCCCAAGAATCAATAATATGGCGTGACTTACTGAGAGAAAGGTACCAAATTTTCGTTGGAGAAAATGTATTCGTATTTATAAAAAAATACGAAACATTTATAAGCTACTTAAGTAAGTGTCGAAGGAAAACGAATCGATATTTTGTCGCAATAAACTGATTGCAAAGGCACAAAGCATCGGAGCCGACCCGCCCTCGCCCTCGCCCTCGCCCTAGTGACCTGCCGCACTGTTAACACTTGTTGGATTCCTTCCTTAGTGTCTAGATATCATACAATATGCAGTGTGTCTGGCTACGCGAACATTAGGAAAAAATTCAAGCGAAGACCACCTGGAAAATTCCAACTGTCTAAATTTAGTATTTTACTTTTTAATTTTAAATTCCAACTGTCTAAATTTAGTATTTCACATTTGACTTTTAAATTCCAACTATCTTAATTTAGTATTTTATAATGAGTTTTAAATTGATAACGGGCTCAATGAAACCAACTTTATCCCGAATTTCGTAGCGGATAGGAACTACGCTACGGCGCTGATCGCTACGCGGCGACTGCGGTTACAGTCGTAGCGCAAACCGGCCAAGTGCGAGTCTTACTCGCGCAACAACAAGGGTTCCGGGGGATTTTATGTATTTACCAAAACACTGTGTATTCACCTATTTTTCTTTAATTCAATTTGGGATACTTAGCGCGAGTGCGACTCACACTTGGCCGGGTTTGGCCTGGCCTTGTAGTGTTTGCACTTATAACTTTGACGCTTGTGTACACCTATGTATTTTCGTTTTTACGACGACAGAGCAAAAACAAAAAAGCGGACGCATGGAAACCGGTCGAAATTAAGTCGTAACAATAAAAAAAATATATTTTTGTTCAGGTGGTGGACATCTACACGACTTTGTCAAACGCTATCCCCGTGTTCTTCGCACAACCCGACGCGCTCAAGGGCAGCCTCGTGGAAACGCTCAAAGAGGTCCGCCCTACAAGGTAATTATCCATAATGCCGTACAATAAGCCTGTTGTGTGTCTGTTTTAAATTACCTCTAATAATTTCTTGTATGGAAAATGAATTAATGCAGATATATCAACAAATAAAAAACACACTTTGAAACCTGCGGTGTAACATTAGCTGAGTGATTCGGCACAGTATTACAATATAGCGGCTTACGGTAGTGCAACAAATGTACTTAGCAGAACAACGGAAGGGTACTTGCGGGGTAGCGGGCGGCGGGGCACAGCCTGGCAAACTCCGCGAGTTTCCCTACAGGTTAGTACTGTTAGTACCTACGCCTACGCCGTCGCTGCATCGTGCGACCTCAAAGGCGTTGCGCTACTGTAAGCCATATCGTAATATTGTGGTTTCGGTGACGGAATGTCTATCTACGAGTATAATGTTCGTTACTACTGAGTAACTTGCGAACGTTTTATATTTTATTCCTTAATTCAAATAGATAAAAGTTAGATATTATACTAGCTTTTGCCCGCAGCTTCGCCCGCGTGGACATCGTTTTTATGACTGTCTTAAAAGGTGCGCGGTGTGCGACCAGCAAGCGGCTCGCGAGCGTGGACTTGAATTTTCTCCAGATCCCTCGGGAACTGTCAGGATATGCTTATTAGTAAATCATGTCATTTTCCACCCCCTCAACCATCTCTGTGCAAAAAATCACACAATCCATTGTTCCGATGCGAAGTTAAAGAAATTAACTAAAAAAATAGTATATTGTCAGTTCCCCCAGGAACTGCATCGGACTATGCTATTTTCACGGGATAAAAAGTAGCTTATATCCTTCTTCGTGACACAGGCTACCTGCATGCCAAATTTCATTAAGATTGGGCAAGGCGTTGAAGCGTGAAAAGGTAACAAACAAACACATTTTCACATTTATAATATTTATTATTAGTAAGGATTAAAAGGCGTATATTAATATATACTACTCCAGAGGTAGTCGCATTTTTTAAAAATCCATATTGGCATTGGTATTGGTGCTAGTTCGTTACAAAGGTATACTTTTAAGAAATAAAAACACAACGTTTAACTAGTAGGTACCTAGTTAAAAGAAAAAAAAACCGTCCGAGTGCAATTGGGACTCGCGCACCAAGGGTTCCGTACTAACCTTAAAACATCAAAGAGTACAACAATTATAGTACCTATTCATTTCAATTTAAACGCATCGAACAGAGTGACAGTTTTTGATGTGTAACATCTTTGCTCTCGCTTTCAATTTGTGGGAGTGATTTCGTGAAATGGGACGGAAATGTGTAACAGGAAATGCGAACGTTTTTTAATTCTCGAAAACTAAGGTTGTCATAGCCATGCCGCCTAGTGTGATGGCAAAGGCAAAGATGACATACTACTATTCGAAGGGTCGGCCCGTGAATGTACGACCCGATAATTAATTCATTAGTATTTTGTAATTTCATAAGTATTTTGTCACATGTTACACATCATATGCGAGTACTGTAGGTCTCGTTTTTTTTTATTCAGTTAGCGAGAGTACCACTCACACTTTGCTACATTTTTAGGCTTCCGTACCCATGGGGTAAAAACAAGACCCTATTGCTATGGCTCCGCTGTCCGTCTGTCCGTCTGTCACCAGGCTGTATTTCATGAACCGTGACAGCTAGACAGTTGATATTTTCACAGATGATGTATTTCTGTTGCCGCTATAACAATAAATATGTACTAAAAATTAGAAAAAGTAAAAGTCTCGATACAAAAAACGTGTTTTTTTTAAACGTGAAGAAACCCTTTGTACGCGGTTTTGACTCGCACTTTACCGGTTTTTTTATTATTAGTTGTTTGTATAGGTTGGTACTTTTAATATGCTGTGTGGTTTGCACTATAATTACACTAAGTGTGACGCTTGTATTTTATTTAATATCGTTTTCATGAGAGCAAAAGTAATGTTAAAGAAAAAACAAAACATTTTTCTTGCATGAGGCGTTTTTTGTTCACACCACCTTCGAGGCGTAATGGTTAAGTCCTCTCATCAGGAGGTCGCGGGTTCGATTCCCGCCGGAGTCTAACTTTGAAAGACTCGGTTTGGTTGGTGGAAGGGTTTTTCCAAGCCCGCCTGGCTAGCTAAAAACATTCATGTGTTCCGGCTTGAGGATAAGATAGCCAGCTCCCCATTGCGTTGGGGAATCTTGGTAATCCCGCTTCCATTTTCGGCACCTGGTGATAAGTGACGCCAAGGGCTTGCCACTTGTGTATAACAATAAAAAGAACCCCCTTAATTTTATTGTTTGTTCGAAAATCCGCTATAATAAACACATGTGTTGCACAGGTTTTTAGCTGTACCTCGCGTATGGGAGAAAATGTTTGAGAAAATAATGGCGGTAGGCGGAGCCAGCGGCGCGATGAAACGGAACATCGCGGCGTGGGCCAAGGAGCAGGGTCTGAAGCACCACCTCGCCAGGCTGGAAGGGTATGTGCAACGTTTAACCATCTTTTGGCAATGAACAATAAAAAATGTAACTTAAGTAAAACATTTAACTTAAGTATCGTTGATTAATTTAATTGATGTTATTTATAACTAGCTGTTTCCCGCGGCTTCACGCGCGTGGACATCGTTTCTTTGACTTTTCGAGGGTGCGCAGTGCCGCAGTGAAAAAAAGTAGCTTATGTGTTAATCCAGGTCCTAATCTGTCTACCTAGCAAATTTCAGCCAGATCCGTTCCGTAGTTTTTGCATGAAGAAGTAACAAACATACACACTCAAACACTCACAAACTTTCGCCTTTGTGTGATATACATACCTACATTTAGTACTATTATATATACTTTGCCTACATTCTACTTATCGCGGGAAGCCGCTGGATGCGGGTAGCGCAGAACCGGTCGTCGTGGAAATCCTTGGGGGAGGCCTATGTCCAGCAGTGGACGTCCTCCAGCTGATATGACGCTAATGCTACTTATAGTGAATAAAACTTATACACTTAAGATGGCCGTAAGATAACTAATAAAATATAACAAAAGTATGATACTCCTACCACAAACATAAGAAAACTGATGATGCATTTCAATTTTTCTACACCTCAGTGCGCTGTCGGCAGACGTGCGAGCTCTTCCGATAGATTTCTCCACCTTCGAAATGATACAATATTGGTAAATAAGTAGCCCAGAGTGAACAAGCATGAGCATGACCTATTCCAGTCTTGATGATTGATTCAATCAATACTTTAAAAAACCTGCATGATGATGTGGTCCGCAAAAGCCCAGTTTGATACTAAATAATATAGAGATAGAAAAAGTTGATTGTTCATTGTTTAATTAGAAGTTCTGTTGGTAATCAATCACAAATAGAAGCAATTAGCATAGTTTCATTTTTTTGATATGTAACATCTTTGCTCTCGCTTTCCTGCAATTTGTGGGAGTGATTTCGTGAAATGGGTCGGAAATGTGTAACAGGAAATGCGAACGTTTTTTAATTCTCGAAAACTAAGGTTGTCATAGCCATGCCGCCTAGTGTGATGGCAAAGGCAAAGATGACATACTACTATTCGAAGGGTCGGCCCGTGAATGTACGACCCGATAATTAATTCATTAGTATTTTGTAATTTCATAAGTATTTTGTCACATGTTACACATCATATGCGAGTACTGTAGGTCTCGTTTTTTTTTTGTTTTTTTTTTATAAAAAATGATTTGGTAATACCACGATTTTATAATGTTAACATTAATAGCGATTTAATAATTGGAGCGAGCTTTGCTCGTAGTTTCCCTACGCGATCTAATCAGAAATGAGGAGTTCCGCAGGAGAACCAAGGTAACCGACGTAGCTCACAGAATCGCTAAACTTTAGTGGCAGTGAGCGGGTCACATAGCTCGTGGAACAGATTGCCGTTGGGGCAGTGAAGTTCTCGAGTGGAGATATGCGGAATTCATTTTATATTCGTCGGACACTGACTGGGAAGAGCAACACTACAAAGGCCAAGAAAACAGTCAATTGAAATTCGTACTGGGGCCGTTTTGTTATAGTATATTATGTTGTCTTTAACCGACTACGAAAAAAGGAGGGTAATGTTTTCTATCATTTTGAATAATCATGAAAAATAACCAGTGATTAAAAAATAATAATATTAAAATTAGTTCATTAAAATAGTCTCATCAATCATCATCATCGTATCAGCTGGAGGACGTCCAATGCTGGACATAGGCCTCCCCCAAGGATTTCCACGACGACCGGTTCTGCGCTATCCGCATCTAGCGGCTTCCCGCGACCTTCACCAGGTCATCGGTCCACCGAGTGGGAGGCCTGCCTGCACTACGTTTTCTGCCCCAACGGCCATCTGTTCTACGAGCTATATGCCCCGCCCACTGCCGCTTAAGTTTAGCAATGTCTGAGAGCTATGTCGGTTACTTTGGTTCTCCTACGGATCTCCTCGTTTCCGATTCGATCACGCAGAGAAACTCCGAGCGTAGCTCGCTCTTTTGCCCTTTGGGTGACCTTGAGCCTTCTTATGAGGCCCATAGTAAGCGACCGTGTCTCAGGTCCGTATGTCTGTACGTCATGTACATGTCCCAGGTTCACATATTCGGCAACAACATCGAGTGTAGAGCCTCCAACCTTCAGAGGAGTAGGTGCGACACGGACGTTTGACATATAATTTTAGTCTTGTCCATGTTCTTTTTAAGACTAAGATAGTCTACATTGTCAATAACAAATACCTTGTTTTTGTAACGATGCCAACTCAACGATAGATAGATGATTAGGATACGTTGGAGTATTTTTATTGTAGTTAATTTTGTATGACGCAGAACGGTAGTAGGCACAGTCAGCGTCTACCAGATTTGAACGTTTAAGAATAGACACACAAAAAATAATTTAAACAATGAATGACATTTTATAAAAACTGGATTTTTGCAAATGTATTTGGTCAGTCGACTCAAAACATGCCTGACGTTGACCGCGCCTCATCTTTATAGCAAGACGTTAAGTTCATAAACCCTTGTATAGTAACTAATTAGTAATCTGTGGTTTAGGTCGCAAGGCACATCGTGCGGCTACAAGTTGGCCCGTAAGCTTGTGTTCAGCAAAGTGCGGGAGTCTCTTGGCCTGGACTGCTGCACCACGTTCGTGACGTCAGCAGCGCCCCTGGCCGCAGACATAAAGAAGTTCTTCCTCTCGCTTGATATACCCATCATGGACGCTTTCGGAATGAGTGAGGCGTCTGGTGCTCATTCGCTTAGTATATACCCCAAGTGAGTACCAACCACGGATAAGATAAATAAGGTTGGATTGGCAATAGTCATACTTTTGTTTGAAAACCAGCGTCGCCGCCTTTCTCCCACCCATCAACTCCACTACACAAGCAATAATAATACATATACAGGAATTGCGCGCACTAATAAACAAAACACAGGGCTGCAACTGTGTCTCACACCATTTCGAGAGTCTGTACGTTACACACAACCACACGTAAATAAAAAGTATGAACGCGTGCTTCGGTTAAGTATGATTGTCTAATCATACTTGAGGCGCGCCTGCCTAGCGCACATTTCCAAACCAACCTTATTTATCTGATGCGTGGTACCAACCATCAGTACATACCCTCTCGTACATCCACCAGATACACTATCTACTAGGTTTATGATGATATAGCGTCCCCACCCACTGACCCCTTGGGCATAAAGTGAGGGCCGCTATTCCTGCCAACGCCGTGAGGCAAAGGCAAAGACCACCTGCGGTAGATCTTGCCGCCAAGACGCTTGTCCTGGTACTCTGCAAGTAGAGTGCCTCGTGCAAGGAACCATCTCTAAGTAGGATTATACTACAACAGAGAATTGCAAATATACCCTACATTTCTACAGTCCGTTAAAATATTATGGTTTTTAGTTTAAATAGTTAGTTTATTGGGCCGTGGCCGTGCTGCTGCTGACGTTTCCTTTGGTTTATAATGTCATGAATATTTGTGACACAATTTTTAGCGTACCGTACACCCAACGGGACCCTATTGTGTACTAATCCTCCGCTGTCTGTCCGTCTGTCAGCGGGCTGTAATTCATGAACTGTAATAGTTAGTCAGTTGAAACTTTCACAGAATGTATATATTTCTGTTGCCGCTATAACAAATACTAAAAATTTAAAAAGTGAAAAGACAGGGGGGGGGATCGGCATACAAAAAAAGAGCTTTTTATAGGACTTTAGAAGTATTTTTGATTTAGCTCAACGGTAAAACATACAAGCTTGAAACTTGGTGTGATTATGGTACTAATACTCAAGTAAAACAGCAAATAATAAAAATCAGCCAAGTGCGAGTCGTACTCGCGCTAAGGGGTCCGAACTGAATGAAAAAAAGCGTATTTTTGTCGGTCACGTTGATGTCTTTTGTTTGTAATGTGATTAGGTATCATTGTGATTTTACTATGTAGTTGTGTGGAGGTACGGAACCCTCGGAGTTCTAGTCCTACTCGCACTTGGCCGGTTTTTTATTATATCGTCCACAATTGGTAAGCCTTTGACTTATCACCTGACGGTAACTGACGCTGATTTTGAAGATTCAAGCGGGCTTAGGGCTAAGCCCTAATGCAATGGGAACTGGCTATTTTATCATCATGTCGGAGTACATCAATGCTGTTAACATTACTATATTACATAAAATGCTGGTGGCTAACCAGGCGGGCTTAAAAAATACCCTATCACTTACCTAAGTCTTACAAAGTAAGACCCCGCCGGGAAACGAGCCCGCGACTTTCTAATGAGAAGGAAGAGGACTAACCACTACGCCACGAAGTTGGTTTAACACTTCTTAGATCTTCATAAAAGCCACGTTTCAGATTCAAACTGGACGCTTCTGGGGAACTTCTGAACGGAACAGACACCTCATTCGAAGGTTCAGTGAGTCCGAACGGGCCCGGGGAACTGCTGATGCGTGGGCGACACATCTTCATGGGCTACCTCAACGACGAGGAGAAAACCAAAGGGGCCATTGATGAGGAGGGCTGGCTGCATTCCGGAGACATCGGCAAGGTCGACAGTCAGAACTTGCTCTACATTACTGGCAGAATAAAGGTACGAGTGCAAATGGATTCCTTCAAACCAAAGCACTTCGCAAAAGGTGTCTATATTAACATTGAAAATAATTTTCGCTCGCTCCGGTTAAAATGTTATTTGATATATTTTTGTTTTTTTTTTTCAATAAAGTTGATAGCTTCAATTTTAGTATCGTTCGCGTGTTTTCATACAAAACAAATTTTGGCTAATATTTGTTTATTTTTAATCAATCATTTTAAAAAAACGAAATCTGTTTTTTTAGAGGTGGAAAAATGTTTTCTGTTTTCGCATGGAGAGTGCGAGCTACTCTTCCTTCATAAGTGTCAAAATGTAAAACTATATTTTCTCAACCAAAGCACGTCGATCTGTGATAAAATAATATCGAACGTAACTTCATTCATTTTAAGTTCAAATCAAAGCGGCCTTCAACGCGGCGGTTACGTTGAGACCCATTGCTCGATTTTCAATTTTTACATGAGTTTATTACTTTTCTTCACTTTCAAATTTAAGTGTAAAAAAATGTGTTCAATTAAAATGGAAAGTGTTAAAGTCGATTTCATTGAACATAAGCTGTTTGTTTTCGAAAAAAATTGCAATTAGTGCCAAAAATGGGGTTTACATTTACAGGATATTTTTCTACATTAAAGTGGTAATAATTTTTAAATTGTATTCAATTAAATAGATTTTCCATTACTTCTAGTATTCCTTTTTCCATGGTGATGGCTTTGAGCAGTATTTCAATTATTGAATATTGTGATTTGACCCATGGTAGGGCCTTAAAAGTTTTTTTTTTGCAAAATCGAAAGAAACTGAAAATAGAGATATTTTTTCTCGACTTTAGTCATGAAAAGTCTCATATTTTAAAAACTAATTATATAATTAATTCATAATTCAATTGTACCGCTATAGTACGCTCATAAGATTTTGTTTTAAGTTGTGTTTTTCCTTAAATTTTTAAGTTATAGTTTTTAAGTTTTACATTGTGTTTATTTTTTAATTTGTGAGCACAATAAAGAGTATTTATCTTATCTTATCTAATTAATATAATTCAAAAAACACTAAGTAGGTGTAATATCATGCTACATTTCAATTGCAATAAAAATGAAATGTTTGTTAATAGATAGTGTGTAGGTACATGATGTAGAGCTCGTGGAGTGTGCAGTGTGGAGTGTGGACGTTCAGCGGCGCGGCGGCGCAGTTCGTAGGTACTAAGTATGCACGCGGACTCGATTTATTGATGTAAAAAATGACTGTTTTTTTAATTGACTTTTAAATAAAAAAAAATATTTGAGAGTTAAAAAAGTCTGAGAAAAAAAAATCTTAGAAATTAAGGTTTTGGGTAACTTAGGTTACTTTTTACGGACTTCAAAAAAGGAGGAGGTACTATGTTCGACTGTTATATTTTTTTAATGTATGCTCACCGATTTTTCCGTCAATTGTGGACCGATTTTCAAAATTCTTTTTTCATTCGAAAGAGTATACTCTCGAGGGGGTCCCATTGTCACCAAGTCAGGATCTGATGATGGGATCCCAGGGAAATCGAAAGCAACCCTCAAATTACTCATTACATAGGCACATAATACGTGATTCATATGTTTTCTAAAGCTATTAAAATACTTGCGTCTGTAAGACATAGTCTCATGTTGATAAGCCGATGAAGAAAGGTACAACTCCTTAACAGTTAGGAGTTGGAGGAAAATTCTTTCAATAATATACATACTTAGATATAATAAGTAGGAATGCATAGACCGATAGGTTGCATTCTTTCAGGTTATTCAGATGAGCTTATGATGGACGATTAACTCCATAACTTTCATGTTATGGAGTTAAATCGTCCATCATTGGTGAGTAGGTAGGTGATAGGGTTTAACGTTGTTAGATAGACAGCATTATCACTAAACATAAAGAAAATAAAAATAAAAGTTTAAAAAAACTAAAAACCGACTTCAAAATGAAATTCATTCAAAACTATGAAATAATATTAATATACTTAAATACACAACATTAAACAACAATAACGAAATCAAAGGTGGGTACGAATTAAATTAGGGGCTTAGAATATTTTTGAGGTCGGTGTCAGCAAACCATCGACTCTAAAACATTTGATACGTTAGTAACTGTGTGCTGGTATTGACCTCAAAAAAAATTTAAAGCCCCTAATTTAATTCCTACCTACCTTTGATTTCGTTATTGTTGGTTAATGTTGTGTATTTAAGTATAATAATATTATTTCATACTTTTGAGTAAATTTCATTTTGAAGTTGGTTTTTAGTTTTTTTAAACTTTTATTTTTACTAACATCAAGACTAGATCAGCTGTTGCGACGACCAACCGACGACGGAGTCGTGTCGCAGCTGTAGCAAATTCAATAGGGTAGTTGACTGCATCAAAAACATATTATGAAATATTATTTCCTAAATTGCCCTTCTCCTGAACTTTTTAAATCTTAATTCATCGTTTCTTCAGTTGTTTATTAATAAAATTCACAAAATCAGTAAATCATTAACACTTGAAAACTAAGCTATGACATCGCATCACACATTGCTATTTTAAACATTTGTAAAATAATTTTTTAGATGAAAAAGGTTCAGATAGAATGCTGCGAGCTGTCAAGTCGAAGCCACTTTTTGAAACATGTGTGTGCGGTATCGGTGTGTTCTGTATGTGTGCGTGTCTTCGACGCCTTAGCAAGTACTGTCATAATATTATTGTGGAGTGGTTTTAAAATTAAATAAATTAAAAAAAAAATCTTTATTCAGGCAACCACGTATCCACAAACAGAAAATTCAGTTCGCAGTAAAATAAATAAATTCAAATTTGATGTCTATGTGTGCGTGTACAGTGTACGTACTGGTTTGGAGTGGTTTTGATTGGCTTCACATTTAATTTACGTGAGGTTCCTTCTAACTGAACTTTTTTAATTGTAACTCAAATAACATGCAGTCAACTACCGTATTGTCTCAAAATGTAATTAATACACTATCTAGATCTTTTCTTCTCGAACTAGACGTGGAAAGCAGTGAAATATTTTTTTTCACAACACTTACCTAACTTACTTACAGGAACTTCTGATTACCGCTGGGGGTGAAAACATAGCACCAGTGCTGATCGAACAGGAGGTGCAGAAGGAACTACTGCACGTAGGGTACGCGGTGCTGATAGGGGACAGGCGGAAGTTCCTCGCTATACTGCTCACACTCAAGGTAGGTACCTACTTCAGACCACATTAACACCTAATGTCAATTCCAATAAAAAAAAGAACCTACAGCGGTTTCGTTTAAAAGCTGTCACTTGAAATTTAAAATGAAGATCTTGATGACATTGATCATTTCTTTTTATGACCTACTAGCTGTTTCCCGCGGCTTCACCCGCGTGGACCACGTTTCTATGACTTTTCGAGGGTGCGCAGTGCGCGAGCCGCAAGCGGCTCGCGAGCGTGGTGAAAAGTAGCCTATGTCTTAACCCAGGTCCTAATTTGTCTACCTACCAAATTTCAGCCAAATCCGTTCAGTAGTTTTTGCGGGAAAGCGTAACAGACAGACAGAGTTACTTTCACATTTATAATATTAGTAGGGAAGTAGTAGTCTAGGATCAATAGGCAGCTGTCATCAGAAATGAAGATCCAAGAAGATCAATCATTTCTGTTAGAAACTATAGTACCTGTCTAGGATTACCAGTATCCAAGATAATAGTTTAATTAACTTGACGAAATTGTTTTTGGTGTACTTTAAGTGTAAATAAATAAATAAATAGTGGTTTAAAGTTTGATAGCTGTTATCCGATCATTTCTCGTCGGATACTTGTTATGCTATGATCAATAGTTTTCGATTTATAGCGGTTTTAAATTTGACAACTGTCATTAAAAATCTGACAAGTCTAGGATCAAATCTAACAAATACCGAGAATGTAACGGAAAATCTTGACTCTCTACGCAATACTTTCTTTTTAGGGTTTTGTACTTCAAAAGGCAAAAACCGGCCAAGTGCGAGTCGCGATTGCACACAGAGAGTTCCGTACCACCACAATTCTCCACAAGAGGACAATGTCGCCCATTCACTTCCATCAAAACACATCAACGAGAGCGTCACATTTTTTTTAATCAGCTCGTGTTCCTTTGCACGAGTACTCTTAGACTTGGTCGGTTGTTGTTGTTTGTATGTCTCTACAATCACACCGAGTTTCACGCTTTTACCTAAATGTTACCGTTTGTTTGTTACCTCTTCACGCCTAAACTGCTAGACGGATTTGGATGAAATTTCGTAGGTAGACAGATTATCATCTCGATTAACGTATAGGCATCTCATTATCCGTAAACGAAGTCGCGGGCAACAGCTAGTGAATAAATAACTTGGTTCTATAGAGAACTTTCATTTCATTTCATTTTATTAATTTAGGAAACAAACAGTCTTATATATAGTATTACATATAAATTTTAAATTAAAAACGACCTGGAGTTCCACTTAATAAAAATTATAGAAGTTGGATCGAAATCAGATCGTCCCGTGGGAATTTCCCAAAATTCTTTCTTACCAGATGCCTGTGTCATAATTGCTATCTGTATGCCAAATTTCAGCCCGATCCGTCCAGTGGTTTCGGCTGTACGTTGATATACCAGCCACCATTTCCTTTTATATATACAGATTGATTTGTGCATGCCCAACTACGACAGACGGTGAAGGCTAAGTCTGCAGAATTTATTTTAAATAAATTATTTTAAAAATTTAATCTATCCACAAAGTAGAACTTCGTGACTTGCTGTGTATCATCAACATATCAGCGGAAAAAGTCCACTGCTGGACTAAGGCTCAAGGATTTCCACGACGACGACCGGTCCTGCGCTGCCCGCGTCCAGCGGTTCCCGCGAACTTCACCAGTTCGTCGGTCCACCGCGTGGGAGGCCTGCCTACGCTACCTTTTCCGGTACGCGGTCGCCACTCGAGAACTTTACGCCCCAAAGGCCATCTGTTCTACGATATGAAACTATATATGTGTCGAAGGTGTGTTGGTTAGGTTAGGTTATGGATGGCCTTGTGGTTCACGTCCTTAACTATTTCGGTATTGGGCGTCGAAATAACAATGCAGCTATATCACAGAGGTCCTTCTTCAATAGTCTTGATCATTTGGTAATCGAAATTGTACAGGATGCCTTGGATAACAATGGATGCAAACGCGGTGATCACAGCGATGGCGTGACACGTCCGTTTTTGCTCACAGATCACCACTACTTGTGTTCTGCTCGACGCTCCGTCAAAAAGTGTCTGCTCCGAGACTGACGTCCAGCTAATGTGGCTTCTCCACAGATCTAATAAATTCTCAACTCAGTGTGGCAGCACAAACAGCCTTCCGTTAATACATCATCTTTGCTACCACAAACGATCGTCTCACGAGTACAAGCGATCGTCACGCCACCACCGGTTTCACCCAGGTACTAATACCTGACGTTTGATCCAAACAAAGTGTAACTATGTAAACTTATCTCGAGCTGGTATTGGTCGCGTTTTCAATGACACTCCGACACGGCCATCCTGCGAGTCACACGTCCTCGGGTGACTAACCTGAAAAAGAAAAGGGTAGCCAGTAGATTCCATTTCGTTCGGCCAATCCTGACCTTCATTAGGAAGGTCCACAGCTCAAGGAATAAAAGCAACGCTAATAATGTGAAGCTTTAATTCAAGACTACAATCATGGCGACATATTTTAACAGTCTCAAAAAAACCAAAATAATTTCACTCTCGTAAATTAAATAAACCTCAGCATTAGCATCGTAACTCAAACAATCTCAAATCAGTTTAGGTCTCCAAGGTAAATCACAGCTGCAAGGCTTGAAACCTTACAACCATTTACAACCTTTAGGGGCACATAGAACGGAACATAATCATCATCGCAAATCACAAGCGACGGAACACCAGAATTAAACATCACCACATCCGGGTGGCGGGACACCACAAAGAATCATCATCACTAACGCCAAGCGACGGAATACCAATCAGTCATCATCACCAGTCCAGGTGACGGAATACCATCACCACCAATCTAGGCAGTGGAACACCATCATCACCAATCTAGGCAATGGAACACCATCATCACCAATCCAGGCGACGGAATACCATCATCACCAATCTAGGCAATGGAACACCATCATCACCAATACAGGCGACGGAATACCATCATCGCCAGTACAGGCGACGGAATACCATCAACAGTTTTAGCCGGTAAACGGGATACTTCTTTTTTACAAAAACACGAATGTACCTGCTACACATCATGACAGAACGAGTCTGACAAAACAAGCAGCAGCCAATTCATGCAAACATATAGCGCCATTCAGCACTCTTCATTTACCGCTGAAACATGTTGGAATACTTCAGTACTACACACAAAAATAAACGATAAAGAAAAAAATTACAACTGTATACAATTGATTGAGTTACGATCTGTCAATACAATTAACATTGAAAGGTAGACGCCTCTGCACCAGATTCATCGTCAACATCCGGAGGCAAATAACCTTCGGACATACTACGTAAACGGTCATGGGCATACTTGTAACTTCGTCTCAAATTCAAAGCTTGTAATTTGTATCTGTCACCTTCTAAGACCTCTACGACCCTGAACGGCCCTCGGTATTTAGGATCTAACTTGGTTTGGTTACGCTCCTTATTTTGTATCACCACAACAGTCACCCATCTTGGCAACTCTGGGCCACCTCCATCCGGTGCCCAAACAAACAACAGTCACCCAACCTGGCGACTCTCAGACACCTCCATCCGGTGCCCGCCCAAACACACAGTCACTCGACCTGGCGACTCTCAGACAACCTCTCAGGTGTCCGCCCAAAAACACAGTCACCCTACCTGGCGACTCTTGGACCACCTCCCTCCGGTGTCCAACCACACTATCGCTTCCATGCGGCGATCTCAAACATCACCTCTTTCTGGTCATTGCCAACATCACCTCCCCGGTGATACGCCTGCGAGCCAAACGCACGCCACACACAGTTGTGGCCGCACAGCAACGAGAAAATCAACTCGGTGTTTTACGCCTACGTCTACGAATGGCTGAGGCTATCGGCATCCAGTTGCGAAACATCGTGTACGTCAAAGGTTCTAAATACAAACAAGTGAACGTTAAAATCACGGTCACGTACAAAAGTCCTTTATCTGCACTAGTAGATGGTCAAGGTTCAGTCTCTCCATCAATTCTGTCCAAGTCAATAATACTGTCACTATCGGCATTCAACGTTGTCTGTCGTAAGCGTGTTTGTAGGTCCTGTTAGAACTTAACGCTTTAAGGACATAACGGTCTCCTTCCAGCATATCAATAACTCTGACGGTATTTGATTTCTAAAGTGGTCGGTTACACTTCTCCATTTGTAACAACACAAAGTTAGGTAACTTGTTAAACTAAGCTTTAGTTTAGAAATTAGCCAGTGACGCTGCCTCAGAGCAATACACCACCCCATCTCATCCCAAGGGTTTCACAAGAAGTGACCAAGGGACCAAAAATTTGAGGACAAGCAACATCGTCCTTCACGCTCATACTGTACCGCCAAACAGCCCGCCAAGCGTAGCGTTTTTTTTTTGTTTTTTTTTTTTTTACAATTGGTGAAACCGCTCCAACATGGGGGAGGCCCATGTCTATTATCACATCAGCAGCAAGCTGATTAACAACTCCTGTAATAGGATGCGTTACTCTCCGTATTATCACTAGTATGTTGTCGTGCTTCACTTAGATAAAATTACAGCCTGTGTGTGTGACAAACATGACATTTAGAGGTTAGGCTACTTTACTCGTACCTAGAAGCAACTCCAGGAGGCTGTACTTCGTAACTCGGTTAACCCAACAGTTTGGTTGCTGCCAAATGATCATCATGGAAGGACTTGTAACATTGAAATCTCATTACTATACTCGAAGGAAGTGAGCATATTTTAAAGGACACTTAACTAAGAGTACCAACGTTTAAACGTGCTAAGATTCACCTGACCGTTGCCACGCGCCTAAAGCGTTTATGAACGTAAGTTCAAATACAAGGGGGCATTACGTAGATCGAATGACACGTGGACGTATTTGAACAGAGGTTACAAAATCAGTCATTTCGATTTAATAGGTAAAGAATGCACCTGATGTAACCACTAGCTATGCCTGACGTGGTGAAGTAGTGACCACATATGAAGTCAATCGATGTGCTAATCTATCAGAGGAAACAATTTCCGTTCAGGCATGTTGTTGTCATTTTTTTTCACGGTTATCAACACTTGCGTTCTATGCTATCCTTTTTCTTTACCAGCATGATAAGGCCGTCAAAAAGGGAAAGCTTCGGGGCTTACGACATTCGCAGCCTCCAGCCCATGAATCCTGTATCATCATCACATCAGCCGTAAGACGTCCACCACTGCACTCCGCATACTACCCTGTTATTATTCTCTTTTTTTTACAATTGGTAAACAAACTATTTTATTGGGGTCCCCGAAACTCGTATACCTACATAGGGTCTATACGATAGCGGGGCATTAAGGATGCCCTCGACAAATTCATCACGAAAGCTATTAAAAATAGGCAACAACTTTGGCCTATGATCAATGAGGATATCAGTCGCAATACTACGAAAGCTAATAAGAGTTTACTCCATGTTAAGATGTCGGTCTCAATATTATAAAAGCTTAAAGGGGTTTCAATACTTTCAATTCTGGTTTAGGTTTGTATAACCGAAACTCTAGTTCACTAAATGAATCATCATATTTACAAGGAGTCCTCTTTTTAAATCTTCCGTTCAATCACGACGTTGTGTCACAAGGAATGATCCGAAAGCATGTGAAAGAGTACTTTCCACAAGGCATCATTTTAGCTGCTAATGCAATCACTACTAGAAGGGTGAGGGACTAACTACTCTATTCGCATCCTTACCGACAGTCAAGCTGTTTTGTTATTGACAGACTCGTTTAAGAATACCGTCAATCCTAGATTTAAAAAATCTGAACCGATCATAATATTGTTGGCACGTATTGTTGTACGTAGGTTGGAACGTAGGTACTCGTCTGGCATAACTAAAAAATAAAAATTCTGAATGATTCCCGTCAATACTACCCTCACTCAATATTTGTTCTGTACAGTAAACGTGAGCGTTGCCTATAAAAGTCAATCGTGCGTTTGCACTGAACACACTCCCGAAAGTCTATACACGAAACTTTCTTTAACGAGAGAACAGTAGGCACCACTACAGATTAGGTAATAGTACTACGTTCGTACTATTCTAGTACCACTATCAAAACAAAAGGGGTACGACTCACCGGATTTTCGTAACACCGCGTACATCACGCACTTCGCAGAAGCCGCACGCGCCGCTCGCGTGCATCTCCGCTGCTGCCAGCACAGTCCACGCTGTCACCTCATTCCAATGGTCGTTCCGTAAGGGAGATATCGACAGTTGAGCGCCGTGCACGTGGATTAGCTTCCGGTATATTCCGGTTGAATGCTGGCAATATGATTGCAGCAGATGTAGTCGATGGTGCTTGCATAACCTCAATCAATCGCAGCATGTTCTGGTTCTGTAGCACGAAGAATTGTTGCCAGTGGTTTTTATTTCGCTGCTCCATCATCAATTTTCACATTTTCCCGTCGTTGTCCACTTGTTGCGAGCGCAGGGAACTATCCAACTTCTGATGTCGAAGGTGTGTTGGTTAGGTTAGGTTATGGATGGCCTTGTGGTTCACGTCCTTAACTATTTCGGTATTGGGCGTCGAAATAACAATGCAGCTATATCACAGAGGTCCTTCTTCAATAGTCTTGATCATTTGGTAATCGAAATTGTACAGGATGCCTTGGATAACAATGGATGCAAACGCGGTGATCACAGCGATGGCGTGACACGTCCGTTTTTGCTCACAGATCACCACTACTTGTGTTCTGCTCGACGCTCCGTCAAAAAGTGTCTGCTCCGAGACTGACGTCCAGCTAATGTGGCTTCTCCACAGATCTAATAAATTCTCAACTCAGTGTGGCAGCACAAACAGCCTTCCGTTAATACATCATCTTTGCTACCACAAACGATCGTCTCACGAGTACAAGCGATCGTCACGCCACCACCGGTTTCACCCAGGTACTAATACCTGACGTTTGATCCAAACAAAGTGTAACTATGTAAACTTATCTCGAGCTGGTATTGGTCGCGTTTTCAATGACACTCCGACATATGTATAAAGTTTCATTAGAATCGGCCTATCCATTTTCCAGAAGTAGTAATTTTAAGTTTGTATGGAAAACGATTTTGTGAATGTATGTCAGCGTCTATGTATGGTATCCAGAGCCAGACATTTCTTAATACAGGGTTTTGTTTGCAGTGTAAAGTGAACTTCGAGACGGGCGACCCACTGGACGAGCTGACGCCAGAAGCACAGAAGTGGGTGGCGAGTCTGGGCAGCAAGGCGACCACACTCAGTGAAATATCCAGAACCAAAGACGAAGCAGTAAGTAACACTCACTAGAGGCGCTCCCTTTTACTTGTCACCGAATGACATCTGAAAAATCTGAACCCATACAACATCACAGAAATACATTGGTTCAGGTATGTATGATGTCTCTGTAACAAATTCGTTTCCAGGGGACATGGAAACATCCCTAATATTATAAATGTGAAGTTTGTTTGTTACCTTTTCACGCTTCAACGCCTTGACCAATCTTAATGAAATTTAGCATGCAGGTAGCCTGTGTCACGAGGAGGGGACATAGGGTACTTTTTATCCCGTGAAAATAGCATAGCCCGATGCAGTTCCTACGGGAACTGAAAACATACATACTCTTTTTTGGTTAATTTCTTTAACATCGCAACGGAACAATGGATTGTGTGATTTTTTGCACAGATGATTGAGGGGGTGGGAAATGACATGATTTACTAATAAGCATATCCTGACATAGTTCCCGAGGGATCTAGGGAAAACTCATTTCCGCGCTCGCGCACGTCAGTGTCGCAACGGAGCTACGGACTGAAGTGGTTTTTTATATAGAATTGGTTGAAGGGGTGAGAGGTGACAAAGACTTCTAATCAGACTTCTATCAGATATCGTTCCCGATTCCGCGCTCGCGCACGTCAGTGTCGCAACGGAGCTACGGACTGAAGTGGTTTTTTATATAGAATTGGTTGAAGGGGTGAGAGGTGACAAAGACTTCTAATCAGACTTCTATCAGATATCGTTCCCGATTCCGCGCTCGCGCACGTCAGTGTCGCAACGGAGCTACGGACTGAAGTGGTTTTTTATATAGAATTGGTTGAAGGGGTGAGAGGTGACAAAGACTTCTAATCAGACTTCTATCAGATATCGTTCCCGATTCCGCGCTCGCGCACGTCAGTGTCGCAACGGAGCTACGGACTGAAGTGGTTTTTTATATAGAATTGGTTGAAGGGGTGAGAGGTGACAAAGACTTCTAATCAGACTTCTATCAGATATCGTTCCCGATTCCGCGCTCGCGCACGTCAGTGTCGCAACGGAGCTACGGACTGAAGTGGTTTTTTATATAGAATTGGTTGAAGGGGTGAGAGGTGACAAAGACTTCTAATCAGACTTCTATCAGATATCGTTCCCGATTCCGCGCTCGCGCACGTCAGTGTCGCAACGGAGCTACGGACTGAAGTGGTTTTTTATATAGAATTGGTTGAAGGGGTGAGAGGTGACAAAGACTTCTAATCAGACTTCTATCAGATATCGTTCCCGATTCCGCGCTCGCGCACGTCAGTGTCGCAACGGAGCTACGGACTGAAGTGGTTTTTTATATAGAATTGGTTGAAGGGGTGAGAGGTGACAAAGACTTCTAATCAGACTTCTATCAGATATCGTTCCCGATTCCGCGCTCGCGCACGTCAGTGTCGCAACGGAGCTACGGACTGAAGTGGTTTTTTATATAGAATTGGTTGAAGGGGTGAGAGGTGACAAAGACTTCTAATCAGACTTCTATCAGATATCGTTCCCGATTCCGCGCTCGCGCACGTCAGTGTCGCAACGGAGCTACGGACTGAAGTGGTTTTTTATATAGAATTGGTTGAAGGGGTGAGAGGTGACAAAGACTTCTAATCAGACTTCTATCAGATATCGTTCCCGATTCCGCGCTCGCGCACGTCAGTGTCGCAACGGAGCTACGGACTGAAGTGGTTTTTTATATAGAATTGGTTGAAGGGGTGAGAGGTGACAAAGACTTCTAATCAGACTTCTATCAGATATCGTTCCCGATTCCGCGCTCGCGCACGTCAGTGTCGCAACGGAGCTACGGACTGAAGTGGTTTTTTATATAGAATTGGTTGAAGGGGTGAGAGGTGACAAAGACTTCTAATCAGACTTCTATCAGATATCGTTCCCGATTCCGCGCTCGCGCACGTCAGTGTCGCAACGGAGCTACGGACTGAAGTGGTTTTTTATATAGAATTGGTTGAAGGGGTGAGAGGTGACAAAGACTTCTAATCAGACTTCTATCAGATATCGTTCCCGATTCCGCGCTCGCGCACGTCAGTGTCGCAACGGAGCTACGGACTGAAGTGGTTTTTTATATAGAATTGGTTGAAGGGGTGAGAGGTGACAAAGACTTCTAATCAGACTTCTATCAGATATCGTTCCCGAGGGATCTGACGAAAACTTGCGGCTCGCGCACTCACACTCAAATAAAAACAATGTCCACGCGGGCGAAGCCGCGGGAAAAAGCTAGTATCAGATGAATTATTGTAATATTTTAAATCAATTTTCTCATTTCAGATACACAAAGCTATTGAGGACGGCATCAAACGGGCGAACAAGCAGGCCATTTCCAATGCGCAAAAAATACAGAAATTCACCGTCCTACCCAGAGACTTCTCTATGAATACTGGAGAATTAGGTTTGTATGATTAAATTCGATAAAATATTATTTTTTTAGATATTTGGTTAATTTTACTAACGAGCTCATCAAATTGATTTTCAGGACCCACGCTCAAAGTTAAGCGAAACGTTGTATACGAGAAATATAAAGACATTATAGAAGACTTTTACAAAGAATGATGAATTATAGACAATTAATTTGCATGTAGGGAAAAAGGGCTATATTTAAATCATTGTAATTATAAATATATTGCTCAATTGTTATTACTATTGAAATTGTGGATGAATTATTGAGATATGTAAATAATATTTTTGTTACTGAAAATACATTTTTGACAAAACCAATGTTTTTATTATATAAAGATTTTTAACATAATTAAAATTTATTTTGTATATTCTACGTACTAATAAATTCCATTGAATTCTAATAGCTAACTACAATACGGTAAGTGCTCTTATGTTAATTGTAAACAAATGTTATAAAAAAGGATATTAACAACAATACTGATTATATGGAATGGATCAATTAAATACTGAATCACAGCTTAACGTTGCTTATGGAATGGATTATTTAAGATTTTTCAAACAAAACATATATTTTTTTCATTTGTAAGGTAGACTTTAAAGATGGGCAAGTGATATCGGTCGGTTCTTTTAAATTAATTTCGGCTTTTGCGACATTAACTTTTATTCGTTTAAATTTTTTTTTATGAAAAATCTTAAATAATCGCTAGGTTATGTTGAGCATAGTATTAGCATAATTTAAGTACAAAGCGAGCCTTTGAAACAAAACAGTCAAATCAACAAGTTGTGTACAAGTCTGATAGGTTTACAATAAAGTGCATTCGTCTTAAAAATCGCATTAAGAATCATTAGGCAGGCTCGAAAGTTTATGGACGTGTCACACCGGATGCCCGCTGCGGGCAAATTTGCTGTGATCTGAGCGCACACTGCACCGCCTCCCGTATGACAAATCCCAAGTACAGTCCGCATAATAAATCAAACGAAGTACCACATAATAACATTCATCAACTTAATCACATCCTCGAATTATTTTTGAAACACCTAAACGCTCAAAAGCATATTCACAAAATCGTATCCCATAAAAAAATAAAATGACTACTTCTTGATAGATGGGCCGATTCTAATAGAAATTTAAACACATAAGAAAGTTACGCAATTTTAGTTTGTAGATAGATTACATTTTAAAAAAAAATGTGGTGTCATTAGTGATTTAAGGTTTGTATAGTAATCTTAAAGTTTGCTAATCTAAAATAAAATTTTAAAAGAAAGTTGTTCAAAAATTTTAATCTATCCACAAACTAGAATTTCGTGTCTTGCTTACGTGTATAAGTTTCATTAGAATCGGCCCATCCATTTTCAAGAAGTAGTAATTTTAAGTCTGTATGGGAAACGATTTTGTGATTGTTTACATTATTAGTTTTCGTGAAAAAGCTCTTTGTTTCGCTACTACATATACAGGTGTAACAAAATTGGTGTAGGACCCGTTAGCTGGCGGTTCTACTCATCATACTGAACAACTTTCCCCAAGGAACTCATAATCCATTCTCAAAAAAAATTGGCCCTCCATACAAAAATGCACAAAATTGATCGATCAGCCGATCGATTCGTATGAACAGTTAAAATATTTTTTTGCGATTTCAGCAAAGTCGTAGAACAATAGTTATTCGGTGTGACGAGTAGAAGCCTCAGCATTTTGTTACATATATATATATATATATATATATATATATATATATATATATATATATATATATATATATATATATATATATATATATATGTATATGTTTGATAGATAACTTAAAGTAGATAATGATCTTATTTTACGGCTCCACGGAGAAGTGGACTCCAGTGACAGAAACTTACACGCAGTTGAGACTGTGAGACAAATAAACTTTACAAATATTACCAAAACCTTCCTTAAAATGACGATGACGGCAGCATCAAAAATCAATTATGAACTCTTAATCACTAAATTGTCCTCCTACTGAAACTTTACAAAACCTTACTCGTTTTGTTTTCCATCAAATCTTTGATTTTTAATTCACCAAAAAGCAACATGAGTATTTATGACGTTGCAAAACTATGAAGTCACGCATATGTATTTTTAACAGGTTAAAATGTAGTTTTTGACATATATGATAAAAAGTAACTCAGATGACTAGCAGTCATCATCCCTATTGCACTAAGTACATTTGTCTCCCTCTCACTACAGCAAACTATGATGAAGGAATGTGACGGACGTTACACTTCACATGGGGCCATGTATATTAAATAGAATCTCCCTGTATCATCATCATATCAGCCGAAAAACATCCACTACTGGACATAGGCCTCCCCCAAGGATTTCCACGACGATCGGTCCTACGCTGCCCTCATCCAGCGGCTTCCCGCGATCTTCATCAGGTCGTCTCTATACAGAGTGTAAAAAAATTGGTGTAGGACCCGTGAACTGGGGCTTCTACTCATCATACTGAACAACTTTCCCCAATGAACCCGTAGTCAATTCGCAAAAAAAATCGACGCTCCATACAAAAATGCACCGAATTGGTCAATCAGCTGATCGTTTTGTATGAAGAGTTAAATTTTTTTGCGATTTCAGCAGTCATACAAAAAAAAATGTAAGATGAGTATAAGCCCCAGTTAGTGGGACCTACACCAATTTTGTTACACCCGCCCTGTATGGATATAATGAATCTTCATTCCTGAAATTGTATCTATGACGTGTATGCTTAAAAATTGAGCTAAGCAATATTTTCGACGAAAGTGGGCTACCGCATGGCCACACCCTGGACACTTCATACAACGGGCCAGAAATGACATTTCAAAAAAGGAATGACGGAACAAACAAAATCGCGGCGAAATCCTATACGTTCAACAACCAAACTGTAACCAATCTGCATCAATATGGGTGACGAGGGGGTGAGGTCGCAATCGAGAGCGGCAGGGAGTGTCCATACTGTATGTTAGTAATAATATATATACTTTGGCATGGCGATGGCGCCTAGACCAGGTGCGGTCGGGAGTTAGTCTGCAGTGGGCGGGGCTTGCGCGGGGAGAGGGGGCGGCGCGTCGGCGAGGGGGAGGGGCTTGGCAACGCCGATGCGGACCACTCCCCGCGGAGCTCCCTTCAGAGCCGCCACTGCTTGCTCCAGGCTGGCGTCCTCTAGGTTCTAGAAATAACGAAACAAATACATTTTTAGTTAAAGTTATATGTTTACTAACACACAGTTATCGTATAAATGGGAAGCGTACCTATCCATATGGCAGTACAAAGAGTTGTGTATAGATAAGCCATAGACAAAATCAAAAATATTTATTTTAAGTAGGTGTTTAAATAAATAGTAAAAAAACCTAATGTATTTTACAAATAATTCATGGTTGAGATTACAGTCTCAGGTTATGGTGTTTGCTGGAGGACCAATGTCCAATACATATCCATAATAGTAAAAAATAGTAGTTTATGAAACTGTTGCATAATGAGGGGTATTTAGAAAAAATAAAATACAGTACATATTCTTTATTTTATTCGTTGCAACATTTTGGTAAAAGTATGAACTCGGCGAGTAATTATTTTTTAAATGATAGCGGCGCTAGTAAGGTAACTGGATCCCCTTAAGGGTACGGATCTAGTTAACTACTCATGAAAATAAAATAAAAATTTCCAAGAAAATACAAATCCACCAGCCCCTTCGTTCGGCTCATTTTGTATGGAGTTCAATTATTTTTTTCGAATTCATTTTGAGCTCCGTTTCTTGAGTAGGATATACCTTAACGGCTTTCACGCTATCCAAAAATCAAATGACCGTGTCATTGACAAAGGGCAGCCTGTCCCGGGAATGAGGCGCCCGTCCTGCTGTGCCCCCCGCCCGGCACCAGCGACCGGATCACCACCAGGGTGTGCGACGGACGCAGCGGGTCCTGGTAGTCGAGAACCCAGACATACATTTTTTAACCGCCTCCGTGGCGTAATGGTTAGTCCATTCGCTTTACACTAGGAGGTCGCGGGTTCGATTCCGGCGGGGTCAACTTGTAAGACTCGGTTTGGTTGGTGGCAGGGCATTTTCTAAGCCCGCCTGGCTAGCTACCACCATCTCATCTAAGTCTTGCCGCCAAACTTCAGTGTTAACAACATTGATGTGTTCTGGCTTGAAGATAAGATAGCCAGTTCTCCATTGCATTGGGGAATCTTGGTAAGCCGCTTCCATCTTCGGCATCGTCGTCACTTACCATCAGGTGACGGTACCAAGGGCTTACCAATTGTAAATAAAAAAAATACCGTATCATTGACAAACAGCAGCCTGTCCCCGGGAATGAGGCGGCCGTCCTGCTGCGCCACCCCGCCCGGCACCAGCGACCGGATCACCACCAGGGTGTGCGACGGACGCAGCGGGTCCTGGTAGTCGAGGATGGAGAACCCGAGCCCGCGCTCGCCTTTCACCAGTTCTGGAAATAATAACATTTTTCTGTAACAACTTTCTAACATTTGATGGCTACAAGTTTCGTCTATTATTTTCATTTAATATTTGATAAACAAGTCACTATTAACTTAGAGTATCTTTGAATCCTTTTGAAATTTGATATGTATGTATTCTTTCTTGTAAATTCTATAATAGGGGATCGGACTGCATCAAAAATAAATTCTGAAATATGATTTCCTAAATTGCTCTCCTCTTGAAGTTTCAAAAAACCTTACTCGTTTTGTTTTTCCATCACGTCTTTAATTTTTAATTGATCATATTCACAAAATAAGTTCGTCAATGACGCTTAAAATCTATGACGTCACTTGTGGATATTTCAAACATTTTTAGAACAAAATTTCGTTTTTGACAGATCATAAAAAGTTACTCAAATGACTAGCAGTCCGATCCCCTATGGTTTTGGGATTATTATTGATTGTTGGTTGTTTATAGATTCATGGTATTTCTTAAAAATATCATTCAAATATTGATGGCCGTTTAGCTAGAAATCAACGTTTTAGCGCCCAAGGTACTTTCTCAATTGGTTCATTATGCAAACACAGAGCAGTCACGTGCACAGAGACTTTATTTCTTCCACCTGTCACTATAAGATATGAAAGAGGAGTCTACATCTACGATTTAAACAAAAAGATGTTTTTTTTGTAAATAAAAGTTAAAGCTAATATAAGCGTGTTAATGAAGATGTCTGCGGTAGAATACGTAACTCAGCTTTGTATTAAAAACCGGCCAAGTGCGAGTCGAGTCGGAACCGCACACAAAGGGTTCCGTACCACCATACTAGATGGCGCTTGTTTCTTCACGTTTTAAAAAATACTCTTTTTTGTATGGAGACTTTCACGTTTTCTAATTTTTAGTATTTTCTGTTATAGCGGCAACAGAAATACACCATCTGTGACAATTTCAACTGTGTAGCTATCTCGGTTCATGAAATACAGCCCGGTGACAGACGGACGGACAGCGGACTCTTAGTAATAGGATCCCATTTTTACCCTCTGGGTACGGAACCCTAAATATGAAGATATCTTCGCGGAAGTAAAACGCGTAACTAAGTATTCGTGCGAGATTCCAAAATAAAGAGCTGCGATGTGAATAAACCGTACCAATGATCTGCGGCTCAGAGGACCACATGGCGAGCCCGGTGAGCGGCTCGAGACTGCGCGAGCGCACCTTGCCGCCCGACAGCAAGCCGCCCTCCTCGGCCCCCGCGCCCGCCAGGCTGCCATCTGATTTCGCCTGAAATTTCACTTATTGTTTAGGATAAGTTTTTGACGTGACAACGTCTAATAAATCGATGGACGCCGGCTGCACGCACGAAAAAGGATGACTCATTGTCCCGTTACGCTCATTGTCCCGTTACGCTCATTGTCCCGTTACGCTAATTGTAACGTTATGTATGCAATAATTTCATCAATGTTTTTTTATGACGTTTTCACGTTAAACTATCGTCCGTAAACCGACTTTACAGACAACCAATTTTTTTAATCCAATTAACATTATGCAGCCCAAACAGATCCCACGGGTCTCTTCCCAAACTGGGCAAGGTTTAGGTCGACGGTACTCCAGCTCCACCCGGCATCGGCAGTCACGTCCGGATATGTTGACATTGCAGGTCTAGTAAGGACCCCAATTATTAGAAGTTTTCAAGCCGCCTGTCTGTGAGATGGCCTTAAGAGTACCATCTAGGAATAGCAACTGACACCAGCGGCAATGTGTATATATATATATATATATATATATATATATATATTACGAGTAGTACTAACATACTGTATTGGACACTAGGTTGCGACCTCACCCCCTCGTAACCCAGATTGATACAGATTAGTTACAGTTTGGTTGTCGAACTTATAGGATTTCGCCGCCATTTTGTTTGTTCCGTCATTCCTTTTTTGAGATGTCATTTCTGGCCCGTTGTATGAAGTGTCCAGGGTGTGCCAGCGGAGCGTGTTCCCTCTCACACACAATCACCTTGACGAGCGTGATGGCGGGCGGCGCCAGGTCGAGCGCGGCGGGGGCAGGGTGCGCGGGCGGCGCGGGGCGCGGCCGCGCGCACACCATGCACACCTCGCTCGACAGCTCCTTCAGGATGGACACCACTTCCAGGTGGTTCATGCCGAGGAGCCGGTGCCCGTTCACCTCTGTAAAGCAAAGAGACAGTTAGATACAGTTTGTTGCATGAAGAAAGAAGGTACCTAATGATTCGTCAATTGATCTCTATGGATTACCTAACTAAATTTTTCTCTGATAAGCTTGGTGTTGGATTTGGACCATTGTTTGTGTGTGGCGTGAAGAACTCGACAACTACCACGGAAACCATGTGCTACCCTGATGCCTCTTTAGATTATATAGTAGGTAAAATGTGTAAAAGTTCCTCTGACCAATACACCTCACTTGTGTTAATGTTAGGAAATAGCATAAATGTAAAGAAAGCTCACATTAAAAAATCTGTTGACCGGCTAATTGAGCTTAGCAAGGAAAAGAAATGTAATGTAACAGTGTGTGCATTTCCTTACTGTACTAATGAAACACCCAACTATAATACAAAATTGTATTATTTAAATTTATATTTATACAATTTGACTTGTAGTCATAGCGACTTTGTATTATTTTTTGATACAAATAGTTTTGTAAATAAGTTTAGGTTGACTCAAGACAAAATGTACTTGCCTTATGCACAGAAAAAGAAACTAGCTAATTCGTTAGCTTACGGTATTTTAAATCGTACCAACTGTATTCAGTCGGTAATAACTTGCCTAACGACGGAGCAGCCCGACGCTGGTGACGGTACCGCAGGTATAGCACAGGCTATAAATATACTTGATAGTATACCCTGCGATGCCGGCGTTGGCGGCAGTGTTCAACCTTCAGATTTAAACTAGGCTTAAAGACAACGAAGAAGCCAAGTTTTTTAAAACTAGTTCACCAAAATATTCAAGGCTTCCTCGGCAAAGAATTAGAAATAGAACTTTTTCTGGAAAAGTATTGTGTAGATATTTTTTGTGTAACAGAACACTGGCTCAAAGACCATGAAATGCTTTTTAGTTTTGAAAATTATTGTACAGCCAGTGCATTCAATCGAAAGTCCTTACAATGTGGAGGTTCAGTTATCTCTAAAGTTTAAAGAACGGAAGGACGTTGTTGGCCTTTCGATTGAAAAAACTGTGGAATTATCTTGTGTGGAGCTGGAAAACCACATCATTATTTGCGTGTATAGGCCCCCATATGACGATAACTTTGTTAGCTTCGAATCGGCAATGGAGGATGTATTAAATATCGTTAGTAAAAGCCGTAAATCCGTGATAGTATGCGACGATTTCAATGTTGATTTGTTGGAAAAAAAGTCCTTGACGACTCGAATTACTTGTCTCTTCAAGTCATTTGATTTAAATTATGTATTTCTGGAACCCACAAGAATAACAAAGACCTACAGAATAAAAAAGTCGTTACAGAATAAGTTTAAAGAAATCAATATTTTAACTGTTGCTAGTCAATTTATATATGAAAACATCATGTACGTTCGTAAGAATTTGCATTTATTTCCTAAAAACAGTGACAGGCATAATTTGAAGTTAAGAAATGTAAATAAAATAGATATAGCCTTTTCGAGACTGAGTAAGGTTAAAAAGTCATTTGTGGGGCAGTGTATAAGATTCTACAATAAAATTCCAGAAAATGTAACTAGTTTGTCAGAGAATAAGTTCAAGACTCATGTCAAAAAAGTTTTGTGCTCTAGAGGATATTATAAAATAATAGATTATGTAAATGACAAAGATATTTATGTTGATTCTATATCAAATACTATTACCTGAGACTGTAATCTGAATCATGACATTATTTGTAATATACTGTAATTTTTTTTTGTTTTGACTATTTAAAAGTGTGTGTAAACACCTATTTGAAATAAATTGTTTTTGATTTGATTTTGATTTGCTGGTCAACGGGTCGATGAACTCCAGTGCGACCGAAGGGTCTCTCAAGCACACTGAGTTTCTATATCTCCAGAGGGAGATTATATGTCATGTACATGGCCCCACGTGGTATATTGTCATACGGCATATTTATCCCATAGGTTGCTGCAGTAAAAGTGAGACATAGTGTTTTTTTTTATTATTAAAAAAATTGAGTGCGTTTGGCTGCACCTCACCTGATGGTAAGTGCCGATGCAACCGAGGATGTGACACGCGAGCTCAAACAGTGCCTATTCACTCTCGTCTTAAAGATTCCTAAATTATACGAATCGGGGAATACAGACGCCAGAAGAGAATTCCACTCCTTGTCCGTTCGCATGATGAACGAAGACGCAAAACGCTTCGTGCGTAATGGTGGAACATTGACGAAAAAGGGGTGGAAACACCCTCCGCGCCTGGTCGTCCGATGATGAAACGGAGAGGGGGGAATGCGGTCGAAGCTCCAAGGCACACTCTCCGAAATGAATCCTGTAGAAAACCGATAGACAGGCAACTATGCGGCGATGCTCGAGGCTTTGGAGCCTGTTTGATACAAGTTCATCGTGTAACTTTAAAACATTTTATTTTTCTCAGCTGTCTTTGAATCTGTTACTTGGCTCCAAATCTCCGTCGAGCTGTGAAAAGACATCGCTCCTCTGCTCTGGATATATATGTTTAGAAACTCCAATGAATTTCACAGGCAGCACGGAGCGCACGTAGTGGTGCGGCCTCACCTCGCGCCTACCCAATACACGATAGATGATATTCTAGTACCTACTGCGTCCAGTTGTTACCAACCCGTCGGTCCATCACTGTAGCTTACCCAGCAACTCGTCCCCGGGCCGATGAACCCCCGCACGGCCGACGGGGCCCTCGGGCAGCACGGAGCGCACGTAGTGGTGCGGCCTCACCTCGCGCCTACCCAATACACGATAGATGATATTCTAGTACCTACTGCGTCCAGTTGTTACCAACCCGTCGGTCCATCACTGTAGCTTACCCAGCAACTCGTCCCCGGGCCGATGAACCCCCGCACGGCCGACGGGGCCCTCGGGCAGCACGGAGCGCACGTAGTGGTGCGGCCTCACCTCGCGCCTACCCAATACACGATAGATGATATTCTAGTACCTACTGCGTCCAGTTGTTACCAACCCGTCGGTCCATCACTGTAGCTTACCCAGCAACTCGTCCCCGGGCCGATGAACCCCCGCACGGCCGACGGGGCCCTCGGGCAGCACGGAGCGCACGTAGTGGTGCGGCCTCACCTCGCGCCTACCCAATACACGATAGATGATATTCTAGTACCTACTGCGTCCAGTTGTTACTAACCCGTCGGTCCATCACTGTAGCTTACCCAGCAACTCGTCCCCGGGCCGATGAACCCCCGCACGGCCGACGGGGCCCTCGGGCAGCACGGAGCGCACGTAGTGGTGCGGCCTCACCTCGCGCCTACCCAACACACGATAGATGATATTCTAGTACCTACTGCGTCCAGTTGTTACTAACCCGTCGGTCCATCACTGTAGCTTACCCAGCAACTCGTCCCCGGGCCGATGAACCCCCGCACGGCCGACGGGGCCCTCGGGCAGCACGGAGCGCACGTAGTGGTGCGGCCTCACCTCGCGCCTACCCAACACACGATAGATGATATTCTAGTACCTACTGCGTCCAGTTGTTACTAACCCGTCGGTCCATCACTGTAGCTTACCCAGCAACTCGTCCCCGGGCCGATGAACCCCCGCACGGCCGACGGGGCCCTCGGGCAGCACGGAGCGCACGTAGTGGTGCGGCCTCACCTCGCGCCTACCCAATACACGATAGATGATATTCTAGTACCTACTGCGTCCAGTTGTTACTAACCCGTCGGTCCATCACTGTAGCTTACCCAGCAACTCGTCCCCGGCCCGATGAACCCCCGCACGGCCGACGGGGCCCTCGGGCAGCACGGAGCGCACGTAGTGGTGCGGCCTCACCTCGCGCCTACCCAACACACGATAGATGATATTCTAGTACCTACTGCGTCCAGTTGTTACTAACCCGTCGGTCCATCACTGTAGCTTACCCAGCAACTCGTCCCCGGGCCGATGAACCCCCGCACGGCCGACGGGGCCCTCGGGCAGCACGGAGCGCACGTAGTGGTGCGGCCTCACCTCGCGCCTACCCAACACACGATAGATGATATTCTAGTACCTACTGCGTCCAGTTGTTACTAACCCGTCGGTCCATCACTGTAGCTTACCCAGCAACTCGTCCCCGGGCCGATGAACCCCCGCACGGCCGACGGGGCCCTCGGGCAGCACGGAGCGCACGTAGTGGTGCGGCCTCACCTCGCGCCCGCCCTCCACGTCAACAGTCCCCTCCAAAGAGATCCCGAGACCGCCGCCGCCTCGCACTACCACACCCACTACGATCTCCACTTCCTCGCCTGCAACAGACATTAGTTCATGCATATTTGTACACACAAATAAATCCTTACTAATATTATAAATGTGAAAATGTGTATGTTTGTTACCTTTTCACGCTTCAACGCCTAGACCAATCTTTATGAAATTTGGCATGCAGGTAGCCTGTGCCCGGGAAGGACATAGGCTACTTTTTATCCCGGGAAAATAGCATAATCTGATGCAGTTCCTGAGGGAATTAAAATAATACTCGATTGTTATTTTTTTGTTGTGATGGTGGAGTAGGTGGGAAACGACATAATTTACTAAACACTCCTAAAGACAGTTATAAAAACGATATCCACGCGGGCGTTGCCGCGGGAAAAAGCTAGTACATTATAACTAAATATTATAATAGAGGTAAAGTTTGTAAGTATATATGTTTGGGTGTAAGAGGTAATCTCCGAAAGTACTCATCCGATTTTAAAAATTCATTCATCAATATTAAGAAAGGACCTTCACGCGGGCATCTATATCCACACGGGCGAAGCTGCGGGCAACAGGTCGTTATAAACAATTTAGAAAAGCAAAAAGTTTTCTTGTGCAGAATTATACTATATATTCGTACTGATAGACTTGTGCTCTGGCTTTTTTTATCCATAAAGCGATAAGTGTTGTTAATGACTTTCAGTTGTTCCGCAAAATAACCGCCTCCGTGGCGTAATGGTTAGTCCATTCGCTTCACACTAGGAGGTCGCGGGTTCGTTGGTTGGTGGTAGGGCATTTTCTTAGCCCGCCTGGCCAGCTACCACCATCTTATCTAAGTCTTGCCGCCAAATATCAGTGTTAACAACATTGATGTGTTCCGGCTTGAAGATAAGATATCCAGTTCTCCATTGCGTTGGGGAATCTTGGTAAGCCCGCTTCCATCTTCGGCATCATCGTCACTTACCATCAGGTGAGATGATGCCAAGGGCTTACCAATTATGAATAAAAAAAATACAGCGATTCGTGATTTCCTTTGACAGAGTTGATCCTTATAACCCAATGATGGACTTAAAAAGTGATCCACCGAGAATATTTATGTAAATTTGGGGGATGGTGCTCAGCCTAATCTAGATACTTATAGTTTCGCTACTAGACCCAGTTTGGTTACCTTTTCACGTCTCAACACCTCGACCAATCTTGATGAAATTTGACATGAAAGTAGCCTGTGTCACTGAGACGGACATAAGCTACTTTTCATATAAATCAAGGACACCGAATTCATTTAGGTATGGCATCATTTTCGCACCATGCAGTAGTATAAACCTATAAAATAATATTTTTTTTAATTGTTTTTTGACTTAGTTATTTTAAAAAGAAAATATTTCATATGACTTGTCCACGATTTGGAATATGTATTTGAAAAAAAAAACTGCAAAAAGCCCTATTATCCTTTAATATAAAAAATAAAATAGGGGTATTGTAAAAAAAACCGTTCACAGTACCTAATAGAAAGTTTAAAAAACCTAATCAAATCTTGTTTTTGATCATTAGGATGGAAGGGTTGGGTTTGCACACACAATGAACGAGTAAGTAAGTGAGTGTATCATTCCAAGGTCAAAAACAAGTTTTTTTAAAATTTCTGTATGAAGTATTGTCAACTGATTTTAATTTTTTTCAATACACCGGAGAGCGTAGTGTAGGCAGGCCTCCCAGTCGGTGGACCGATGACCTGGTGAAGGTCGCGGGAAGCCGCTGGATGCGGGCAGCACAGAACCGGTCATCGTGGAGATCCTTGGGGGAGGCCCATATCCAGCAGTGGACGTCCTTCGGCTGATATGATGATGATGATAATTCATACATCATCATCATATCAGCCGAAAGATGTCCAGCAGTGGACGTCCTTCGGCTGATATGATGATGATGATAACCCATACATCATCATCATATCAGCCGAAAGACGTCCACTGCTGGACAAAGGCCTCTCACAAGGATTTCCACGACGACCGGTCTTGCGCTGCTCGCATCCATCGGCTTCCCACGACCTTCACCAGGTCGTCGGTCCACTGCGTGGGATGCCTGCCTACGCTATGTCTTCAGGTGCGCGGTCGCCACTCGAGAAATTTACTGTCCCAGCGGCCATAATATGTTCTACGAGCTCTGTGCCCTGCCCACTGCCACTTCAGTTTAGCGATTCCAAGAGCTATGTCGGTTACTTTGGTTCTCCTGCGGTCTCGCCCCATTGCCCTTTTGGTGACCTTCAGCCTTCTTATGAGGCCCATATCAAAATATATATGTTAGTACTAACGTACAGTATGGACACTCCCTGCCGCTCTCTAGATTCGACCTCACCCCCCCTCCCCCCGCCCCCGTCACTCAGATTGGTAACTAGACTGGTTACCGAACGTAAAGGATGAGCTACGTTACCGCGCCCCGACCGCTGTCATTTCGTTTGGGAATTATTAAATTCAAATTTGGTAAACTGTTCATTTTACTGATGTTTTAGTTCACATATGGTAAAGGCAATAAAACTAAGCTTTTACACATATGCTTTGGAGAAAACGCATTAACCTTGTTTTTTTTGTGAAGCGTCTTAAATCATCATATCAGCCAAAGGACGTCCACTGCTGGATATAGGCCTCCCCTAAGGATCTCCACGACGACCGGTTCTGCGCTGCCCGCATCCAGCGGCTTCCCGCAACCTTCAAATATTTGTTAAGAATTAAATTCGCATTCCAAAAAAATATTGATTGTTATTGTAGGTATCTAAGTTACCTTTACATATTTTTTTAAGTTTATCACCTTATATTTTTACTCCACAGTTGATAAGTCCTCACCTGATGGTAAGTGACGATGATGATGCCGAAGATGGAAGCGGGCTTACCGTGATTCCCCAGTGGGGATCTGGCAATCTTATCTTCAAGCCGGAACACATCAATGCTGTCAACTTTGATGTTTGGCGGCAAGACTTAGATAAGATGGTGGTAGCTAACCAGGCGGGCTACGAAAATGCCCTATCACCAACCAAAACGAGTCTTACAAAGTTGACCCCGCCGGGAATCAAACCCGCAACCTCCTAGTGTGAAGCGAATAAACTAAACATTGATTTTTAACCGCCTCCGTGGCGTAATGGTTAGTCCATTCGCTTCACACCAGGGATTCGCATGTTTGATTCCCGGCGGAGTCAACTTTGTAAGACTCTGTCCATTCTATCTACGGTCGGTAAGACGAGGTCATTGCTCTCCGGGTTCACGTCAAAGGTTACGTGATTTTTTTAATTTTACGCGGGAATACACGGACATCTATTTACTAGCGTGGGATTTAGTTGCATGCGTACCTATAGCTACGTTTGAAGAACAATTTTATTCATGTAAGTTACCTACCTACCTACCAAGTAGGTAACCACTGTTGCTTGTTACATGCAGTAAATATCTAACAAACATTTCGTGACCAATGCCCGCCGCCGGCGCCGGTGTGATTCAACCCTACCTGCATTGACGTCTATAGATACGTCAGTTGTTTATATGTATATCATTTCTCGCTCGTTTGTATGGAGTGTCCGGGGTATGATCGTGGCCATGGGCCCATGGCTGAGCATTGTGGTTTGTTGTTTGTACGAGTATATAGTGATCTAATAGTAATTGGAAACTTTTTACCGAAGTCAATAACCCAAACAATTCAACAAAAAAAATTCCGTGCCTTGCAGGTGATTGCGGCCGCCGGCGGCCGATCGGAAGCGGGGCCATACATTTCTGGCCGATCGGCCGCAAGGCATGGAAGTCTTCCTTTAACTTTTTTGCCGGTTTTGGTTTTGTAAAAAAAAAACTGTAATGTTGTAAAACTGAATAAATGCTTCAAAAGTATCCTATGTCACTCAGGGGATCAAGACGAATCTACCGACACCTCGCATTCCTAAATCCATAAAGCTGTTTAGGCTACAGGCTCAGCCAAAGAAATATACATACAAACATACACCTTAATAATATAACTTTCCTTTTTAGGCAGACTATTTTAGGTATTATTTTTTCTATGTCAGTTACCGAGTATAGCCTGCCACTTCCTCCTGATAGCTTCCTTCTGCTCCTCAGTGCGCGGCATATCGAAGGGCGGCAGTGCGCGCGCGCCGAGCGCCGGCGGCGGCGACGGCGGCAGCGGCGGCGGCACCTCCCCCGCCTCCTCCCCGTCGCCCTCCACACTGTACCAATTAAATATGTTATTACACTTGAAATTCGCAGTGTACAGTACAGTTGAACCACAAATATTAGGTCCCCATGTATGTCCTGAATGCAGGATGAAACTGAAGTCATCGGCAACATCCTTACTAATATTATAAATGTGAAAATGTGTGTTTGTTACTTTTTCACGACTCCACGCCTTGACCAATCTTAATGAAATTTGGCATGCAGCTAGTTTGTGTCACGAGGAAGGACATAGGCTACTTTTTATCCCGTGAAAATAGCATAGTCCGATGCAGTTCTTGAGGAAACTGAAAATATACTCTTTTTTGGTTAATTAATTTATTTAACATCGCAACGGAACAATAGATTGTGTGATATTTTGCACAGAGATGGTTGAGGGGGTGGGAAATGATATGATTTACTAATAAGCATATCCTGATATAGTTCTCGAGGGACCTGGAGAAAATGCATGTCCAAGCTCGCGAGCCGCTTGCGGCTCGCGCGCTGAGTACCCTCTAAGACAGTCATAAAAACGATGTCCACGTGGGCGAAGCCGCGGGCAAAAACTAGTTTTAAAATAACTCACAAAAATCTACCACTCATCATATCGGCTCATATACGTCCCCACCGAAGGGCTCGAGAGCCTACTGTAGGAGCCCCAGCTTAGTAGACGGCTGCGACCCAGTACATTCAGTGAAGTTTGCAGATGTTCAAGTTAAAAGTTTTTCTTTGTAGCAGTTAGTTTATTTGTAGTGATTTTACATTTTACAAGGCACTTAATGCACTTCTAGTTTTGGTAAGAGTTAGTAGCAAACTTAAAAATAATGATTAGTTATTTATTATATATAACAGTAACGAGGTCGCACGATGTGCTGCCTCAACATAATGTGCGGTCTTTGAACCGTACATACTCCGCACCCGGAAAAGAAGAAAATAGTTATCTTATCTATACTTATAAAATATGAAGTTTATGAAATAAAGTTTACAATGTTTTACTTAAGATTAGTTAAAGTCAAAAGTGGGGGTTTGTTGTGGAAGATTCCGTGCTTCTCTTGGATGGCTGTACCTCCTCCAGTTCAATGTCTTCATAGACTGGTTGGCACTGCTTGCCGCTGCTGCCCGACTTCTTGTTGACGTTGCGGCGTAGCCAGTGCTTTACTGCCAGATAAGGTGAAGCTGTTTGTATCCATTTTGAGGTGTTTCCTTGCGTTTTCATAGGTAATGGAAGAGATCGATGAACTGTGAATTCTTCATCACATATTAGTGGTATGTGAATTTCAAATAGGAAAAGTCGTTCGTGACCCGTGCTTTGACGTAAAGCAGTTTATAAATATCCTTTATGTCTCCTTGACAAGATAGACTAACAGGGAAAGACAATGTGCTTGGACGTTTTCCGGATATCTCGCTAAGTTGTTTTATTAAGTTAATCTGCGTAAATAAATTAATGTCGATGTGACCTTGATAAACGTCTGTAAGATTTTCAAATAGTGTTTCTTGCACAGTTTTCAGACTTTTCAGTAACAAATACGAAGTAAATGAGGATGTGCTGAAGTAATTGATTCCTACATTTTGGCGAGGCTCGCGTTGGTTTGTTCAATGAAGGTAATCATCAGCGTGAATTGTTTAGTATGTTAGTTTGGCTGAGTTACATGTAGATTGTTGTTTTTCCTGTTTTTCATCTTCTTCTTGACACAAAGGTAGAGGACAAAGCTTTACTATCGGACGCTTTATCACTCCCGTCTTGGTCTTCAGTGACGTCACTCGAACGTGACCGTCGCTACCTCTGTGAAGCTCGGTCACTTTCCCCATAGCCCACTTTCCAGGGGGTAGATTATCTTCTTTGATTAATACGATGTCTCCTTCTTTCAGATCTTTCATGGTTTTTTGCCACTTGCTTCTTACTTGAAGTTGATTTAAATAGTCGGTAGACCAGCTCTTCCAAAAGCGTTGCAACATGTGCTCGTTTAATTGCCAACGTTTCCTTATATCGATATTTCTGACGTCAAGATAGTCAGACTGCGGAATTGACAGTATAGCACTTCCAGTGAGGAAGTGGCCGGGGGTTAAGCAGTTGTAAAATTCATCTGGATCTTCACTCAACTGAACCAGCGGACGGGAATTCATACAAGCTTCGATTTTGGAAACCAAGGTCAAAAAAAATTCGTATGTGAGCTTTTGATCTCCCAGGACTCGACGTAAATGATTTTTCATAGACTTGACCGCTGCTTCCCATATTCCACCGGCGCTAGGCCATGCTGGACAATTAAAATGCCATTCCACGTTTAGTTTGTTTATTTCGTCAAAGAAGTCAGGAGACATTAGCTGTTTGAAGTCGTTGAACTCGTCGCGCAGAGCTTTTGCTGCGCCAACAAAATTGGTTCCGCAGTCACAGTACATATGTTTAGGTACTCCTCGTCTCGCACACATTTTTTGAAACGCAGCTATAAATGTTTCTGTGCTTAAATCAGACACCAGCTCAATGTGAACAGCTTTGGTACACAAGCAGATAAAAATTGCTATGTATCCTTTGGATGTCCTTGCGCCTCGTCCTTTATTTAGTTTTACGTCTACGTGCCCAGTAAAATCTACACCTGTGTGTGTAAACGGGCACGAAGGTGTTATTCTCTGTTTAGGTAAATCACCCATTATTTGATAGTTATCCTTTGCATTAAAACGATGACAGCGCACGCAGTGACGTAATCTCGCCTTGACCGCTCGGTTTCCACCTAATATCCAGTAAAACTGCCGAATGTAGGCTAAAGTTAGTTTTGGACCTCCGTGAAGGACTTTCAAATGGGCATCATCGATGATAAGTTGCGTTAACTTTCCTTTATTCGGCAAGATAATAGGGTTTTTCAATTCAACTCGTAGGTTTGAGTTTTTTAAGCGACCGCCGACCCTTATTAATCCTTTTTCATCCAAATAAGCATTTAGTTTGAAGATTTTGCTCCTGTTGGGCACATTTTTGTATTTTAATAGATGTTGATACTCTTGTTCAAATTCATTTTTTTGAAAATATTTCATAACATTTACTTTCGCTGCATTTAGTTCCGTCGATGTTAGGTAGTTAGTGTCAGCTTGCCTTTTGTTGCGTAAGCTTGAAATAAATCGCAACACCCACGCGTTTACTCTGATCAGCCGTGTAAGTGAGCTATATTTGTTTATTAGTTCATTTATGAAGTTGTCATTGTTATTTGACTGTAGGGTTGTACATGCTTGTTTTTTCATGCCCATATTTGTTGTTAATGTTGGGCTATATTTTTTACAAATTTCTTTGTTTTTTGACTTTTTAATGAAATCGGGGCCTTGCCACCAAAGTTGAAAATTCATCAGTTTTTTCGGTAGTAGTCCTCTGGAAGCACAGTCAGCTGGATTCAGCTCTGTGTTTATGTAGTACCATTTTTCAGCTGGGATGACAGCAATCGTTTTCGTAGTTCTGTTGGCCACATATCTTTCCCATCTTGAGCTTTCTCCTTTTAGCCATGCAAGTACTACTTGGGAGTCACACCAAGCAAAAATGCTGATATTCTTTTCTTTCAAAGCTTCAGTTACTTTCTTCATAAGTTGCGACAGTAACACCGCGCCACAAAGCTCAAGTTTGGGAAGTGAAACGTTCTGCGATTTTGGCACAACCCTAGTTTTGGCGGCAATCAGATTAGTAGTTATTCCACCTTGCTCGTTTCTTAAGCAGCTGTAGATTACGCACGCATAAGCCTTTTCACTCGCATCGCAGAATCCATGAAGTTCCATTTCATTTTCCGTACTTCCAATCCATCTATTTAATCGTAGATTTTTTATTTCAGGCAGTTCAGCTTCCAGTTTCAGCCATTTTTGTAGAATGTGTTGAGGTAGCAAATCATCCCATCCAATCTTATTTAGCCATACTTCTTGAAATAACAGCTTTGCTGACACTGTGATAGGGGAAAGCCATCCCAAGGGGTCATAGAGTTTCGATATTTTAGATAAAAGCTTCCTTTTAGTAATTCGATCGTTTATGTTATTTTCAAGCTCCCAGTTAAAAATGAATGTGTCAGCTTTTGGATTCCAACTCAACCCTAAGGTTTTCATAGTTTCATCATCCTTGAAATCAAACAGGGTTTTCGTTGAAATTTGATCTTCTGATAGATTTTCCAGCAACTTAGGGTCGTTACAAGACCATTTCCTTAGGTTCATGCCTCCCTTTTTCAATAAATTAATTATAGACTGTTGTATGTGTAGAGCTTCGCGAAGGGAGTTATGACCGCTAATTAGGTCATCAACATAGAGCTCGTTTTGCAGTATTTTAGCAGCCTCGGGGTAGGAGCTTTCTTCATCGATAGCTAATTGTCTGAGTGTTCTCATAGCTAGCCACGGAGCGCACTTCGTTCCATAACTTACAGTACAGAGCTGAAGAGATTGTAATTTTTCATTAGTAGGTGAGTCACGCCATATGATCTTAAGTAGGTTTTGTTGTTCTTCGGAAATCCATATGTTTCTGTACATTTTTTCAATGTCAGCAGTATAGACGTACTTGTAGTTTTTCCATTTGATGAGTAAGGATTGAATATCTTTTTGAAGATTAGGACCTTTCATCATGACGTCATTTAAGCTGTAACCCGTAGTAGTTTTTTGGGATCCATTAAACACTACATGTAGTTTCGTAGTGAGTGACTGCTCCCTCAGCACCTTGTGATGGGGAAGATAGTATTCGATTCCCATACTTGTGTTTGTACAAGGCTTCATATGTTGTAAGTCAATATATTCGTGAATAAAATCTTTATACATAGATGCAATTTTTTGTTGTTTTTGTAGTCTTTTTTCTTGTTGTAAAAATTGTGAAATAGCTACATGCTTTGATTGGCCTAGTTGTTTTTCATAGTCGGGGTACATAGGCATTTTCACTATGTACTTTCCATCGGACCCTCGTTGAGTAGTCTGCTGGAAAAACTCTTCGCAGTAGATGTCATCATTGATGTCATTTTTGTTTGACATTATATCTTCAGTTTCCCAGTACTTTGAAATCTCATTTAAGTTTATTAAAGTTGCATGGCAATTAAAAGTTTTTAGCTTCCCACATAATATCCAGCCCAGTTGAGTTTGCTGGGCAATGGGAGATTGTTGATGTCCTTTTAAGACTCCATCCATGATAATGTCAGCATAGACATCAGCCCCTAAAAGTAGGTCCACAGCACGTGACACGTTGAACTCTGGATCAGCTAGTTTCAGATTTTGAATTTGAGGCCAGTTAGTTTGTTTGAAAGTGCTGTTAGGCAGGTTGTTAATCAATTTCTTTATCACCAGTACCTCAGTTTTAAATTCATAGTCTGAGTGGATTGACTTGCATACTAGGTCTAATCTTCCTCTGCAATCCCCAGATATTGATCCAACTCCAGAAATAGTGGACGTGAATTTCTTCCGAGGAAGCTTTAACACCTGGGCTGCGTTCTCGCTCATAAGATTTACTTGAGAACCTTGGTCTAATAACGCCCTTAGTGTGACGTAAGACCCATCAATTGACTTGACTTTCAGTAGGATAGTTGGCAGTAAGATTTCCATTTCGTCATGAGATAAATGATTAGCACTTTGCTCCCAAGAACTGGAAGGTCGTTGACCGTTGTAATATTTTTCATTACTTTGTTTTAATACAGTTTTGATTAAATTGTTATGAAGTAGCGTATGATGTGGCAAATTGCATTCCTTGCAGTTTTTGTTTGAAGTGCATTCCATATTACCGTGGCTAAATAAGCAGTTTTTACAAATCGGTAATTTTCCAACTGTTCTGTTTCTTTCGGGTATGTCCATGTCGATGAACTTGGGGCACTGCATCAGCACGTGACCTCCATTACATAGTGGGCATTTTCCGTAAGTTGTATGATATGTTTTAGAATAAACGTTTTTATTTTCGTAGGTATGTTTGTTAGTTGAAAATGGCTTTTTATATACAGGATGTTGTTTTTGTTGAAAAGATGTTTCCTTTTGGCGAGTTTTCATAGTTTCGTAGGCCATGAACTTGTTTTCCAAAAAAAAGGTAAAATCTTCCAAATTAGGTATTTCTCTCGGATCTCGTAGTTCTTTTATGTACTCATTGTATGTTGTAGAGTCTAGTTTTTGTGACATCAAATGCACAATCATGGGCCCCCAGGATGAAACATTGAGGCCTACGTTGGTGAGCCCGTTCAGACTCTCTATGATGACATCATGCATTTTTTTGAGCGAATAGGCATTAGGTTGCTGTATTACAGGTAGCTGCAGCATAGAGTTAGCGAAAGATGTAAAAAGTAGGCGACGGTTATCGTATCTCTGCGTTAAAATTTCCCAACAGGAGTCGTAATTTTCCGAACTGATGCCAAGGTGGTGTACCAGTCTGTCAGCTTCGCCTTTGAGTTTTGTTTTTAAATGCTGCATTTTTTGAGCCTTAGATAATGTAGGATTGTTGTGAATTGTTTCCATGAAAAGATCTTTAACTCCTTAAGCGTGTTTTGGACTACCGGTAGGCCAGAAAAAATGTCTCCGTAGAGCGTGTTTTGGACTACCGGTAGACCAAATAAACTCTTTTGTGATTGGTTGCCGTCTTACCGACCGTATAGGAACGAATCTTTTTATACACAAACTCTATCATGTTGTGACCTGTTTTATCCTCTTTTTATCGTTCAGCCATTCGAAATTCATTCAAAAATAAATTACTTCCAAGCCGGGCGGCCATAGTCAGCCATATTGTTTTGCCGTGTCGTTTGTTTTGTGAGAAGAGTAAAGTGTGAAAATGAGTTTCAGACGTAAACGGTTCATGTTGTTATATAAATCTCATATCAAATTACTGGGAAAAGAATGAAGATTATGTTAAAATTATTAGTTTTTGAAATAATTGCAAAATAATTAGTTAAAACTGAGACCAAGTTTTGGTAACGGCAAAATGGCGAATTTTATTTTTTTGAACAAATTAAAAATTAATTTTAGACGTAAATACTATGTTTTGTTATATAAATCTCATATCAAAATACTCGGAAAAACATGTACATTATGTGGAAGTGATTAGTTTTTCAAATACTTGCAAAAATAATTTGTGAAAAATACGAAGTACTGTGCAAAACGGCAAAGTGATGAACTCCGTTTTTTGTCGTTGGAAACTTATCCTAATTTTGTAGTAAAACTATTTTTTTTTTTTTTTATTCACAATTGGTAAACCCTTGACAACATCTCACCTGGTGGTAAGTGACGATGTTGCCGAAGATGGAAGCGGGCTTACCAAGATTCCCCAACGCAATGGGGAACTGGCTATCTTATCTTCATGCCGGAACACACCAATGATATCAACATCGATATTTGGCGGCAAGACTTAGATAAACTATTGTGATTCGAAGTGAAATATTTAGTTTATATAAACTTATGAAAGTGTATTATGCTATGATACTTTTAGTTTTTGCGAAAATGTGTAATAAGGTTGTGTAAGTGGGTGCATTCAGCGACTAAAAGTGCAAAAATCAAGATTTTTTTGAAACTGATGATGAAAACCACAAAATGTCTTCATCAGGTGAGTTGTTTCTATTTTTTTTTTACTCTATAAGCTAGGAAATTTATTAATCTTTACAACGGTATATAACAATAATATATAACTTAATTATATATTTACAAAAAACTTAAAAAAATAGGTCTTAGCCGAGTCTGAATGACGTCATCCATGACTCAACACGCTCAAGGCACTTTAGCGGAAAAAATCGAATTACGCTCCACGGGTTAAAAGAGATCCATTGGATGTAATTTCCTGAAAACTCGGGTACTTCAATTTTTGGAGTTGATGACTGATGATGTTTGTTGGACCACATCTTGTTGTTCAAAGTTCTTCTCATGTTGTCATATTTGGTTTCTATAGTTGAAAATAAAATATAGTAGTCTTGGTTAGATCCATTTAAAAGACCATCCAGCATCCAGTGTGACTTGTCGATAGTTTCCCATTTAGATTTTAATATACTTAAGTTATCTTCCATTTCCCATTTTTCAGAAATTTCATCAATATTGATTTTTGACATCGCTCTCTCCATGGCCCTAAAATTACCTTCTTGTTGGCTTAGTAAGTCCTTAACTTTGTTATAATCGGGATCTTCTGGTTTCATATCCGTTGTTAACTTTATTTGTTCTGTCCCATTTACAGGGGATGTAGTTGTAGTTGACATCAGCATCCGTTGTAAAATATCCTGTTTCGTTGACTCATACAGCTGTTTTGTTTTTTCGTACACAGAATCTGTAAAGTACTTGGCGTTCTTGTCGGCGTTTTTTTCAAGAATTTTATTACGGCTGTCAAAATCATTCCAATGATCTTCCAAAGATGTTAGCCGTCTCATAAGATATTCAGGCGTTTTCCGCGATGGGCCATCCTTCTTGTAGTTCGTACAGAGATTTTTGATGCTCTCGAAGGCACTTGATTGAATAGTTAGTTCATCCATCGTAGTTAGCTTGATAGTGTTTCGGACTGGAGACCACGAAGTTTTCGAAGTTTTTCAGTCTTCACTTCCCCAAGGTTTCTTGAAGAGATAGTGATCACTTAGTGTGTTTGCAAACTCGCAGTGACATGCGCCTTCTCAATCCAAGCCGGTGAGACCCGCTTCTGGGAGGCCGACCGGACCGATCGCTCACACTTTTGAGAAATACAAAACACACTTAAGTACCTCAAATAGTCAGTTTTCAAAGCTCGAAGGACCATAAATGTAGGAGCCCCAGCTTAGTAGACGGCTGCGACCCAGTACATTCAGTGAAGTTTGCAGATGTTCAAGTTAAAAGTTTTTCTTTGTAGCAGTTAGTTTATTTGTAGTGATTTTACATTTTACAAGGCACTTAATGCACTTCTAGTTTTGGTAAGAGTTAGTAGCAAACTTAAAAATAATGATTAGTTATTTATTATATATAACAGTAACGAGGTCGCACGATGTGCTGCCTCAACATAATGTGCGGTCTTTGAACCGTACACCTACCCTGAATTAAGGCGATCGGGCCTTAGTCGAGACCACGCGATCCCAGTGCGGGTTGGTCGACTTCACACACCACTTTCCTTTTCCTCACGATGTTTTCCTTCACCGAAAGAGCATCGGATAACCGTACATATGAAATCGAAATTCGAAACACATTGGTACGTGGCAGGATTCGAACCACGGCCTCCCGGACAGGAGGTAGCGGCCCATGCCATTACGCCACCGACGCTCTCAGGGCGCAGCTGCCGACCGATCATTAACATTTGGTAATTTTCATGCCTATGATAGCCGCCGCAACTCCGCGATACACCTAGTCGTGACCAAGTCAACTAACTAAGTGTTGCTCCGGATAGCAAAAAACTGGCTAAGTGCGAGTCGGACTCGCGCAAAGTAGGGTTCCGTAGTATTTAAAAATATATATATATATATATATATATATATATATATTTTAAAAAACCAAATTATTTTTTCAATTGGTAATAAAACATTGTGTATGGAAAATCTATGAACTTTTTACAAATCCATCTGCACAACTTAAGTTGGTCGATTATTACTCCTAAACTAAGGAAGCCTACTTAGCCGTGATAGTTTTCCTTTTAAATTGATTGTATGTTCTACTATACTTATATGTATACCCATGTCTTATGTCTTAATTCGATTTTATAATGTAAAAGTTAATTAATAACAATAAAATGACTGCATATATTAATTTCTTAAAGCCAGGCCGTGTTTAGTGAAAGTTGATAAATGACTCACGAGCTATGTAGATGAGTGAGGGGTATGTCGTCGGGCGAGGCGGGCCCGGCGAGGGAGGCGGGCTCGACGCGGTGCATGTGCAGGAAGGGGTTGTGCAGCGCGGGCGCCGCCGCCGCGCTCTCCCCGGCCGCGATCGCCTGCTGGAGCTGCTCGTACTTCGGCCCGCGGAGGTATCTGGAAACACGACACAATGTATCCACATAAATACCATACAGTACTTTGACGAAGTCATACTTTTTGTTTTTTATTAATTAAAAATTTTAGTGTGTTTGACTGCAACTCACCTTTTTTTTATTCACAATTGGTAAATCCTTGACAACATCTCACCTGGTGGTAAGTGACGATGTTGCCGAAGATGGAAGCGAGCTTACCAAGATTCTCCAACGCAATGGGGAACTGGCTATCTTATCTTCATGCCGGAACACACCAATGATATCAACATTGATATTTGGCGGCAAGAATTAGATAAGATGGTGGTAGCTAGCCAGGCGGGCTTAGAAAATGCCCTACCACCAACCAAACCGAGTCTTACAATTGACCCCGCCGGGAATCGAACCCGCGACCTCCTGTGTAAAGCCAGTGAACTTTGCCTCTGAGCTACGGAGGCGGTTAAAACTCCTTCACCTGATGGTAAGTGATGATGAGTTGAGGTTGATGATGGTTTGTTGTATGTTTTTATATATTTTTCTTTTTACGTTTTCAAATTTGACACTTCTGTCAGTGGGGTTCGCCCTGGCCCTACAACCTCCACCAACGCGGAGTTGGCCCCCGCGTGGGGAGTATGGCCTAAACTTCCCGAGCTAGGGACGAAACCCATGCCACAGCAGTGGGGACGTAATGGGTTGCTGACGAACACAAATTTTACCTAAATCTGTTCAGTAGTTTAGGCGCTAGAGCACCGGACGGAGACGCGCACCCGCACAGAAACACACATACACACTCAATTTTAATTTTACAGTTTTTTTGGATCTATTACTGCAAGACAATCAATCTCCATCTTTTGATGAACTTGGAATTTTTCTCAAGTTCATTTTTTTGTCATAGCAATATTCTTACCCCTCAAAATCAAAATAATTTATTTTAAATAGGTGTTTACACACACTTTTAAATAGTCAAAAAAAAACTGTTTGTATATTACAAATTATGTCATGATTCAGATTACAGTCTCAGGTAATGGTATTTGTTATAGAAACAAAATATATATCTTTGTCATTTACATAACCTATTATTTTATAATATCCTCTAGAGCACAAGCATTTTTTGACATGAGTCTTGAATTTATTCTCTGACAAACTAGTTACATTATCTGGAATTTTATTGTAGAATATACCCCCACAAATAACTTTTAACCTTACTCAGTCACAATATCTATTTAATTTACATTTCTTTAATTAAAATTATGCCTGTCACTGTTTTTAGGAAATAAATGCATATTTTTACGAACGTACATGATGTTTTCATATATAAATTGACTAGCAACAGTTAAAATATTGATTTCTTTGAAGTTATTTAGTAACGACTCACGTGATCGCATCTGATAGATTGCGCGGATAGCTCTTTTTTGCAAGATGAAAATAGTTTCTATATCCGGCACAGTAAGATGCCATAAGACATTATACTATGGAAGTAACTAAAATACACTAGTCTCGCAGTACCTACATCCGTTAACTGTCTTATTTTCTTAACGGCATAAGCAGCTGAACTAAGCCTTCCCGCTAAAGTTTCAATGTGTGGTCCCCATTAAAGTGAAATATCTAAAGTTATACCAAGGAACACCGTGGTATTTACAAATTCTAATTTATAACTGTCTAATATTACACTATTATTGACCTTTTTTACTTTTGGCAAACTAAATTTTATACATTTTGTTTTTTTAGCATTTAATAATAAGCTGTTCACAGTGAACCAGTTCAGTATCTTTGAAAGAGTGTTGTTTACTTAGTCAATTTCGTTTTCTTTCCTATTCACTTAGAAATACATCGCCATCAACTCACCTCTCCAACTCCAAGGTGACAATATTCCCACTTTGCTTCAAGGCATCTACCGCCCTCTGGTTGGACTTGCCGGCCAAGGAGACGCCATCGACCGCCACAATGCGGTCGTTGACCCGCACCTTGCCGCTCACAGCTGCTGCGCTCCCGGGGGTAACGGACTTTACAAAAATTCCCGACAGCTCTTCTTTCTCGCACACATATCCTGAAATGGAACAACGAAAAAATATACACAATGTAATAAAAATGTTATAGAACACGTTGATTAGGGCTTATTTTATAAAAATTTTCACAAAAGATCCATATTCAAGGTTTTTTTGGTTTATCAAATCAAGATTTTGTTAACATTATTAATCATCCCGAAAGTAAGGTTATTAGAGCTCCTGAGGCCGGGGGATTTTTTTTTAGATGTTGGAGCATCCTGACGTGAGGCTGCGTGTTTGTTGGCCACTTTGTTAAATCATAGTAAATTGCTCCGTGCGAGATCCGCGCGGTCAAACGTTTTTTGACATTGCAGCGCCGCAAGGAAGCTCGTGGATGTGTATTGATATGATGAGTCCAGGAGAGTCCAGCATGGGCATGAGGAATAGATTGTTCAGAGAAGGCCGAACCGCAGAAGGGGAATTCTGGCTGACCCGGGGAGTTCAGCCTTCTGGATGACAACATCAGGCCCCCCACACCGCGCAAATTTCACAGGAACTACTGAAATCGTTTGGATGGGATATTGTCACCCACCCCCCGCCTTTCAACTCTACTTGCCGCCATTTCACTAAACTAAAGGAGTTTTTAGGTGAGAAACGTATTTCCAACGACCAGGAGGTTACTCGACAGAAATGTCTCTTCATCGACGGCGATTACATTGAAAAAGTATTCTGTGAATTCCAACTTTTTTCGATCCTACATATACGAGGGGGAGTTCAAAAATTCACGGAATGAAGCAGAAGGAGGTAAAATGTTACAGAACCTTTTTGCTTATAGTGTATGAGAACTCTTTAGAAAAAAGTAAGTCAAACGTCAAGCCAAAACAGTCATAGTGCCCTAGGGGACTGTGTGGATTTTTAGACTGTGACTTAATTAACCATTCGTAACAAGAACATTTTGCTTTTAAACTTACTTTCTGATTGCGGTCGTTCAATGAGAACCACGTGATCCTAATTCTTTTGTATGGCTTGACAAACTTAAAGTAACACAAAGATGTCAGACAGTTTCTGATTCTTAAAAGTTATTGCCATCTAGTAATATCGCAAAAACTAGATTTCTAAAATGGCTTGGTAAAAATTAAATTGAAAAAAAAAGCTCTCATGTGGTATGTTGAGTCACAGTAGAACACGCTAAAGCTGGACAGTGCTATTCATCTGGCAATAAAACTGGACAGGAAGCAGAAGACTATAGTTAGGTACTTTCTCTGCACTGATACACCATCTTGTTTTTTTCTGAAATATACAAGACCTAACTACTTACTTAACTGGGAATCTTACTAATCGTAATAAACAATATTTTTTCATGGAACCCATAGTCAATGCTCAAAAAATATATTTCTATTGCCGCTATATTTTTCATGCAACTATTGATGAGCTCTCATCACGGTGATGCCGTAGATGGAATTATAAAAATTCGAATTAAGGGGGTACCCATACAAGAAACGTGTTTTATATATTTTAAGTATTTTTGGTTTTGCTCTATCGTTAAAACGGTAAAACATAATTATACGCGTGAAACTTGGTGTGATTATAGTACTAATTCTAAATTAAAACACAAATAATAAAAACCCGCCAAATATGAGTTGTACTCGCGCTAAGGAGTCCGAACTGAATGAAAAAACAAACCATTTTTCTGTCGCTCGCGTTGATGTGTTTTATTTGTAATAAATTGGTATCATTGTCAAAGTTGTGTAGAGAGGTGTGATGGTACGGACCCCACGAAGCGCGAGTGCGTCTCGGTCAGTTTTTTGATTAAACCAAGCAATAAGTTTTCTTTAAAAAAACTATTTTTGCGATTGTACTAAATGGTATTTTGGCATCAGTTTAGTCTTTGTTAGTTTAAGTTTGTCAAGCCATATAATCATCATATCAGCCGAAGGATGTCCACTGCTAGACATAGGCCTCCCCCAAGGATTTCCGCGACGACCAGTTCTGCGCTGCCCGCATCCAGCGACTTCCCGCGACCTTCACCAGGTCATCGGTCCACCGAGTGGGAGGCCTGCGTACGCTTCGTTTTCCGGTGCGCGGTCGTCACTGGAGAACTTTACTGTCCCAGCGGCCATCTGTTCTCCATTCTATCAAAATATTGAATAACAACCCAACACAAAGATAGGCCAATTCCAAAACCACTTATTTAGTCACCTCTCTCTATTTGTTTTATATTTTCATTCGTTTTGGTACATAATATCTAAAAATAATTTATTGAACCCAAAAATGACATGTTATATTGTATAATAATATGTGTGTGATTTCAGTGACAAATAAACATTGGTAATTGAAAAAAAAAGGAATGAAGTTATGATAAGACGGTCTTTTACTGCTAGTCATTTGAGTAACTTTTTATCAATTGTGAAAAAAAATATTTTTTGCAATTATTCGCGAAACTGACATAGTAGTGACGTCATAAGTGCCATAGTCTTTTTAACGAACTAATTTTCCGTTCTTAATAAAAAATTGATGAATATTTCAAATGAGCAAGTGTTTTTGTATTCTAGAAAAAAATGCTATTTATCGAAGAGTGTTTTTTAATTTATTTTTATACGGTAAAATAGCCTTTTGATTAGTTTGCAATATTACCTTCCCAATATGCAGAGTAGCGCCATCTATGGATAGGAGGAAAAGCTTACCTGGAAACTACTCATTATAGACTATTGAGTTGAACAGAGAGAGTGATGGTCGTGTCGGACACGAGTTTTTATAAAAAGATGCTTAAAACTGGGGTCAAGGCAAGCTATTACAGGACAGCACACTTACCGGCTATTGTGATCCCGAGTCCATTCTCATCTTTCTTCAGTTGCACAGTGAATCTGTCCACCTCGGGCGATTCGGCGTCCGACTCCGGGGGAGGAGTAATAGACGCATCGAATACGAATCTCGATGAAGTCGCACTTGGTGCTGGGGTAGGCTGAGTGTGGAACACTTGCTCGAAGCCGGCGTCTAGGAGGTAGCGGTCTAGAGCTTCTGGGTCCGATAGAAGTCTGTGAAAGTTTTATTTAATTAGAAAATTTGTGTAATTGTACACTATGCGACCAGTCACGTTGTTACTCGTAAATATCAATTCATTATAATCAATCATTCTATATTACGGTCTCTCAAATTTTTATATTGGTTTGAAAGGCAGCGTTGAGCCCACTCATGGAGTGGAACGGTATCCTAACTATTGATTTTATAAATGCGAAAGTGTGTGTTGTTTGTTTATTTGTCCTTCTTTCACGACGCAACCAAGAAACGGATCGACGTGACTGCTTTGCACAGAAATGGTTAAAAATAGCATAGACCCACATAGTTTCGGAATGATCTGCTAAAAACTCACTCATGGCTGTAATCAGATTTTGTGTGGGAGGAAGTCTTTTGGAGGGCTCGCATCCATTGATGCATCACCCTATTTGGCAAATCATAAAGAAACGAGTCGAGATATTTTGAGCCTACAGTAAGACTCAGATGTGTGTCACATTGTGTGCCGAGATACTGGTGTGTGGCTCTCAAGCCGTTTTGTGTAGTTCTCACTGATTTTTTATATTTCCTCTTTTACGGTGGTGGGCATCTTCGGGGTGCTCGTGCACTTCTTAATTGCGAGTGAGCCAAGGGGCCGTGGTAATTGTTTTTAAAGTTATGTATTGAAAGCGTTGTAGTATCTCTGAGATGAAGTGACAAGCAGATCCCCATAGCTGGATGCCGTATGTCCATAAACGAGTAGGTTTAATTATTTTTTTATAGAAGAGGAGTTTATTTTCTAGACTCAGTGTTGATTGACTGCCTATAAGCCAATACATGTCTTTGACCTTTTGATTCACTTGATCTCTTTTATTCTTAATGTGCTCTTTCCAGGTAAGTCTTCTATCCAGATGCATGCCCAGGTACTTGATGGACTCTTTGTTCAGCAATACTATTCCGTCGAGGTTCACTTGTGGGCAATCTACTTTGTTGAGTGAAAAATTCATGTTGTTGGATTTAGCGTGACTAACTCTGGTGCTCAATGTTTTGAGCCATTGACTAATCTTGTCAAGATGCGCTTTAAGTAACTCCAAAGGTATAGCTGGGTTGCTGTTGATAACTAGCACTGCTGTATCATCAGCGTAAGTGGCAGTAAGAACTCCATTACTCTGTGGTAAATAAGCGGTACAGATGGTGTATAGAACAGGTCCGAGAACAGAACCCTTAGGTACACTGGCTTCAATATCCTTAAATGAGGAAAGCTCATCTTCCTGTCTTACTTGGAATGTCCTATTTTGCAGGAAACGACTTCATTAGCATAAAGGCTGTTTTTGGTACAGTTTTTTTAGCGTAAAGAGCACACCTTTATGCCAGACTTTGTCAAACGCCTGTTGGACATCCAAAAAGACTGCTGAGCAATATTTTTTCTTTTCTAGTGATTGTGATTGTCTGACTTTATTGGCTACCCTATGAATTTATTCTATGGTGGCGTGTTGTGCTCTGAATATAAATTAATGATCTGGGACTGTTTTTGAATCTTTCAAGGTTGGCAACAGGCGTGTGAGAAATCAAACAGATTTGACAGCTTTGGGAGAAGGCTGATTGGTCTACATGATGATCCTTCGTTAGGGGACTTCCCAGGTTTTTGATACATATGTATATGACTGAAATCTTCCATACCTCAGGGAAATACAGTAGCGATCTCAAAATTGCATTATAGAGAACTGTGATAAAAAAAACTATTCCTTTTCTAGAGAGCTGTTTCAGAATCTCCTCAGTGATTAAGTCAAAGCCAGGTGCTAATGATATGGTCGGGCGCAGCAGGGTTGGCAGCACGCACCATAAGCACGCCCGCCACTTGCTTCGAGCCCATCTCCATTAGGTGTGCCTGTACATGTAAAAATACTACCTGGCGGGCACGACGGGCACGTTGGAGATATGATCGGGCGCAGCGGGATCGGCAGCGCGCACCATCAGCAGTCGTACTCGCGAGCCCAATGCGCGCAGCACGCCCGCCACTTGTTCCGAGCCCGTCTCCATCAGGTGCGTCTGTACATGTAATAATACAACCTGGCGGGCACGACGGGCACGTTGGAGGTGTGGTCGGGTGTAGCGGGGTCGGCGTCGCACTACACCACCAGCCGTACGCGCCAACTCGACGCGCGCAGCACGCCCGCCACTTGCTCCGAGCCCATCTCCATCAGGTGCGTCTATACATGTAATAATACAACCTGGCGGGCACGACGGGCGCGTTGGAGGCGTGGTCGTGTGTAGCAGGGTCGGCGTCGCACTTCACCACTAGCCGTACGCGTGAACACGACGCGCGCAGCACGCCCGCCACTTGCTCTGAGCCCATCTCCATCAGGTGCGCCTGTACATGTACCTGGCAGGCACGGCGGGCACGTCGGAGGTGTGGTCGGGCGCGGCAGGATCAACGGCACGCGCCACCACCAGCAGTACGCGCGAGCCCGATGCGCGCAACACACCCGCTACTTGCTCCGAGCCTATCTCTAT